>CM077082.1:188353497-188956797 GCA_039513925.1 Platanthera zijinensis
GTGTGTAGGTTAAGATCAGTTCGGGGGATATGGGGGACCCAGCTGTTTTATGTTTTGTAAACTCTGTAAACTCTTTGAAGTTTTGATAGTTTCAGTTATTAGGTCAATAAACAAAAATTATGTATAACATGGTAGAAGTACCTAATATATATGGGAAGTATTATTAAAATGTATGACTAAACCCAAGAGATGTCAACATTCTCATTAGACTAGTGAAGGGAACTTAGTCTTCTTTCCTAATAAATAGATTTCTCTCAAATGATTCATAATAAATGAGACCAGTAGTCCATCTTTATGGAGCTTGGATATGTGTTTCTCATTTATATGGCCCAAACGACAATGCCAAAGGTAAATATGGTTTTATTATTGATTCATTTTTAGTCTTTTAGTATTTTCTATATTATAGATCAGATTGTCTAGGTTCAAAACATATAAAACATTAAATATTTGGGTTATATCATAACAAACATCATTCTTAAATATAGAACAACAATTTCCTTAATAACCAAAGAAAATCCAATCATGTCCAAACATGAAATAGATATAATATTTCTAGTTATGGAAGGAACATAATTACAATTATCAAGTTCAATTACAAGACCACTGGACAAAGAAAGATGGTAAACTCCTACGACGACAGCAGCAACTCTTGCTCCATTGCTATCACACAGGTCTACCTCTCATTTACTCAGCAATCTTCTCCTTCCCAGTTCTTATACATTTATACAATGTGAGAACCACATCCAGTATATAATGCCCAAAATGAAGGAGTAGAAAGGTTTATCTCTATTATATAGATATTTGAAGCAGAAGTCATACATCCCTTCATTTTCGGCAGACCCTCAATGTAAGAAGGACAGTTCCTCCACTAATGACCAGCCTTGCCATAGTGTTGGCATTTTTCTTCTTTCGCTAAGCTTTCCTTATTTAGTGTTGAAGACTTGGGATCAAGAGATGACTTAGGTCCTACCTTTGTCTTATTAAATCCCTTAACCTTGCCCTTGCCTTTATGCACCATAATCATGGGGATAGTAGTCTTGGATTTCTTCATATTGATTTTGGCAGTTCTAAACAAGCCTAGGAGCTCGGGCAGTGTCTTGTCTATTACATTCATATTATAGTTCAAGACGAACTGCTTATAACTGTCTGTTAATGATTGTAGGATTGGGTATGTAGCCAACTCTTGGCCATAGGAAAGCCTAGCCTTTCAAGGTTCTCAATATACCCAATCATCTTGAGTATGTGAGTCCCTATTAGGTCTCAAGCCCCCATCTTACAATGAAATAATGCCCTGGTGATGTCAAACATCTCTTGACGAGCTTGCCCTTGAAACATTTTCTTAAGATGCTTGTGAATTTCCTTGTAACACATGTTCTCATGTTACTTCTGAAGCTCAGAGTTCATGGTTGCCAGCATGATGCATTCGACATCCAAGGAGTCATTTTGAAACTTCATGTAAGAATCTTTATCAGATCAATACGCATTCCCGGCAGGCTCATCAAGGGATTCCTCTTCCAAAAAATAGAGCTTATGCTTTTGCCTGAGAGCAATTCTCAAGTTTCTGTACCGGTCCAAATAATTCGTCCCACTCAGTTTCTCCTTCTCAAGGATGGATCTGAGGGATAGGATAGAATGAGATCCACTTTCCATGAAAATTCTACATGGATTCAGCAGAGAAAAATTTGTACTACATTTCAAAATAAATTTTATCATTTCAATTAGGACTTTAATGAAAATAACTCCCACTATTTTTATTAAACTGATAACCCTCGATATTAATTTGGAGAGTATGTACAAGTTACTCTCTTATTGGACAAGATCCGTATTTCACCAACACAATGAGTTAGCTTTGGATGTTTTCTCTATAATGTAGTTATATAGTTAGGCAATGCTTGCCAATTGAATCACTATGAAACTATTGTATGGTTGGTGAATAACTCCTTATTCGCTTCCATCATATGGTGCATGCCAACCCTATGCCTCTGAGCACTCAAACTTTGAGGTCAACCAGTTAAGTTTGACCCGATGTCGACAGAGGAATATCACAATAATCCGCTAACACCCTTACCAAGATAGATTAATGCACCTTGCTTTCGGCAAGCCCACACTTCATCGATCGAGGTAGGAAGAGTGTCATCCATTAGAAGGCATCTGAATACTTAATATTATATAAGGGGTTTTAGATTATTGATTAACACTTAATCATGGTTAACAATTAATCAATGTGCACATCCACAAAATAAAACTTGCAGCAATCATAATCCAAATTGCATCCCAGATATGCATAATAAAATCATCAACACTTGATGAATTGCGCTAAATCTGAACATCTAGAACCCTCCTAAATACAAAAATTTACATGAACTAGACATGAGCAACACCAACTCCACTTTCACAATAGACAAGCTCGTCTCTCTATGTGAGATACAAAATCTAACACACTTGATTTCACAAATCAACAAGAGGGACGGTTATTGTTAAGGAGTAAGAAAGATATCACAACGAAATCACATGCGCACCTTGCGGGGTTCCAAGGGGCTATACCCCGACCAATTTTTTGAAAAACTAACACCGATTCCACACAAAATCCATCAAAATTTGATGTTCCAGAAATAGATTTGGGCATTTTAGAACACTTCTAAATTATCCAGATCTACATGCAATGGATTTAGTAACTTCTAAAATAATGATCACTGCATCAACCTGCCTTTGATACCACTATTGAGTTTTGTTATACGCCACAACACTTGTACATAGCGGAAATTAGGAACAAGAAAATCCAAAAGAGTTTGGATCTAGCGATGAACATTACTAAGAAGTAAAGTGCGGTAAATAAAATTTTACCTTTGAGGGATTGAGTCAATACTCAACCAAGGTTCTCTGATTGATCCCAACAAACAGCAATGGCTTGAGTTCCGAGCGTAGAATAATGTCCACGCCTCTACGGATATCCACACAAACTGGATAACCCATAGATTCTTGTCATACAAGATCTAGGTTGAAAGAGGATTTGCCCTCAACATCTCCATGGACTGCTAGATCGGTTCAAGGAGAAGCGTAGAGAATAGACATAGCTTAGGAAATGATTTCCGGTGACGTGCAGGGACAACGGATAGTCGGCAACGAGATCGGCATTTATGGCCTTCCGGAACAGTTCTGTCCGAAGGGAAGAAGTGCCGACTCGCGAATAGTTCTAAATATCACTGCATTGCTTGGTTTTCTGTATATAACATTTATATACTAAGTACTGAGCCAGTCCATACCAGCAGACCGCGCCAAACCCAACTTAGAGGAAATAAACCAGACAAAAAGAATTCATCGAGTATCACGTTGATATTTGACGAAACAACACTTGACTCGAGAATCGTTGAGTAAAAAGGTTGATATTCGATGAATAAACACTTGACTCGATGAATCGTTGAGTGCACTTAATGCACTCAGCGCCAGACTTGTTGAATCAACACTTGACTCGACAAATCGTTAAAAGAACTCAATGTACTCAACGCACTCAACGCCATCATTCGACGAGTCAACATTTAACTCGACGAATGCGTCGAATGATCTCGACGCCCTCAGGGCCTAATTCGATAAGTCAACATTTCACTCTATGAAGGAAACGAGTTGTCTCAACGCTCTCAACGCCTAATAGACAAGTCAACAATTTATTCGACGAAGGCATTGAGTTTTCTCGACGCAATCAACACCTGGCTGAGTAGACTTGATACACTCAGCACCATCATTCGATGAATCAACGATTGACTCGACGAATCGTCGAGTGGTCTCAACAAACTCAAAAATAACTCGACGAATCAACACTTGACTCGATGAAAGCTTTAAGTGGTCTTGACGCACTCAACGTATGGCAGAGTCCAGTCCTTCACTCATCTCATGTCAGTGCTTGGTCCTTCACTCATCACATGAGCAATACCAACATAATCCAATCTTCTAGATTCTCCAAATTCTCTTATGCGCGACCCCCCATAGGATCATATTGTGTTGCCAGTGAGGCTCTATATGTTTAATCACTTCCATATCAGTATGGTAACACCAATAGTATCAAAATTCTCTTTTTATTCCTCATTGGAAGGCTGCTATAGATTAAGAGATGCACACTCTTACTGAATAGGGTACTTGCACTCTTATTCCTACTCCTCCAGGAGCTGATATGGTTAACAATCGCTGGGTCTTTGCCATCAAGTTTCTCCCTGATGGATCTATTGATCATTACCAGGTAGCACTTATTATCAAAGGTTTTATGCAAACCTATGGTGTGGATTTCTTTGATACATTCTCTCATGTTTCTAGGATTACTACAATCCGTGTTCTCTTTTCGTGGCTGTGAACAGATACTAGAAAATGTCTCTGTTGGATGTGAAGAATGTCTTTCTTTATGGTGATTTAAGGGAAACTGTCTATATGGAGAAACCTCCTAGGTATGTTTCTCAGGCAGAGTCTTAGGTCTATAAACTGCGAAAGGCGATCTATAGTCGTAAGCAAAGTCCCAGGGCCTTGTTTCAAATGTTCAATGAAGTTATTTCTATGGTTGGGTTTGCTCGAAGTGTTGCAGATCACTTTTTATTCATTCGCAAAACATTGGTTGGTCTTGTTATCCTTGTTGTTTATGTGGATGACATTCTTCTTACATGGGATGATAGAGAAGGTATGGATATGACAAAGAAGCATATTCTTCAGCATTTTGTTACTAAAGATATGGGATCTCCAAAATATTTCTTGGGGAATGAAATATCCAGGAATCCAGGGTCTTTTGTTCTTTCACAGCGAAAGTATGTCTTAGATGTCTTAAAAGAGACATGTCTCCTTTGGGCTAAACCTGCTCGATCTCTGATGTCTATTAGAGATGACAAGTGTTGGAGTAAGGATTCACCTCTTCTTGAAGATGTCACCAGTACAGATGGCTTGTGGGGAAACTCATTTATCTGACAGTCACGAGACCAGATATTTATTATGCAGTGGGAAGAGTGAGCAAATTTATGCATGCTCCTTAGGAGGGTTATCTTCAGTTGGAAATGAAGATTATAGAGTATGTGAAAGGTGCTCCGGGGAAAGGACTTTTGTTTCATAAAAGGGGATATTTGAAGATTGAGGCATACTCTGATGTTAGCTATGCAGATGATAAGGAAGATAGGAAGTCTACATCTGGGTTCTATACTTTTGTTGGAGGGAATTTGGTCAGCTGGAAGAGCAAGAAACAAAATGTTGTTTTAAGGTCAAGTGCAGACGATGGGTATAGGAGCATGACTCTAACTACTTATGAGCTAAAGTAGTTACGGATACTTATGATTTATTTTAGAGAGGTTTATGATCATCCTCTACTAATGTTATATTATAAAAGGCAACCATATATATTTCGAGGAATCTAGTCTTTCATGAGTGGACAAAGCATAACGAGATTGATTGCCACTTCATTAGAGAGGAGATTTTGAAGAATCAGATATGCACTCCATTTGTTACCTCAGAGAGGGAACTAGCTGACTTCTTCACGAAGCCAGTTACTTCTTTTGGGGAGGTTTGTAGTAAGCTGGGCATGGTTGACATATATTCTCCAACTTGAGGTGGAGTGTTAAAGATCGTGGAGAGCGGGTGGTTTCATATCTACTGCAGCGGTTTACTACTCTCAGTGGTCTGGCAATTTGGCTCAACATTCTGGTGGTGAACCACAACTAGCAGCCAGGAGGATAGCAGTAATAGTAGTCTAAGGGATAGTCATAGTAGAGGCCTGGGTGTTAGCTGCAGCTGCGGTCTGGTAATTAGCCGTACCAGCGATCTGGAAGATTGTCGCAGTAGCGTTCTGATGGTTAGTCGCAACTTCGGTAAGGTGGAAACCCGTAGTTGTGGTCTGGTGGCTTGACGTAGCAACGGTCTGATGGTTTGCCGCAACTGTAGTCTGGTGGAAACCCATTGTTACAGTCTTGTATCCTACATCAGCGGTCTTCCCTGGCGGTCTCGTGGCTTACAACAGTTGCTATTAGATGATCTTCAGTTGTTCTTTGTATAGTATGTGGTTTGATATTTTCAAACCGCATTGGCCTCGTGGATTGTATTTAGTCCCACATCATTTGTAGTATTCTTTCCTCTCCCCCTTCTTCTATAAATAAGGGGGCATACCTATGTAATAATTATCTTTTTAGAATAATAAAATTTGCCTTTATTTAACTCTTTTTTATAAAGAACAAGTCAAGGCTTGTAGTTTAAAGGTACAGACAAGACTAAGGATCAACTTCGATCAGACTTTTGCTCCGGTGGCTCGACTCGAAGCGAAAAGGTTTTTTCTGGCATATGCCGCTCACAAGGTTCTCAAAGTCTACAAGATGGATGTAAAGTCAGCCTTCCTTAACGAAGACCTAAAAGAGGAAGTTTACGTAACACAACCCCCGGGTTTTGTCAATTCTATTTACCCTGATCATGTTTACTTTCTAAAAAAGATTTATATGGATTAAAAAACAGCTCCCCGAGCTTAGTATGAGACACTATCTAGCTTTTTTCTTGAGAACAAGTTCACAAGAGGAAAGATAAATCAGACATTATTTCTTAGGGAAGTAAAAGGCAAGATTTTGCTAGTGCAAATCTATTTAGACGACATTATTTTGGCTCTATGGAAGACAACCTTTGTAAGAAGTTTTCTTAACTCATGCAAGGGAAGTTTTAAATGAGTAGTATGGGAGAGTTGAAGTATTTATTAAGACTTTAGGTGAAACAATCTGACGATGGAATTTTCTTCTCTCGGACGAAGTTCACCAAAGAGTTAATTAAGAAATTCAGAATGGAGAATGGAACCTCAATGATGACTCTAATGGGTTCAACTATGTCTCTAGACAAGGATGAGAAAGAGAAGCCTTTTGATGTAACCAAGTATATAAGCATAATTAGCTCCTTACTATACTTTACGACTAGTAGACCGGAAATAATGTTTTGAACATGTGCGTGCACTAGATATATGATAAGCTCTAAGGAATCTCATTACGTCACTGCAAAGAGAATCTTGAGATACCATAAGGTACACCAAATCTTGGTTTATGCTACCCAAGGAGTAATAATGTCGAGCTAATTGGTCTTTCAGATGCAGATTTTGCAGGTAGTAGGGATGACAAGAAAAGCACTTCTTAGATATGTTAATTCCTCGAAAGAAGGCTTATCTCATAGAGCAGTAAGAATCAAAATTGTGTGGCAACTTCCACTGCCGATTCAGAGTACATCTTTGCTTGTAGTTGTTGTGCACAACTTCTTTGGATGAGGAATCAGCTTGAGATTATAACTTGAAATTCAAGTATATCGATGTTTGTGACTCCTCCAGTGCAATAGAGATCGCAAATAATCTAGTATCTCACAGTCGGACAAAGCAAATCAAAGTCAGATATCACTTCATTCAGGATCATATGGAGAATAAGGACATAACTTTTAGTTATGTCCCCACAGATAAGCAAGTCACAGATATATTCACGAAGCTACTGGACGAGGCTAAGTTCTCGCTTTTCAAAACGGAACTGGGAATGCAAAACAAAGACCCTTGAAGATGATTAAGGAGATATGAATTCTCTCGGGAAGTACATCACTAAGCATAGAAAATGGTCCAAGGGAAATTCGTCGGATATTACTCGTTGGAAGTCGACGATTCATCGAAATACTATGAGTGTACACGACAAAACTTGATGAATTCGGCTCAGCTTTTGGTGAACCTCGACGAATTTTACTTGGGTTAAATTTTCTCTTATATTGGATCCAAAGAGTCGCTGTTTTTTCAGGTACGTGCCATTTTCCCCGTACTAAACTTTATATATATATAAGTTCTTGGGTAACCTCACTCGTCCCATCGAACTAGCCTCCAGATTCCGCCGATTTCACCTCCCGACGACTCGTATTCTGCGATAGAGCTTCGTCTTCTTCGTTGATCAGTCTCTGATAGTCAGTCAAGCAAGTTCCTTGCAGATTCAGTCTTCTAGAGAGTTAGTCTTCTAGAGACTCCACTTCGTTTCTCGACTCAATATCGGTTGCCATAGTTCTTCCAGAGCTGATTCTTCTTCTTCTCAACTCACAGTCTTCAATGGCTCCTCGTAATACCAGTGGACTGCTCGGTGGTGGAGAACTTGTGCGAACTCGGTTCGCCTGGGCCACTGAAGATTTCAGGAAAGTGATACTCATGTTTGAAATTGTCGGCCTCTCCTTTGTCCTTGAATATCCGTGCAAAGTTTTGGATAAAGATATTCTTGAATTCTTCACCAATGCAAAGATTTGTCATGAAGACACTATGATCAAGAGCAAGGTTTGTCAGATAAGAGTGAAGGTGAAGATCTCCCTCCTTACTAAGTACTTACAGCTTCCTAAATGTAATGAATCCAATCAGCTTGAAGAAGAGGATTTCTCAAGGGCTAAGTTATTCAGTGGCTTACCTAGAGTACAAAGGCAATCAAGCGTAAAGAAGTGAATGAGAAAGGCAAGGTACTCTCAAAAATCATTGGAAAGGTTCTGCTATATAAGACTGGATCCCACGATTACCTTTCCTCTGAAATGTTCAAGATTCTTGTAGTCATCATCTGCCGAAAGAAACTGGACTGGGGTGCAGTGATGTTTGCCAGGATTAAAGATAGTCTTCGAGCACCAAATCTTGGCAGAATTATGAGTTTGTATCTGAATCAGCTTAACCGTGAGACCATCAACATGACAAAAGGTGTCCCTATCCACCACTTGAAGAAAATAGATACTTCTCAATCATCTCTAGGTGGGATAGGAGGATCCATATTCCAGGTGGAGCTAGAGTGCAGCCTGAAGAGGAGGAGATAGTTCCCGAAGAAAGTATTTTTCTCCTCCCCCTAGTTAGATTCCTAAGAGATTGAGTGCAGTAATTGAGGGGGATACTGCTGCGACACAAGTGGACACTGAGATAGCACCATTGAGTATTCCTACAGCTGTAGAGATAGTTTCTCCAGTTATTTCTTAACCAGAGACACTAGCTCTAGTTGTAGATATTTCAGTTCTAATTCTAATTGAAGCAGTTACAGTTAAAGATACAGATGACTTACTTTTTGAGGTTGCTGATATAGGTCGTGCTGCTGCTGAGTTAGTGCCTAATGAGGCTGAGCTTGAGATAGTAACTGACGATGTTTTGCTTGCTACTAATATGGAAGTTTGTACTGCTACTGATGTTTTGGGATGCTGTTGCTGATTATTTGTGTGAGCCAGTTGATGAGACTGAGCTAAGTGTTGCGGACTATGATATTGCTAATGAGGATGAGCTCGCTACTGATAATGTAAATGATTTTACTGCGATTATTGTCCTAGAGAATCTTATTGTAAATCTCCCTGATGTTCTACCTATAAGGAATGAGGAGGAGCAGACTCACTCCTTGATCTCGATGCAGACAAAACTTGATAGGTTTGTCAGAAACCTGCAAAGAAGAATGGCTGAAATTCTAGGTGGACCTTTAGTGAAGGAGGTAGAGGTGGTTGATCTTTTTGATGAAGAAGGAGATGTATAAGTGAATCCTCCTGCTCTAGAGGCTCCTACTACTGAGTTAATTTCTAAATCTCATATCATATATTTCTCCCATGGAAGTGTCTTCTAGTGAACCCGATGGAACTAAAGATCTCCCTTCCCCTCCCAGTGTTCTAGGTGAAGACATACCTTGTACAAGTGCAGATATCTCTATCCTGAAATCAATAAAAGTCCTGATAGCTAAGCAATATGCATGTTTTGATCGTTCTTTTTGAAGAAGTGTTTAAGAAAGTCAAGGAAACATAGAAAGATATGAATAATGGCCTTGCAACTATCAAGGTGCGTTTTGACAAGCTTGATGACCGGCTAGACTCCTGGTTTGTACTAGGTGGTCAGGAGATTGTATATACTATGGAAGGGCTAAAAAGTAACTTGGAGGTTTATCAGAACAATAATGCAAATGCCAAAACAATAATTAATGCCCAGAATGAAGGAATGAACTACTTACATGACCAAATGGTCTACTATTCCAATGACATAACAGCCAAGGTACTTGAAGAAGTAAGAAAGGGTGAGGATTAGTTGAAAGCTAAGGTGACAACCCTTGAAACCGCTATGTTAGAAATCTTTAAGGGTCCTACATTTCAACGACGTTGATATTGAAGCATTGGCTTTTAATCCAATATCAATACACATGGGAAATGACATTGAGATTAAATCCAATACTTTTGTTCGGTCGCATAATGATCTTCTGTCATAGACATTAACATTAATCACTTTTTATTGTTCGTTTGCAGAAAGATTTTCAATCATAGGAATTGACATGGGTCAATGCTTACAATTAAAAAAAAACAGAGATTTTTCGCCCGGAATCATTTTGTCGCCCGTACAAGATTTTTTCGTCATGACGTGATGTTTTTGCCTGGGCTTAATTTTTTCTGGCAGAACGTGAAATTTTTCGTTCGAACTCGATTTTTTTGACGAGACACAATTTTTTTCGCACAGACGCGATTTTTTCCGCTCGAACTCAAATTTTTCGCTCTGACACTAATTTTTCGCCCCGGATGTGACTTTTAATTCCGGACGCGATTTTTTCGCCCAGACGCGACTTTTTCCGCCTGGACACGATTTTTTTCGTATGAACGCGATTTTTTCGCCCAACGCGATTCTTTTTGCCCCGACGTGATTTTCGAACGAGGTTTTCTTCTTCCCCATTTTCAATCAAAGATTCATATTAAGCAATTTAAATGTACCCGATATGATTTTTCGCCCGGACGCGAAAAAATTCGAGCGAACGAGATTTTTTCGCCCGGAAGCAATTATTTCGCTCAGGCGCGACTTTTTCCGCCCGGAATCGATTTTTTCGCCCGGACTCGATTTTTTCGCCCCGACGCGAAATTTTTGCTTCGGGGCAAAAAAACTCCGTCCGAGCAAAAAAGTCGTGTTTAAGCGAAAAATGGCACCCGACCAAAAAATTGCGCCCGGGCAGGAAGATCGCGCCCGGGCGGGAAGATGGCGCCCGGCGGGAAGATTGCGCCCGGGCGGGAAGATGGCGCCCGGGCGGGAAGATGGCGCCCGGGCGGGAAGATGGCGCCCGGGCGGGAAGATGGCGCCCGGGCGGGAAGATGGCGCCCGGGCGGGAAGATGGGCCCTGGCGGGAAGATGTCGTCCTGGCGAAAAAATCGCGTCCGGCGAGAAAATCGCGTCCGGGCGAGAAAATCGCGCTCGGGGCGAAAAATCGCGCCCGGGCGAAAAATCACGCTTGGGCAAAAAAATCGCTTCCGGGCAAAAAAACGCGCGACGGGCAAAAAAATACCTCTGAGCAAAAAAAATCGCGTCCGTTCAGAAAAATCACGCCCGGGCGAAAAAATCGCATCCGGGTGAAAAATTCGGGCCAGGGTGACAAAATCTCGTCCGGGCGAAGAAAACGCCCACGAACGAAAAAATCGCGTCTGGCGAAAAAAAACGCGTCCGGGCAAAAAAAACGCGGTCGGGCAAAAAAAACTCGTTCCGGCGGAAAAATAGCGTCCTAGCGAAAAAATAGCATCTTGGCAAGAAAATCGCGTCCGTGCAAAAAAATCGCGTTCGGGCGAAAAAAATCATGTCTGGTCCAAAAAAATCACATTCATGCAAGAAAAAATTACTCTTCTTTTGAAATGTCGATGTTAGCAATCTCAATATTCGCACATGGAGATAGGCAATGAACTAATAAGTTTTTTGTTTTGTGTGAATATCTACGGCTTTCCACCAGAAAACCAATTCCACTCTACAATCGTTGATACAAACGTCGGAAATGACTTTCATTTTTTTAAAGTCAATACTTTAATATCAATGTCGTTGAAACGAACGGGCCCTAAGGGAGTCAATGACTATAGTTATGCCAATTTCAGTTGGCTTAATGGTGAGATTTTTGGTAGGGCAAGTCATGGTGATGCAAGGATCCCAGCACCTGTGAAGCCTGCTCCAGTGCATGTTCATGTTAATCCTTCTAAGGATTATTCTCAGTACTTGACTAACACTCAGAATTTCCCTTATTTTGAACCAGAAAATGTTGCTGTCACAGCCCATCCAGATGTTCAGATAGTTGAAGACATACCTCCACTAGCTTAGAAAAGAAGAAGATATGGTGAAGGCACGTCTATTGTACGGTCTGATCCGAATAGAGAAATGGCTGAGTTATGGAGTCCCATTTCCAAAAGTTTCATTCTGGACACCTTCAAGATTGTGGGCTTAGCAAATGAAAACTGATGGGATTATTACAACACCGATAAATGGCAAAAGTATGAGGTAGCATGCGCTAAAAAAGACTTCATTTCATGAAATACAATTTTAATGATTCAAATACTCCTCCAGCTCTGGCAAGATATTATCCGAAACCAAAAGCATATTTTGCCAAACAAAGTCAGAAAATCAAGTAAAAACATACTTGATGATCTCTTTTTTAATTGATGTTTGTAGACACTGATTGCCCTAACTAAGAACTTTCAATTATATATATATTATTTAATGTTTTGTCTGGGAATGCGTTTATTTTTTTTCTCTTATAACCTTTCTTTTTTATGCTCTATTGTGTGTATAATTCACCTTAATTTGTAGGGTTCTGACTTCTTCAAATATGGGGAGATTATTGGGTATTGTATCCACAATAACCCAGATTTGAAGAAGTGCCCAATGAACTAAGATGAATTGAGTTGTATTTGATGCTCTATTTAGTTATGTGCTTGCAAGACTATATTGCTAAGTACAACCCAATGTAGGTTACAGTGGGTCAAAAAACACAGTACTGTAAAATATAATCCTAAATTATGTAGGCTAATGTGTTGAATCACGTGTAATATCTTTATTGGGGTATACTTCTATTCCAAGTTTATTAGAAGGATAAAGCAAGGACCAAGTGTTGAAATCAGAAGAATAGAAATTTACCTAAGTAAAATTCATCGAGTATAGTAGTGGATACTCGTTGAATTTGTCGACTATACTCTTGGATACTCGTCGAATTCGTCGTGTATACTTACTAGCACTCGTCAAACCTGTCTTATTTACTAAGGTATAATTTCTGAGATCTCAAAAATAAGTTAAGTAAAAATCTCCAAGTATCATCAAGTATACTCGTCGAATTTGTCGAGTGTATCTCTCGATACCCGCCGAATTCATCCAATATACATGTTGATACACGCTGAATTTGTCGAGACTCATTGGGTATACCTTTGAGTTTATGAATTTAGTTCTCCGTATTTTTCTAAGTCATATTCGTCAAATTTCACTTAGCCTATGCATCGAATGCATTGATTGCATCAGTCGATACTCGTCGCATTCGTCGAGTGAGCTAGTTGGATTTGTCGAGTATGACTTTTGGTAGGCATCTAGTAATAAGTTCGATCTGGCTGAAATTCTCTAAGTTTTTTCGTCGAGTTTCACTACATTTTGTGGAGTATACTAAGTTATTCTCGACGATACTCGACAAATTAAACATTGGGTTTATTTCTGCAAAATTCAAATTCCCAACTCGTTCTTCCTGATAGCCATATACAGTAAATTTCGCACGTCTCCGGATGGAAAGTCTTTTCTAGCCATTACAAGAGGAAGATTCCTATATATATATTTAGGGTGAAATTATTTCAACCCTAATCGTGCTCTTAATCAAATCGAGAAATTCCAGAATGAAAAAAACTTTGGTCGGCGATATCTACGTTCTTCATACATTTTTTATCCTACGAAAAGCTTATTGCATGATTCATTCTTCCTCAACGCAGTCGACTACATCATTGATCTCCAAAGATATCGATTCTACATAGATCTAACCGATCCGTGAGTTTAGATCAAGTATTCAAAGTATTCGGACTTTCCTTGTTCTTCAAGTCATTCAAGATCAACCTTTTCGAAGAACGAAGGATTGAAGGCTTTAGATCTGAATTGGATTATTTGTAATCTTTATTGTGTAAATCTTTCTTTACTTTTGTAGGAGGTTTTCCCTCGGAGTTGTAGATTTGTGTTTGGATCGAGTTGTAGGAGATTTTGTTCTCCAAGTAGTAGGAGCTTTCTCTCCAAGTTATTGTTGAGTTGAGGCTCCGAGGTTTAAGATTCGTTGCAATCTAAGATAAAGATGAAGTAGCCAAATATAGCCCTTTGTGGTAGTTAGGGAGGCGGGACAATGGACGTACCCAACTCGGGAACCAATATAAATCTCTGTGTTCTGCATGTCTTATTTTTAGTTGTTTTTATTCCGATAAAAGACTAAGAACTCTCCTATTCACCCCCCCCCCCCCCCCCCGCCGCCTCTCTATGTGATTTAGGTAGATGCTAGATACTTTCAATGATCCAGATGCTCCTCCACCTCCGCAAAATTATTTCCCTATGCCACGTGAAGGCTGCATAGTTTTCATTTTTTATGACTATGATTCTGTGTGAATTCTTGAATGTAATTAATAACTATTTATATAATTTTATTATTCTGTTGAAATTCATGCTCATTTCACTTCTTTACATTACCTTATATGTTTGTGTATAAGAATATTTTTTTGTACAATTCACCTTAGTTATAGGGTTTTGACTTATTTAAATACGGTGAGATTTTTGGGTATTGTTTTCACAATAATCCTGATTTGATGAAGTCCCCATGTACTAAGATGAATTGATTGGTATTTGACTTTACTTTCAAGTTGTGTAATGCAGGACTTAATTGCCAAGTACACACCAATGTCAAATATTAATGGGTCAATAGACACATGACTATACAATGTAATCTCTTGTTGTGTAGGACATGGTGTTGACTCAGGTGTAATCTCTCTATTGGGGTGTATCCCATATTCAGGTGCATAGGGATCAAGGAAAATTAAGGTTGCTGAGTTCTCGAAGAATCAAAAAATTTGCTACGTAAAATTCATCGAGTATACACGTAAAGTCTCAAGTCATTCATCGAGATGTCACAAGAATACTCATGGAATTCGTCGAGTTTACTCGGGAAATTTTTGACATGTTTTTAAACTTCTTCTGAAAACAGCTAAGTAAAATTCGTCGAGTCTATACGTAAAGTCTTGTGTCTTTCGTTGAGACATCACGTGCATACTCATGGATTTCGTTGAGTATACACTAGTGATCTAGTGACTGATAATAGAAAAATCTCTAAGTCAAATTCGTCGAATGAACTCGTATAATTTGTTGAATGATCATCAGTATTCTAAGTAATTCGTCGAATGATCTCGAGTATTCTAAGTAATTCGTCGCGTGATCTATCCTATACATGTGTCATTTCAATGAATGTACTTAGGATTTTTTTGTTCCACTTTTTGCGACGGGTTTTGTTTCAAATGACGGCAATGTACATTGCACGTGAAAGCTTATTTTTGGAAGTAAATTTCTCTAGCCGTTGAAGATAGATTATATATATCAAGGATTCATTTCAGAAACTTAACTTGATAAGAATCAAAAATTTTCTCAAGACCTAATTTTCAAACTCATGAACGACCGACGTCGGATTTCTTGATCTACTGTTCTCGGAATAGTTCTTCGTGATGACCTAGAGTTCACAATCAGCAATTCTTCTTAGAGATAAATTTGACAAGATCAGATTTCTCAAAGGTGCTTTCGATCGAGTCGGACATCAAGTTCTCGGATAAGTATTTCTCAATATTCAAGTCTTATGTTTCAATTTTTTTCCTGTTCTATTATCCAAGAAGGAATAAGAGTGAATCCTTTCAGATCTGAAGAAGTAGATTGCTTTTCAATCTAGGAATTGTAAAAACTACTTTTCTTATTATAGGAGGTTTTTAATTCTTAGTTTGTAGATTCGTGTTTTGGATCGAGTTATAGGAGTGTTGATCTCCGAGTGTAGGAGTGTTGATCTCCGAGTTATAGGAGCGTTGTCTCCGAATTCTAGGAGTTGAGGCTCCGAGGTGTAAGATTTTTATAACTTGAGTTTGGTGAAGTAGTCGAGTCTAACCAGAAGTGCTAGATAGGCGAGGCAGGATAATGAACGTACCTATTTTGGGGAACCACTATAAATCCTTGTGTGCTTTTGTGTGTTTTTTTATTAGTGCATTTTTATTTTGCAAAAGACACAGAACTAACCTATTCACACCCATCAAGGTTATTTAGGTAGACAACTAGATACTTTCACCAGGCATGTTCTGAATTTATATCCTCCTTCTCTGGCTTGATTCCATTCTCTCTTCCTGAAGTCGATCAACCCATCTCTTTCTTGAAGAAGACTAACCTTGCCCTATAACTGAAGGTGTAGGCTCATACTCTCCACCCAAAGAAGCCTCATTGTCCTCTGGAGTAAGATAGTTGTAAGACCCCCTTTTTTTTCTTTTAAAACACCGGGGTCTTAGTCCCAGAACAGCCACTTTGCGGTGACACCTTCACGCCCGGAAGGGGTCATCACCACAAAGCGCCGATTCTGCCGGCCAATTCGATCACAGAAAGGTAGCACCAAGAAGTAAGTAAGAAAGTCCACTAGTAAATCACATATATAAAATAAAATCTCCACGAAGGGAGTGTCCACATAATAATACATCAGAGTAATAGAATATAGGCTTAAGCCCGGTACAACATGTCCTCACTACAGATCACTCATGCGGAAGCAAAAATAGAACATCTTCTCAAGGTCGAGACTCACAGTTTCGATTGTATGAAATCCTGAGCTAGACTGCCCCATCTCCAAATGGGCCAACCTCCGGGGCTGCTGCTCCATGCGGGGCTCAACGATCCCCTAAATGATGTGGTTCGAAACCGTTAGTCTATAAGACTAAGTCCTATCATCCCCCACCCCTTCCCCATGGCCCTTAGGCACCGAGCGGAGAGGATGAGAGGATTGACATGAAGGTGGAGAATAAATCAAAGCAGGTGGCAGCGGACCTATACTAGCAGTTTATAATATAAATGGAAGTAAGGTAAAGTATGAAATAAACCTTGACTTATGAGCGGAAATGCATAAGCCACGGGATCTTCTGCAAGGATCCCATCATATAAAGTGTCCCATACCACTTATACGTTGGGGTGTCGGTTATCAAACATCAGCATATAATTATAGAAATTACCTTAATTTATAAACTTGCCCACACAAGCTTATAGATCAAGGGGTCGTTTTGCAAGTCCTAATGTATAAGCGTCCCATTCCACTTATACTTTAGGTGTCAGGGGTTAAATGAATCGATTATGCTATGACATGCAAGTGGGTATGATGGAACATGCAAGTACAACTTACACACCCGACTCTGTGCACACAGACCTTTAGTTCCCCCTTTAGAGCCGTTACCTCCCAGATACCTCCGTAGTGAAAGACGGAAGCGGTGGGTTGGGCCTCGCCCACCTCTAAACCAGTAAGGCACTACCAGTCAGACCTATCATATGCCTTAACGCTTGGTGCACGAAGCGGACTCCTGCGTACTCTTGTCGGCTGGCGCACCGGAATTCTGTTGGCGAAGTGCTAACCACACTTGCCGAGTCAGCGTATTGGCGTCGGTGCATCGACTCTCCAATACCGAAGACCCACCACCTTAATTTTTCTTCCCTTTTATGCACATGCAAATTTAATCGTAATTAAAAAAAAACTGAGCCGAAGCTCCCCGGACCCAAACCGTCCGTCTCTTAACCAATCGAGCCGAATCTCCCCAGACCATTACGTCCGTCTCTTAACCAATCGAGCCAAAGCTCCCAACTGTCATCCTGTGCTAACAGTGTTTGTGAAACATGCAACCCTAATTACTAAGTTACTATTGTCAGTTTGTTAATACAGTTTACGTTAGCCCAGGACTGCCCCCGGTATTCCCTGTGAAGGGCTCTCAAAGGGCACTAGGAACTATGATGGTAGCTGAAGCCCATCATTCCCTTTCGCAAGGCACTTATTGTTATTGGTTGATTCCCTTAACCCATTCCCTTCTCATATTACAGTGGGCTAATCCTAGGGTGATTTTGACATTTCCTCTCCTCGGAAAGACGATCTTTCGTCGAACCCGAACACCTCTAGACTCTAGCCAAACCACTTCTCACCACTCTTCCTATCCCTCTATAGTGAAATCAGCCACATCAATCCACCCAGCTAAAATGACTAACTCCAACAACTATCCCGGATCATGTCCTATTGCTATTTAACAATCTGCTACTTGTAGACCAACCTAGGCTATATGTCGAACCGAACAGGAGATAATCCAAATAATCATCAAAGTGCCCTAAGTTATTTACTGGAGGCTTATCATGACACAAATAGACTAAATTCAGAGAACTATAATTTTCTTAAATATTCTGATATTTTAATTAATTTTCTTAAGGGTTCCAAGAGCTACCAATTGATCATGAAGTGCACTTTTCAGGTAAGTATAAAATTTCATAAAATCATGATAAATTCT
The DNA here is from genome assembly GCA_039513925.1 of Platanthera zijinensis. Classification (NCBI taxonomy): domain Eukaryota; kingdom Viridiplantae; phylum Streptophyta; class Magnoliopsida; order Asparagales; family Orchidaceae; genus Platanthera; species Platanthera zijinensis. The sequence goes on from CM077082.1 coordinate 188,371,792, forward strand.
AAAGAGCAATTCAACAGTAAATCCAAGATATGTGAATTTTTAAATTGGTTTAGGCCCCAAAATCACATTTTATAATATAAGGTTGATAATACCTATTTTAAGAATCAAAGGTCAAAAATATTGTTCCAAAAATTATAGCAAAAATCCAGTAAGATCATCATGGCCTAAAACACTCTAGAAGGATTCTCACAATTTTCCAGTGAAATGTAACTGCTAATTTAATTTTATATTGTTAATTCCAAGCTCTTGGGTTATTGAAGTAAGTACTGTAAATAGTTACCTAAAAATTATAGAAAATTCCAGGACCTACATATTGATATAAAACACCCATTGACCATATTTCATAATTTTCATATTAATATTAAGCTCCACATCTATTTATGATAAAAATTCATAATTCATAATTTCATGAATCAAGTACCTAAAATAATCATCTAAAATTTTCAATAAAAATACATAGGGGCTACCATGATGTAAAACTTTCAAATTCTAAATTTCATAACTTTTCCAATGGACATAAATATCATAACAAGCACAATAAAATTTATGGGCAAGGCTAGGGTTATAAAAGAAGTACTGATTTTACTAATCTAAAAATTCCACCAAAATTGTTTTAGGACAGATACCTATCTGATAAATACCCTGCCCAAATTTCAAGTTAATGTGAGGTGTTTTGATTGCCTAAACCCAATTATTGGGCTTTGTGCCCTAATCTAGGGTTAGGGATTTGAGGGGGTTAAAGGCTTTCAAATTCAATGAAACTTCATCCAAAAGACCATAACACTCTATGATCTTCTCCACCAAATTTCAGGTCATTCTAAAGTCATTTGACCCAATGACCATCAAACCCTAAAAATCCCATAAAAGGGCCTACCCTAGAGTTCTAGGGATACACTACCCCAAACCACTCCAAATTCCGTTGGAGGGTGTGTCATACCATAAAAAGTCAGTGACCAAAGTTTCAGCCTCTGTTGAGGTGACTTGACCACTCAAAATCCCAAGGGGGTGTTTTTACCTAATTAACCCTATGAAGGTCAACCTAGGGTTGGATAAACACCTAATCAAAACAACTCCAAATGAGATGAAATTTTTACCAGAGCCTTAGCATGCCCTTTAAGACTACACACCCAAATTTGGGGGGATTTGAGGTGTATATGACACCTAATTAATTTATACATGGTTTATTAAATTTTTCTAAAAAGTATATTAAAATATTCTCCAAAAATTCCCATTTTTGGACACGCCCTAAATACAGCTAAGGTAGACTCCCTGCCAAAATATCAGCTCATTTGGACAAGGGATGAGAGGTGGGCATCTATTTGAATTTTAGGTTAGCCCTAGGTATAGGTCCCACCAAAATGGGTGCCCTTGCCCAACCAGAAATCCAAACTTGTCCAAATTAATTTTGGATTAAAGTAGACCCGTAGGGCTACACATTTTATGTTGATGACATTTCCATTAGATGAGCCTAAGTATTTTTAAAAATTTATACCATATACTGCATATAGTGTGACAGAATTGTATTTAATCAAATAAATAAAATTTAAATCATTCTGCACAAATCTTAAAGCCTCTATTATTGACGGCATCGGGTTATCCCCTTTCTCCAGCCGACAGCCCAGATTGCCCCGTCCTAGAGCGGCTTGCGGGCCGATTTCCCGGCCACCCGGCCACTTCCCTGGCCGGCCACCGCCACCATCACCTTCGGGGAGGTGGGGGCTACCCACAGTCGGCGGCACGGCCGCCGGAGACGCCTATCCCGGCGATTCTACCAAGACGATTTTTCGGCCGAAACCATGAAAATGATAATTTGGATCGGGCTCAATTGAGCCCGAACCTCAAACCTAAACATTCCTAGGATCTATCCATGAAGCAAGGAGTGGAGGAGGACCTTTCCGGCGGCTTGAATGCGGGAGGAACGTCAGGAAGCCTTGTTCTACGGCGGCGGCTCTCGGTTTCTGCAACAGCACTATGAACTAGCTCGGCTCCTTCGGGTAAGTGGTGGGAAATCTTCGCCTCGACCCACTGATGGTGATTAAATGCCAAATTGGGGAGGGGAGGGGCTGTAGCTTCAATGGCCATTAAAGCCATTAAAGCATGGCTCGGGTTGAGAGGAGGGGGGCTGACACTTCCCCTTGGTGGCCGGGAAATGGCTGGAATCCACTCCCTTCCCCTAGAGGAGTTGATTACAACCATAATGGGTGGCTGTTGGCCTCCTTTGGCCGGTCCCCACACCATTCCTCTTCCCCTAATTTTCTCTCTCCTCCATTAACATATAAAGGAAGATTTCTCTCTCCTAGTCACCCATGTTGACCATGCTGACCACTCCAGCCAATTGGCAGCCCATTCACTCACATATTTCTATGGAATGAGATTAGCCCAAATGGGAGGAGGGCCTGGGCTTGGGTTAGCCTACATGAGCTAGGTTTGACTTGGCTTAGGTTAGGGTTGACTTGGGTTTACTTTGGTTTATGTGGCCATTTGGTTTGACCCCCAAGGGATCCTTAGTGACCCATTGGCTTCCCTGGAGGTCTAGGAAAGGTTGGGTAGGGTTGACTTGGCCCATTGGAGGTCACCTTCCCTTAGTTAGGGCACTTTGACCAATCGGGTCTAGAGTTGTCTTTGGTCAACATAGCCACTAGGTTTGACTCCAATGGGTCCCTGGTGACCCATTCACCTCACTTTAAGGTTGGGAAGGCATGGTGGGGTCCCTTGAGCACATTAGAGGCCAATTTCCCTTAGTTAGGGCACCTTGTCCAATTTTTGGCCTGTGGTGGTCTTAGGTCAAATTGGGCATTTTGGGTTGACTTGCATGGACCCTTAGGACTATAGTGGATCATCTAATAGGTTAGTGGTGTTGTGGTGGGGTCATGGAGTCATGGTGAAGCCCTAAAGTGAAACCCTAGGTCTGGTGATGAGGTTGTACCATAGGCAGACCAAGGTGAATCTCACATTGGCCTTTGATTACTTGACCCTTTTTAGCTCCCTAGGGCTTTGTCATGACTTGGTGATGAACAAAACCACTCTTAGAGGTCTAGTTGATAATGGGATGTTACAAATTCCAATAAACAAAACAAAGATTCCGTCCCTGAAATCGAGGTTAAGTCTACGGGGACACTTATCGGAGAGAAAGAAACTTGTAACATCCCATGAAAAGTGATAGATTACCTCACGACGCCACGTTTTCTAAGTGTGGTTTAAAGGGAAAACTCACATCTATGACTAATTCGCCCAATTGACAACGTTTAGACCCCAATAAACAAAAGATTAGCCCCTATTCTTGAAATTCTAGTCCTACTAGTTTAATATAGGAAAGAAAATTGAACGTCCTGAGAGGTTGTGAGGTATACCTGACTGAACAGCTCTGAATACTTTTGTCACATCAGGTCCTGGGGTTCCCAGGTATGCTCCTCCTAGCCATGGTTCCTCCACAGAACTTTGACTAACGGAACCTTCTTGCGATGCATGATCCGTACTCCTCTGTCGTCGATCCGAACCGGCTCCAAGTGAACAGACTGGTCTGAGCTAGCTACCGGCCCATCTGTTGTCAAAATCTGCTGCTCCGGGCGTAGTTGAGCCCTCCTCGGCGAAGAAATGTGGAAGAAGTTGTGCAGAGCTGCCAGCTCCGGTGGCAATTCCAGCCTGTAGGCTAGGGGCCCGATCCGTTCCTGGATCCGGTAAGGGCCCATATACCTAGGGCTGAGCTTCTTCTTCCAACCACGCACCCGTGAAACTCCATGCATGGGACGGATCTTCAAAAACACTCGGTCCCCCACTTAAAACTCCACCTGACGATGTCGGGCATCATAGTACTTAGCCTGTCTGCTCTGCGCCTCTAACATCTTGTCTCTGATCAGTCTCACCTGAGCCTCAGTGTCTTCAACAAAATCTGATCCCAACTCCTTCGGATCCTCGTCCTGAACCCAAGAAAGCGGGGTCCTGCATTTCCTTCCATATTAGGCTTCATAAGGCGCCATCCTAATGTTGGATAGGTAGTTGTTGTTATAGGAGAACTCGACCAGGGGTAGGAGCTTTCCCCATGGCTCCCCGCGGTCCAAAATGCATAGCCTCAAAAGATCTCACAGCATCTGATTGGTGCGTTCCGTCTTCCCATCTGTTTGGGGATGGAATGCGATGCTGAAGGTCAATCGCGTGCCTAAGTAAGCCTGCACAGATCACCACTCCCTGGAAGTGAACCGACCATCCCGATCCGACACGATCGTCCTGGGCACCCCATGGTATCGAACAAACTGCTCCTCAAATCTCCGCACTAGTACCCCCACAGATTCATCCTTCCTAATCAAAATGAATCTGTCCACCTTCTTCAACCGATCGACGATGACCCAAATCGAGTCATTTCCCGTCCGTGATCGGGGAAGTCCATGAATAAATCCATCGTGATGTCCTCAAATTTCCACTCCGAGGGTACATGTTTTTAGATACACCATCCTTCTTATGATACAACATAGCGATTAAATCTTTACCTTCTCATATATCCCGAATCTTGTTAATCATCATCTAATTTCACGTGATAATAGTTAATTCTCGTAACTACTCCGTCTTATTACCATGTCATTGTCTTGGTAATGCTACGGGTCATCATTCCAAACATGTTTTTTACAAAATCTTATCTTCGCCCGAATAACGTCGAATTAAATCGACTTAAGTCTCACTATGTTTGTTTCGCCACTTTCCCTAAACTAGGTCCAAAGGAACCCAAGCCAATACTAATTTGCCCAATAAACAAAAGTTTAGCCCCCAATAAAAACAAGAGAAGCCCCTACCTATCTTGGGCTAAGTATCTTTGATATTACCCTGTTACATCTGTCCTAGCTGGGTGCACAATCCCTTGGGCATCAATCTTCGACTTGGGGTTCCTCCCTGAAACTCGTTAATAAACTCCATACTTTAAACTCTCTGAGTCACATTTACGACAACCTTATCCGGGTCAAAATGTTCCCAATCCCAAATGGGTATCTTCCGAACTCTAATTCCTATCCGACCATCAGTGTTTGTCTCGGTGGTTGCCTCCAGGTAATTTTGTTACTGGTATGAGAGTCGAGATAAAATGTCTTCTGCCATTCTGCTAATAGGTCATTGGCCTCAATTCTCCTCAAGGCCATCCTACCAGTTTGAGTAATCCTTGATTGGGGTAGTAGGGACACCTGAGTTTACGTCTTAGGTAGCCATTCTCGTGCTAAACTCCTCCTTTATTTTCTTTGGGTATCTCCTTACCCTAAACCAAGTTCATACTCAAGGTCTATTTTGAACTAGGGCATACTATAAATTGTCATGGTTAGTCACGAGTCCTAGTTGGTTGAGTCTAACTCGTTGACTAGATAATTATGTGATATGTTCTTTGCAGCCGGAGGTGCTTCCTGCTGGGGGCAGGGTTTGCCGTAGGCTACAAAGAAGAATTCCAATTAATAAAGAAGTGGACTTCTACATGTGATTTCCCTTATGGGCACACCACTGCTTCCGCTGCTTAGTTTGTCCCCAAACAAAACACGAGCGGGGGTGACCCAGGGTTAGTGGACTGCAACCTTTTTCAGATCGATGTTTCGCTTTGATACCCTTGTAAGACCCCCTTTTTTTTTCTTTTAAAACACCGAGGTCTTTGGCCCAGAACCGCCACTTTGCGGTTACACCTTCACGCCCTGAAGGGGTCATCACCACAAAGCGCCGATTCTGTCGGCCAATTCGATCACAGAAAGGTAGCACCAAGAAGTAAGTAAAAGCAAGTCCACTGGTAAATCACATATATAGAAATAAAATCTCCACTAAGGGAGTGTCCACATAATAATACGTCAGAGTAACAGAATATGGGCTTAAGACCGGTACAACATGTCCTCACTACAGATCACTCATGCGGAAGCAAAAACAGAACATCTACTCAAGGTCGAGACTAACGGTCCCGACTGTATGAACTCCTGAGCTAGACTGCCCCATCTCCAAACGGGCCGACCTCCGGGCTGCTGCTCCATGCTGGGCTCCACGATCCCCTAAATGATGTGGTTCGAAAACCGTTAGTCTATAAGACTATGTCCTATCATACCCCACCCCTTCCCCCATGGCCCTTAGGCACCGAGCAGAGAGGATGAGAGGGATGGACATGAAGGTGGAGAATAAATCAAAGCAGGTGGTAGCGGACCTATACTAGCAGTTTATAATATAAATGGCAGTAAGGTAAAGTATGCAATATAACCTTGTGTTATGAGCAGAAATGCATAAGCCAAGGGATCTTCTGCAAGGCTCCCATCGTATAAAGTGTCCCATACCACTTATACGTTGGGGTGTTGGTTATCAAACATCAGTATATAATTATAGAAATTAACCTTAATTTATAAACTTGCCAACACAAGATTATAGACCAAGGGGTCGTTTTGCAAGTCCTAATGTATTAGCGTCCCATTCCACTTATACTTTAGGTGTCAGGGGTTAAAAGAATCGATTATGCTATGACATGCAAGTGGGTATGATTGAACATGCAAGTGCAACTCACACACCCGACTTTGTGCACACAGATCTTTAGTTCCACCTTTCGGAGTCGTTACCTCCCAGGATACCTCCGTAGTGGAAGACGGAAGCGGTTGGTTGGGCTCGCCGACCTCTAAACAAGTAAGGCACTACCGGTCAGACCTATCGTACGCCTCAACCCTTGGTGCACGAAGCGGACTCCTGCGTACTCTTGCCGGCTGGCGCACCGGACTTCTGTTGGCGAAGTGCTAACCACACTTGCCGAGTCAGTGTATTGGCGTCGGTGCATCGACTCTCCAATACCGAAGACCCACCACCTTAATTTTTCTTTCCTTTTATGCACATGCAAATTTAATCGTAATAAAACAAAAACCGAGCCGAAGCACCCTGGACCCAAACGTCCGTCTCTTAACCAATCGAGCCGAAGCTCCCCGGACCATTCCGTCCGTCTCTTAACCAATCGAGGCGAAGCTCCCAACTGTCATCCTATGCTAACAGTGTTTGTGAAACGTGCAACGCTAATAACTAAGTTACTCTTGTCAGTTTGTTAATACAGTTTACGTTAGCCAAGGACTGCCCCCGGTATTCCCTGTGAAGGGCTCTCAAAGGGCACTAGGAACTATGATGGTAGCTGAAGCGCATCGTTCCCTTTCGCAAGGCACTTATTTTTATTGGTAGATTCCCTTAACTCATTCCCTTCTCATATTACAGTGGGCTAATCATAGGGTGATTTTGACTCTTCCTCTTCTCGGGAAAGAAGATCTTTCGTCGAACCCGAACACCTCTAGACTCTAGCCAAACCACTTCTCACCACTCTTACTATCCCTCTATAGTGAAATCAGCCACATCAATCCACCCAGCTAAAATGACTAACTCCAACAACTATCCCGGATCATGTCCTAATGTTATTTAACAATTTGCTACTTGTAGACCAACCTAGGCTATATGTCGAACCGAATAGGAGATAATCCAAATAATCATCGAAGTTCCCTAAGTTATTTACTGGAGGCTTATCTTGACACAAATAGACTAAATCCAGAGAATTAAAATTTTCCTAAATATTCTGATATTTTAATTAATTTTCTTAAGGGTTTCAAGAGCTACCAATTGATCATGAAGTGCACTTTTCAGGTAAGTATAAAACTTCATAAAATCATGATAAATTCTAAAGAGCAATTAAACATTAAATCCAAGATATGTGAATTTTTAAAATGGTTTAGGCCCCAAAATCACATTTTAGAATATTAGGTTCGTAATACCTATTTTAAGAATCAAAGGTCAGAAATATTGTTTCAAAAATTATAGCAAAAATCTAGTAAGATCATCATGGCCTAAAAAAACTCTAGAAGGATTCTCACAATTTTCCAGTGATAGTAACTCCTAATTTAATTTTAAATTGTTAATTCCAAGCTCTTGGGTTATTGAAGCAAGTACTGTAAATAGTTACCTAAAAATTATGAGAAAATTCCAGGACCTACATATTGATATAAAACACCCATTTACCAGATTTCATAATTTTCATAATAATATTAAGCTCCACATCTATTTATGATCAAAATTCATAATTCATAATTTCATGAATCAAGTATCTAAAATAATCATTTAAAATTTTCAATAAATATACATAGGGGCTACCATGATGTAAAACTTTCAAATGCTAAATTTCATAACTTTTCCAATGGACATAAATATCATAGCAAGCAAAATAAATTTATGGGCAAGGCTAGGGTTATAAAAGAAGTACTTATTTTACTAATCTAAAAAATTCCACCAAAATTGTTTTAGGACAGATACCTATCTGATAAATACCCTGCCCAAATTTAAAGTTAATGTGAGGTGTTTTGATTGCCTAAACCCAATTATTGGGCTTTGTGCCCTAATCTAGGGTTAGGGATTTGAGTGCGTTAAAGGATTTAAAATTCAATGAAACTTCATCCAGAGGACCATATACACTCTGTGATCTTCTCCACCAAATTTCAGGTCATTCCAAAGTCATTTGACTTAATGACCATCAAACCCTAAAAATCCCACAAAAGGGCCTACCCTAGATTTCTAGGGATACACTGCCCCAAACCACTCCAAATTCCATTGGAGGGTGTTTCATACCATAAAAAGTCAGTGACAAAAGTTTCAGCCTCTGTTGAGGTGACTTGACCACTCAAAACCCAAGGGGGTGTTTTGACCTAATTAACCCTATGAGGGTCAACCTAGGGTTGGATAAACACCTAATCAAAACATCTCCAAATGAGATGAAATTTTTACCAGAGCCTTAGCATTCCCTTTAAGACTACCCACCCAAATTTGGGGGGATTTTGAGGTGTTTATGACACCTAATTAATTTATACATGGTTTATTAAAGTTTTCTAAAAACAATAGAAAAATATTCTCCAAAATTCCCATTTTTAGACAGGCCCTAAATATAGCTATGGTAGACTCCCTGCCCAAATTTCAGCTCATTTGGACAAGGGATGAGAGGTGGGCATCCATTTGAATTTCAGGTTAGCCCTAGGTATAGGTCCCACCAAAATGGGTGCCCTGGCCCAACCAGAGGTCCAAACTTGTCCAAATAAATTTGGAATTAAGGTAGACCCTTAGGGCTACACATTTCATGTTGATGACTTTTCCATTAGATGGGCCTAAGTATTTTTAAAAATTAAAACCAAATACTGTGTATAGTGTGACAGAATTGTATTAAATCAAGTCAATAAAATTTAAAACATTCTGCACGAATCTTAAAGCCTCTATTATGGACGGCATCGGGTTATCCCCTTCTTCCAGCTGATGGCCCAGATTGCCCCATCCTGGAGCGGCTTGCGGGCCGATTTCTCGGCCACTCGTCCACTTCCCGGCCGGCCACCGCCACCATCACCTTCGGGGAGGTGGGGGCTACCCCCAGCTGGCGACACGACCGCCGGAGACGCCTATCCCGGCGATTCCACCAGCCTATTTTTCAGCCGAAACCATGAAAATGAGAATTTGATCGGGCTCAATTGAGCCCGAACCTCAAACCTAAACATTCCTAGGATCTATCCATGAAGCAAGGAGTGGAGGAGGACCTTTCCGCCGGCTTGAATGCGGGAGGAATGTCAGGAAGCCATGTTCTACGGCAGCGGCGCTCGGTTTCTACAATAGCACTATGAACTGGCTCGGCTCCTTCGGGTAAGTGGTGGGAAATCTTCCCCTCGACCCACTGATGGTGTTTAAATGCCAAATTGGGGAGAGGAGGGGCTATAGCTTCAATGGCCATTAAAGTAATTAAAGCATGGCTCGGGTTGAGAGGAGGAGGGCTTAAACTGCCACTTGGTGGCCGGGAAATGGCTGGAAACAACTCCTCTCCCCTAGAGGAGTTGATTGCAGCCATAATGGGTGGCTGTTGGTCTCCTTTGGCCGGTCCCCACACCATTCCTCTTCTCCCCATTTTCTCTCTCCTCAATTAACATGGAAAGGAAGCTTTCTCTCTCCTATTCACCCATGTTGACCATGCTGACCACTCCAGCCAATTGGCAGCCCATTCACTCACATATATCTATGGAATGAGATTAGACCAAATGGGAGGAGAGCCTGGGCTTGGGTTGTCCTACATGAGCTAGGTTTGACTTGGCTTAGGTTAGGGTTGACTTGGGTTGACTTTGGTCCATGTAGCCATTTGGTTTGACCCCCAAGTGGTCCTTAGTGACCCATTGGCTTCCCTGGAGGTCTAGGAAAGGTTGGGTAGGGTTGACTTTGCCCATTGGAGGTCACCTGCCCTTAGTTAGGGCACTATGACCAATCTGGGTCTAGAGTTGACTTGGGTCAACTTAGCCACTAGGTTTGACTCCAATGGGTCCTTGGTGACCATTGACCTCACTTTAAGGTTGGGAAGGCATGGTGGGGTCCCTTGAGCACATTAGAGGCCAATTGCCCTTAGTTAGGGCATCTTGTCCAATTTTTGGCCTGTGGTGGTCTTAAGTCAAATTGGTCACTTTGGGTTGACATGCATGGACCCTTAGGACTCTAGTGGATCATCTAATAGGTTAGTTGTGTTGTGGTGGGGTCATGGAGTCATGGTGAAGCCCTAAAGTCAAACCCTAGGTCTGGTGATGAGGTTGTGCCATAGGCAGACCAAGGTGAATCTCACATTGGCCTTTGATTACTTGACCCTTTTTAGCTCCCTAGGGCTTTGTCATGACTTGGTCATGACCAAAACCACTCTTAGAGGTCTAGTTGATAATGGGATGTTACAAATCCCAATAAACAAACAAAGATTTCGTCCCCGAAATCGAGGTTAAGTCTACGGGGACACTTATCGGAGAGAAAGAAACTTGTAACATCCCATGAAAAGTGATAGATTACCTCACGACGCCACGTTTGCTAAGTGTGGTTTAAAGGGGAAAACTCACATTTATGACTAATTCGCCCAATTGACAACGTTTAGACCCCTATAAACAAAAGATTAGCCCCTATTCTTGAAATTCTAGTCCTACTTGTTCAATATAGGAAAGAAAATTGAACGTCCTGAGAGGTTGTGAGGTATACCTAACTGAACAGCTCTGGATACTTTTGTCACATCAGGTCCTGGGGTTCTCAGGTATGCTCCTCCTGGCCGTGGTTCCTCCACAGAACTTTGACTAACGGAACCTTCTTACGATGCATGATCCGTACTCCTCTGTCGTCGATCCGAACCGGCTCCAAGTGAACAGACTGGTCTGAAGCTACCGGCCCATCTATTGTCAAAATCTGCTGCTCCGGGCGTAGTTGAGCCCTCCTCGGCGAAGAAATGTGGAAGAAGTCGTGCAGAGCTGCCAGCTCCGGTGGCAATTCCAGCCTGTAGGCTAGGGGCCCGATCCGTTCCAGGATCCGGTAAGGGCCCATATACCTAGGGCTGAGCTTCTTCTTCCGACCACGCACCCGTGAAACTCCATGCATGGGACAGATCTTCAAAAACACTCGGTCCCCCACTTGAAACTCCACCTGACGATGTCGGGCATCATAGTACTTAGCCTGTCTGCTCTGCGCCTCTAACATCTTGTCTCTGATCAGTCTCACCTGAGCCTCAGTGTCTTCAACAAAATCTGATCCCAACGCCTTCGGATCCTTGTCCTGAACCCAAGAAAGCGGGGTCCTGCATTTCCTTCCATATTAGGCGTCATAAGGCGCCATCCTGATGCTGGACAGGTAGTTGTTGTTATAGGAGAACTCGACCAGGGGTAGGAGCTTTCCCCATGGCTCCCCGCGGTCCAAAATACATAGCCTCAAAAGATCTCCCAGCATCTGATTGGTGCGTTCCGTCTTCCCATCCGTTTGGGGATGGAATGCGATGCTGAAGGTCAATCGCGTGCCTAAGTAAGCCTGCACAGATCACCACTCCCTGGAAGTGAACCGACCATCCCGATCCGACACGATCGTCCTGGGCACCCCATGGTATCGAACAAACTGCTCCTCAAATCTCCACACTAGTACCCCCACAGATTCATCCTTCCTAATCAAAATGAATCTGTCCACCTTCTTCAACCGATCGACGATGACCAAAATAGAGTCATTTCCCGTCCGTGATCGGGGAAGTCCATGAATAAAATCCATCGTGATGTCCTCAAATTTCCACTCCGGGGGTACATGTTTTTAGATACACCATCCTTCTTATGATACAACATAGCGATTAAATCTTTACCTTCTCAGATATCCCGAATCATGTTAATCATCATCTAATTTCACGTGATAATAGTTAATTCTCGTAACTACTCCGTCTTATTACCATGTCATTGTCTTGGTAATGCTACGGGTCATCATTCCAAACATGTTTTTTACAAAATCTTATCTTCTCCCGAATAACGTCGAATTATATCGACTTAAGTCTCACTATGTTTGTTTTGCCACTTTCCCTAAACTAGGTCCAAAGAAACCCAAGCCAATACTAATTTGCCCAATAAACAAAAGTTTAGCCCCCAATAAAAACAAGAGAAGCCCCTACCTATCTTGGGCTAAGTATCTTTGATATTACCCTGTTACATCTGTCCTAGCTGGGTGCACAATCCCTTGGGCATCAATCTTCGACTTGGGGTTCCACCCTGAAACTCGTTAATATACTCCATACTTTAAACTCTCTGAGTCACATTTACGACAACCTTATCCGGGTCAAAATGTTCCCAATCCCAAATGGGTATCTTCCGAACTCTAATTCCTATCCGACCCTCAGTGTTTGTCTCGGTGGTTGCCTCCAGGTAATTTTGTTACTCGTACGAGAGTCGAGATAAAATTTCTTCTGCCATTCTGCTAATAGGTCATTGGCCTCAATTCTCCTCAAGGCCGTCCTACCAGTTTGAGTAATCCTTGATTGGGGTAGTAGGGACACCTGAGTTTACGTCTTAGGTAGCCATTCTCGTGCTAAACTCCTCCTTTATTTTCTTTGGGTATCTCCTTACCCTAAACCAAGTTCATACCCAAGGTCTATTTTGAACTAGGGCATACTATAAATTGTCATGGTTAGTCACGAGTCCTAGTTGGTTGATTCTAACTCGTTGACTAGATAATTATGTGATATGTTCTTTGCAGCCGGAGGTGCTTCCTACTGGGGGCAGGGTTTGCCGTAGGCTACAAAGAAGAATTCCAATTAATAAAGAAGTGGACTTCTACATGTGATTTCCCTTATGGGCACACCACTGCTTCCGCTGCTTAGTTTTTCCCCAAACAAAACTCGAGCGGGGATGACCCAGGGTTAGTGGACTGCAACCTTTTTCAGATCGATGTTTCGCTCTGATACCCTTGTAAGACCCCCTTTTTTTTCTTTTAAAACACCGAGGTCTTTGGCCCAGAACCGCCACTTTGCGGTTACACCTTCACGCCCTGAAGGGGTCATCACCACAAAGCGCCGATTCTGCCGGCCAATTCGATCACAGAAAGGTAGCACCAAGAAGTAAGTAAAAGCAAGTCCACTGGTAAATCACATATATAGAAATAAAATCTCCACTAAGGGAGTGTCCACATAATAATACATCAGAGTAATAGAATATGGGCTTAAGACCGGTACAACATGTCCTCACTACAGATCACTCATGCGGAAGCAAAAACAGAACATCTACTCAAGGTCGAGACTAACGGTCCCGACTGTATGAACTCATGAGCTAGACTGCCCCATCTCCAAACGGGCTGACCTCCGGGGCTGCTGCTCCATGCTGGGCTCCACGATCCCCAAAATGATGTGGTTCGAAAACCGTTAGTCTATAAGACTAAGTCCTATCATACACCACCCCTTCCCCCATAGCCCTTAGGCACCGAGCAGAGAGGATGAGAGGGATGGACATGAAGGTGGAGAATAAATCAAAGCAGGTGGGCAGCGGACCTATACTAGCAGTTTATAATATAAATGGCAGTATGGTAAAGTATGAAATATAACCTTGAGTTATGAGCAGAAATGCATAAGCCAAGGGATCTTCTGCAAGGCTCCCATCGTATAAAGTGTCCCATACCACTTATACGTTGGGGTGTTAGTTATCAAACATCAGCATATAATTATAGAAATTAACCTTAATTTATAAACTTGCCAACACAAGCTTATATAGACCAAGGGGTCGTTTTGCAAGTCCTAATGTATTAGCGTCCCATTCCACTTATACTTTAGGTGTCAGGGGTTAAAAGAATCGATTATGCTATGACATGAAAGTGGGTATGATTGAACATGCAAGTGCAACTCACACACCCGACTCTGTGCACACAGATCTTTAGTTCCACCTTTCGGAGTCGTTACCTCCCAAGATACCTCCGTAGTGGAAGACGGAAGCGGTTGGTTGGGCTCGCCCACCTCTAAACCAGTAAGGCACTACCGGTCAGACCTATCGTACGCCTCAACCCTTGGTGCATGAAGCGGACTCCTGCGTACTCTTGCCGGCTGGCGCACCGGACTTCTGTTGGCGAAGTGCTAACCACACTTGCCGAGTCAGTGTATTGGCGTCGGTGCATCGACTCTCCAATACCGAAGACCCACCACGTTAATTTTTCTTTCCTTTTATGCACATGCAAATTTAATCGTAATAAAACAAAAACCGAGCCGAAGCTCCCCGGACCCAAACGTCCGTCTCTTAATAAATCGAGCCGAAGCTCCCCGGACCATTCCGTCCGTCTCTTAACCAATCGAGCCGAAGCTCCCAACTGTCATCCTGTGCTAACAGTGTTTGTGAAACGTGCAACGCTAATAACTAAGTTACTCTTGTCAGTTTGTTAATACAGTTTACGTTAGCCAAGGACTGCCCCCGGTATTCCCTGTGAAGGGATCTCAAAGGGCACTAGGAACTATGATGGTAGCAGAAGCGCATCGTTCCCTTTCGCAAGGCACTTATTGTTATTGGTTGATTCCCTTAACTCATTCCCTTCTCATATTACAGTGGGCTAATCGTAGGGTGATTTTGACTCTTCCTCTCCTCGGGAAAGACGATCTTTCGTCGAACCCAAACACCTCTAGACTCTAGCCAAACCACTTCTCACCACTCTTCCTATCCCTCTATAGTGAAATCAGCCACATCAATCCACCCAGCTAAAATGACTAACTCCAACAACTATCCCGGATCATGTCCTATTGTTATTTAACAATTTGCTACTTGTAGACCAACCTAGGCTATATGTCGAACCGAATAGGAGATAATCCAAATAATCATCCAAGTTCCCTAAGTTATTTACTGGAGGCTTATCATGACACAAATAGACTAAATACAGAGAATTAAAATTTTCCTAAATATTCTGATATTTTAATTAATTTTCTTAAGGGTTTCAAGAGCTACCAATTGATCATGAAGTGCACTTTTCAGGTAAGTATAAAACTTCATAAAATCATGATAAATTCTAAAGAGCAATTAAACAATAAATCCAGATATGTGAATTTTTAAAATGGTTTAGGCCCCAAAATCACATTTTAGAATATAAGGTTCGTAATACCTATTTTAAGAATCAAAGGTCAGAAATATTGTTTCAAAATTATAGCAAAAATCCAGTAAGATCATCATGGCCTAAAAAAACTCTAGAAGGATTCTCACAATTTTCCAGTGAATAGTAACTCCTAATTTAATTTTAAATTGTTAATTCCAAGCTCTTGGGTTATTGAAGCAAGTACTGTAAATAGTTACCTAAAAATTATGAGAAAATTCCAGGACCTACATATTGATATAAAACACCCATTTACCAGATTTCATAATTTTCGTAATAATATTAAGCTCTACATCTATTTATGATCAAAATTCATAATTCATAATTTCATGAATCAAGTATCTAAAATAATCATTTGAAATTTTCAATAAATATACATAGGGGCTACCATGATGTAAAACTTTCAAATGCTAAATTTCATAACTTTTCCAATGGACATAAATATCATAGCAAGCAAAATAAAATTTATGGGCAAGGCTAGGGTTATAAAAGAAGTACTGATTTTACTAATCTAAAAAATTCCACCAAAATTGTTTTAGGACAGATACCTATCTGATAAATACCCTGCCCAAATTTCAAGTTAATGTGAGGTGTTTTGATTGCCTAAACCCAATTATTGGGCTTTGTGCCCTAATCTAGGGTTAGGGATTTGAGTGGGTTAAAGGATTTCAAATTCAATGAAACTTCATCCAGAGGACCATATACACTCTGTGATCTTCTCCACCAAATTTCAGGTCATTGCAAAATCATTTGACCCAATGACCATCAAACCCTAAAAATCCCATAAAAGGGCCTACCCTAGAGTTCTAGGGATACACTGCCCCAAACCACTCCAAATTCCATTGGAGGGTGTTTCATACCATAAAAAGTCAGTGACAAAAGTTTCAGCCTCTGTTGAGGTGACTTGACCACTCAAAACCCAAGGGGTGTTTTTGACCTAATTAACCCTATGAGGGTCAACCTAGGGTTGGATAAATACCTAATCAAAACATCTCCAAATGAGATGAAATTTTTACCAGAGCCTTAGCATTCCCTTTAAGACTACCCACCCAAATTTGGGGGGATTTTGAGGTGTTTATGACACCTAATTAATTTATACATGGTTTATTAAAGTTTTCTAAAAACAATAGAAAAATATTCTCCAAAATTCCCATTTTTAGACAGGCCCTAAATATAGATATGGTAGACTCCCCTGCCCAAATTTCAGCTCATTTGGACAAGGGATGAGAGGTGGGCATCCATTTGAATTTCAGGTTATCCCTAGGTATAGGTCCCACCAAAATGGGTGCCCTGGCCCATCCAGAGGTCCAAACTTGTCCAAATAAATTTGGAATTAAGGTAGACCCTTAGGGCTACACATTTCATGTTGATGACTTTTCCATTAGATGGGCCTATGTATTTTTAAAAATTAAAACAAAATACTGTGTATAGTGTGACAGAATTGTATTAAATCAAATCAATAAAATTTAAAACATTCTGCACGAATCTTAAAGCCTCTATTATGGACGGCATCGGGTTATCCCCTTCTTCCAGCCGATGGCCCAGATTGCCCCATCCTAGAGCGGCTTGTGGGCCGATTTTCTCGGCCACTCGTCCACTTCCCCGGCCGGCCACCGCCACCATCACCTTCGGGGAGGTGGGGGCTACCCCTAGCCGGCGACACGGCCGCCGGAGACGCCTATCCCGGCGATTCCACCAAGCCGATTTTTCAGCCGAAACCATGAAAATGAGAATTTGGATCGGGCTCAATTGAGCCCGAACCTCAAACCTAAACATTCCTAGGATCTATCCATGAAGCAAAGAGTGGAGGAGGACCTTTCCGCCGGCTTGAATGCGGGAGGAAAGTCGGGAAGCCATGTTCTACGGTAGCGGTGCTCGGTTTCTACAATAGCACTATGAACTGGCTCGGCTCCTTCGGGTAAGTGGTGGGAAATCATCCCCTCGACCCACTGATGGTGTTTAAATGCCAAATTGGGGAGAGGAGGGGCTATAGCTTCAATGGCCATTAAAGTAATTAAAGCATGGCTCGGGTTGAGAGGAGGAGGGCTTAAACTGCCCCTTGGTGGCCGGGAAACGGCTGGAATCAACTCCTCTCCCCTAGAGGAGTTGATTGCAGCCATAATGGGTGGCTGTTGGTCTCCTTTGGCCGGTCCCCACACCATTCCTCTTCTCCCCATTTTCTCTCTCCTCAATTAACATGGAAAGGAAGCTTTCTCTCTCCTAGTCGCCCATGTTGACCATGCTGACCACTCCAGCCAATTGGCAGCCCATTCACTCACATATATCTATGGAATGAGATTAGCCCAAATGGGAGGAGAGCCTGGGCTTGGGTTGTCCTACATGAGCTAGGTTTGACTTGGCTTAGGTTAGGGTTGACTTGGGTTGACTTTGGTCCATGTAGCCATTTGGTTTGACCCCCAAGTGGTCCTTAGTGACCCATTGGCTTCCCTGGAGGTCTAAGAAAGGTTGGGTAGGGTTGACTTTGCCCATTGGAGGTCACCTGCCCTTAGTTAGGGCACTATGACCAATCTGGGTCTAGAGTTGACTTGGGTCAACTTAGCCACTAGGTTTGACTCCAATGGGTCCTTGGTGACCCATTGACCTCACTTTAAGGTTGGGAAGGCATGGTGGGGTCCCTTGAGCACATTAGAGGCCAATTGCCCTTAGTTAGGGCACCTTGTCCAATTTTTGGCCTGTGGTGGTCTTAGGTCAAATTGGTCACTTTGGGTTTGACTTGCATGGACCCTTAGGACTCTAGTGGATCATCTAATAGGTTAGTTGTGTTGTGGTGGGGTCATGGAGTCATGGTGAAGCCCTAAAGTCAAACCCTAGGTCTAGTGATGAGGTTGTGCCATAGGCAGACCAAGGTGAATCTCACCTTGGCCTTTGATTACTTGGCCCTTTTTAGCTCCCTAGGATTTGTCATGACTTGGTCATGACCAGAACCACTCTTAGGGGTCTAGTTGAAAATGGGATGTTACAATAGTCATCTTCAATAGTTAGGTTAGCTTCAGGGAAGGGAGGTTGAGTAGAAAAGTCAAGTGGATCCACTCCAAGGCTGTCCTGATGGTGTTTTTTTTCCATATAGCCTGTTGGGCAGAATGTTAGGTTATATTTCTTACCCCCTTTCTGAGTTCTTCAAATGTTCTTGCCCAAATTGTTTCTTTAGGTTCACCAACTCTCTCTTTAAGTATATTTACACTAGCTACCACAGTATTTTTGGTTTGCAATAGATGATCATCTAGTAGGTGGTTTTAGAGGTTTATGCTCTCCAAAATAGTGGTCTTGTTCTTAGCCAATCTTGCATATGTGGCCAGGAAGGACCGGTTTTTGATTTTCTGTAGTGGCATTATAATTTTCGATAACTACTTGAATGCCTTGATTAGTCATCTGGTTTTGGACAGTAGTAAAGTCCACTGCTTGGGCAGCCTTCATGAAGAATTGAAAGGATTGAGTGTTTAGTAATTTCATTTCCCTTTCAACTTTTGAAATCCTGCTATGTACTTCATTCCTAAGGCCTTGGACTATTTTCTCAACAAATACTTCAATAATACTCCTTTGAGTATCCATCGTTAATTATAACTATAATAGAAGAGAACTGGACCTTTCAACAGAACATGTGGTTTGAACTGTAGCTTGAGTGGATTGCTAGTTGGCTATTTTGGGACCTTCATAGTCCTCAAACAGATAGTCAGAAGTAGAACTCTTCGAGGTACCTATGTCAGTTTCTTGTTCCTAAAGCACACTCTTTACTTTCACACTACCATCTCATGGCCAGTGGGATGGAATTATTCAGATTATTCTTCAACAATATACTATGGTTATATTATCCATTGTTGTGCTGACATCCTCTTGGACTGAGTCCACGACTGCTCCTCCTTGGGTAGTGTCATACATACTTGACTCTCCCTGAGCTTGTTCTTGTATTGCAAACAATTCAGTCTCTTGGGCAGAGTCCTCAAGTATATGCTCCCCCTCATATATATCCTGACATTATATAGGAGGTAGACTCTCTTCTGCTCCCTTTTTTGTGTGGGAGGGGGAACTTCCACCATATCAGTTACTATGAACTAAGATTAAAGGTCTTCATGTATTTGTTCTAGAACTTCCCCTACCACTGTCCCTTCAGGACCAGTCACACCCCACGAATCCTCCATAGGAGCTGTGCTCTTTAGGTCTTTAGGAATTTATACTTCATGAAGATCAGGTGATGACCCACTGTCTGCTCCCCCTCAATATGTGTGGAGGTGTGGTGAGAGGTGACATTATTATAGGCTTTCCTTAGCCTTCTTTTTTGCCAACCACTTGCCCTGTGGGGCTTGAAGCAGTCCTTTCCTCGTCTTTTATTTTTTCCTCACCTTGGGAGTTCTTGGAGCTTGATCCTGCTTTCTCTGATTTGGGAAAAGCTTTATCCCATCTATCCAGGGTCCTGTTGTTCATCCTTTTAAGATAATGAAGGTAGACTTCAGGAAATGTTGTAAACTTATCTCCTAGGCTTTTGAGCAGATAAAGGGATACTATCCTTCCTATGTTTGGGGTAGTCAAACACTCCTTCGATCTTCTCAAAATGAATTTACCCTAGTCAATTCTTTAGGTCAGTATGACAACAGCTATAAAACTTGAACATGTCTTTTGATAACCGGTCATGGGATCCAGGCTTACAAAACAGAGCTCGACCTATTATATCAGTTAGCAAATTTCCTAGAGCATTCATTTCACTTTTCTCCAGAGATCCATACATTTTTCTAGAGTACCCACACCAAGCTAGGTCATCTGCCATGTCTTCCTTGGTTATACCTTCCACTTCTTTACCCTCTTGAAGGGTAGGATGATCTAAGTGATGGGTTAAGTTTTTGCGGTAAACCTTAGTCCATGACTGAGCACTAAAGTTCTGATTTTTGTACCTGAACAGCTAACCTCTACATTTCAGAAGAACTCTTCGACAGCTGACAAAATAATCTTGGTAGGTTTAGAGAGAATTACCTCTAGCTCGATCGAATCAAAGATAAAGATGACCTCATGTATGTCTTCAGAGCAGGTTAGAAAACCACCCCTAATGACTTCACTACTAGTGTTGATTCTTTTTGATGCGCTCTCTTTCAGTGTCATTCGCATTATTAGGGTTTGAGAAAACTAGGAAATTTAATATCGAGACGAGAGAGAGAGAGAGAGAGAGAACTAGGGTAACGACGTTTGGGATTTTAATGTCTTATTTAACCTAGTGTTTCCCGCAATTTCTAATTTAATAATATAAAAAGTAATGTACAACGGTGCGTACCTATTAAGGAATAGAATATAGGAACATATTGTCCTGATTGCCTTGTAATACTGATTTAAAATAGTAAAGGTTGCACTGATTTTCCTCTAATTCTAATCCTTCCTTTTTAATGAGATTTGGTCTTTATATTTTGCATCTTGATTAGTATTCTTGCAGAAAAACTAGTAATAAATGTAATTTAAATTTGTAAAATGACGCCCACTAAGAGGATATATGAAGTTCATCATCTAGTGAATAGTTAGGCAGGTTTTTATTCAAGGTTTAACATTCCTAGTTCAATCTTGAAATAATTGAACTTCTCGTCATCTAGAGGCTTGGTAAGGCAGATATCTTATTTTTCCACATGCTCTCTAATGAAGTGATACCTTATCTTAATGTGTTTTTTCCTGCTGTGTGACACGTGATTTTTAGCAATTGAGATTGCACTAGAGGAGCCACAAAATAAAGGTGTTGTACTTAGATATATGTTATAGTATTAAAGCTGATGTCCATAACAAATGAGTACAATAACTTCCAGCTGATATGTATTCAGAATCTATTGTGGAGATTGTCACACTTGTTTGTTTCTTACTGCTCCAGGAAATAAGTCTCCTTCCAAGGAACTGGCATGTTCCTGAAGTGCTCTTCCTGTCTTCCTTGAATTCTGCAAAGTCTGTATCTAAGAAAACAATTAGTTCAATGTCATTACTCCTAGGGTACCATAATCCAAGATTGGGTGTACCCTTAAGGTATCTTAAAATCCACTTGCCAGAGGAGTGGTGAGATTCCTTAGGGTTCACTTGGTACCTAGCACAAACACAAGTGGAGAACATGATGTCTGGTTTGATGTCAGTAAGGTAGAGAAGGGATCCAATGATATATTTATACATGGTTTCATTTAAGTGTATCCCCTTTTTATCTGTGTCTAGGGATATGTTGGAGCCCATTGGAGTCCTCATAGAGGTTGTATTCTCTATTCCAAACTTTCTTAGAAGCTCCTTTGTGAACTTGGTCTTTGAGATGAAAAGTCTATCTTCAGATTGCTTCACTTGGATCCCTAGGAAGTTGTTGGGTACATTGGAAAATGTGTACCTGATTTGAAGAAGACTAACTTAGCATAATGATATACATCAAGGTGTATTTGATGTTGTTTAAGTTGATTATGTGCAGGTTAAAAAGTATGAAAAATTTCTAAGTCCATGTGTCGACACCAGAAGAAGATTGTGTCGACACTTGAAGAAGGCTGTGTTGACACAGAAAAAATGAGTCGACATCAACTGTGTCGACACCGGGAGGAAGTGTCGACACACACAAGATTATAGTTGGCATCAACTGTGTCGACACTAGGAGGCTGTGTCGACACACAGAGGCAGAGTCGACAATATTTGTGTCGACACCAGAAGACTGAGTCGACACATATAGGCAGAGTCGACAAAAGCTGTGTCGACACCTAAAGGCAGTGTTGACACATACTATGTTCTGAATCTACATCAACTGTGTTGACACACAGGACTTGTGTCGACACATTGCCAAGTCTAGACCAAGTCATTTGCTGAAGAATGATGAAGTGTTTGAGTCGACACAAATACTCAGTGTCAACTCATTCTCAAGTTGTAGTATGCAGAAGCTGAGTCGACTTAAAGGCAAACTTGTTGACTTCACCAGAGGCAGTGTCGACACCGAAGTTACTTGTGTCGACACATATAGACAGATGGTCTCGACACTTTCTGACAGACAGTCTCGACACTTTGCTGTCCAAGACAAAGGCACAAGATCTATTTGAATACTTGACAGCTGTGGGTTACAACTGGTTAACTGAAGCTGTCAGACTTGTCAGAACACAGTTAGAAACCTGATCAGCCGGTCACCAAAAAGAAGGTCTATAAATAGACAGATTCAGAAGTAGAGAGTAGAGATTTTTATTTTTGGGATTGAGAAGCAACACACATAAAAACTGATTAAGGAATCAAATCAAGAAAGTGCAAGGCACTGAAGAAGATCTTCATCAGAAGATCTAAGAAGACATTCTGAAGGGCTCAACCTCTCAGGATCAGTCTAAGGAGAATTCGTCCTAGAATTCTGAAGAATGTTAAAAGGGTTTGGATAGAGAGGGATCCAACCGTTTGAAGATCAAGAAGGAAGCTGTTACAGGTTTCTCAAGAAGCTGTTTGGAAATCAACTCGGCTAGTTCAGATTCAAGAAGCTTTGAAGAAAGCTAAGATTCAGTTGATTTCATCCATCAGCTGATCAGGTGCTGTCTTGTCCTTTCTCTCTCAACAATGGCAAGATTCTATAAAACTCTTTTCTAAATTTTGTAGGATCTTTTGATAGATCTGAGTTGTATGCCTAATTTATAAAGGCTGAGTGTAGGAGAGAAAATCTCTGAATTGTATGTCTTGAATAAAGACTGAGGTAGGGCTGAATTGCCTGAGCTGTAGGAGTGTGGTATCATTCTGAGTTGTAGGAACCTTTCCAGGTTTTGAGTTGTAGGAACCTTTCAAGGTTCTGAGCTGTAGGATCTGTGGATCTGAGTTAAGGAAAAAAGTTTGGCCGAATCTAGGACACTGCTAGATAGGTGAAGGGGGAAAGTGGATGTACCTAGATCTTGGGGAACCACTATAAAACTGTGTGTAATCTGTGATGTGTGAATTTCTGTGATTGCTAAGCTGTGTGTATATATTCAGTAGTTATATTCTGCCTAAAGTGAAAACAATCATTAGAACCTATGCACCCCCCCCCCTCTAGGTGTTTAGGTAGTCTTGAAAGTAAAACTATCAAGTGGTATCAGAGCGAGGTTACTCAAAGAAAGACTTAACAGTCTGAGTTAGATCTAAAGGCAGAATCAAGAATCAAGAAAATGGGTTCAGGTGAGAATCACAAGGAGTTGGTATCGATGAAGCTACCCATCTGCAGAAAAGAGATCTTTGGAATTTGGAAGGAAAGGGTTAGGCTGTTTATGGAGGCCTCAGACCCAAGAATTTACATTACAGTACAGGAAGGCCCCTTCATTCCAATGAAGGTATCAGTACTTGATGCAAATATTCAAACTCCAAAGAGTTATTCTGAAATGACCAAGGATGAAATTATATTGGCAACTATGGATAAGAGAGCTCAGAATATAATAGTGAGTGCCATAGATGATTCTACATTCAAAAATCTGATTCACTGTAAAACCTCCAAGGAAATGTGGGACACCTTGATTGTCTACATGGAGGGTTCTGAAGAAGTTAGATAGGATAGGAAGTCTATGCTCAACCAAGAGTATGAGAGTTTCAGACAAGGGAAGTCTGATAGCATAACTGAATGCTATAAGAAATTCTACATAATAGTAAATGAATTGATGTCCTATGGAAGGATCTTCAGTACCTATGAACTGAATGGCAAATTCCTAAGGTCCTTGACAAAGGACTGGGACACCAAGATTTGTGTCATAAGAGAAGTGGCTAAACTGGCAGAGATTTCTCCTCTAACCTTGTTTGGAAAGTTGCTATCTTATGAAATGCAACTAATGGTTAGGAAGGAGGAAGAAAAGAATTCAAAAGGAGAGCATAGAGACAAGTTAGTGGCCTTCAAGTCAGAAGCCACTAGAAAGTATAGGAGGATATCTCCATCTCCTCCTAAGGAAGTTACAGAAGTTAATTCTGAAAATTCAGACAATCAGGTTTCAGAAAGTAGTGATTCAAATACAGATTTTGCTGCTTTTACAAGACAGTTTCAGAGGTTCTTAAAGAAGAAGCAGTGGAAGTCAAGGCCCTCCACATCACAGTCAGCTGATGATTATTATCAGAAGAGAAAATCATCAAGGAAGGAGGGGAGCAGAACTAAGCCCAGCAAAGCCATTACATTAAAGATTGTCTGCTATTGTTGCAATAGGACTGGACATGTGGTGGCTGATTGTCCAGATAAGAAAAAGGAGTCATCTGACAAAAAGAAGACTCATCAAAAGGGCAAGAAGGAGAAATCCTTTGTTGCAAAGAAGGAAAAGAGCCTTACAGATCAGTCCTCATCAGAGTCAGAATCTGAAGCAGAAGCATACATAGGGTTGTATGCAGCCAATGAAGATGAGGAATTTCTGCAACTGATGGATTCCATTCATGATCAAGAAGGCAAGGAATGCATGGGTCTGATGGCTGAGTTAGAAGATAACCAATGCCAGGATCAGCCTGGTCCTAGTAAGGTACAAAAGGGTTCTAGTTCTTCTGATTTTAGTACTGGTTCAGAGTCAGATTCATCTACATCAAGTGATGTGAATGGATCTGAATCTGAAGGTGATATTCATCAGTTGATGGATGAATATAGGGACTTGTTGCAGGCTCTTAAGAAAAGCAAGAACCTAGTCAAAACTCAGGCTCAGGAAATTGCTGATCTTAAGTTGGCTGCAACTGAGTTTGAAAAAGTAATGGATCAAAAGTTAAATGAGATTGCTAAACTGAAAAATATAACCTATATTCAGATGGGCACAATCAAATATAAACAATGATCAAATTAAGAGTCTGGAGGCCATACTAAGAATAGAGAAAGATTTAGTGGCTAGTTACTCTAAGCCAAAATCTTTCTTACCTTTAATAGATGAGTTTGTGGCTCAAAAGGGTAAGACAGGATTAGGCTTCAAAGGTAACCCCAGGGCTGCCCAATTCAAAAGAAAAGGCAAAGCTCCTGTCCAGCCTCTAAACCTTTCAGTCCCAGTTATGTTTAGAAAGGAGCAAGTGCCTTCTAACAAATATGATCTTAAGAATATTCATGGTCATATTAAGACTAATGTTCAGATAAACAAGGGTGTAAATGCCAATAGGTCTACCCATGTTCATAAACCCCATGGTTATAAGAAATCTGTGGGTGAAGCTGCAGCAGCACCAACACTGGACAGAAATTCTTCTGTCAAGGGTGTATCAAGACCTAGATACAACAAGTTTGAATGTTGGTGTTGTGGCAAGAGAGGCCATTTTGCCTTAGACTGCTGGCATAACACAAATGTAAGGAAGAACAATAGTCTACCAGTTAGAAGAGCTGCTGGTAGTCTTAATATGAATGGTGCTAACCTGAACCAAGGACCCAAGACTTACTTGGGTTCTAAGGGAAAGTTATTCTGTATTGCAGGAAAGTCCAAGTTGCCCTGACCCTATATGGTACTTGGACAGTGGATGTTCAAGGCACATGACTGGAACAAAGGGGCTGCTGAAGGAGTACATATCTATCAAAGATGGACCTAAAGTAATCTTTGGTGGATCTGAAAGAGGAATCATCAAAGGGTTTGGTAACTTTTCTTCAAACCAAATTACCATCACCCAAGTGGCTTATGTAAAAGGTTTGAAACATAATCTGATTAGCATAAGTCAGCTGAGTGATCTTGGATATGATATTTCATTTGTTAAGGATGGATGTCATATCAAGAGGTCAAGTGACCAAGAGGTCATATTGACTGGTTATAGAAAAAGAAATGTTTATTGTCTTAATTTTGAATGTGAGAATAAGGCTTCTCCCATCTGTCTTGTAGCTGATGATAATGCATCTCTTTGTGTCAAGTGGCACAAGAGGTTGGATCATCTTAACTACAAGACAATTGGCCAACTCTTCAGCAAAGAGTTAGTGAGGAATGGTCCTCAAGTTAAGTGTATAAAGGAAGGGATATGTTCAGCTTGTCAAAAGGGCAAGCAGACAAAATCCTCCTTTCATAGTCTTGAAAACATGGATTCTGTGAGGTGCTTATACCTCTAACATATGGATCTTTTTGGTCCTATGCTAGTTCATAGTCTAGGTAGGAAGGTCTACACTTTTGTGGTTGTAGATGACTATTCTAGATATACATGGGTGTTCTTTCTGAGACAAAAATCAGAAACCCCAAGTGTCTTACTTAGTTTTTTGAAACAAATTCAGAATGAACTAAACAGTACAGTGGTCAAAATCAGAAGTGACCATGGCACTGAATTTCAATCTGAAAGTATGACAAAATTATGTGAAGACTTTGGGATTTTCCAAGAGTTCTCCTCACCTAAAATACCTCAGCAAAATGGTATTGCTGAAAGAAAGAATAGGACATTGATTGAAGCTGGTAGAACTCTATTGAGTGACACCTCTCTTCCAGAATATTTTTGGGCTGAGGCAGTAAACACTGCATGTCATGTGATCAATAGAGCTTCTATCACCAAGTGCCACAAAAAGACTCCCTACGAAATTATGAAAGGTAGAAAACCAAATACATCCTACTTTAGGATCTTTGGTTGCAAGTGCTATATACTTAACAATGGCAAGTCATATTTAACTAAGTTTGCTGCCAAATCCCAAGATGGGATATTTGTTGGGTACAGTATAAATAGTAAGGCCTATAGAGTCTTCAACTTGACTACTCAAGTTGTAGAAGAATCTGTACATGTCGTGTTTGATGAATCAAGATTAATCAACGATGAGTTGCCTTGTAGTTCATACAGTCCAACAGGTATAAGCAAAAGGATGGACAAGCTTTCCATTGCAGAAGCATCAAATGCAGATGAAGCAGTGGAAAATGAAGGCTACTGTCCAGGGGGAGTACAAAACTCTATAGAAGCTGATGACAACCAAGGAGTACAGCATAATGAAGGAGCTGTAGATGTTCAACCTGAAGGAAATCTACCTCCAGCCATAAGACATCTAAAAGATCATCCAGCTAATCAAATAATAGGTGATCCAAGTCAAGGAGTGCAGACTAAAAGCAGAAATCTGAGCACATTCCTGCACTCAAGTTTCCTATCTCAAATGGAGCCTAAGAAATTTGAAGAAGCCATCCAAGACCAACATTGTATTAATGCTATGCAAGAGGAGCTTAATCAATTCAGAAGGTGCAAAGTCTGGGAGCTTGTTCCTAAACCAAAAGACCACAACATCATTGGAACAAAGTGAATATTTAGGAACAAGTTGGATGAGAGTGGAGCAATAGTAAAGAACAAAGCAAGACTGGTTGTTAAAGGATATAGGCAGGAAGAGGGAATAGATTTTGATCAGACATTTGCCCCAGTAGCAAGACTAGAGGCAATCAGGATGTTTCTTGCCTATGTTGCATACCAAGGATTCAAGGTATACCAAATGGATGTGAAATCTGCATTTCTGAATGGAGATCTAAAAGAAGAAGTCTATGTGGAACAGCCATCAGGTTTTGTAGACTCTCTTAAACCTGATTATGTTTTTAGACTTAGGAAAGCTTTATATGGGTTAAAGCAAGCCCCAAGGGCTTGGTATGACACCCTGTCTACTTTCCTTATTGAGAACAAATTCTCAAGAGGCAAAATAGACAGGACTCTATTCCTTAGGGAGTGTAAAGGTAAGATCATATTAGTTCAGATCTATGTAGATGACATAATTTTTGGGTCTACAGAGAACAACCTCTGCAAGAAGTTTGCCAAACTTATGCAAGGGAAGTTTGAAATGAGTAGTATGGGGGAACTTAAGTTCTTCTTGGGACTCCAAGTAAGACAGATTGATGATGGCTTGTCCATATCCCAGTCTAAGTTCACCAAAGAGTTGATAAAGAAATATGGTATGGAATCTTCCTCTGCCATGAAAACTCCTATGGGAACAAATATGCCTATATGTAAAGATGATACAGGTAAGCCTGTAGATGAGTCTTTGTATAGAGGAATAGTTGGTTCTCTATTATATCTCTCAGCTAGTAGACCAGATATTATATATGCTACATGTGTATGTACTAGGTACCAGGCATGCCCTAAAGAATCTCATTACACTGCTGTTAAAAGAATTTTGAGATATTTAAAGGGCACACCTAATCTAGGCCTTTGGTACCCTAGGAATGGAGATTTTTTACTAACAGGTTATTCAGATGCAGATTTTGCAGGCTGTAGAGAGGATAGAAAGAGTACTACAGGTACTTGCCAATTCTTGGGAGGAAGACTGATATCATGGAGCAGTAAGAAGCAGACCAGTGTGGCAATATCCACAGCTGAGTCTGAATATGTTGTTGTTGGAAGTTGCTGTGCACATCTATTGTGGATTCAGCATCAGTTAAAGGATTATGGTATTCAAGTAAGTAGAACACCTTTATTGTGTGATTCTAAGAGTGCTATTTCTATTGCTAACAATCCTGTTTCTAAAGTATAACTAAGCATATAGAAATAAAATACCATTTTCTTAGAGAGCATGTAGAAAGAGAAGACATCTCATTGGAATTTGTTAAAATAGATTATCAAATTGCAGATGTATTTACTAAGCCACTGGATGAAACAAAATTCAATAAATTTAAAATTGAATTAGGAATGCTGACCATTGATTAGTATATCAACAAACAGAAATTGGCTAAGTAAAATGGTGTCGACACTTTCAGTGATAAAGTGTCGACTCAGTTTAGTTATGTCGACTTGTCAGAGAATTAGTGTCGACACAGAGAATTTGTGTCGACACTTAAGGGTCAAATAGTCGACTAATCCAGAAATGTAGTGTCGACTTCACCAGAATAATGGTGTCGACACTTACAGATTTTGTGTCGACACTTGTACAAAGAGTCGACACAGAATTTCTGATGCTCTACTATGTCTCTCTTATGTCGACATATCCTCAATTGGTGTCGACGCACAGTAGTCAACATTGATGTCGAGACAGTAGAAGTTTGTGTCGACACATTTCATCTGTGTCGACACATTTAGTCCGTTTTTGCCCGACTTTTGACCTTCTTTCATTAGAGGGTATAAATAGGTCAAGAACGTATTTTGTCGACACGCTCACAAGGTTTTCGAGACTAAAACCCTGTGTCGACATTCTCTCTCTTCTCTTCTCTCCAGTTTTCTCATCTTTCCAATGGCGCCAAAGGTTGAGGATAACGTCAATGAGGGATATGAGCTGGTTAGGGCTGCGTTCGACAATGCCACGCCTGAAATAAAACAGGTGATATCTTATCTTGCTGATAATGGATTGGAATATCTGGTTTCTGCACCCACCAAGATCTGGAAGAAGGAGGTACTTGAATTTTACACTTCAGCGTCAGTGGATTCTTCTGGACTCAAGATCAAATCCACAGTTCATGGAACCAAGGTGAAACTTACTCTACGGAGTTTAAGAAACATTCTTCAATTACCAAGCATTGAGAATGTAAAAGAGGTCCCAGCCTCTAAGATAAGGGAGGCTCTTCAATGGTGTGGATTGGATCCAACCGTCAAGATTGGAGCAGCCATCAACAGAAAAGGAATGAATCCACAAGGCAAATTTCTATCTGAAGTGGTTGGGAAGGTGATTTTGTGTAAACCTGGCGGCCATGATAGGATTTCGGCCTCAATGTTTAATCTCATGACAAGGATAATCTTCAGGGTTAACACAGACTGGTCAGCAGTTGTGTTTGATAAAATCAAGGAAGGACTTAAGAAGCCAAATCTGGCTAGGATTTTGAGTCTATATCTGGTTGGACTCATCCCAGAGGTCATGCAACAAATTCCTGGGACTAAGATCAATCATATGAGAAAAATGGACATGAGATTATTCTCAAGATGGGATAGAGTTCTGTCCAAAGAGATGCCTGATGTGGACAGGCAGGTCACACCAGAGAAATCCCCAGGTCATGATCAAAGTACTGAATAACTTCCAGGAGATCAAGTGAGAGAGCAGGCTGAAGATCAGCCTGAGTCTACTCAAGTCCAGGATGAATCTTTACCTGCACAGGTGCAGGGGGAGCAAGTTTATTCTCCTGCCCAGGACATTCCTAACACTGAACAGGTGCAGGGGGAGCGGATTTATGAACAAGTGCAAGAGGAAGAACAAATAGATTTATCAAAAGATTTGAACACTGCTGGCCTAGATGACTCATCTTCTGCTCAGGCACAAAAGGAATTCACTCTAGATGAGTTATTTCCTGAAGTTGAAATTGCTACTGATAGAATTGAGGAGGAGCAAGAAATTGAGAAGGAGCTCGAAATTGAGGGGAAGCAAGTGATTGTTGAAAAAGATCAACATGTCACTGAGACAGATATTCCTCCTACACCTCCTGAAAGAGTTCAGGTTGAAAGCTCTTCAGGATCTGAGTCTGAAGAAGCCAGAGTGGCAAAGAAAAGGAAGCTCATGGTCTTCAAAAGAAGAAGCCATAGCTACAAGCAGGCTCTATAGACTTCAACTCACCAATCTCCATCTGATTTTAATTACAACAAGTTCATGGTAGATTTGCAGGTGAAGCTAGATAATCAGAGATTAGCCTTGGAGAAATATGTTGATGAAAGTCATAAAAATCTTCAGTTTGATTTGGCTCAAGATATAAAGTCTATAAGATTTGATGTCAATCAACATAAAAGAGATATGACTGATTGTTTTACAAAAGGGGCACATGCTATTGTTTATCTGGCCCAACAACAAGGGGAAATGAAGAAAGAAATAGATGCTCAATCTATTAATCAAGGATACATTCTTGAAAATCAGAAACGGCTAAATGAAAATCTGACAACTGCCAACACAGATATTCTTGCTCAATTTCAAACAACCATGTCTAAATTGACTGAAGCTAGGATAGCTGAAATGCTAGCATATGACACTAAGTTCCAAACTGCTTTAGACTCAGTTCAGTCAGCCAAAACCACTTCTCAGAAGGAAATTATTGCAAAACATAACAAGCATTAGAACCTATTCACCCCCCCCCCTCTAGGTGTTTAGGTAGTCTTGAAAGTAAAACTATCAAGTGGTATCAGAGGGAGGGATCAGATCAAGTTTCAGAAGGAAGATCTCAGAGATCATGTAGCAAGAGAAGTCCTAAAGGGGGAGAGGGTACTTATTTCTGCTGGCTCAGAACATGCCAAGTGGGTCAATAACAGTGTCAGAGCCACATTGGGATATCCACCCCTTTGTGATGATGATAATATGGCAGAGTCAGGAGTACAACCTCAAGGTCTACTTGAAGGCAACCAACCAGAGGTTGCTCAAGTAATATACCCCCCTACAGATTTTGAGGGCATTCATCAGATGGTGCAAACTATGTATAGTCCTCCAGAGGAGGTTTCAAATATTATACTTGGAAAAGTAGACATGCCTGAAGCTGCAATCAAGGCTCAGCAAGAGGCTCAACTATCAAAGAAGAGATTTAGGGAGCAAGCTGAACTCAAACCTGATTTTGAACAGTGGAGCCCTACCTCTAGAAACATCATTCTAACTGCCTGGAAAGCTGTAAAAGATCAAGTCTATGAAAGGGGCAAGTGGTACAATGAACAAGAATGACAGAAGCATGAAGCTAGACAGGAGGCTATTGTTCAGTATAGAAGGAAAGCTAAGATGGAAAAGCTATCTCCCGATGCTGTGGAGCCTAGCAAATACTTTCCCAAGTCGTATCACTATTTTGAGAGACAAAGACTGAAGACTGAGGCTCAGGAAAAGGCTGATCTTAAAGGCAAAAAGCTCATGGAAGAAACTGAACCTTCTGTGCAGGCACAAGTACAACTTGGAAGAGGGATTGTTATAAAGGAGCCTGATCTATCTTAGTCTAAGATGTCTTAGTCTTAGTTTAAAAATGTGTAATGTGAAACATTTAGTGTTAAACATTTTGTAAACAATCATTTTGATATAATACACAAATCCTGCTCTTTAAGTATTTTTTTTGTGTATATGCTTTTATCTCTGTGTTGAATCTGTGCAAATGTTTTGATTGTTAATATTTTCTGTAATATTAAGCTTATATACATCATCACCATTTTTTTTATTATCATAAGTGGTGTATATCATTAGCTAATATGGGTTATGACTTCTCCAAATAGGGGGAGATTGTTGGGTACATTGGAAAATGTGTACCTGATTTGAAGAAGCCTAACTTAGCATAATGATATACATCAAGGTGTATTTGATGTTGTTTAAGTTGAATATGTGCAGGTTAAAAGTATGAAAAATTTCTAAGTCCATGTGTCGACACCAGAAGAGGATTGTGTCGACACTTGAAGAAGGCTGTGTCGACACAGAGAAAATGAGTCGACATCAACTGTGTCGACACCGGGAGGAAGTGTCGACACACACAAGATTATAGTTGACATGAACTGTGTCGACACCAGGAGGCTGTGTCGACACACAGAGGCAGAGTCGACAATATTTGTGTCGACACCAGAAGACTGAGTCGACACAAATAGGCAGAGTCGACAAAAGCTGTGTCGACACCTGAAGGCAGTGTCGACACATACTATGTTCTGAATCTACATCAACTGTGTCGACACACAGGACTTGTGTCGACACATTGCCAAGTCTAGACCATGTCATTTGCTGAAGAATGATGAAGTGTTTGAGTCGACACAAATACTCAGTGTCAACTCATTCTCAAGTTGTAGTATGCAGAAGCTGAGTCGACTTAATGGCAAACTTGTTGACTTCACCAGAGGCAGTGTCGACACCGAAGTTACTTGTGTCGACACATATAGACAGATGGTCTCGACACTTTCTGACAGACAGTCTCAATACTTTGCTATCCAAGACGAAGGCACAAGATCTGTTTGAAGACTTGACAGCTGTGGGTTACAATAGGTTAACTGAAGCTGTCAGACTTGTCAGAAGATAGTTAGAAACCTGATCAGCCGATCACCAAAAAGAAGGTCTATAAATAGATAGATTCAGAAGTAGAGAGTAGAGATTTTTGTTTTTGGGATTGAGAAGCAACACACATAAAAACTGATTAAGGAATCAAATCAAGAAAGTGCAAGGCACTGAATAAGATCTTCATCAGAAGATCTAAGAAGACATTCTGAAGGGCTCAACCTCTCAGGATCAGTCTAAGGAGAATTCGTCCTAGAATTCTGAAGAATTTTCAAAGGGTTTGGATAGAGAGGGATCCAGCCATTTGAAGATCAAGAAGGAAGCTGTTACAGGTTTCTCAAGAAGCTGTTTGGAAATTAACTCAACTAGTTTAGATTCAAGAAGCTTTGAAGAAAGCTAAGATTCAGTTGATTTCATCCATCAGCTGATCAGGTGCTGTCTTGTCCTTTCTCTCTCAACAAGGGCAAGATTCTATAAAACTCTTTTCTAAATTCTGTAGGATCTTTTGATAGATCTGAGTTGTAAGCCTAATTTATAAAGGCTGAGTGTAGGAGAGAAAATCTCTGAGTTGTAGGTCTTGAATAAAGACTGAGGTAGGGCTGAATTGCCTGAGCTGTAGGAGTGTGGTATCATTCTGAAGTGTAGGAACATTTCCAGGTTCTGAGTTATAGGAACTTTTCCAGGTTCTGAGCTGTAGGATCTGTGGATCTGAGTTAAGGAAGGAAGTTTGGCCGAATCTAGCACACTGATAGATAGGTGAAGGGGGAAAGTGGATGTACCCAGATCTTGGGGAACCACTATAAAACTGTGTGCAATCTGTGATGTGTGAATTTTTGTGATTGCTGTGTTGTGTGTATATATTCATTAGTTATATTCTGCCTAAAGTGAAAACAAGCATTAGAACCTATTCACCCCCCCTCTAGGTGTTTAGGTAGTCTTGAAAGTAAAACTATCAGAAGTATTTTAGTTCTCCCATACTGCTCTTTTCAAATTTCTGATGCATAAGTTTGGAAATTTTTTTACAAAGGTTATCATCTACAGATCAAAAGGTAATGTCATCAATATGGATTTGCACCAGTAAAATCTTGTCTTTTATCTCCTTTAGGAATAATATATTGTCTATCTTCCCCCTTAAAAATTTGTTTTCAATGAGGAAATTGGACAAGGTCTCATACCAAGCTCTGGGTGCTTGCTTGTGGCCATATAGTACCTTTCTTAAATAGAAAACATGAGTTAGATAAGTTGGGTTAACAAACCCTAGAGGCTATTCGACATATACTTCCTATTTTAGATCTCTATCAAGGAAGAAAAACTTCACATCCATTTGATATACCTTGAATCTTTTGTGAGCTGCATATGCTAGAAACAGCCTTGTGGCTTCAAATTTTTCCACTGGTGTAAAGGTCTGATCAAAGTATATTCCTTATTTATATTTGTATCATTTGGCAATCAGTCTTTCTTTATTATTGACATTAATTCCTTGCTCATCCATATAATTTCTGAATACCCGCATTGTCCCTATGATATTATGGTTAAGATGTCTGGGGACTAGCTTCCAGACCTTACATCTCTTGAATTCCTCAAGTTCTTCTTGCATATCTAAGATCAAGGATGGATCTGTGTTGGCCTCCTAAAACTTCTTTGGCTCTACTTGAGAGAGAAAACTCAGATGGAGCACTTCATTCATAGTTTTTCTTTCGGTCTGTACTCCTTGATTCAGATCTCCAATGATTTGAGTTTGAGGATGATTCTTTAGATGTCTTATAGCAGCTGGTAGTAGTTTTTCATTGTCCAGTTCCACTGGTTCATGTTGACCTATCGGTGGTTCTGTCCTTTCTGCTGCTTCATTTTCTTCTTCACTGAGGTAGTTTCTATTTGGGACCAATTGTTTCCAGGATAATTGGTTGCCTTCCTGTTAGGTACATTGGACACAATGTACTTGATTTGAGGAAGACCTTTCAAATCAATGATATACACAAGTATGTATTTGATATATGTTTTAGTTCATGTATGTAGGTTGCCTATGTCATTTAGATTGGACTGGTGGTCTAAGTTATATTGATTAGTGGACTCAAAGATGCTGACTGGAAAGGGAGAAAATTTCCTAAGTACAAAAGCGTCGAGGAAAGCAAGTTCACTTAATGTCATACAACTAAAAGTGCTTGTTTGAACCCTACTTATTATTTGGGCTAGGTTCACTGTTAGGATTGATTAGATGACCCAATATGTATAGTCTAGGGTCATAGGTTATTTCCAGAGTCTAGGTCAGCAACACATACTTTGATTGTCAGTACCCTCCTTCAGAAGACTTCAGACACAAAAGAATTTAGAGGAAAAGCAGTTAAAAAGAATGCAAAAATGTCATTCGACGATAGTTGAACTCAGCTCGATGATCGTCGATCTCAGATCGACGAACTTAGAGTTGCTTCTCTGTGTTGAGCTCGATGAAAGTCTAGCTGAGATCGACGAACTGTGATCTCATATCAAAAGTTTAGTTCGACGAACGACTATCTCAGTTCGACGAACTTGGACCTCAGATTGAAGTAGTAATTTCTCAGTTAGACGATCTTGGAACTCAGCTCGACGAAGGAGAATGTTTCAATTCGATAAAATTGGAGCTAAGGTCGACGAAATCCTCGCTGAGTTTGACTAACTCCTTCTAGGTTCTGTTCGACTAATCTTCTCTGTAGTTTCTCAATTTGACTATAGCAGTATGATTTCAAATTACATTATGTTAAGACAATAATACTCTGATAATTAATGCTTAATATTCTTAAGAATATAGCCGTTGTCTGGCAGCATTAATTATGGATTTCACAGAGTTATTACTCTACCAAATTTACTGGGACAGTTTGGGAAATGCTTCACGACTAAAATAACCGTTCCAACTCCCAAAAATTATGCAGAGGATTTCAAGGAATGAATTTAAAATTCAAATGTTTTTTCTACAATCAATATATAAAGTGATTTTCAGAAGATCGCAAGGGTCAGTGAATCAAAAAATTAAAAAATTAGTAAATCAGTAAAGTTAGAACAGTGTTCAGAAAACTGAAGAACAAAACACAGCTCTTATATACACAGAGTTCTTCTTCATCTGCTTCAGGCTTTCAAGAGACAACAAATAAAAATCAGTCTAAAAGCTTGTTGAAGAGCAACATCACTTTGAAGGCCTACACCCTGAAGCAAAGCCTGTACTCTTGATCAGATCCATACAACTCAGGGGGAGCTTTGACATCAATAAATCCACTAGTCTTCTCAGAGATTTGAGACTGAAAAGACAAAAACTTTATACATTTTCCTTTCACTATGTACAGGGTATTAACTCCCTTCAAAAGTTAGTCTTTTTGGTTCACAAGTCACCTGATCAAAAGACTTGGGATTGGTTTTTGGGCACCTGATCAAAAGCTCAAAGTATTGCAAGATCTCCCTTAGAAAAATAGATCTTGTTGTGACAGGACACTTGAGCAAAAACTTGTGGTGGCAGGGAACCTGAGCAAAAACCTATAGTGGATTCCTACCAGGGTGGTAAAAGAGTGGATGTGTCCATGTTTTTTGGGGAACCACTATAAATTCCTTGTGTCGTCTGGTTGTGCCTTTACTTGTTTATTTTCTGTGTTGTGATATTTCTCTTTATATATACATATATATATTACCTATTTTAATCTGCTATAAAAATAACTTAAAGTTTTTAAAATACACTATTCACCCCCCCCCCCCTCTAGAGTTAAGTTAGATCTATCCCTCACTTTTAATGGGTATCAGAGGGCTGGTTATTTGGTTTCACATGCTAACACCTGAACCAAATGATCTTTGATAGATCTTATTTACTCTTGTTTGCTCTTTTTAACATGGCACAAAATAAGGAGTATTCAAGCACCAGACCTCTCGTGTGCAATCTTAATAAGTTTGCACTTTGGAAGGCAAGGATTAGGCTTTACATGAATTCCATTGATGAAGATATATATAATTCCATTTTGATAAGTCCCACACTACCAGTGGCAACAACAACAAGCACAAATAAAGTTCCGCCACTTGAGTGGACTGATGCTCAGAGAAGCCCAAGATTTCTGATGCTAAAGCAATGAACATTCTGACCCAAACTATGTCTGATGATATATTCAAGAAGGTTGTTGAATGTACTTCAACAAAGGCCAATCAAAATAGGAGATTACACTTAATGAAATGAAAGATAGGAGATCACACTTGATCTCTCAGTATGAGAATTTCAAGAAGGAAGAGTCAGAATCAGTTGCAGACATGTATAACAGACCCAGTCTCATAATAAATGAGCTGAAAAATCTGGACAAGAACATCTCAT
The DNA here is from genome assembly GCA_039513925.1 of Platanthera zijinensis. Taxonomy (NCBI): domain Eukaryota; kingdom Viridiplantae; phylum Streptophyta; class Magnoliopsida; order Asparagales; family Orchidaceae; genus Platanthera; species Platanthera zijinensis. The sequence goes on from CM077082.1 coordinate 188,409,195, forward strand.
TAACAGAGATAAATGACAAGATCCTTATGTGATTTTCTAGCACATGGGACTCTAGGATCTGGCCAATCAAGGAAGCCAGAAGCCTAAATGAAATCTCTACAGAAACATTGTGAGCAAGCACAAGTCTTATGAGCAGCTCAACAAGACTAGAGAAGCTGAGAAAAGGACTTCATCATCAGGAAGGAAAGAGTTAAGCATTGCTTTTAAAGTGATTGAAGAAGCAGAAGCCATCTCAGACAATGAAGATCTATTGAGTCTCTTGGCTAGGTGATTTTACAAGATAGCAAGGAAGGACTTCAGGAGAAGATCTTCTAGAAAAGAAGATAAGCTAAGGTATGACGAGACTCAAACTAAAGAAATAGTTTGCTATGGGTGCAGGAAACCTAGACACATATTACTAGAGTGTCCAGAAACTCAGAAGAAATAAAAAAGAAAGGAGAAAGACTCTAAGAAACCTTCCAGCAAGCCCTCCTCTAACAAAAACAAAAAGAAGGAGAGAGGATTTGTTGCTGAAACCTAGAGTGATTCAGAGGAAGAGTCCTTATCCAGCTCCAGTGAGGATAAAAAAGTGGCCAAGGCCAAATAGGTCTGCTTGATGGCAATCAATGCATCTTACAGCAACTCTGAAGCTGCTAATTCAGAAGCTGACAACTCAGAAGATGAATCTGTATCAGAAGAAGATCAGGTAATTTCTTCTTTTTCTTTTTCTTCAGATCAATTTAAAACTGAATTTAAATTATTATGGAATGATTTAATTAAACCTGAGAAGGAAATCAAACTTCTCAGAGAAAAGCTAATTGAATTTGATAACCTATTTTCTGAAAATATTAAACTCAAAGATGATCTAGATAATACTTCAGAACAGATAATATCTTTGAAAACTAAATTATCTGAGGCTAAGGAATTTGAAGAATCCCTTAATGGGAGAAGTATCAAATTGATGACTATCATAAGTACAGTCAATGCTAGGCTTAATGGCAAACTAGGCTTGGGAGCTTCATCTAGTCAGCCTCCTCTATTATAAAAAAAAATACTATCTACTCCTGTTAAATTCATTTCTAAAAAAGGAAAATAAAAGATAGAAGATACTAATAAAGAAATAGAGGTTTTATATAAGACTAAATAGAAGAAAAAGAAAATTTTTAATAAAAATTATGTTCAACATGTTTCGTCGAACCAAGCTTGACGAAATGAATATGGTTCGGCGAACTCAGATAAACGAACTATGAACGCAGACTTTCCGTATAATTATTCGTCTAACTATGCTCGACGAACTTAATATGGTTCGTCGAACCGCGATCGATGAGTGTGGGGAGCAGAGAACGAATACTTTCATTCTATGAACGGAGTTCGACGACCTCATCCCTATTCGTCGAATGCAGATCGACGAACTTATTACAATTCATCGAACCCGGTTTCTTATAACAGAAACTTTAATTCTTTTCAAAACTTTAATTAAAATCAAACCTTTATTAAACCTTTTACTTAGTGGATTATTCCTCCTAGGAGATATCATCCACTAGGTTATAAGGACCAACCTGAATTTTCTTATATATCTAGCTATAAATATGAAAGAAATCAAGGACCCATGGTTACCTGGGTTAAGAACACGTAACCTATTTTTATGCAGGTGAAGAACTATCCTACTACAGAGGAATAGTAGTATCTGGATAGTGGCTGTTCAAACACATGATTGGAAGTAAAGACAACCTAACTAATTTCAAAGTAAAGCTTGGACCAAAAGTGATATTTGGAGACTCCAACTGTGGACAGACATAAGGAAATGGAAATGTCAAAGGTGGAGTAGTTACCTTCAAGAAGGTAGCCTATGTAAGTGGTCTCAAGCATAACCTAATATCCATAAGCCAATTATGTGATGAAGGTTATCAGGTATTATTCAATCAATCTTCTTGCTTTATTACTTCTAGTGATAACAAAGTTATTTTAACTGGAATTAGATAAGGAAACTTATATGTAGTTAATTTCAAATCTGCTAATTCAAAAATTTGTTTATTTAACAAAATCAGTAACACTAATGATTTATGAAATAAGAGATTAGGTCATGTAAACCTTAGGAATATTACTAAATTATCTAGGGACAACCTTGTTAGAGGACTGCCTTCTGATTCTTACAAGAAGGAAGGACTCTGCAGGGCTTGTCAATTAAGCAAGCAAATTAAAAATAGTTTCAAATCCATTAATAAAAGTGATTCACCCAGGATTTTGTACTTGCTACATATGGACCTTTTTGGCCCTATAGCAGTACAAGTTTGGGAGGAAAGTCATACACTCTAGTTATTGTCGATGACTTCTCTAGATTCACCTGGGTGTTCTTTCTGAGAAACAAGTCAGATAACTTAAAGATTCTTTCAGACTTTCTTAGGAACATCAAGATTGAGTACTCTACTCAGGTTGCATTGATCAGAAGTGATCATGGCACCGAGTTTGAATCTCTTCTGATGAAAGAATTCTGTGAGAAGGATTGTATCTGACACTGCTTTTCTGCTCCAAGAACTCCTCAACAAAATGGGGTAGATGAAAGAAAAAATTGAACCCTTATTGAATATGCTAGGACATTGCTTGTAGAAGCTTATTTGCCTCTATCCTTTTGGGTAGAGGCTGTAAGCACAGCAAATTATGTTCTTAACAGAACTTTAATACATAAACTTAATGGTAAGACATCCTATGAATTACCTACGGGGAAGCAACCTAAAGTAGATTATTTTAAAGTATTTGGTTGTAAATGTTATATTCATAATAATAACAAGAAACACTTAAGAAAATTTGAAGCCAAAGATGTAGAGTGAATTTTCCTTGGATATTCCCAAGTCAGCAAGGCTTATAGGATATTTAACAAATCAACATTAAAAATTGAAGAATCTGGACATGTATCCTTTGATGAAGCAAACATGTTTTATAAGGAGAAAGATTCTTCTACCAGAGACACTTTGTAGGTACCCTATCTAAGTGAGAAGTTGGATGATTTAAACCTCACCCAAGAGATATTTTGCATCCTTCTCCACAGATTGATGAAGGTAGTGAAGATGAAATTGTTGAAACAATTGAACCTACAATAACAAATATAATTCCATAAGAGGAATTAATTCCACAAGCTATTGATGAAACAGCTCCACCTTCTGATCTTGTCACACTTAGATATCATCCCATATCTCAAGTGATATGAGACATATTAGCTGGTGTGCAAATAAGGCATCAACTCAACCAAGATCTGATGCATGCTTGCTTCATTTCTCAAATTGAGCCTCAATCCATAAAAGATGCAGAGCAAGATCCCCACTGGATTATTGCAATGCAAGAGGAACTCAATCAATTTGAGAGGTGTAGTGTTTGGGATTTAGTTCCAAGACCCATAGACTACCCAATCATAGAAACCAAATGAATCTTTAGGAACAAATTTGATGCTCAAGGATCAATTGTAAGGAATAAAGCTAGGCTGGTAGCCCAAGGATATTCACAGGAAGAAGGCATTGATTATGATCAAACATTTGCTCCTGTTGCTAGACTTGAAGCTATCAGGATCTTTCTTGCTTATGTTGTATTCCAGAAGCTCAAGGTATATCAAATGGATGTCAAAAGTGCATTTCTAAATGGAGAAATAAAAGAGGAAGTATATGTTTAACAACCACCAAGTTTTATCTCTTCAACTCATCCCTCTTATGTTTTTAAGCTTCATAAAGCTCTCTATGGTCTAATGTAAGCTCCAAGAGCTTGGTATGAGACCTTAGCTAGCTTTCTTTTAGATCATAAGTTCATTAGAGGCATTGTAGATAGAACTTTATTTATTAGACATCATAAGTCAAAAATTTCTCTAGTCCAAATATATGTAGATGATATAATATTTGGCTCTAATGATTCCAAACATTGCAAAAGGTTTTTTTACTTGATGCATTCAAAGTTTGAAATGAGTAGCATGGGTGAACTATCTTACTTCCTTGGTCTTCAAGTGAAGCAAACCCCTGAGGGTATCTTTATATCCCAGTCTAAATATGCTAAAGAACTTATCAAAAGATTTGGGATGTTAGATGCCTCAGCCATGAAAATACCCATGCAATCCAATACTGTAGTTGATTCTGATGAACAGGGCAAGCAAGTTGACTAGAAAATATATAGGGCTATTGTTGGGTCCTTATTGTATCTTACAACTAGTAGCCTAGACATTATATTTGCTACTTAAATTTGTGCTAGATTTCAAGTCAACCCTAAAGAATCACACCTTATTTTACTAAAAAGGATTTCAAGATATATAAAGGGATGTCTTAATCTAGGACTCCGGTATCCTACTGAGTCAGGATTTAAATTATCAAGATTCTCTGATGCTGACTTTGCTAGTTATAGAGTTGACAGGAAAAGCACATCAGGAACTTGTCTGTTCCTTGGTGATAGGCTTGTTTTCTGGTTTTGCAAAAATCGAACTTCTGTGTCAACATCAACTGCGTAAGCTGAATACATTGCAGCTGGTTGTTTCTGCTCACAGATTTTGTGGATTCAAAATCAGCTCCTAGATTATGGTTTTAACTTTAATAATTCAACAATCTTTTGTGATAATACCAGTGCAATTTCCATTGCAAAAAATCCAGTGCATCATAGTAGGACCAAGCATATAGAGATTAGACATCATTTCATTAGAGATTATGTGGACAAAAATAAAATTAATTTTTTCTTTATCTCTACTAATTTACAAAGACCAGACATTTTCACCAAACCATTAGATGAAAAGAAACATCTGTTGTTCCTAAATCAGCTAGGTATGATTAATGGAGAAGCCTTAATTTAATTTTATGTCTGTGGTCGATGAATTGTCCATTTTTCATTGAACGAAGATCAACGAACTATGAACTCTTCGTAGATTGTTCGTTGAACGGAGATCGACAAACCTTCCTTTGTGAAACTTTTCGTCGAACGAAGATCGATGAAGTTTTTTTAGAAATTTATTCGTCGAACGGAGATCAAAGAATTTGTTTCAGAAAATTTTTTCGTCGAACGGAGAACGACAAATTGTTTTCCCCCTCTTCAAACTTAAATCGACGCTTTTATTTCTTTATGAGATTTTTCGTCGAACTGAGTTTGAAGCTTTTCTTTTTTCGTTGGACGGAGTTCACCGCTTCATATTCTGAAAGCTTATTATTAGGTTTTCCTCAAACTCCATCCCGTGCTTTCATGTTCTTTTGCACTTGATCTCTTATTTTTGCAGGCAATGGGGATTTCAGCGGCGACACTTTTCGAAATTAAATTTGATGCAGGCTTTGACATCGATATGGAATCATTCATCCATTCTGATAAAGTTTTCAAGAACATCTTACAGTTGTTTGAGGCTCAATAGTTAAGGAAGTTTATGACAATAAGGATTAAACTTCCGGTGCAGGAGATAAAGGAATGGGTATTCTCATCATCGTCTCCAGATTCCATAACTCTCATTGGCTCCATATCTGGACAACAGTTTTCTCTCACACCTATTATTTTAGCTGAAGTTTCTGGTTTTATTAATGGGGAAGATGATATAGAATTGTCTAGTGCTGAGTTTAATGATATGCTAATTAGAATGGGTCACTCCTAGGGAAACCCTAACAAAATGCTGAAAAAGAACTTGTTTTTTGAATACAAGCTCTTAGCAGATGTTGTTGGAAAAGTAATCTTGGGCAAGCACTATGCCCATGACTACATATCCAAGCACCAATTTCTTCTGATGAGTTCCCAGGTAAATAAAAAATCAGTGAACTTGGGAGATATCTTGCTTGATTCTATTAAGAAGAAGGTAAATAAGAAGGATGTTTGGTATGGGAGAAATCTTGGGCTTTTCTTGCAAGCCAAGTGCCCAGAACTTTTAGTCTCACAGACCATATTTATTAATGCTTCCAAGAGGCTCACAACACCCTCTTTTGAAGATGGGAGAGAGTTATCACCAAGCCCACCAGGGTCGCCTCCTCTAGAGCTTCTAAGGACACAAGGACAGATACAGTCACTCCTCCGAACGAAGAAGAAGTTTCTCCTCCACCTCCACCTCCTTCACTGAGACCACTATCTCCTCTTCAATAACAATCCACTGTTATTGCAGACACAAATTCTACTCCCATCCCTCTTTCCTCACCATCTCGACCACCATCTCCTTTACACTCACTAATCCACATTTCCGAGGATACGCCATCTCCACCTCCTCAATCACCTCTAATATCACCTCTTGATGACATGCCATCCACTTCTCTTCATATAGATCCACTACTGTCATTTACAAATTTTGATCTACTATCATCTCCATCTCCACAACACTCTACACAACATTCAACTATACATGATTTCTTCCATGATTTCATCCATCCATCAAATATTCTGCCAACATTTCCAACCATCCCACATTAATACATCCTTCAAGCCTTCTCAATATATTCCATATGTGGTAACAGATCCACCTCTCATCCCTCTACTTCTTATCCAATGTATTCGGATTTCTCTATCATAGCCAATGACATTCTTAAATTCATTACACCCACGCTTAAAAAGCACATAGATGAGGTTATTGCCCCTCTTGCTGCTTCGATTTCCATTCTTTCTGCTCAGCTAGCTTCCTCCTCCACTATCCCTTCTTCTGGGGGGGCTGGGTTCAGTTCGCTCTGAATCAAGGCAGGGGAGTTGTCCTATGAAGAAGCTCCAGCAGTAGTAGTAACTATAGCAGTAACAATTCTAGTAGTAGCAGTAGTTGAAATTTTTTATGATACTGAGATGGTTTGTATAATAGAAGAGCCAGCAGCAGAAATCATCATTGTTGGTGATTTTATCAATAATCCCACAGTTGATATTCCATCTTTAGTACATTCTTTTGATACAGTTTATAACAGCAATTTACCAGTTTTTGCATACGATTCTTCTAAAGTAATAGTTTGTTATACTGCTCTAGTAGATTCTTCAGTTTTAGAAGAGATTAGAGCTAGTTTATGTAATATTTCTTCTAATATCTCTTCAATCTCTGAGACTATAATAGTTGAGAATATGATAACCATCATAAAGCCAGCCAATTCCCCTCCAACTCATGCTTAGGCTGAATCACCAATGCTTAATTTAGATGATATTCTTTTTGAATACATGGAACAAGATGTTAGTGCACATATGCAAGATGATGCAGATTTTGTGCATACACAGCAAGAAGTACAAGTTCATGATAAGTCTGAGTTGATTAAGCAGATTGATGATATATACGATCAACCAACTAAATATAATTCTGATGATGATGACGATACAGATGAGTCCGAAGACTCCAGTTCTAAGAAGAGAAAATTTAAGAAAAAGGTTCTCTCCAGGGCTGCTCCTAAACCTTCTCCTATAGCATATACCCCTTATTATATTCTTCACAATATTACTCTTACTCGAGACTCCCCTCACTGAATGAGGTATTCTAAGAATGAGATGAAATCTAGAAAGAAGAGTAGGAGATAATCTCCACCCCAATAATTTTGGAGAGGTACTCCTCCTCCTTCTCCAGCAGCAGGTTCTGCGGGAAGTGTTTCACAGTCTCAAAGGTCTACAACATCTCATCATTCCAGACGCTCTCAACGCAGCCAACAATAGAAGTCAAGTTAGAGCAGCTCTCAGCAATAACAGGCTAATCAAAGAAATCAACAATCAGGTCAAGTGCAAGAAAGGCCTCCTTCTCCAACCTATGATCCAGAATTTGATCCTAACTACAGAATGACAAAGTTTAATGAGTTGATAGCTCTTTCATAGATAAGGAAAGCCAAGAAAGAAGGAAAAGACACATCTCAATTTTCAATAATGTCTTCCTACAGGCAGAAAGAATTTGAAAGGTATGAAAAGAAAATTGTTTTTAATATTGATACTTATATGAGTTAACATCTAGAGGTAGTAGTGCCTAAAGCTACATAAGTGAAGATTCTTGGTGCTGAAGATATGAAAATGACTCAAAGAGAAGTAGAGGACCCCACAAGAATAATGGTTTTCACAAAACCGGCATCAGACCCTTCTTCAGAAGCTCTAAAGAAAGATTTATAATTTTCTGCTTATGCATTTTGAACTTTATTATTGCTGTAAATATATTAACAAGGCACAATTGTTTATATGTGCTGAAGTTCTATAATTCTGTCAGATATTTTTCATGTTTTGTGATTTTATTTATTTTTATAGTGACCTCACCCAAATAGGGGGAGATTGCTGGAACCCTACTTGTGATTTGGGCTAGTTTCACTATTAGGATTGATTAGATTACCCAATATATATAGTCTAGGGTCATAGGTTATTTCTAGGGTCAAGGTCAACAACACATACTTAGATTGTATGTACCCTCCTTCAAAAGACTTTAGAGACAGAAGACTTCAGAGGAAAAAACAGTTGAAAAGAATAAGGAAAAGTTGTTCGATGATAGCTGAACTCAGCTCGACGATCGTCAATCTCAGATCGACGAACTCAGAGTTACTTCTCTGAGATTAGCTCAATGAAGGACTATCTCAGTTCGATGAACTTGGAGCTCAGATTGAATAAGTAATTTCTCAGTTCGACGATCTTGGAGCTCAGCTCGACGAAAGAGAATGTTTTAGTTTGATGAACTTGGAGCTCAGGTCGACAAAATCCTTGCTGAGTTCGACTTACTCCTTACAGGTTGTGATCGACTAATCTTCTCTGTAGTTTCTCAGTTCGACTATAGCAGTTTGATTTCAAATTATATTATATTAAGACTGTAATACTCTGATAATTAATGCACAATATTCTCAAAAATATACCCATTACCTGGCATCATTAATTATGGATTTCACAGAGTTATTACTCTACCAAATTTACTGGTACAGTTAGGGAAATACTTTCAAGACTAAATTAGCAGTTCCAACCCAAAAAATTAAGTAGAGGATTTCAAGGAAAAAATTTAAAATTCAAATGTTTTTTCTGCAATCAATATATAAAGTGATTTTTAGAAGATTACAAGGGTCAGTGAATCAGGAAATTTTAAAATCAATAAATCAGTATCAGTCAAGAAGTTAGAATAGTGTACAGAAAAGTGAAGAACACAATAGAACTCTCATATACACAGAGTTCTTCTTCATCTGCTTCAGGCTTTCAAAAGATAACAAATCAAAATCAGTCTAAAAGCTTGCTGAAGAGCAACATCACTTTGAAGGCCTACACCCTTAAGCAAAGCTTCCACTCTGTTGGTACCCTAGTTTGGATTTGAGTTAAATCCTCTCAATTAGTTTCTTGACCCAAGATTTATTTATGGTCAAAGGTTAGTTGTTAGGTAAGATTCCCTCAGTTGTAGAGTTGTTGCTTATCAAGATGAAAATCTGATTAAGTTGTTTTTAGTTCGACTATAGTCGAACGTCGCTCGACTATCGTCTATCAGTTGATCTACTATCGTTTATCAGTAGATCAACTATCTCTGAGTTAGCTCTTCTTTGTCAGGTCGACGATCTGTGGTCTCAGCACCGTCGATCGTCGAGCCCCGGTCGACTTCTTTTGTCCAGGTAGATTTCTTGTAGGTCGACTATCTGTTCTTGTAGGTCGACTATCTGTTCTTGTAGGTCGACTATCTGTTCTTGTAGGTCGACTATCTATTTTGATAGCTTGACCATCTGCTCTGAGAGGTCGACGATCTCCGTGGGTCATTCGACGATCGTTTGTCTGCATTTAGAGATTTTATATTCTTTCTCTTCTGTGATTTATTTCTTATTTATATGGTTTATTTTATTAAAGATTATTTCTTTGATTTTAGTCATACATATCAAGGCAATCTTTGCCTCATTCTTTATGCATAAGTCAAGTTCTATCTGACAAAGTCTTTTGTCTTATTAGTTGACATAATCTTTTTGCTTTATCTGTCATGCTGTCCTTTATAGCCGTTAGACATAAAAGTATTTCTCTGGCCGTAAAGTGGTTGCTTTTGATGTGACTTTTTCTAATATCTTTTAGTCTTGCAGATTGGATAAGCAGCTTCTAAGGAAGCTTTATTTCTATATAGAATGTACTTTCTGCAGGCTAGTTGTTTTGTGCTATTTGCAGCCCAGATTGCAGATCTCAAAAGATGACAAGTTTTCAAATCAAGAGAAAGTTTAAAGCGTTATAAAGGCTAATATATAAAGTGTTTTTTGAAAGAAGTTTTGAGATAGATATACATACACACATACAGATATTCATATACTCAACCAGAACAAGAAGATACAGCTCTCAGACATTTTCATATACAGCTGAGAAGATCAACTTTCTTCAGTGCTCTCTTCTTCAATCTTGAGTTCATCTTGCTTAAAAGAACATTCATACTCAGTGCTTCAGAAGAAGAAGAAGAAGAAGAAAGAAAAGATGATTGAAGAAGAACAATCATTCTTCATCAAGTGTCTTCTTCAAGCTGCTCCTTCAAGAACTTCAAGACAACAGTTCATCTCTGTTAAAAGTTCTGAAGAGATCCTTCACCCTGAAGCAAAACTTCTTTCTGGATATTCTCTAAGCCAGGGGAGCTTTGATTCCTTCAGAGCTTTCTATAGCTCAGTACAATCCACTAGCTTCTCTTATTCTATTTAACATAGAGAAGGTATTCTAACTCTCTCAACCTCCTGTAAAAAGGGTTATTACTCCCTTCAAAAGTGAACCTTGGTGGTAGGGAACCTTAGCAAAAACCTGTGTTGGATTTTGAGCTCCTGATCAAAAGCTCAAAGGGTCTACTTGATCTACCTGAACCAGATAAGTTAGTGGCAGGGCACCTGAACAAAAACCTATAGTAGATTCCTACCAGGGTGGTAGAAGAGTGGATGTACCTATTGAGAGGGAACCACTATAAATCTTCTTGTGTTGTCTGTGTTGCTTATTTTAATTACTGCACTGTGGCTGTGAGTAGAATTAACTAGGATTGCTAGTTGCTGTGTTAGGACTAAAGATTAACCTGTAATTACAGTTAGCTTTCTCTTGTGCACCTCACTTTGTGTTAGGCTCTACGGTTGCATATATCTATATACTTATTCCGCAAATTTACTTTAAGGGAGTTGATTAGATTGTCATATTTTTGATTACTCTATTCACCCCCCCTCTAGAGTTGTATCTATCCTCACTTTCAATTGGTATCATAGGGAGGTTAACTGACTGTACAGGCTAACACCTGAGTCACAAGATCTAGATAGATACCTTGTTTATAGATATTCACTTTATGGCCCAGTACAAGGATTATTCTAGAACCAGACCTCCAGTATGCAACTTAGCTAAGTTCAGCATTTGGAAGGCAAGAATCATACTGTATATGAATTCTATTGTTGAAGATATTTTTTCTTCTATTTTGACAGGACCACCAACACCACCTGCTGCAACTACTGCTACAACTTCAACAAATCTTAGTGCAGTGCCACCTCCTGACTACAATGATGCTTATAAGAAAGCAAAGATAGCTGATGCAAAAGCTATGAACATTCTTGCTCAGACCATGTCTGATGAAACTTTCCAGAAAGTGGCTGATTGCACTTTTGCAAAAGCCATGTGGGACTCACAGAACCAGATTGTAGCTGGTTCAGCTGATGAGAGGAAGGACAGAAGGTCCAACCTCATATCCCAATATGAGAATTTAAAGAAGACTGAAGCAGAATCAGTTGAGGCAATGTACACAAGGCTCAGCTCCATCATCAATGAGCTGAGAACCCTTGATAAGGAGATAACATTGATAGAGGTCAATGACAAGATATTGATGTGCTTCCCTAGCACATGGGATATCAGGATCTTGCCCATCAAAGAGTCCAGAAGTACAACTGAGATCTCAACTGAAGCTCTCCTTGGCAAGCTCAAATCATTTGAGCAAGTACTGAAGACCAGGGAAGCTGAAGATGAAGCCAAAGCACTTACTCCAACAAGGAAAGAGCAAACTATTGCTCTAAAGGCTGCTGATGCATCTGAAGGAAGCCAATCAATGAGGAGCTAATGGCATTCTGTAACAACCCCATCCGTTAAATGACGTATAGTAGAAGGTCCGGCCGGGGCCCCACACGATATGCCACAAACAGACGGTGAGGTCACAGGATAATACCAAACCATATGAATCCTAACTCAGAGCATTCTAGCGGAATTGTATTAAGTGTAAGAACTCATATCAATGAATGTCCACTAATATATAAATCTCACATTTATATAAAAGACCAGGAATGTTTACAACACCACACCGCACAGGGCCACCGCACAGGGCCTTAAGGCCTTACAAGTTACTCTTTACAATACATATAATTTCATACATCGGCACGTAGGCCGGCCACACATGAAATCCAACACTTCGCACGGCCTTCAAGGGCCTACCAGCAGCATGGGCTTTTGCCCGCTCAATCCAATCAGCCCGCAACACCTGCATATGGACGTCCACCCCATGGGTGATAAACAAAGCAACGGTCAGCATTCAGCTGACCAATTATAACGACCCCACCCCTTACCGGGGGCAGTGGTTCCTTCCCTGCATGTATAGCAATTTCAACGGATATATAACATACACACCACATCACAAACCCCGGCCTCAATGCCAGGCGCTCCGTGCACTCAGGGCACCTTTATGGTTTGTATTTGGTAGGCGGGCATAAGCCTCCAAAGACTTGTTGAAGACCTCACGCACCCATCTCACTCAGAGGTACGCACCACACCAAAACCGTGAGCACTACCAGTCGACCTACCCACGTAGTGTAACAAGCCTAGGGAATTCGCCCTGCTGCTTTGCTACCAATCGACCGCTCATCCGATCTTAACATCGCCACTTGGTGGAATGGGCATAAGCCTCCAAACCCCTATTGAAGACCTCCCGCGCCCACCCACTCAGAGGTGTCCGCACTCCATCAACCAGCTCTTAGCAAGTATGCAACCAAATGAGCTATGCAAAGCATCCTGACCACCAAGCACATCGTCCTCACCATCTCCGCAGGCTAAACGATGAATATACGGAGTCTTCTCTGGTTCGCAATATAAACATCACCAATCCCGACATACGTCTGGATGGGCTTCACACAGCATGCATATGCCGTACTACATCTTTCCGGCTCTAGATGCAGACTCAAGTGCTGGAATCACTTACGCATTTCCATCTCTTGATGAAGGATCCCCATGCACATGCAAAACAAAGGGCTTCACCTGCCCAAGGAAGAAAGATCGTTACCCTTGACGATCGCTTCTGCGCCATAGAAGAACTAGCCGGATGGAAATCACCGCAGCGGCCTTGCCTCCGCAACGCTGCACCCGGCTCTCTATTCGGCTCGACGAAGCTCCACCGGCGGCCGGAAAGCTCCTCCTCCTCCTCCTCCAAGCTCTCCTCTCTTTCTTCTCTTTAGAGAGAGAAATCTAAGTGGAAATGAGATTTCATCTCAATCCACGGCCTTAAAGAGGCTGGAAAAGCTTTGGACCACAAGATCCAAATAGAAGGAAACGAACGGCCGAGATCTGCTCTGAAAAACATTTCAACAGGCCTGACACGCCCTGTGACACGCCCGTGTCACAGGCCGTGTTCCCGACACGCCCTGTGACACGCCCGTGTCACAGGACGTGTTCCCCCAGTCGGTTAGCAACCGACTCGAAAGATACCAGAACACAGGCTGGGACACGCCCGTGTCGAACCTGACACGCCCGTGTTCCAGGCCGTGTTCACGGCCGTGTTCAAGGCCGTGTACCTCTCTGACTCAAACAGGCCATTTTCCGATTTTAATGTGTGACACGCCCTGGGACACGCCCGTGTCCCAGGCCGTGTCGCCGCTTGACGACCGCTGACCGTCAACTTGACACCGCGACACGCCCAGAATGGACACGTGTCGGACACGCCCTGGGACACGCCCGTGTCGAAGGCCGTGTCCCAGGCTCGACGATCGTCGACTATAAATCGTCGACTAAGCTGAACACGCCCTGGGACACGCCCGTGTCCCAGGCCGTGTACACCCGACACGCCCCGGGACACGCCCGTGTCCCAGGCCGTGTCTAACAGCCTCCAACCCAAAACTGTGCACAAACATATTTTGAGATTCTGGGGTGTTATAACCCTCCCCTCCTTATAGAAATTTCGTCCCGAAATTTTAGCGCAACGAACAAGCATCAACACAACCACGCTGTTGCGATACAAACCAAAACGATCCAGGTTTAGAGTTCAGAGGCCACAGCTTGTCTCGCCCCATGGCATCGTACCACCACAACTGTTTGTCACAAACAGAAATACATACATACATACAGACAATAGACAACATAATAAAGTGCACACTCCACTTTATTTCGGCTTCTCCGCATCTCGCAGAGTCCGTTTAGCGGCCTCCATTAAGTCCAAAGCACGGATTTGCTGTTCTGCTTGATTTGAGCTTTGCGGCTCCTGCATCTCAAGTGTGTATATGCGCGGTTGCGCCCGCGATGCAGACGACTCTGCCACAGCTTTACCCTTCTCGTCATAAGACGCACCTGTCTTTCTTTCACCCTTGGACGCACCATTCCAGCAAAATCGCGCGATATGCCCTGGCTTCCCACAAATGAAACATGTACGCGGCTCAACTCGTTCTTGCCCAAACGTTGCTCCTGACGCAACATCTGAAGAAGTTTGTTCAGCGGGTCGAAACCGCTTCTTATCACGTTTCCTGAAATCTGATTGCTCTGATTGCAGAACTTTGAAGTCGTACTTTTCCACTGCTAAGTTCTTCTTCTCCCGTACCCGCTTCAAATCCTTCTCCGGCGCACTAGCGGTATGCACCAATGCTTGGAATCCTTGGTTCACTGAACTCGGGAGAGCCAACCTCAGCTCATCACGCAGTCCTTCATAGAACCTATTAGTTTTTCGCGCCTGGTCCGCAAACGTTGACCCCGCATAACGACCGAGCTTGTAAACTCATGCAGGTAATCGTCCACGGTCTTATCACCCTGTACCAGACGTTGAAATTCATTTTCCATTGCAATTCTCTGCGCCATTGGCAAGTATTTTGCCCAAAATAATCTGGCGAATTCGTCCATCGATATGTCGCCCATGTCTCTACCTCCCAACTGGTGCAACTCGATCTCATCCCACCAAAGCCTCGCCTCTCCTTCCAGGAGGAAAGTGGCTAACGGGACTTTCTGCTCCTCACTAATCCTGAGCGCTGCCAGGATTCTTTTCACTCTAGAGAGCCAATCCTCGGCCTCTGTTGGAGACGTTGCCCCGACAAACGTAGGCGGATTAAACTCCATAAAGTGCTTAAGTTGCTCGTCCGCTGCTTGCACAGCAACCGGAACCTCAACATGCTCTTGCCTCGCACCAACCTCAACATGCTCTTGCCTCGCACCAACCTGCACTGGTGCCACAGCAGGCCTCGCTTGCCCAAAAGGTTGTGCCTGAAGCATAGCAAAGATCACCTCCGCAACTAAGCGCACCGTTTCCGCAGAAGGGGGAGGTGTAGGCACCTCAGGTGGTGCCGCACTCTCATCCGAACGCTGGGGCTCCGACTGCCCAGCTCCACTCCTCGTCACCTATAGGTGAACAAGATAGCATAACTTTCCATGTAAAACGGCAAACTCACCGAATAGACACACACACACATTCCCTAGTGGACATTCCAGAGTTCATTAGCATTACAGCAGGTCGCACAAACACGTGCTCGCCACCCCACAAAAGAATTCGACCACGAATTCGAAAGAGGAAGACCGACAAAAGCGCTGATACCAAAAATGTAACAACCCATCCGTTAAATGACGTATAGTAGAAGGTCCGGCCGGGGCCCCACACTATATGCCACAAACAGACGGTGAGGTCACAGGATAATACCAAACCATACGAATCCTAACTCAGAGCATTCTAGCGGAATTGTATTAAGTGTAAGAACTCATATCAATGAATGTCCACTAATATATAAATCTCACATTTATATAAAAGACCAGGAATGTTTACAACACCACACCGTACAGGGCCTTAAGGCCTTACAAGTTACTCTTTACAATACATATAATTTCATACATCGGCACGCAGGCCGGCCGCACATGAAATCCAACACTTCGCACGGCCTTCAAGGGCCTACCAGCAGCATGGGCTTTTGCCCGCTCAATCCAATCAGCCCGCAACACCTGCATATGGACGTCCACCCCATGGGTGATAAACAAAGCAACGGTCAGCATTCAGCTGACCAATTATAACGACCCCACCCCTTACCCGGGGCAGTGGTTCCTTCCCTGCATGTATAGCAATTTCAACGGATATATAACATACACACCACATCACAAACGCCGGCCTCAATGCCAGGCGCTCCGTGCACTCAGGGCACCTTTATGGTTTGTACTTGGTAGGCGGGAATAAGCCTCCAAACCCCTGTTGAAGACCTCACGCACCCGTCTCACTCAGAGGTACGCACCACACCAAAACCCGTGAGCACTACCAGTCGACCTACCCACGTAGTGTAACAAGCCTAGGGAATTCGCCCTGCTGCTTTGCTACCAATCGACCGCTCATCCGATCTTAACATCGCCACTTGGTGGAATGGGCATAAGCCTCCAAACCCCTGTTGAAGACCTCCCGCGCCCACCCACTCAGAGGTGTCCGCACTCCATCAACCAGCTCTTAGCAAGTATGCAACCAAATGAGCTATGCAAAGCATCCTGACCACCAAGCACATCGTCCTCACCATCTCCGCAGGCTAAACGATGAATACACGGAGTCTTCTCCGGTTCGCAATATAAACATCACCAATCCCGACATACGTCTGGATGGGCTTCACACAGCATGCCTATGCCGTACTACATCTTTCCGGCTCTAGATGCAGACTCAACTGCTGGAATCACTTACGCATTTCCATCTCTTGATGGAGGATCCCATGCACATGCAAAACAAAGGGCTTCACCTGCCCAAGGAAGAAAGATCGTTACCCTTGACGATCGCTTCGGCACCATAGAAGAACTAGCCGGATGGAAATCACCGCAGCGGCCTTGCCTCCGCAACGCTGCACCCGGCTCTCTATTCGGCTCGACGAAGCTCCACCGGCGGCCGGAAAGCTCCTCCTCCTCCTCCTCCAAGCTCTCCTCTCTTTCTTCTCTTTAGAGAGAAAAATCTAAGTGGAAATGAGATTTCATCTCAATCCACGGCCTTAAAGAGGCTGGAAAAGCTTTGGACCACAAGATCCAAATAGAAGGAAACGAACGGCCGAGATCTGCTCTGAAAAACATTTCAACAGGCCTGACACGCCCGTGTCACAGGCCGTGTTCCCGACACGCCCTGTGACATGCCCGTGTCACAGGCCGTGTTCCCCCAGTCGGTTAGCAACCGACTCGAAAGATACCAGAACACGGGCTAGGACACGCCCGTGTCGAACCTGACACGCCCGTGTTCCAGGCCGTGTTCACGGCCGTGTTCAAGGCCGTGTTCAAGGCCGTGTACCTCTCTGACTCAAACAGGCCATTTTCCGATGTTAATGTGTGACACGCCCTGGGACACGCCCGTGTCCCAGGCCGTGTCGCCGCTTGACGACCGCTGACCGTCAACTTGACACCGCGACACGCCCAGAACGGACACGTGTCGGACACGCCCTGGGACACGCCCGTGTCGAAGGCCGTGTCCCAGGCTCGACGATCGTCGACTATAAATCGTCGACTAAGATGAACACGCCCTGGGACACGCCCGTGTCCCAGGCCGTGTACACCCGACACGCCCTGGGACACGCCCGTGTCCCAGGCCGTGTCTAACAGCCTCCAACCCAAAACTGTGCACAAACATATTTTGAGATTCTGGGGTGTTACAACCCTCCCCTCCTTATAGAAATTTCGTCCCGAAATTTAGCGCAACGCACAAGCATCAACACAACCACGCTGTTGCGATACAAACCAAAACGATCCAGGTTTAGAGTTCAGAGCCCACAGCTTGTCTCGCCCCATGGCATCGTACCACCACAACTGTTTGTCACAAACAGAAATACATACATACAGACAGACAATAGACAACATAATAAAGTGCACACTCCACTTTATTTCGGCTTCTCCGCATCTCGCAGAATCCGTTTAGCGGCCTCCATTAAGTCCAAAGCACGGATTTGCTGTTCTGCTTGATTTGAGCTTTGCGGCTCCTGCATCTCAAGTGTGTATATGCGCGGTTGCGCCCGCGATGCAGACGACTCTGCCACAGCTTTACCCTTCTCGTCATAAGACGCACCTGTCTTTCTTTCACCCTTGGACGCACCATTCCAGCAAAATCGCGCGATATGCCCTGGCTTCCCACAAATGAAACATGTACGCGGCTCAACTCGTTCTTGCCCAAACGTTGCTCCTGACGCAACATCTGAAGAAGTTTGTTCAGCGGGTCGAAACCGCTTCTTATCACGTTTCCTGAAATCTGATTGCTCTGATTGCAGAACTTTGAAGTCGGACTTTTCCACTGCTAAGTTCTTCTTCTCCCGTACCCGCTTCAAATCCTTCTCCAGCGCACTAGCGGTATGCACCAATGCTTGGAATCCTTGGTTCACTGAACTCGGGAGAGCCAACCTCAGCTCATCACGCAGTCCTTCATAGAACCTATTCGTTTTCCGCGCCTGGTCCGCAAACGTCGACCCCGCATAACGACCGAGCTTGGTAAACTCATGCAGGTAATCGTCCACGGTCTTATCACCCTGACCAGACGTTGAAATTCATTTTCCATTGCAATTCTCTGCGCCATTAGCAAGTATTTTGCCCAAAATAATCTGGCGAATTCGTCCATCGATATGTCGCCCAGGTCTCTACCTCCCAACTGGTGCAACTCGATCTCATCCCACCAAAGCCTCGCCTCTCCTTCCAGGAGGAAAGTGGCTAACGGGACTTTCTGCTCCTCACTAATCCTGAGTGCTGCCAGGATTCTTTTCACTCTAGAGAGCCAATCCTCGGCCTCTGTTGGAGACGTTGCCCCCGACAAACGTAGGCGGATTAAACTCCATAAAGTGCTTAAGTTGCTCGTCCGCTGCTTGCACAGCAACCGGAACCTCAACATGCTCTTGCCTCGCACCATCCTCAACATGCTCTTGCCTCGCACCAACCTGCACTGGCGCCACAGCAGGCCTCGCTTGCCCAAAAGGTTGTGCCTGAAGCATAGCAAAGATCACCTCCGCAACTAAGCGCACCGTTTCCGCAGAAGGGGGAGGTGTAGGCACCTCAGGTGGTGCCGCACTCTCATCCGAACGCTGGGGCTCCGACTGCCCAGCTCCACTCCTCGTCACCTATAGGTGAACAAGATAGCATAACTTTCCATGGTAAAACGGCAAACTCACCGAATAGACACACACACACATTCCCTAGTGGACATTCCAGAGTTCATTAGCATTACAGCAGGTCGCACAAACACGTGCTCGCCACCCCACAAAAGAATTCGACCACTAATTCGAAAGAGGAAGACCGACAAAAGCGCTGATACCAAAATGTAACAACCCCATCCGTTAAATGACGTATAGTAGAAGGTCCGGCCGGGGCCCCACACTATATGCCACAAACAGACGGTGAGGTCACAGGATAATACCAAACCATACGAATCCTAACTCAGAGCATTCTAGCGGAATTGTATTAAGTGTAAGAACTCATATCAATGAATGTCCACTAATATATAAATCTCACATTTATATAAAAGACCAGGAATGTTTACAACACCACACCGCACAGGGCCTTAAGGCCTTACAAGTTACTCTTTACAATACATATAATTTCATACATCGGCACGCAGGCCGGCCACACATGAAATCCAACACTTCGCACGGCCTTCAAGGGCCTACCAGCAGCATGGGCTTTTGCCCGCTCAATCCAATCAGCCTGCAACACCTGCATATGGACGTCCACCCCATGGGTGATAAACAAAGCAACGGTCAGCATTCAGCTGACCAATTATAACGACCCCACCCCTTACCCGGGCAGTGTTTCCTTCCCTGCATGTATAGCAATTTCAATGGATATATAACATACACACCACATCACAAACGCCGGCCTCAATGCCAGGCGCTCCGTGCACTCAGGGCACCTTTATGGTTTGTACTTGGTAGGCGGGCATAAGCCTCCAAACCCCTGTTGAAGACCTCACGCACCCGTCTCACTCAGAGGTACGCACCACAACCAAAACCCGTGAGCACTACCAGTCGACCTACCCACGTAGTGTAACAAGCCTAGGGAATTCGCCCTGCTGCTTTGCTACCAATCGACCGCTCATCCGATCTTAACATCGCCACTTGGTGGAATGGGCATAAGCCTCCAAACCCCTGTTGAAGACCTCCCGCGCCCACCCACTCAGAGGTGTCCGCACTCCATCAACCAGCTCTTAGCAAGTATGCAACCAAATGAGCTATGCAAAGCATCTTGACCACCAAGCACATCGTCCTCACCATCTCCGCAGGCTAAACGATGAATACACGGAGTCTTCTCCGGTTCGCAATATAAACATCACCAATCCCGACATACGTCTGGATGGGCTTCACACAGCATGCCTATGCCGTACTACATCTTTCCGGCTCTAGATGCAGACTCAACTGCTGGAATCACTTACGCATTTCCATCTCTTGATGGAGGATCCCATGCACATGCAAAACAAAGGGCTTCACCTGCCCAAGGAAGAAAGATCGTTACCCTTGACGATCGCTTCGGCGCCATAGAAGAACTAGCCGGATGGAAATCACCGCAGCGGCCTTGCCTCCGCAACGCTGCACCCGGCTCTCTATTCGGCTCGACGAAGCTCCACCGGCGGCCAAAAAGCTCCTCCTCCTCCTCCTCCAAGCTCTCCTCTCTTTCTTCTCTTTAGAGAGAGAAATCTAAGTGGAAATGAGATTTCATCTCAATCCACGGCCTTAAAGAGGCTGGAAAAGCTTTGGACCACAAGATCCAAATAGAAGGAAACGAACGGCCGAGATCTGCTCTGAAAAACATTTCAACAGGCCTGACACGCCCTGTGACACGCCCGTGTCACAGGCCGTGTTCCCGACACGCCCTGTGACACGCCCGTGTCACAGGCCGTGTTCCCCCAGTCGGTTAGCAACCGACTCGAAAGATACCAGAACACGGGCTGGGACACGCCCGTGTCGAACCTGACACGCCCGTGTTCCAGGCCGTGTTCATGGTCGTGTTCAAGGCCGTGTACCTCTCTGACTCAAACAGGCCATTTTCCGATTTTAATGTGTGACACGCCCTGGGACACGCCCGTATCCCAGGCCGTGTCGCCGCTTGACGACCGCTGACAGTCAACTTGACACCGCGACACGCCCAGAACGGACACGTGTCAGACACGCCCTGGGACACGCCCGTGTCGAAGGCCGTGTCCCAGGCTCGACGATCGTCGACTATAAATCGTCGACTAAGCTTAACACGCCCTGGGACACACCCGTATCCCAGGCCGTGTACACCCGACACGCCCTGGGACACGCCCGTGTCCCAGGCCGTGTCTAACAGCCTCCAACCCAAAACTGTGCACAAACATATTTTGAGATTCTGGGGTGTTACACATTCTTTGCCAAAAGGTTTCTCAAAATGGGCAGAAAGGACTTCAGAAAGAAGTCTTCAAGATATGAAGACAAGCCAAGGTATGACAAATCACCTGCTAAAGAAATTATATGTTATGGTTGTAGGAAACTTGGACACATTTTACCTGAGTGTCCAGAGGAAAAGAATAAGGAGAAGAGAAAAGACAAAGAATAACAGAAGAAGCATTCCAAGTCCACCTCCTACAAAAACACGATGAAGGAGAAAGGATTTGTGGCTAAAACCTGGAGTGAGACTGATGAGGAATCTTCCTCCTCAAGCTCCAGTGAAGATGAGGAAGAGAAGATGGCAAAAGAAATTTGCCTAATGGCAATTGATGCCTGCAGCAATCATTCAGCTGCAGAGAGTTCTGATGAAGAAGAAATGCCTACTGAAGATCAGGTATTGTATTCTTATGATTTTACTTCTGTTGAATTTAGATTTGAATTTAAATCTCTCTATTTTGATTTAATTAGCTCAGAGAAGGAGATTAAGGAGCTTAGAAATAGGATAGCTGAATCAGAATCCATTTCTAGTGAAAATGCTAGGCTAGAAGCTGAACTCACTAGATCTACTAAAGAAATCAAATTTCTTAAAACTAAACTAGCCAAATCTAAAAGATTAGAAGAATCTCTTAATGGTAGAAGTCTTAAGCTGATAGAGATTACTAGCATTTCAAACACTAGGACAGGTAACAACAAGCTAGGCTTAGGAGCTTCACAAAGTGAACCTCCCATGGTTCTGAAAAACCATCTTTCCACTCCAGTAAACTTTATTTCAGCTGATGGAATAAAGAATACTGAGCAAGTAATTCAAGTTAACAAAGCTTTAAATAAAGCTACGAGAGAAAAGAGAAAACAGAAATTTAAAGAACTACAAAAATCGTCGAACTATGCTCGACGATCGCAGGCCTAATGGTCGAACGATAATCGACGATCTGAGCATCGATCGTCGAACGCTGATCGACGATCTGAACATGATTTTCAAAATAACAACCTGAACCTCAGAAACACTATGGTAAATAGAAACACTAGGTTCATTGACCCATCAACTGTATGGAGTATTCCACCTAGGAGATCCTATCCCTTAGGATATAAACCAGCCTGCTAATTCTTTCATTTCAAGTTTTAATTATGTGAAGAATAATGGACCCAAGGTTGTCTGGGTCCACAATGTCTAACTGTTTATTTTGCAGGTGAAGACCTATCCAATTACTAAAGACAAATGGTATTTGGATAGTGGCTGTTCCAAACATATGACATGAATCAAAAACAATCTGTCAAGCTTCAAGGCCAAGCTTGGACCAAAGGTGATCTTTGGGGATTCCAGCTGTGGTCAAACAGAAGGATATAGTAAGTTTACCATTAGAGAAGTGACATTCAAAAGGGTTGCATATATATTTGGGCTGAAGAATAACTTAATCTCAGTAAGCCAGTTATGTGATGCAGGTCATCAGGTATCATTCACTTACACTCTTTGCAATATTACTTTGAATAGTAATATAGTGTTTGTAGGCATTAGACAGGGTAACATACTTAATAGATTTTAATTCAACTCAATCTAAAATCTGCCCTTTTAATGAAGTAACCAATAATAACACCTTATGGCATAAAATGCTTAGCCATATTAATCTCAAGAATATATCTAGGTTATCTAAATACAACCTTGTTAGAGGATTACCTTCTTGCCCCTACAAGAAGGAAGGTTTATGCAGGGCTTGTTAATTAGGCAAGCAAACCAAAAATTCTTTTAAATCTGTAAATAAGAGTGATTCACCTAGAATCCTGTATTTATTACATTTGGACCTTTTTGGCCCAATAAATGTACAGAGTCTAGGAGGGAAATTTTACACTTTAGTGATTGTAGATGATTTCTCTAGGTTCACTTGGGTGTTCTTTTTGAGAACTAAGGCTGATAACTTCAAAGTTCTTACAGACTTTTTGCTATGTGTGTAGACTGAGTATTCTACTCATGTTGTCTTTATCAGAAGTGATCATGGTACTGAGTTTGAGTCTCTTCTCATGCAAGAATTCTGTAAGAAAGAAGGTATCAAACATAGCTTCTCTGCTCTTAGAACTCCTCAACAAAATGGGGTAGTGGAAAGGAAAAATAGAACCCTAATTGAAGCTGCAGTAACATTATTGGCAGATGCTAACATGCCTCTCTCTTATTGGGTAGAAGCTGTTAGCACAGCTAATTATGTTTTGAACAGATGTCTGATACACAAGCTTAAGAGTAAAACTCCTTATGAATTACTTAAAGGAAAGAAACCTAAAATTAACTATTTTAGAGTCTTTGGTTGTGTAGTGTACATTCACAATAACAACAAAGAATACCTTAGAAAGTTTTAAGCAAAAGATTCAATGGAAATTTTTCTTGGATATTCCAAAGTAAGCAAAGCTTATAGGGTGTTTAACAAATCAACTTTAAAAATAGAAGAGTCTTTGCATGTTTCCTTTGATGAGTCAAAGATGTTTTACAAGGAGAAGGAAACTTCTCCTTCCTCAAACTCATTGTAGGTACCAGAGTTATGAAAAGATCTCACCCATGAGATTCTCCCTCTATCAACTCTTCATATCGCTGATTCAGACAGTGATGAAGACTTTGTGGAAGCAGTTGCTATACCACCAATAGTTAATCCTATTCCACAAGAGGAATTAATCCAAACTGTTGTTGAAGATCACATCCCACCTGCTGATATTGTCACACTTAGAGATCATCCTACATCTCAAGTGATTGGTGATATATCAGCTGGTGTGCAAACAAGACATCAATTAAGACAGGATGTGATGCATGCTTGTTTCCTTTCACAAATTGAGCCTCTCACCATAAAAGATGCTAAGCTAGATCCCCACTGGATCACTGCTATGGAAGAGGAGCTCAATCAATTTGAAAGATGTAAAGTATGGACTTTGGTTCCAAGACTAAAAGGTCAACTGATCAAAGGCACCAAGTGGGTGTTCAGAAATAAGTTGGATGCCCAAGGAATTATTATAAGGAACAAAGCTAGTCTTGTAGCTCAGGGCTACAGACAGGAGGAAGGTATAGACTATGACCAAACCTTTGCCCCTGTTGCAAGGCTAGAGGCAATAAGGATCTTTCTAGCCTATGTAGCCTATATGAAGTTTAAGATTTTTCAAATGGATGTCAAAAGTGCATTCCTAAATGGTGAGCTAAAGGAAGAGGTGTTTGTTGAACAACTTCCTGGGTTCGTTTCTTCAACTCAACCCTCATTTGTTTATAAGTTGCAAAAAGCTCTTTATGGACTTAAGCAAGCACCCAGAGCCTGGTATGAGACTCTAGCTAGTTTTCTGTTAGAGCACAACTTTGTTAGGGGAGTAGTTGATAGAACCCTATTTGTTAAGCATCACAAGGACACAATCTTGTTAGTTCAAGTCTATGTGGATGACATTATCTTTGGTTCCACTGATCCCAAACTATGCAAAAGGTTCTCAGACCTGATGCACTCTAAGTTTGAGATGAGTAGTATGGGTGAGATGTCTTACTTTCTTGGTCTCCAAGTGAAGCAAGATGTTGATGGCATCTTCATCTCCCAATACAAATATACCAAGGAATTGGTAAAGAAGTTTGGGATGGCTGATGCTTCAGCAATGCATACACCCATGGCTACAAATGTAGTTATAGATTCTGATGACCAGGGTAAGCCAGTTGATCAGATAAACTATAGGGCCATTGTTGGTTCCCTATTGTATTTAGCTGCAAGTAGACCTGATATAATGTTTGCCACATGCCTATGTGCTAGATTCCAGGTCAACCACAAGGAATCTCATTTGATTCTTCTCAAGAGAATTTTTAGATAGCTGAAGAGATGTCCAAATTTAGGACTGTGGTACCTAGCTGAATCAAAATTTGAGTTAATTGGATACTCTGATTCTGACTATGTTGGTTGTAGAGTTGACAGGAAAAGTACCTCAGGGACATGTCAGTTCCTGGGAGAGAGATTAGTCTCTTGGTTCTGCAAGAAACAAGCTTCTGTCTCAACTTCAACTACAGAGGCTGAATATATAGTAGCTGCTAGTTGTTGCTGACAGATCCTGTGGATTTAAATCTAGCTTTTGGATTATGGGTACACACACAAGAACACAAAAATCATGTGTGACAGTACCAGGGCTATTTCCATAGCACAAAATCATGTGCACCACTCTAGGACCAAGCACATTGATATCAAACACCATTTTCTAAGAGATTGTGTGGAAAATAACAAAATCAGTCTTGAGTTCATATCCACTGACCTTCAGAGAGGTGATATTTTCACCAAGCCCTTAGATAAACAGAAGCATCTGTTCTTTTTTAATCAACTAGGTATGATTAATGGATTAGACAAAGTATGGATTTCTGCCTATGTTGAAATCTGCTCGAATATCGTCGAACGTCGTTCGACCATAGTCGAATAGGTTGAGCCTATCGTCGACTTATGGTCGATGACGGCTCGATTGTTTGTGAAGACAGAAATAGTCGATCAATAGCTCGACTACTCTGCTTCAGGAAACGATCGTCGAACGATCGATCGACCATTGTTTCTAGTATCTGTTGAAATAGGTCGACGATTGTTGTTTTAATATAAACCGATGGTCGACCTAGGTTAATAGATCTTGCTTTTTGTAGTCGGCAGAGCTCGTTATTTCATATTCCTCTTTCCTGCTTGAAAGGTTTGATTTGAGCTATGCCCGCGCTTTTTGCTTTCGTCTCTCTCGTCTTCCCCAATCAAACCCATGGCGATTGCTCCTGCTTTGCTGACAGTGATGAAGTTTGACGCTGGCTTTAGCGTCGATTTTGAATCCTTCAGTGCCTGCGATGCCGACATTCTAGAGATACTACAGCTATGCAAAGATCAAGGATTGGAAAAGCTTATGTCTACACGGATCAAGATCAATATTCCAGAGATCAAAGAATGGGTCTATACATCGTCCTCTAGTGACGAATCGATGACCAGGACTATCGGCGGCAAAGAGGTAACTTTGACTCCTGCCATCTTGACTGAGATTTTTGATTTGATTAATGGTTAAGAAGAGTATGATCAAGATACTCAAGAGTATAGCAGGATGCTGCTAGAGCAAGGACATGCTGAAGGCATTCCTTCTAAGTTGCTAAAGGTAAGTTTCCCCATCAAGATCAAGTTCTTGGCAGAACAAGTTGGAAAAGTGCTGTTGGGAAGCACTCTGCACACGACAACATTACCAAGCAGCAGTTTGACTTGATGTGTGACATTGTCAACAAGAAAGAAATCAATTGGGCAGGAATAGTTTTTGATTTGATTAGGAAAAAGAATTCTAAGAAAGGGGTGACCATAGGAAGGGTGATTAAAATATTTCTGAGAGAGAAATACCCTCAACTGCTGGGAACAATTTCTACAACAATCAATGCAAGCAAAAAGATGGATCCCACTTTGTTTATCAAGTGGAGAAGGAACATCCTGAAGCCTTCACCTGCTGGGGTTGCACTTATTACATCTGAGAGCACAAGGACAGTACCAGTCACTCCCCACCTAATTGAAAAAGGCTCTTCCATTTCCCTTATTCCATCTACATCTGCATCTGAATTGCCATCCACCTCTACTACACTTCCATCCACATCTGCATTGCTATCCACCTCTACTACAATACCATCTACATCCACTGCTATTCTCCATGCATCACCACCAGCATCTCCAACTCTTTCACATCCTAGTTTTGATCTGTTGGCTTCTGAGACTCTGCCAACTCCACCTCGGTCACCAATCTCACATCAAGATCATATTGATCTTCATGCATCTGCATCTCCATCACCAGTTCATGCATCTGTATCTCCATCACCAGCTCATGCATCTGCATCTCATCAGGAGAACATCATCTCTGATGATCATCAATCTGTTGTGATTCCCCCATCTACATCTATTGAAATCACACCAACTCTCATTGCAAGCATCATGGAGCTAATTACTCCTTCAATCAAATCAATGATTGAAGAAGCAATTGCCCTCTTGTTGCCTCCATTTCATCTCTTACATCTTCCATTACAGCCCTCTCCAATTTTGTTGAGCCCTCTTCTCTTAGGGGCCTGAATTCAGTACCCACTGAGGTCAGGCAGGGGGAGATGTTCCAGGAAGATGTCTCAGGACTTCCTCTAGTCATTCTTTCAGCTATAGTTCCTGAAGATATACCATCAGATGTCATTCTTACAGCTGCAGATTCAGAGGTTACAGCATCAGTTGCATCTGCAGTTTCAGATCCAGCTGAGGTTATAGCTAAGGCTGAGTTTGCCTTCAGAGTATGTCTTGAAGAATCCTGCACTCCTATTATTGCCATATATCTAGAAGGAGTCATCACCTCCTACCTAGATAACTTATGGGAGTTAGGAAATTCTGCAGGTAATTCAATTTCTCAATTCCTTGACATGTTAACTGACATGTTAACTTGTGAATACCTTGAAGGGATGTTTATGTACCATTTAGAAAATTTTTGTGTCCCTTTGGTTACAGATCAAGCTCAATCTGCTCTAGAACCTGCTGTAGAAGATAAAGGACCTGAGTCTGTTGTAGCAGATCAGGAATTTGTGCAAGTTTCAGAAGAACTGGTACCCAAGGCAGTTATAGATGAGCAAGTAGAAAAATCAACTGTGTGGGATGATTCTCCTGGATTAGATCTGGAGACTCTATTGGCTCAGGATGCCATAGAAGAAGAATTGGAAAAGGCTGCTTTAAAAGCAAAAGAAAAGGCTGTTCAAGATTTCATTGATCCCTATGACCAACCTTAGTTATCTCATTCTGATGATTAGGAAGATTCAGAAGATTCAGATGGAACAAAGAAAAGAAAAATTGCTCAAAGGAAAAGAAAAGCTCAAGCTCCTCCTCTTCCTAATCCAGACCATGACATTCCCTATTACATATTGAAAGGGATTGACCCCAAGTCTAAGGACTATCAACATTGGATGGGTTTGTCTAAAAATCAGCAGAAAAAGAGGAAGAAAAGCAAAAGATATGATTCTCATGTTTCCAAGTGGACTCCAAGAGGTCCTCCTCCTCCTCCTAGTGCAGGAGCTTCAGGAAATATTTCTAATCCCTCAGCTCCTCCAGCCAAATTTACACCTTCTCAGACCTATCAAAGAAGAGGAAACCTAGGCTACCAGGGCAGACCTCATTCCGGCCATCAAATACAAATAGCTGAGCCTAAAGAGTAGGTGAAGGAGATGGTTTACCAGAAACCTACATTCTCTCCTCCTCCTTCACCTAAGGAAAGCAAAACTCTTCCATCCAGAAAGCCAGCTCAGTCAAAGCAAGTAGATTCTAAAGGAAAGAGAGTGATCTACTCAGACAAGTCAAGCAAAAAAATTGTAGAGTTTGCTCCACCATCCACTCTTGTTATTTAAGAAGACCTAGAACCAGCTGCAGGTCTGCTAGACCTTTCTACAAAGTTCAAAACTATAAAACCTCTAGATCCAGCTGATGAAAATGAGTCTGAAAGCCAAGAGCTTAATCCTAAGTTCAGGATGGCCAGATTTCTTGAGTTAGTTGGTTCAGCCAAATAAGAAAAGCTAAAGCTGAAGGCAAAGATATAACAGGCTTAACAACTATGTCAAAGTTTAGGAAAAAGGAACTAGACAGATTTTAAGTAAGACCTGGAGTTTTTGATGCCTCTAAGTATATGGAAAAGCATCCAGAGGCTGTTGTGCCAAGAGCAGGAGAAGTAAAGATCATTGGAGAACAGGACTTAAAGATTTCAAAGAAGGATGCTCTTAATGCTAACAGGAAATTTTTTTTATTCCTGTTTCTTCCTCTTCTAAACCAGACTCAGATACTTTATAGATTTATTTATATTGCAAATCTATTTTTGCTTGTTTGTTTGATTTCATGTTTGATATGAATACTGCTTATTGATATGATATGATACACCTTGATCCTAACAGGTTAATGTTGCTTTTATATCTATTTTATAGCATTCTTTTAGTTTTGAGAGACTTGACCCAAATAGGGGGAGATTGTTGGTACCCTAGTTTGGATTTGAGTTAAGTTCTCTCAATTAGTTTCTTGACCCAAGATTTATCTATGGTCAAAGGTTAGTTGTTAGGTTAGATTCCCTCAGTTGTAGAGTTGTTGCTTATCCAGATGAAAATCTGGTTAAGTTGTTTTTAGTTCGACTATAGTCGAACGACGCTCGACTATCGTCTATCAGTTGATCGACTATAGTCTATCAGCAGATCGACTATCTATGAGTTAGCTCTTCTTTGTCAGGTCGATGATCTGTGGTCTCAGCATCGTTGATCGTCGAGCCCTGCTCTACTTCTTTTGTCCAGACAGATTTCTTGTAGGTCGGCTATCTGTTCTTGTAGGTCGACTATCTGTTCTTGTAGGTCGACTATCTGTTCTTGTAGGTCGACTATCTGTTCTGATAGCTTGACCATCTGCTCTTAGAGGTCGACGATCTCTGTGGGTCGTTCGACGATCGTTTGTCTGCATTTAGAGATTTTATATTCTTTATCTTCTGTGATTTATTTCTAATTTATATGGTTTATTTTATAAAGGATTATTTCTTTGATTTTATGCATACATATCAAGGCAATCTTTGCCTCATTCTTTATGCATAAGTCAAGTTCTATCTGACAAAGTCTTTTATCTTATTAGTTGACATAATCTTTTTGCTTTATCTTCCATGCTGTCCTTTATAGCCGTTAGACACAAAAGTCTTTCTCTGTCCGTAAAGAGGTTGCTTTTGATGTGAATTTTTCTAATATCTTTTAGTCTTGCAGATTGGATAAGCAGCTTCTAAGGAAGCTTTATTTCTTTATAGAATGTACTTTCTGCATGCTAGTTGTTTTGTGCTATTTGCAGCACAGATTGCAGATCTCAGAAGAAGACAAGTTTTCAAATCAAGAGAAAGTTTAAAGCCGTTACAAAGGCTAATATATAAAGTGTTTTTTGAAAGAAGTTTTGAGATATATATACATATACACATACAGATATTCATATACTCAACCAGAACAAGAAGATACAACTCTCAGACATTTTCACATACAGCTGAGAAGATCAACTTTCTTCAGTGCTCTCTTCTTCAATCCTGAGTTCATCCTGCTTAAAGGAACATTCATACTCAGTGCTTCAGAAGAAGAAGAAGAAGAAAGAAAAGCTAATTGAAGAAGAGCAATCATTCCTCATCAAGAGTCTTCTTTAAGCTGCTCCTTCAAGAACTTCAAGACAACAGTTCATCTCTGTCAAAAGTTTTGAAGAGATCCTGCACCCTGAAGAAAAACTTCTTCCTGGATATTCTCTAAGCCAGGGGGAGCTTTGATTCCTTCAGAGCTTTCTATAGCTCAGTGCAATCCACTAGCTTCTCTTATTCTATTTAAAAATAAAGAAGACATTCTAACTCTCTCAATTTCTTATACAAAGGGTAATTACTCCCTTCAAAAGTGAACCTTGGTGGCAGGGCACCTTAGCAAAAACCTGTGTTGGATTTTGAGCTCCTGATCAAAATCTCAAAGGGTCTACTTGATCTACCTGAACCAGATCAGTTGGTGGAAGGGCACCTGAACAAAAACCTGTAGTGGATTCCTACCAGGGTGGTAGAAGAGTGGATGTACCTATTGAGAGGGAACCACTATAAATCTTCTTGTGTTGTCTGTGTTGCTTATTTTAATTACTGCACTATGGCTGTGAGTAGAATTAACTAGGATTGCTAGTTGCTGTGTTAGGACTAAAGCTTAACCTGTAATTACAGTTAGCTTTCTCTTGTGCACCTTACTTTGTGTTAGGCTCTAGGGTTACATATATCTATATACTTATTCCGCAGATTTACTCTCAGGGAGTTGATTAGATTGTCATATTTTTGATTACTCTATTCACCCCCCTCTAGAGTTGTATTTATCCTCACTTTCACACTCCTAAAGTGTTTTTTGAAAGAAGTTTTGAGATATATATACATACACACATACAGATATTCATATACTCAACTAGAACAAGAAGATACAGCTCTCAGACATTTTCACATACAGCTGAGAAGATCAACTTTCTTCAGTGCTCTCTTCTTCAATCCTGAGTTCATCCTGCTTACAGGAAAATTCATACTCAGTGCTTCAGAAGAAGAAGAAGAAGAAGAAAGAAAAGCTGATTGAAGAAGAACAATCATTCCTCATCAAGAGTCTTCTTCAAGCTGCTCCTTCAAGAACTTCAAGACAACAGTTCATCTCTATCAAAAGTTTTGAAGAGATCCTGCACCCTGATGAAAAACTTCTTCCTGGATATTCTCTAAGCCAGGGGGAGCTTTGATTCCTTCAGAGCTTCCTATAGCTCAGTACAATCCACTAGCTTCTCTTAATCTGTTTAAAAATAGAGAAGACATTCTAACTCTCTCAACTTCCTGTACAAAGGGTTATTACTCCCTTCAAAAGTGAACCTTGGTGGCAGGGCACCTAAGCAAAAACCTGTGTTGGATTTTGAGCTCCTGATCAAAATCTCAAAGGGTCTACTTGATCTACCTGAACCAGATCAGTTGGTGGAAGGGAACCTGAACAAAAACCTGTAGTGGATTCCTACCAGGGTGGTAGAAGAGTGGATGTACCTATTGAGAGGGAACCACTATAATCTTCTTGTGTTGTCTGTGTTGCTTATTTTAATTACTGCATTGTGGCTGTGAGTAGAATTAACTAGGATTGCTAGTTGCTGTGTTAGGACTAAAGCTTAACCTGTAATTACAGTTAGCTTTCTCTTGTGCACCTTACTTTGTGTTAGGCTCTAGGGTTTCATATATCTATATACTTATTCCGCAGATTTACTCTCAGGGAGTTGATTAGATTGTCATATTTTTGATTACTCTATTCACCCCCCTCTAGAGTTGTATCTATCCTCACTTTCACACTCCTAATCAAATCCATACAACTCAAGGGGAGCTTTGAAATCAACAAATCCACTAGTCTTCTCAGAGATTTGAGACAGAGAAGACAATATCTTTTACATTTTCCTTTCATTGTGTACAGGGTTTTAACTCCCTTCAAAATTTAGTCTTTTGGTTCACAAGTCACCTGATCAAAAGACTTGGGATTGGTTTTTGGGCACCTGATAAAAGCTCAAGGGATTGCTAGATCTCCCTTAAAAAAATAGATCTTGGGGTGACAGGGCACCTGGGCAAAAACCTGTGGTGGCAGGGCACCTGAGCAAAAACCTATAGTGGATTCCTACCAGGGTGGTAGAAGAGTGAATGTACCTAGGTTTATTGGGGAATCACTATAAATTCATTGTGTTGTCTGGTTGTGCCTTTACTTGTTTATTTTCTATGCTGTGATATTTCTCTTTATACATACATATATATATATATCACCATTTTTAATCATCTATAAAAAGAACTTAAAGTTTTTAAAATACTTTGTTCACCCCCCCCCCCCCTCCCAGCTAGAGTTAAGTTAGATCTACCCCTCACTTTCAGTGCTGAGTGAAGTCAGAATAGTCGACACCTAGAAAATTACAGTGCAGAAAATTGCCTAAGTACAAAGGCGTCGAGTGAAGAAAGTTCACTCCATGCCATATAGCTAGAAGTGCTGAGTGATGTCAAAAGAGTCGACACCTAGCAAATTACAGTGCAGAAAAATTACTAAGTACAAAAGTGTCAACACACTTCAACTATGTTGACACCTTTGTAGGAGTTGTATCGAGACATGTCAAATATCTCGACATAATGTAGAACTAAAGTACAGATTCCTTTGTCAACTCCACCAAAGATCACCTTTGTCCTATCTCTGATGCTTGGACATACCTGCAAAATAAGAATTTATTTATCCTTAGGAACCCAAAATTTCTTGGGTCCTAGGTGCTTGTTAGCTGGGACTCTATTGAGTCCTCTTGAAAATTTCTAAATTGATACACTTTCTGCCCATGAGAAACAGTGTGATTAAACCAATAGTCCATGGCAAAGTGTCCAATCCTTCCACAACACTAGCAATCATATCTATTGTACCTCCTCTTTGGAGGAACATTAGAAACTTTATGCTAATATTCCTTAGGACGGGAATCAACAATCTTGACAGTTGCATTTTGATTGGGAGCAAAATGTTTTTTTGCCTCTCAATCACAACAGTCCTCCTTGGAGCAAGCACATGAGGAATAACTTTCCTATTCACATATGAGTTTGGTATAACTAGTCTAGACTTTTTGATTTCTTTTCCCTTAGTCTTAAATACAGATTGTGGGATGATTGGACCCTTTTGTCCTGTTAGCTTTTTGCCTCTTCTTATCTTAGGTTTAAAATAACCAAGTAAACTTCCAGGTGTTCCTGAGAACGTATCTATAATGGGGAGCATATTTTTTTGTTTGGAAAACTGCTGAACAAGTCTATTCTCATTCAGGAGTTTGAGTTCTAACTCCTGAATGATTGCATCCTTTTATTTTAACAACATGTTTTGATCATCAATGATCTTAGTTAGCTTTGCCAACTTTGAACTTTGAAGACCAATCTTCTGAGTATCCATCTCATGATGGTACTTAATACCTTTTTGAGATGCAATCTCAATGGCTTGTTCTTTGACTAGCTTTTTGCTCTTTACAAGAGCCTCTATCAGTTTTCCAAATTTAACTATAAGCTTTTGCGGTTCATTCTCAGAGTTGTACTTATGTGACTCATAATTTGAGTTACATGAGTCTGACGCATCCCCAATCTCTTAAACAGAAGTTTTAGAACATATTGAGTTATCATAGATTACTTGAGTATCCTGACAGTCAAGAATTTCTATTTCTTGATCATCAGATAGTGCCATCAAGTTAACTTCCATATCATCTTTAGAGTCACTATAGTGTGATGAAGTTGTGGAGTTATTGCCTTTGTATATGGCCTCTTTGATAAATTCCTCTTCATAAGAGAACAGACCAATGTGTGCATGTTCTTCTTCTGATTCAGTTGAATGAGTATCAATATCAGATAGAGTCTTTTGCTTGTTTGCCATCAGACCCTTTTCTTATTTCTTGTCTTTATAGTACTTCTTCTCCTTGGACTTCCTGTTCTCCTATCTTTTTATTGGCCAGTTGGCTATGACATATCCAAGCCTGTTACAGTAAAAACAAATTATGTAAGTCTTAATTTGTTTACTCTGGTTTATATCATACCCGACCACAGATTTGTTTCTGTGTTTTTCTTTGCTTTTATTTGAACTTGGCTTAGAAGATTTTTTTCTTGTTCCATTGCTTCCTTCTTCTCATCATCTTCTTGAATTGCCTGGTGAACATTACCAATTATCCATTTTACAATTCTTCTGATTAAGAACCAATCTCAGTGCTAACTGTATCTTCATCCCTTCTTGGTGATGATGGAATTTCTCTTATAGTCTTCTTTGATATTTTAGCTTTGAAAGCCACAGATCTGGTCTTATTTGAACTTCTGGCAGATTCTTCTTCAACTTTTTTAGAATTTAACTAAAGCTCGTGTGACAATAGCTTCCCATACAAGTCTTGAGATAACATGTTTCTCAGATTCCCCATCTCTCTTACTGCACAAATCTTTATATCCCATTCTTTATTTAGAGATCTTAGAAACTTGTCATTAAGCTCATAGTTTGAAAATTCTCTGCCATAATTCTTTAAGTCTTTGACTATTCTAAGAAACTTTTCATAACATAGTTGTATAGAATCAATCTTCCCTTGTCTGAATGCCTCATACTACTGGTTGAGTAGAGACTTTCTGTCATCTCTGACTTCTTCTGTTTCTTCCATATAGACTATAAGAGTGTCTCACATATCCTTGGTGTTTTACAATGCACTATGTTCTGAAAGATTGAATTACATATTGCACTGACAATTATATTCTATGCACTTTTATCCATGGTGGCAAGAACCACCTCATCCTTTGTCATTTCAGACAGTTTCTTAGGGGTTTGCACATTAGCATCTAAGACAGTTATCTTCATGGAAATATATGGCACTTCTTTTACAGTGACGAAGATTCTTTGATCTAATTCCTCCATAAACAATCTCACCCTTTGCTTCCAAATATTAGTTATCCTTTGTACATATAGGTAGCTTCATATAACTGAGTTATCTGTGAGATTAAGATGCCATTATATCTGATATTTTTCAACCACCCTTAGGACCTTTTTGTAACTGTTAGGTCTTTATTTTAAGAACCTCCCTCTGATACCACTTGAAAGATAAATCTATGGGTAATTAACCACCTATAGGGGGATGAATAGGTGTCTTTATAAATTCTTTGTTACATATAACATATACTTGTACTAATATTTCAGCTGATACTTGAAGATTAATAATCAAAGGAACACAGCATAATCAATCCATAGAGTACACAAAAATTTTATAGTGGTTCCCCTATCTAGGGTACATCGACTTTCCCCTTCTTCCTCCCTAGCAATGTGTTAGATAAGGTTATATCTCCTCCTCTTCTACTCAGATCAAAAGATCTTACATGCGCAGTTTTTGTTAAGAAACCTACACTCAGACCAACAGGTCCTACCACAGAGATTCGCCTATCTCTTACCTCAAGTCCCTCAAGAACCCTACCGCAGCATTTATAACACAGGCTTACACCTTAGTGATCCCACACAAATCACCTACCTCAGGTCCCACAAGAACCCTACCTCAGCATTTTTAAATTAGGCTTACAACTGAGAGAATTAGTCTCCTACCCACTAAGATCTCAAAGAGGTCCTTAAAAAGAGGTAAATAAGAATGATAATAATCTCAAAAATCAGCAATCCTGAAATCCGACTTATCTGATAATTCTGATTCTTCAATTTAGCAACAAAGTATAAGTTCTTGATAAATAGGCTGACTGAAAAGATACTTCTCTGGATCTGCAATCTTCTTATTGATGATCAGCTTAATTTCCTTGAAGAATTTATAGAATAGATCCACCTTAATTCACTGATCAACTTGTCGAAAGGATTAGTAGATTTTCTTGAAGACCTTCGTCTTCCTTCTTCTTCTTAGTGTTGTCGTCCTCCCTTTGCTTGGAAGAAATTTTAATGAGAATTGATTTGTTGAATTTCTGATTATTCTGATCGTTATCTTCTATGTAGACAACCCCTCTATTTATAGAGGGGTTGTTGGCTTCTGATTGATGACGCCATCATTACGCCATCATTACTCCAGCATACTATAATTCTTTCTTTAAGAAGTTTCTGATGAGATATCTCGATACTGTAGCTGATGTGACATTTCTGACTTGTCTTGAAACTTCTATATTGACTCTATACATATTAAGAATCATAAGTGTCGAGATGTCCAAAATGTCTCAATACTATATTACTTAAGTGTTCTTAGAAGGTGTTGAGACATCTTAGCAGTCTCGACACAATTTTACTTAGTTGAATTTATAGTCTGAACTTGAAGGTGTCGACACAGTTGACATGTCTTGACACAACTATCGTCTGTGTCGACATCTTTAAATTTTTTATATCAGAGCACTTGAAAGATATATCTATGGGTAGTTAACTACTTAGAGGGGGAGGGGTGAATAGGTGTCTTTAAAAATTCTTTGTCACTTTTAGCAAATACTTGTACTAATATTTCAGCTGATACTTGAAGATTAATAATCACAGGCACATAGCACAATCAATCCACAGAGTACACAAAAATTTTATAGTGGTTCCCCTATCTAGGGTGAAAGAAAAGGGATAGATACTACTCTAGAGGGGGGTGAAAAGAGTAATCAAAAATTGCACTAGCAAAGTTGACTGTCTACTCAACTCCCTTGGAGTGGATTTGCGAAAAGAAGGTTAAAGATATTTGAGACTAAACCCTAAAGCCTAACACAAGTGATGTGCACAAAAGGCAGCCAACTGTAATTACAGTTAAGTCTTGGAATCCTAAACAGCAACTAGCAATCCTAGTTAAAATCTAATCACAGCCAATCAGCACAGAGAATTAATTAAACAATCCAGACGACACAAGGAATTTATAGTGGTTCCCCAAACAACTTGGGTACGTCCACTCTTCTACTAACAAGGTAGGAAACCACTCAGGTTTTTGATCAGGTGCCCTGCCACTAACAAGATCTGCTTCAGGTAGATCCAGAAACCCATTAGACTTTTGATCAGGTGTCTTAAAACCAACACAGGTTTTTGATCAAGTGCCCTGCCACCAAGGGATACTTTTGAAGGGAGTAATAACCCTTTACAGGAGGGGGAAAGGAGGTTAAGGTGTCTTCTCTATTTTACAATAGATTAGAGAAGCACAATAACTTGCACTGAGCTAGAAAGCTCTAAAAGAATCAAGGCTCCCCCTGACTAAAAGAATGTCCAGGTGAAGTCTTGCTTCAGTGCAGAAACAAAACACTTCAGAAAATCTGAAGGAAAAAACTACAAGAAGATAAATAATATGAAATAAAATTTCTTCTTTAGACAGCTATCTTCTTCTTCTTCTTCTTCAAAAGGCTCTGAGTGAAAATCTTCCTTGAGGCAGGAGAACTCAGGTTGAAGAAGAGTGCAGAACTAAAACTTCTTCTCAGTTAGATGTGAACGAGCTGAGAGCAGTTGTAAACTGTAAGTTCTAAGCTTGAATGCTGCTGATAGCTTTTTGTATCTTGTAACTAGTTGATTTCTTTCTTCAAAGAAATCTTTATATAGCAGCAGCAGCAACGGCTCTTATTTGAGTTAAAATCTTGTCTTCTACTGAAATCTGCAAGCTGGGCTGCAAATAGCATAAAGCAAAAACAAATACTGCAGACAGATATCCTATAAAAGGATAAAGCTTTCTAAGAAGCTGCAAATCTAATTAGATAAAAGAGTACTACAGAAAGTCACATCAGAAAGAACTCTTTACAGCCAGAGAAGACTTTTTGAGTCTAACGGCTATAAAGGACAGCCTGGCAGATAAAGCAGTATATATATATATTTCAACTAATACGACAAACAACTTTGTCAGATAAGATTGGCTCATGCATATAGAAATGGAGCAGATATTGCATGGAAATGATATCATACATTTATTCAAATAATATGCCAAATAAATATGAAATACATCACATCATAGAAGAGGACAAAATTATTGAAAACATACAACAAAACGTCGAACGACCCTCGGAGATCGTCGAACGAGGCACAGAGATCGTCGACCTATCAGACAGATAGTCGAACGATACAGATAGTCGAACTATCAAAGAAGATAGTCGAACTACCTCAGCAGATAGTCAAACTATCAGGACAGATAGTCGAGCTATCAGATAGTCGAACTATCAGGACAGATAGTCGAACTACCAAAGCAAAACAGATAGTCGACCTATCAACAGATAGTTGAACTATCACAGAAAACAGATAGTCGACCTATCAAAAGATAGTCGAGATATCAAACAAAATAGATAGTCGAACTATCAACAGATAGTCGAACTATCAGATAGTTGAACTATCCAAGCAGATAGTTGAACCATCAAGAAGAGCAGATAGTCGACCTATCAACAGATAGTCGAACTATCAAAGCAAACAGATAGTCGACCTATCAACAGATAGTCGAACTATCAAGGGAAAACAGATAGTCGACCTATCAAGCAGATAGTCGAACTATCAGGAAGATGATCGTCGAGCGGCTAATCGACGATAGTCGAGCGACGTTCGACCATAGTCGAACCAGAAATTACTTAGCCAGATTTTCATCTGGACAGGCAATTCTACACAACTAGAGAATCTATCCTATCAACTAATCTTTGACCATAGATAAATCTTGGGTCAAGAGACAGAAAGAGAAGACTGAACTCAAATCAAAACTAGGGTACCAACAATCTCCCCCTATTTGAGTTAAGTCTCTCAACAACTAAAACATACAAAACTAATTACTGAAAGTAAATAAAATGCATGAAGAGAAATAACTAAGCAGATAACATCAATCAAACAGATAAACAATTAACTGTCAATTAATGAATTTTTAAGATGCTTCAGAGTTAGGTTTAGGATCAGAAGAGCTAGAAACAAAAAGTAATCTTTCTTGAAGGATCTAGAGCTTCTTTTCTCGACAACTTCAGGTCTTGTTCTCCAATGATTTTCAATTCTGTTGTTCTTGGGACAACTGCCTCAGGATGCTTTTCCATGTACTTTAAAGGATCAAATATCTCAGGTCTAACCTGGAATTTATCGAGCTCCTTCATTCTAAATTTTGACATTGTGGTCAATCCTGCAGTGTTTTTTCCTTCTGCTTTTGCTTTCTTAATTTGAGCAGCTCCAACAAGTTCAAGAAAATGAGCCATCCTAAAATTAGGATCAAGCTCTGAGCTTTCATAAACATTCTCAGAAGAAATATCAACTGGTTCTTTATCCTGAGTAACTAGATAACAAGGAGGAGCAGACTTAGCAAATGTCTTGCTAGAATTTTCAGATAAAAAATAAATCACTTACCTTTTGGAACATCCTTCACAGAAAGATCTGGCTTAGGAGAGGTTGAGCTTTTGAGTTCTTTAGAATGAGGAGGAGAAAATGTTGGTCTTTGATACACTACCTCCTTTACTTGTTCCTTAACAGCATCAGGTCTATGATAGCCAGTTTGACTTTTACCTTGGTATCCTTGTGAACTTCTCCTTTGAGCTGACTGAGATGGCTTGAATCTTTCAGACTGAGCAGCAGGGTTTGCAGATAAGTTTCTTGAGGCTCCTGCACTGGGAGGTGGAGGAGGAGAACCTCTAGTATTCCATCTTGGGACAGGAGAGTCATACCTCTTTGACTTTTTCCTTTGCTTCTGCTGATTCTTAGAAAATAACATCCAATGCTGGAAATCTTTTGATTTTGGATCAATCCCTTTCAGGATATAATATGGAGTATCATTATCTGGATTAGGAGGAGGAGGAGCTACAGCTTTCCTTTTCTTTTTAGCAATTCTTTTTCTTTTTGACTCAGCAGACTCATCAGAATCAATTTCATCTTCAGAATTAGAAGAAATGGGAAGATCATATGGATCAATTGCCTCTTGCAAAGCTCTTTCTTTTTCCTTTAGGGCAGCTTTTTCTAATTCTTCTTCCATGGCATCCTGTGCCAGGAGAGCATCTAAATCCAAACCAGGGGAATCATCCCATACAGTAGACTTTTCAATTTGGGCATCTGCAGCCTTTTCTTGTTGATCAGAAACTGTCATGGTGACCAGTTCTATTTGCACTGCTAGCTGAGCTGGCTGAGCAGCCTCAGAAACTTGAACAACTGGTTCTGGTTCAGTTTGAACTTCAGGAGCAGACTCAGACACAGGCTCTATATCAGCTTGAACTTCTGGAGCATCTTCAGGCACTGGCTCTTGGACAGCTGGAACATCAGGAGCAGATTGATGATCAAGCTCTTGGCCATCTAATACTTCTTCCATTATATCTTCAGAATTTTCCTTTGAATGTCCTAACTCCCATAATTCATCTAGGAAGGAAGTAATGACTCCTTCTAGATAGAGGGCAACCAGGGGAGTAGAGGATTCTTTTAAGCAGACTTTTACAACAAATTCTGTCAGTATAATTGCATCAGAAATCTCTTTTTCAGATAAAGAAGGAGGAGCTGAATCTTCTATTGCTTTCTCAGCCACTGCAGGATGATCTGCTTGAGGGGAGGCCAAAGGCTGCTCAGAGACATCTTCATTAAGCATCTACCCCTGCCTGATTTCAGTAGATACTGAAACCAGGCCCCTATAGTAAGAGGGCTCAGCAGACTTTGAGAGTGCTTGAATAACAGCAGTCAAAGAGGAGATAGAGGAAGCAAGGGGAGCAATCGCCTTTTCAATCATGATTTTGATTGAGGGGGTAATTAAATCCACAATGCTAGAAATAAATGCTGGAGTTATTTCAAAAGATGATGATGAAGATGGAATCTCAGAGGATGGATGATCAGCAGGGATGATGTATTCATGATGGACTGGAGAGTGAACTGGAGATGGAGAGTGAGCTCGAGAATGAGCTGGAGAATGGACTGGAGATACATGGGTGGATGCAGGATGATCAATGTGCTCTGAAGAAGGAAGTGGAGAATGAGGAGGAGTGGGTATCTCAGAAACAACAAATCAAAACTAGGATGGGATATCATAGCAAGATGACGAGGGAGAGGAGATGCTGGAGGCGCTATATTGAGAATTGTGGTTGAATCATGAAGAGGAGAGGCAGAAGGTCGTACTTCAATTGAAGTTGATGGAACTTCAACTGAAGTAGATGGCAAAACAGATGAAGAAGATGGAAGGGAGGGGTTTGCTGAGCCAGCTGCTTATATGGGAGGAGTGACGGAGGCAGTCCTGGTGCTCTCAGATGTAACTGGAGCAACCCCTGCTGGAGCGGGCTTCAGGAAGGTCCTTTTCCATTTAGCGAACAGGGATGGATCCATCTTCTTGCTGGCGTTTATGGAGGTAGCAGCTGAAACCAGCAGATGGGGAAATTTCTCCTTCAGAAAAATCCAATTACCCTACCCAGGGTAACTTCATTCTTGCCATTCTTTTTCCTAATCAAATCAAACATAATGCCTACCCAATTAATCTGTTTCTTATTTACAGTTGCACACATCAGTGCAAACTGCTGCCTTGTAATATTGTCGTGGGCGGAGTGCTTTCCCAGTAGCACTTTTCCGACTATTTCAGCAAGAAACTTAATCTTAAACGGAAAATTTACTTTGAGCAGCTTAGAGGGAATGCCTTCGGCATGTCCCAGCTCTGTCAGCATTCTCCCAAACTCTGGGGCATCTTGCTCATACTCTTCTTCCCCATTAATCAATCCAAATATTTTAGTTATAATAGCGGGAGTCAATGTTACCTCTTCTCCGCCAATGGTTCCGGTCATCGAATCATCAGTTGAAGACGAAGTGAATGCCCACTCTTTGATCTCTTGAGTGTTTATCTTTATTCTGGAGGACATGAGCTTTTCTAACCCTTGATCTTTGCACAGATTAAGAATTTCCACAATTCCGGATTCGCAGCAGCTGAAGGCGTCGAAATCTACACTGAATCCTGCATCGAACTTCACTACTGCTAGGAGCGTTGGAGCAATCGCCATCGAGAGGGTTGGAGAAGACGAGAGAGAGATGGCGAGGACGGAGCGGCAGAAATCACAAGACAAAGAGCAAGCGGGAAGACGGAA
The DNA here is from genome assembly GCA_039513925.1 of Platanthera zijinensis. NCBI lineage: Eukaryota > Viridiplantae > Streptophyta > Magnoliopsida > Asparagales > Orchidaceae > Platanthera > Platanthera zijinensis. The sequence continues at coordinate 188,451,593 of CM077082.1, forward strand.
TGCAAAAAGACGCTCTCCGTCGACGACAAAAGCAACTATCTCTTAACCTAGGTCGACCATCCGCTTTATATTAAAATAACGATCGTCGATCTATTTAAACGATACTGGAGACGATGGTCGAATGGTCATTCAACGATCGTTCCTGAAGCAGAGTAGTCGATCAATCGTTCGACTATTTCTGTCTTCACAAACAGCAAGCTGTCGTCAACCATAGATCGACGATAAGCTCGACTTGTTCGACTATCTTCGAACGCCGGTCGACGATTTTCAAGCAGATAAGCTATTATCAACCATAGGTCGACGATAGGCTTGATCCGATCGACTATCTTCGAACGTCATTCGACGATCTTCAAACAAGTTTCAACAAGGCAGATAGTCACACTTAGTCTCTTCCATTAATCATGCCTAGTTGAACTAAAAAGAACAGATGCTTCTGTTCATTTAAGGGCTTGTTGAATATATCACCTCTCTGAAGGTCTGTGGATATGAACTCAAGGCTGATCTTGTTCTTTTCCACACAATCTCTCAGGAAATGGTGCCGGATCTCAATGTGTTTCGTTCTAGAGTGGTGCACGGGATTTTGTGCAATAGAGATAGCACTGGTACTATCACACATGATTTTTGTGTTCTAGTGTGTGTACCCATAATCCAAAAGTTGGTTTTGTATCCACAGGATCTGTGAACAACAACTAGCAGCTGCTATATATTCAGCTTCTGTAGTTGAGGTTGAGACAGAGTCCTGCTTCTTACAGAACCAAGAGACCAATCTCTCTCCCAGGAACTGGCAAGTTCCTGAGGTTTTTTTTCCTGTCAACTCGACAACCAGTATAATCAGAATCAGAATATCCAATTAATTCAAATTCTGACTCAGCTGGGTCTCAAAGTCCTAGATTTGGACATCCCTTCAGGTATCTCAGGATTCTCTTGAGAAGAATCAGATGAGATTCCTTGGGGTTGACCTGGAATCTAGCACAAAGGCATGTAGCAAACATTATGTCTGGCCTACTTGTAGTTAAATACAATAGGAAACCAACAATGGCCCTATAATTCTTTTGATCAACAGGCTTTCCCTGATCATCAGAATCAATAACTACATTAGTAGCCATAGGTGTATGCATTGCTGAAGCATCAGCCATCCCAAACTTCTTTACCAATTCCTTGGCATATTTGGATTGGGAGATGAAGATGCCATCAGCATCTTGCTTTACTTGGAGACCAAGAAAGTAAGACAGCTCACCCATACTACTCATCTCAAACTTAGAATGCATCAAGTTGGAGAACTTTTTGCATAGTTTGGGATCAGTGGAACCAAAAATAATGTCATCCACATACACTTGAACTAACATGATTGTGTCCGTGTGGTGCTTGACGAAGAGGGTTCTATCAACTACTCCCCTAACAAAGTTGTGCTCTAATAGGAAACTAGCTAGAGTCTCATACCAGGCTTTGGGTGCTTGTTTGAGTCCATAAAGAGCTTTTTGGAACTTGGATGCATGTGAGGGCTGAGTTGAAGAAACAAACCCAGGTGGTTGTTCAACAAATACCTCTTCCTTTAGCTCACCATTTAGAAAGGCACTTTTGACATCCATCTGAAAAACTTTAAACTTCATGTAGGCTGCATAGGCTAAAAAGATCCATATTGCCTCTAGCCTTGCAACAGGAGCAAAGGTTTGGTCATAATCTATACCTTCCTCCTGTCTGTAGCCCTGAGCTACAAGCCTAGCTTTGTTCCTTAGAATGATTCCATTTGCATCCAACTTGTTTCTATACACCACTTGGTGCCTATGATCAGTTGGCCTTTAGGTGTTGGAACCAAAGTCCATACTTTACATCTCTCAAACTGATTGAGTTCCTCTTGCATAGCAATGATCCAGTGGGGATCTAGCTCAGCATCTTTAATGGTGAGGGACTCAATCTGTGAGAGGAAACAAGCATGCATCACATCCTGTCTTAACTGATGTCTTGTTTGAACACCAGCTGATATGTCTCCAATCACTTGAGATGTAGGATGATCTCTAAGTGTGACAACATCAGCAGGTGGGATGTGATCTTCAGCAACATCTGGGATTAATTCCTCTTGAGGAATTTGATCTACTGTTGGTGGAACAACAACAGCTTCTATAATGTCTTCATCACTATTTGAATCAGTGATGTGAAGAGTTGATAGCTGGAGAATCTCTTGATTGACATCTTGTACCTGCAATGAACTTGAGGAAGGGGAAGTTTCCTTCTCCTTGTAAAACATTTGAGATTCATCAAAGGACACATGAACAGACTCTTCAATTTTAGAAGATAATTTATTAAATACCCTATAAGCTTTGCTTACTTGGGAATATCCAAGAAAAATTCCCATTGAAGCCTTTACTTCAAATTTTCTAAGGTATTCTTTATTATTATTATGAATATAAACTATACAGCCAAATACTCTAAAATAATTTATTTTAGGTTTCTTTCCTTTAAGCAACTCATAAGGAGTTTTACACTTAAGCTTGTGTATCAGACTTCTATTCAAGACATAGTTGGCTGTACTAACAGCTTCTGCCCAATAGGAAAGAGGCATATTAGCATCTGCCAACAATGTGCTAGCAGCTTCAATTAGTGTTCTGTTCTTCCTTTCCACTACCCATTTTGTTGGGGAGTTCTAGGAGCTGAGATGCTATGTTTGATACCTTCTCTCTCACAGAATTCTTGCATGAGAAGTGAGTCAAACTCAGTACCATGATCACTTCTGATCAAAGCCACATGAGTAGAGTACTCAGTCTGCACACATAATAGAAAATCGGTAAGGGCTTTGAAGTTATCAGCCTTAGTTCTCAAAAAGAACACCCAAGTGAACCTAGAGAAGTCATCTACAATGACTAGGGTGTAATACTTCCCTCCTAAGCTCTATACATTTATTGGGCCAAATAGGTCCAAATGTAATAAATATAGGATTCTAGGAGAATCACTTTTATTTACTGATTTAAATGAATTCTTGGTTTGCTTGCCTAATTAACAAGCCTTGCATAGGCTCTCCTTCTTGTAGGGGCAAGAAGGTAAGCCTCTAATAAGGTTGTGTTTAGATAACCTAGATATGTTCTTGAGGTTAACATGGCTAAGCCTTTTATGCCATAAGGTATTGTTATTGGTTACTTCATTAAATAAGCAGATTTCAGAGTGAGTTGAGTTAAAATCTACTAAATAAATGTTACCTTGTCTAATACCTACTAACACAACATTATTATTTAAAGTAATATTACAAAGAGAGTTAGAAAATGATACCTGGTATCCAGCATCACATAACTGACTTACTGAAATGAGATTATGCTTCAGTCCAGTTACGTAAGCAACTCTCTGGAATGTTACAGCTCCAATTGTCATTCTGCCATAGCCTTCAGTTTGACCACAGCTTGAATCTCCAAAGATTACCTTTGGGCCAAGCTTTGCTTTGAACCTTAACAGATGTTCTTTATTTCCTGTCATATGCTTGGAGCAACCACTATCCAAATACCACTTATTCTGAGTGATAGGATAGGTCTTCACCTGCAAATAAATCATTTAAACATTGTGGACCCAGGTAACCTTGGGTCCCTTGTTTTTCACATAAGAAAAACTGGAAATAAATGAATAAGCAGGCTGAGGGTGATAACCTAACGGGTAAGATCTCCTAGGTAGGATTCTCCATGCAGATGATGGGTCAATGAACCTAGGGTTTCTATTCATATTCTGGTTTCTAAAGTTCTGGTTGAAATTTTGAAATTCTTGTTGAAAACGTCGATCGGCGTTCGACGATTGGTACCCAGATCGTCGATCTCCGTTCGACCACTGGGCCTGCGATCGTCGAGCAGCGTTCGATGCTCTTTGTAATTCCTTAAATTTTTGTTTTCTTTTCTCTCTCTTAGCTTTATTTAAGGCTTTATTAACCTGATTAACTTGCTCAGTGTTCTTTATCCCATCAGCTGAGATAAAGTTCACTGGAGTTGAAAGATGATTTTTAAGAATGATTGGGGGTTCACTAGAAGAAGCTCCTAAGCCTAATTTGTTATTGCCTGACTAGTGTTAGACATGCTGGTTATTTCAAGCAACTTAAGGCTTCTACCATTCTGAGATTCTTCTAACCTTTTTGACTTAGCTAATTCATTCTTAAGGAATTTTATTTCTTCACTAGACTTAGTGAGTTCTGCTGTTAGCCTAATATTTTCATTAAAAATTAATTCAGATTCGGCTAGTTTAATTCTAAGCTCTTTTATATCCTTTTCAGAACTAATTAAATCTAAACATAAAGATTTAAAATCTGATCTAAATCCAGCAGATGTAAAATCGTAAGAAGACAATACCTCATCTTCTGTTAGCATTTCTTCATCAGAATCTGAACTCTCTGCAGCTGAGTGATTGCTGTTGGCATCAATTGCCATCAGGCAAACTTCCTTTGCCTTCTTTTCTTCCTCATCCTCACTGGAGCTTGAGGAAGAAGATTCCTCATCAGAATCGCTCCAGGTTTCAGCAACAAAGCCTCTCTCCTTCTTTTTGTTCTTGTAGGAGGATGGCTTGGAATGCTTCCTATGCTGATCCTTGTCTTTACTTTTATCTTTATTCTTTTCCTCTGGACAATCTGGAAGAATATGTCCAGGCTTCCTGCAACCATAGCAAATTATTTCTTTAGTAGGAGTGCGATCATACCTTGGTTTTTCTTCATATTTTGAAGACTTCTTTCTGAAGTCTTTCCTTCCCATCTTGAGAAACCTTTTGGCAAATAATGCCATCAGTTCCTCATTGGACTGGCTGCCTTCAGAAGTGTCAGCAGCTTTGAGAGCAAGGGTTTGCTCTTTTCTTGTAGGAGTTGGGGTCTTTGCTTCAGCCTCAGCTTCCCTGGACTTCAGCACTTGCTCAAAAGACTTGAGCTTGCCGAGAAGGGCTTCTGTTGAAATTTCTGTTGTGCTTCTGGCCTCCTTGATAGGCCAGATCCTTAGATCCCATGTGCTACGGAAGCACATAAGAATCTTATCATTGACCTCTGTCAATGAAATATCCTTGTCAAGAGTCCTCAGCTCATTGATGATTGAGCTGAGCCTTGTGTACATAGCTTCAACTGATTCAGCATCAGTTTTCTTGAAATTCTCATACTATGAGATAAGGTTGGACCTTCTGTCCTTCCTTTCATCAGCTGAACCAGTTATAATCTGGTTCAGTGTATCCCACATAGCTTTTGCTGAGGAGCAGTCAGCAACCTTCTGGAATACTTCATCAGACATTGTCTGAGCCAGAATGTTCATTGCCTTAGCATCTGCTATCTTTGCCTTTTTTGTATTCATCATTGTAGTCTGGAGGAGGCATTGCACTCATATCAGTTGATGATGAGCAGTAGCTGCAGCAGGTGCTCTTGGTGATCCTGTCAAAATAGAAGCAAAAATACTCTCATCAATAGAGTTCATATATAATTTAATCCTTGCCTTCCAGATGCTGAACTTGGCTAAGTTACATGTTGCAGGTCTGGTGCTAGAATAATCCTTGAACTGGGCCATGATAGAGAAAGTGAATATCTATAAACTTTGGTATCTACCAGGATCTTGTGACTTAGGTGTTAGCCTATTCAGTTAGTTAACCTCTCTCTGATACCAATTGAAAGAAAAGGGGATAGATACTACTCTAGAGGGGGGGGGGGTGAAAAGAGTAATCAAAAATTGCACTAGTAAGTTGACTGTCTACTCAACTCCCTTGGAGTGGATTTGCGGAAAGAAGGTTATAGATATTTGAGACTAAACCCTAAAACCAAACACAAGTGATGTGCACAAAAGGCAGCGAACTGTAATTACAGTTATGGCTTGGAATCCTAAACAACAACTAGCAATCCTAGTTAAAATCTAATCACAGCCAATCAGCACAGAGAATTAATTAAACAATCAAGACGACACAAGGAATTTATAGTGGTTCCCCAAACAACTTGGGTACGTCCACTCTTCTACCAACAAGGTAGGAAACCACTCAGGTTTTTGATCAGGTGCCCTGCCAACAACAAGATCTGCTTCAGGTAGATCCAGAAACCCTTTAGACTTTTGATCAGGTGTCTAAAAACCAACACAGGTTTTTGATCAGGTGCCCTGCCACCAAGGGATACTTTTGAAGGGAGTAATAACCCCTTACAGGAGGGGGAAAGGAGGTTAAGGTGTCTTCTCTATTTTACAATAGATTAGAGAAGCACAATAACTTGCACTGAGCTAGAAAGCTCTAAAAGAATCAAGGCTCCCCTGGCTAAAAGAATGTCTAGGTGAAGTCTTGCTTCAGTGCAGAAAACAAAACACTTCAGAAAATCTGAAGGAAAAAACTACAAGAAGATAAATAGTATGAAATAAAATTTCTTCTTTAGGCAGCTATCTTCTTCTTCTTCAAAAGGCTCTGAGTGAAAATCTTCCTTGAGGCAGGAGAACTCAGGTTGAAGAAGAGTGCAGAACTAAAACTTCTTCTCAGTTAGATGTGAATGAGCTGAGAGAAGTTGTAAACTGTAAGTTCTAAGCTTGAATGCTGCTGATAGCTTTTTGTATCTTGGAACTAGTTGATTTCTTTCTTCAAAGAAGTCTTTATATAGCAGCAGCAACAACGACTCTTATTTGAGTTAAAATCTTGTCTTCTACTAAAATCTGCAAGCTGGGCTGCAAATAGCATAAAGCAAAAACAAATACTGCAGACAGATATCCTATAAAAGGATAAAGCTTTCTAAGAAGCTGCAAATCCAATTAGATAAAAGAGTACTATAGAAAGTCACATCAGAAAGAACTCTTTACAGCCAGAGAAGACTTTTTGAGTCTAACGGCTATAAAGGACATCCTGGCAGATAAAGCAGTATATATATTTTTCAACTAATACGACAAACAACTTTGTCAGATAAGATTGGCTCATGCATATAGAAATGGAGCAGATATTGCATGGAAATGATATCATATATTTATTCAAATAATATGCCAAATAAATATGAAATACATCACATCATAGAAGAGGACAAAATTATTGAAAACATACAATAAAACGTTGAACGACCCTCGGAGATCGTCGAACGAGGCACAGAGATCGTCGACCTATCAGACAGATAGTCGAACGATACAGATAGTCGAACTATCAAAGAAGATAGTCGAACTACCTCAGCAGATAGTCGAACTATCAGGACAGATAGTCGAGCTATCAGATAGTCGAACTATCAGGACAGATAGTCGAACTACCAAAGAAAAACAGATAGTCGACCTATCAACAGATAGTCGAACTATCACAGAAAACAGATAGTCGACCTATCAACAGATAGTCGAGCTATCAAACAAAACAGATAGTCGAACTATCAACAGATAGTCGAACTATCAGATAGTTGAACTATCCAAGCAGATAGTTGAACTATCAAGAATAGCAGATAGTCGACCTATCAACAGATAGTCGAACTATCAAAGCAAACAGATAGTCGACCTATCAACAGATAGTCGAACTATCAAGGGAAAATAGATAGTCGACCTATCAAGCAGATAGTCGAGCTATCAGGAAGACGATCGTCGAGTGGCTGATCGACGATAGTCGAGCGATGTTCGACCATAGTCGAATCAGAAATTACTTAGCCAGATTTTCATCTGGATAGGCAATTCTACACAACTAGAGAATCTATCCTATCAACTAATCTTTGACCATAGATAAATCTTGGGTCAAGAGATAGAAAGAGAAGACTGAACTCAAATCAAAACTAGGGTACATCCACTTTCCCCCTCTTCCTCACTAGCAATGTGCTAGATAAGGTTTTATCTCCTACTCTTCAAATCGGATCAAATGATCTTACAGGCTCAGTTTCTGTTAAGAAACCTACACTCAAACCAACAGGTCCTATCTCAGAGATTCACCTAATCTCCTACCTCAGCTCCCTCAAAAACCCAACCTCAGCCTTTATAACACAGGCTTACACCTCAGTGATCGCACACAAATAACCTACCTCAGGTCCCTCAAGAACCCTTCCTCAGCCGTTATAAATTATGATTAAAACTCAGAGAATTAATCTCCTACCCACTCAGATCTCAAAGAGATCTTACAAAATAAAGAGGTAAATAAGAATGATAATAATCTTATAAATCAGCAATCTTGTAATCCGACTCATCTGAGAATTCTGATTCTTTAATTAAGTAGCAAAGTATAAGTTCTTGATAAACAGCCTGACTGAAAAGATACTTCTCTGGATTTGAAATCATTTTGTTTATGATCGGCTTGATTTCCTTGAAGAATTTGTAGAACAGATCCACCTTAATCACTAATAAACTTGTTGAAAGGATCAGTAGATTTTCTTGAATACCTTTGTCTTCCTTCTTCTGAATTGGAAGAAATTTGAATGAGAATTGATTTGTTGAATTTCTGAATTTTCTGATCATTATATTCGGTGTAGACAACCACTCTATTTATAGCTAATGTGACATTTCTGACTTGTCTTGGCACTTCTGTGTTAGCTCTGTACATCTTCAGAACCATAAGCGTCGAGAGGCACAAAATGTTTCTACACTATATTACTTAAGTGTTCTTAGAAGGTGTCAAGATATCTTAGCAGTCTCGACATAATTTTACTTAGTAGAATTTATAGTCTGAACTTGAAGGTGTCGAGACAGTTGACTTGTCTTGACACAATTGTCGTCTGTGTCGACATCTTTAAATTTGTATTGTATCGACATCTTTAAATCTGTACTGTGTCGAGACAGTTGAATTGTCTCGACAAAACCATCTGTCGGGTGTCGACTCTTGTTATAATTCTTCACTGTGTCGAGAAAGTTGAATTGTCTCTACACTACTGTCTGCTGAGTGTCGACACTAGTTATAACTCTTCGCTGTGTTAAGATAGTTGAATTGTCTCGACACTACTGTCTACTAAGTGTCGACACTTTAAGCCTGCTCTTTAGTTCTACATTATGTCGAGATATCTGACTTGTCTTGATACAGCTCCTGCAAAGGTGTCGACATAGTTGAAGTGTGTCGACACTTTTGTACTTAGCCATTTTTCTACACTACAATTTGCTAGGTGTCGACTGTACTGAATTCACTCAGTACTTTTAACTGTATGGTGTTGAGTGAACTTTCTTCACTCGACTCTTTTGTACTTAGGCAATTTTCTGCACTGCAATTTGCTAGGTCTCAACATTTCTGACTTCACCTAACACTTTTAGTTATATGGCGTTTAGTGAACTTGCTTCACTCGATGCTTTTGTACTTAGGCAATTTTCTGCCTTTCCAGTCAGCTTCTTTGAGTCCACCTGTCAATATAACTTGTACCACTTGTCCAATCAATATGACATAGGCAACTTGCATACATGAATGAAATATACATCAAATACATACTTGTGTATCATTGAATTGAAAGGGCTTTTCAAATCAAGTATATTGTGTCCAATGAACCCAACACTTCCTTTCATGGTATATTGATAGTTATAAGCACAAGCCCTTTTTCTATACTTGCAACACTAGGAGAACTAGACCAACTCTTATTAATCAAACTAGTATAAACAAACACTACATTAATAAACTCTTCTATAACTCTGGTTTTTGTGTTAAAAATTTTGTAGGTTCTACTGTGAGTGCAATATCCATCAAAAAATCCTTCAAAAGATTTCTCAGTAAACTTGGTCAGAAAATTCTTCCCATTGTTTAATACATAGCACTTACTTCCAAAGATTTTGAAGTAGGCCATTATTGGTTTTCTTCCCTTCACAAGCACAAGCTCATCAGGGGTCTTGTTGTGAGACTTGTTGATTAATTCCCTATTCTAAACATGACAGGATGTTTTGACAGCTTCAGCCCAGAAATATTATGGGAGTGAGAAGTCACTCAACATGGTTCTATAAGCTTCAATCAGGGTCCTATTCCTTCTCTCTACAACTGCATTTTGTTATGGAATCCTAGGATAGGAAAACTCTTGAAAGGTACTTAGATTTTCACGGAATTTTGTCATTGCAATAGATTGAAATTAAGACCCATGATCACTCATGATCTTTTCTACAGGGCTCCTTATTTCATTTTTAATTTGCATGATAAGATTAATGAGATTTCTCGGGTATCTGTGTAACGACTCCACCCGTTAAATAACATATAATAGAAGGTCAGGTCGGGGCCCCACACTATATGCTACAAACAGACGGTGAGGTCACATGATAATACCATCAACGCATCCTAACACATAGCATGCTAGCGGAATAGATACACAATTAGCTGAACTCATAACAGGAATATCCACTAGATATATATAAACCAACGTTATGTACAACCACTCAAACGAGGGGATAGCAAATACTACAGTTTGGCCTTAAGACCTTAAAGTTCCTCTTTAAACAGAATGGATTACAGACATTGTCGCGCAGGCCGGCCATACATGAATAAAAGAAAATACAAAAGCTAGCCTTCAAGGGCTAGCAGCAACAACAAGAGCGGCAACAGCAGTAGAAGGGAATCAACCCTTCATTTTTCGCTCGGCTCTCTAGCACCTGCACAGGGACAATCCACCCAGAAGGTGGCAAACAAGGCAACGGTCAGCATTCAGCTGTCCAATTTATGACAATCCTACCCCTTTCCCAGGGCAGAGGCATTCCTTCTCTGTAGAGCAATACAACAATTGACAGATAATATACATATTGTGCTCTCACTCACAAGAAATCCATCACAACCGTCGGCCACCCGACCCAATGATCTGTGCTCTCAGGAACACTTTTGGGTACACCGACGAACTGGGATCAACACCATTGAGCATTTAGTCTTAATGGCACGCAGGCCTAAGACTCTCATTATGCTACAGATGAAAGCCCAATTCCTTGGCACTTCCTTGTACAGCCAACATAACGCAGGTACAGATCCACCACCCCCCGTTACTCAAAACCACCTTGTCATCACCAAGCACATCGTACTTGCGGCTATAATAAAAGGCGCGGGTCGTCTTCACCTTTCCTGTTCGGCACGAGTCCTTTTATAGCTCGCAGCTCCAAATCACCATAACGTCCGTCAAGGACTGGCATCACAATAGCCACACTATCCAACTAGGACTGGCTTCATCATCCATCAAGGACTCGCTACATCGTAGCCATAGCACAAACAGCACAAGGGAATTTTCCTGGTGTTCCACATTCCAGTACTTCCTGCTACTCCCCTTTACAGGCATAACCCAACGACCCCACGAACTACACGAGTATACGCGGAGTCTTCTCTGGTGCATAAATGCAACATCACCAATCCAGAACAATATGTCCAGATGGGCTTCGCACAGCATGCCTATCCCGTACTACACTTTTCCGGGTCTATATGCAGACTCAACAGGGGATAACAACTATCAACCCACGGAATCACTCACTCATTCCACCTTTTGGTGGAGAGGATTCCATACTCATGCATAAAGAAGGACTTCACATGTCCAAGAAGGAAGATCGTTACCCTTGACGATCTCTTGGGAGCCATCGAAAATCTGGTCAGTTGGAAAGCACCGCAGCAGCTTTGCCTCCTCTAAACTAGCCTTGAATCTCGAATCGGACCGCGAGAGCACCACCAAAGCCTTGCTCTTCTACTCTTTCTCCTTCCTCCAAGCTCTCTCTTTTTCTCTCTTGATAAGAATGAGAGAAGAGGCCAACACTCAGCCTTATCACTGCAGGAAATGACATGTGCCATTTGATCAAAATAGATATAATTGGATGGCCAAGATCTGCCCAAATGTCCAAATTTGACTTGACATGGCCTGTGACACGCCCGTGTCCCAGGCCTTGTCCCCCAAGCGGTGTACGAACCGACTCAAATTGAACCAGAACACGGGATCTAACACGCTCGTGTCACAGGGCAGACACGCCCGTGTCAACTTTGACACGGACGTGTGACTGGCCGTGTCATCCTTTTTAACACAAGCCCAAATCACCCGAGAAGCACACGGCTAAGGCACACGCCCGTGTCCAAGGCCGTGTGCCCAACACGCCCCTGTGACATGCCCGTGTCGCAGGCTATGTTCCACACTCAATGCCACTCAACGCCATTCACTTCAGCGCCACTCAACGCCACTCAACGCCACTCAGAATTCACTCGAGCAAGACACACACTGGGACACACCCGTGTCTTAGGCTGTTTCGCCTCTCGATGATCAGTTATCGAGAGCTCGAGTCGATGCCTACAGAAAAGGATACGCCCTGGGACACGCCCATGTCCCAGGCTGTGTGCACTGGACATGCCCTGGGACACGCTGGTGTCCCAGGCCGTGTCACCAAGCCTGACTCCATCTTTACATTTTGGGGTGTTACAATCCCCCCCTTAAGATAAATTTTGTCCCGAAATTTGTACTCAGCAAATAAACAGGAATCTCAAAGCTATAACGTTAAAAGAACTATTATAACAAAATGTACACGGTCAACAGTTTAGACAAAAAGTTCGGAAAATTCAGCTTGCATGGTCTGCTCACGCTCCCATTTTAGCTCCTCACAGCCACAATTGTCCCACCGTACTTTGACAATCCAGATTATCTTGTTCCACAACTGTTTCTCGGCTCGATCCTCGATCCAAATGGGTCGAACCTTCGTCGTTAGCCCATAATAAACCGGTACACGATCATTCTCAACTATTTGAGCTGGATCCTTGACGGCTTTGCGAAGTACTGAGATGTGGAAGACATCATGCAATCCAATCAACTCTGCTGAAAGCGCTAGCCGATAAGCAGCTTCCCCAACTCACTCCGCCACTTCAAACAGACCAAGGTATTTGGGACTTATCTTTTTCAACAGCCGAATCCGAGATACGCCTTTAAAGGGTTTGTTCTTCAAATAGACCCAATCTCCCACCGCGAACTCCACGTTCCGATACTTGGCATTATAGTACTTTGCTTGTCTTTCTTGGTCTATCAATAGCCTCTCCCGAATATAGCGTATTATCGAGGTAGCTTCTTCGACTTCCTTTCGCCCATTCTGCTTGGATTCGCCTACCTCAGCCCAAGCTAATGGTGTACGACATTTACAACCATATAGAGCCTCAAACGGTGCCATACCGATGCTTGCTTGGTAGCTGTTATTATAGGCAAATTCAACCAAATAAATGTACTCTTCCCATTTCTTACTGAAATCTAGGGCGCACATACGAAGCATATCTTCCATTGTCCTGTTTGTTTGCTCAGTCTGGCCATTCGTTTGGGGATGAAAGGCCGTACTAAATGCTAATTTGTGCCCAACATTTGATGAACTAGCCTCCAATCAGTTGAGGTGAATCGCCCATCACTATTACTGATAATGCTCCGAGGAACACGGTGCAATCGAACAATCTGTTCCACATAGAGCTTAGCCAAGGCTTCCACTAAATCATCTCTTTTGTTTGGAAGGAAGTTAGCCACTTTTGTCAACCGGTCTACAATCACCCAGATAGAGTCATGACAGCATTGAGATCTCGGCAACCCGTGCACGAAATCCACTGAAATATCATCAAACTTCCACTACGGAATCGGTAACGACTACAGGAAACTACCAGGCTTCTGGCATTCTGCTTTTACCAAAGCACAAATGTGACATTCTGCCACATAACGTGCTATGTTTTTCTTTAGTCTAGGCCACCAGAACAACTTTTTCACGTCTTTGTACATTTTTGTGCTCCTAGGGTGAATTGAGTACTTGGCAAAATGCACTTCGTACATCAACTCTTCTCTCAACTTCACCGTACTTGGGACGCACAATCTACAATTTTTTCACAACAATCCATCATCCCAGGAGAATTGGTCACCAGGACCATCCATTGCATAGCGTTGGAGACTTTCATCAAGCTCCGTTGCTCACCGAACTCTGTCCGCAAGGTCATATTATACCTCCGTCCAGTTCAAGCATGCGTCGGCCGTAGCATCCTTTTCAACACAAGATATCTCTAACGCTTCCATCTCCTGGATTAGCCGCACATTATGCCTCTGCAACCAATCTGCCCGTACTGGCGTCTTACGACTCAAAGCATCAACGACCACATTTCCCTTCCCGGGAGTATAATGAATATCAAAAGTGTTGTCCCTAAGGAACTCCATCCACCTCCGTTGTCACATATTCAGATCCTTATGATCTAACAAATACTTTAGGCTCTTGTGATCTGTATAGATATCTACTTTAATGCCATAAAGATGGTGCCGCCACAACTTTAGCACAAAGATTACCGCCGCTAACTCTAAATCGTGGAAGGGGTAGTTCCGTTCATGCACCTTTAGCTGGCGTGAGCCATAAGAAATCACTTTACTAAATTGCAGAAGAACGCAGCCTAAGCCGCTCCCTGAAGCATCACTGTAGATCTCAAAGCCGTCTGTACAACAAGGCGATGTTAACACAGGTGTCGTGGTCAAACGACTCTTCCGCTCTTCAAAAGCTCGCGCACACTCCGGTGTCTAAACGAACTTCTGATCTTTTCTCGTCAATGTGGTCAGAGGTAAAGCAATCCGTGAGAAGTTTTCTACAAACCGTCTATAGTAGCCTACCAGGCCAAGAAAGCTCCTAACTTCGGCCACTGAAGACATCACTGGCCAATCCCGTATGGCACTTATCTTTGCCGGATCTACTTCTATGCCCTCTCCACTTACCACATGGCCCAGAAAAAGCCACTGACGATAGCAAGAACTCACACTTTGAGAACTTGGCATACAACTTATTCCTCCGCAGGGTATGCAACACCAACTACAAATAGTTTGCATGATCATCTCCCGACTGAGAGTACACAAGAATATCATCAATAAACACAATTACGAATAAATCCAAGTACTCTCGGAACGTCCGGTGCATTAGATCCATGAATACCGAAGGCGCATTAAATAAGCCAAACGGCATCGCCGTGAATTCATAATGACCATAGCGTGTCACAAATGCTGTCTTAGGAATATCGCATTCCAGATTCCGTAATTGATAATATCACGATTTCAAATCCAACTTTGAATAGACGGTTGACCCCGCTAGCTGATAAAATAGGTCATCGATCTGTGGAATCGGATATTTGTTCTTTTCCATCAGCTTATTCAATTCGCGGTAGTCAATACACAAACACAAACTACCGTCTTTCTTTTTCACAAATAGAACAGGCACGCTCCAAGGTGACATACTTTGGTGTATGTATCCCTGCTCTAACAATTCTTGCAATTGGACTTTAAGTTTAGCCATTTCCTTTGGCGCAACGCGATATGGTGAGCGGGCCACAGGTGTTTAACCTGGCACCAACTCAATTGTGAAGTTAATCTCCTGCTGGGGCGGTAACCCAGGAAGATCCTTAGGAAATACATCTGCAAACTCCGACACAATCGGAACTTCACTTACATTGGCCTTTGGCTCAACTGCCTGAATAAGCGTGAAGAATAACTCCGCGCCCTTTTGAACAGCACTGACGACTTGGAGTGCAGACAACAAGGTCCCGCCTATTCCTCGCATAACAGCGAACTTCGTCTCAAGTTCGGAATTCTAGCCCAGTATTATCTCCTTGGAAGTGCAATCAATCAAGGCACGCTGCTCCGAGAGCCAGTCCATGCCAAAGATCACATCAAACTCCGATAGCGGCAGCACGGATGCTCATTATATGAAATCTCGATTTCTTATATGCACGTCCACATCGCAAGTCCTATCCGCAAGCATGATAAAACCAATCGGTAGTAGCACCTTTACAACATCTGTTGTCACATGACTCGGTACTCCAACTCGAGTTACGAAGTTCTTAGACGGAAAAGAATGCGAAGCACCCGTATCAAACAGGTCTCTCGCCAGATTGTTCCAAATCTGGACAAAGCCTGTAGCAACACACATCATGCACAAGCTACATACAAAATATGCAATCAATACAACATACATTTACTTAAATCGTACCTGTGACGACGTCACTTTGCTTGATAGCCTCCTGTTAGCCAAGATTGTAGACACTGGGATGCGCCTGAGATGTAGAGGAATCAACCACTGCTTTGCCCTTCTAAGCATAAGATGCACCTGTCTTCTTTTCTCCTTTGGGTTGAGCAACCCGACAATCACAGGCTAAATGCCCCACTTTGCCACAGGTAAAGCATGTATGATACTCTGGCCTCAACATTGTTCCGCATATAACTGTCAAAGAAGTTTGCACCGAAGGCTTGGATCTCTTGCCCCACTTCTTCTGGTAGTACAATTTTCTAGAGCGGGGTGCTTTGAATTCGGGCTTTGCCACAGCCAAGTCCTTCCTGCCTTGCACCCGCTTCATGTCCTTTCCAGCGTACCCGCCGTATCAACTAAAGCCTGAAATCCCTGGTTCACTGAACTAGAAAGTAGGAACCTTAACTCGTCCCGCAATCCTTCATAGAATGGATTTTTTTTTTCTTTGTTCATCGGCAAAGATTGTTCCTACATACCGTCCCAATCTTTTAAATTCATGTAGGTACGCATCTATGCTATTTTATCCTTGTGTTAGCCGCTGGAACTCGTTCTTCATAGCAATGCGTTGTGCCGCTGGAAGATGTTTAGCCAAAACCATGTGAGAGAACTCCTTAATCGATACTTTAGTCAATTGCCTGCCCGCCAAATGGTGTAACTCAACCTCATCCCACCATAACCTCGCCTCTCCTTCTAACAAGAAGGTGGCCAAAGTGACCTTTTAAGTTTCCTCCGTCCTGATCGCCGTCAAAATACGTTTGACTCGCGATAACCTGTCCTCTGCCTGCATTGGGGATCCCAGTCCCGTGAACGTAGGCGGATTGAAGCTCATGAATTGCTTCAATTGTCGTTCAGCTGCTCGCTGATCCACAGCCTCAACCGGTTCAGGTCGGACATCAACACGATCTGGCACCACCGCCAGCAGCGCCTGCCCGGTCGGCCGAATCATCGCAAATAGAGCCTCATCAACTAATCGAATAGTTTCCGCAGATGGAAGAGGTATTGGCACCTCAGCTGGTATCGCACTCTCATTAGAGCGTTGGGGCTCAGATTGCCAAGCACCGCTACGAGTCACCTATAAGTGGATAGGACACACATTAGCGACAATACGCAAGCAATAACAACAAAGTAGGAACGCGCAGATTCCTCAAATAAGTGTATTTGCATTTCTTAGTGGATATTCCAGAGTTCACTAGCATTACAGCGGTTCGCACAGACACGTGCTAGCCACCCCACAAAAGAATTTGACCACGAATTCGAAAGAGGAAGACAGAGACAAGCTGATACCAAAATGTAACGACTCCACCCATTAAATAACATATAATAGAAGGTCCGGATGGGGCCCCACAATATTTGCTACAAACAGACGGTGAGGTCACAGGATAATACCATCAACGCATCCTAACACAGAGCATACTAGCGGAATAGATACACAATTAACTGAACTCATAGCAGGAATATCCACTAGATATATGAACAAACATTATATACAACCACTCAAACGTGGGGATAGCAAATACTATAGTTTTGCCTTAAGGCCTTACAATTCCTCTTCAAACAGAATAGATTACAGACATTGGCGCACAGGCCGGCCATACATGAATAAAAGAAAATACAAAAGCTAGCCTTCAATGGCTAGCAGCAATAGCAAGAGCAGCAACAGCAGCAGCAGGGTAATCAACCCTTCATTTTTCGCTCGGCTCTCAAGCACCTGCACAGGGACAATCCACCCAAAAGGTGGAAAACAAGGCAACGGCCAGCATTCAGCTGACCAATTTATAACAATCCTACCCCTTTCCGGGGCAGAGGCATTCCTTCCCTGTAGAGAAATACATCAATTGATAGATAATATACATATTGTGCTCTCACGCACAAGCAATCCATCACAACCGTCGGCCACCCGGCCCGACGATCTGTGCTCTCAGGCACACTTTTGGTTACACTGGCGAACCAGGATCAACACCATTGAGCATTTAGTCTTAATGGAGCACAGTCCTAAGACTCTCATTATGCTACTAACGAAAGCCCAATGCCTTGGCACTTCCTTGTACAGCCAACATAATGCAGGTACAGATCCACCACCCCCTGTTGCTCAAAATTGCCTTGCCATCACCAAGCACATCGTACATACGGCTATAATAAAAGGCGTGGGTCGGCTTCACCTTTCCTATTCGGCATGAGGCCTTTTAGAGCTCGCAGCTCCCAATCTCCATAATGTACGCCAAGGACTGGCATAACAATAGCCACACTGTCTAACTAGGACTGACTTCATCGTCCATCAAGAATTGGCTACATCGTATCCACAACACAAAAAGCACAAGGGCATTTTCCTGGAGTTCCACATTCCAGTACTTCCTGCTACTCCCCTTCACAGGCATAACCCAACGACCCCACGAACTAAACGAGTATACGCGGAGTCTTCTCTGGCGCGTAAAAGCAATATCACCAATCCAGACCAACATGTCCAGATGAGCTTCACACAGCATGCCTATCCCGTACGATACTTTTTCGGGTCTATATGCAGACTCAATAGGGGATAGCAACTATCAACCCACTGGAATCACACACTCATTCCACCTTTTGGTGGAGAGGATTCCTTACTCATGCATAAAGAAGGATTTCACATGTCCAAGAAGGAAGATCGTTACCCTTGACGATCTCTTGGGAGCCATCGAAAATTTGGTCGGTTGGAAAGCACCGCAGCAGCTTTGCCTCCACTAAACTAGCCTCGGATCTCGAATCGGACCACGAGAGCACCACCAAAGCCTTGCTCTTCTACTCTTTCTCCTTCCTCCAAGCTCTCTCTTTTTCTCTCTTGATAAGAATGAGAGAAGAGGCCAACACTCAGCCTTATCAATGCAGGAAATGACATGTGCCATTTGATCCAAATAGAAATAATTGGATGGCCAAGATCTGCCCAAAATTCCAAATTTGACTTGACATGGCCTGTGACACGCCCGTGTCCAAGGCCGTGTCCCCCAAGCGGTGTACGAACCGACTCAAATTGAACCAAAACACGGGCTCCAACACACCCATGTCACAGGGCAGACAGGCCCATGTCAACTTTAACACGGTCGTGTCATCCTTTTTAACACAAGCCCAAATCACCCGAGAAGCACAAGGCTAAGGCATACGCCCGTGTCCCTGGCCGTATGCCCAACACGCCCCTATGGCACGCCCGTATCACAGGCCGTGTCCACACTCAACGCCACTCAACGCCATTCCACTTAGCGCCACTCAACGCCACTCAATGCCACTCAGAATTCACCCGAGCAGGACACGCCCTGGGACACGCCCGTATCCCAGGCTGTGTTGCCTCTCGGCGATCAGTTCTCGAGAACTCGAGTCGATGCCTACAAAAAAGGACACGCCCTGGGACACGCTCATGTCCCAAGCCGTGTTCACTGGGCACGCCCGTGTCCCAGGCCGTGTCACCCAGCCTGACTCCATCTTATGATTTTTGGGGTGTTACAATCTGAATTTTGTTTGAGAAAGAACACCCAAGTGAACCTTGAGTAATAATCAACAATCTCTAAGGTATTGACAATCCCTCCTAAGCTATGAGGTTGCATAGGACCAAACAAGTCCATGTATAGTAAGTATAAACCCCTTGTGGAGTCCTTAACCCCAATGGGCTTGAAAGTTCCCATTGTTTGCTTGCCCTTTTGGCATGCCTAACAAGAACATTCTTGGACAAACTTCCACTGTGGTCTAGCTCTAACTAGGTTTCTTCAGATTAGCTTATTGATAATTTTATAGTTGAGGTGTGTCAATCTCTTGTGTCATTGCACACAGTACAACTTTATTCTCATCCATAAGATATATAAAAGTGTCAGAATTATTACAAAGAAAATTTAAGCAATAAATGATTCCACTCCTAGTGCCAGTTAAAATTTTCTCTTCAGACTTATTAATTAGTCACTCATCCTTGTGAAAAATAATGACATAGCCAAGGTCACATAGTTGGGTTATGCTTATTAGATTGTGTTGCAATCCTTCAACATAAGCTACACTTGAGATGGTGACTATGCCATTTGAGATTTTACCATAACCTTTAGTCTTCCCTCTAAAAGACCCTCTAAAGATGACTTTGGGTCTATCCTCAATTTGAGAATAATCTGTCAGAAGGCTTCTTGTTCCAGTCATCTGCTTGGAACATCCACTGTCCAAATACTAGATGGGAGTTTGGTTGGCCTTTGGACATCCATGAAAAAGAGATTACCTTTTCTTAAGAACCCTAATCTTATTGGGTCCTAGATGCTTGTTAGTATTTTCTCCTTATCTTCCTTTAGATTTTGCTGAAGTGCATTGTGGAATTTTCCATATCTTGGGGCTGGTCTGTTGGAGAATGTTCTGTGGATAGTTATGTTGAACTAATAGTCTATAACAAAATGTTCAACCTTTCCATAACACCATCACTCAAATCTTTTATACCTTCTCTTGAAGTTCATAGCAGGAGTTGGATGGGTCCTCTTTGGATTAGAGGGGTGTCCACAGTAGATTGCTTGTGAGTCCTTACTGGGCTTGTAGTATTATCCTAGTGGGGACTTAACATCCATATCCAAAGCCTTGCCCTTCCCAGCATCTTTTCCTACAGGACCACACTCTTTACCCTTAGTGCTGGTGTTAACACAAAATACAAAGGTGTTATGATCCTTCAGTACAAGTTCCTTATGAGCTGCTTCGAGAACACTCTTTCCATAGTGCACATCTTTGGTTTTACTGATGAAACATTCATTTTCCCAGTGTCCATGGACACTTTTCAGGTCATAGCTGTTTGAGGCTAAGAGAACCTTTTTGAAATTTATTGGCCGTAGGGTGTTTTCCCTTTAGCTTTGGTTATCCTTCTCTTACTCTCCTTGTATCCTACACCATTTATGTATGGTGTAGAGAAGATTTCCATTATAGGAAGTACAGTCTGGGGCTTGGAGTAATTTGAAATTAGGTCTCTCTCCTTGAGGAGATAATTGTCAAGTTTCTTAATGATCCTTTGTTTTTGAAGGTGAAGCTCAACATGCTGATCAATGATTGTCTGTAGCTCAATGATCTTTAATTTCTTTTGATGGATGTCATTCATCTTCCCTATAATCTGACCCTTCAAAAGTCCGAGGAGTTTGATCTCCTCAGCTTGCTTTTTAGCAAGCTTCCTTATATTTCCCAAGGCTTTTTGGAAGGCCCCATACTTCTCCACAATCTCATCACAAGATTTTCTAGTTCAGATTCCTCCTCATTTGCAAAACATGAGGTGGTCTCTAACTCAGCACCAGTTCATAATCTGAATCAGACAAGATAGTTTTAGTTTGTACCTTTTCAGGATGTATGTCATCCTAAGCCATCAGTCCATTGCTATTTTTTTCTTCTTCATCATCACTATCAAGGGATTATAGTGGAGTCCGGATTCCTACATGGTGGATAGTATATGCTACATTTTCAGATGATGTAATCATTCCTAAATAAGCTTCTACCTCTTCTGATTTAGAAGAGCTTATGCCACTATCACTCCAGCTTCTTTACTTTTTGGCTAAGAGGATCTTTTCATATCTATTACCTTTCTGGTGTATGTCCTCCTTATTTCCTTTCTTCTCTTTTCTCTTGACTTTACAGTCGGGTATAATATGTACTGGCCTGCTACAGTAATAACAAATAATGTTTGTATTAATTTGTTTGTTCTGCTTTGATCCATACCTGTCCCTTTTGGGGTCTTTTCTAAACTTGTCAAACTAATGATTGTGCCTTCTAGCATTTGAGGAGGAGGATGGTTTGTAATTGTTCTAGTTCTTCCTCCTTCTTAGCATCTTCTTGAATTTCCTTGTGAACAAGGCCAGATCTTCTTTAGACTTTCTTCTCTAGAGGTGCTTGGTTCAAATTCTTCAAACACCACTACCTTACTTAGGTAAGGTAGGGACTTTTACATTCCTCTGTTGGAGCTTTCAGCCTTCAGGTCGATGGATCTCTCCTTGATATGCCCTTCTTTAACTTTTTATAGTTGACGTGAAGCTCATGGAACAGTAGCTTCCATAAAAGATTTTGGGGCTCAATACTCCCTAGATTTCCCATTTCTCTGATGGCAACAATTTTTACATCTCATTCCTTATGCAGGGATCTGAGAAATTTATCATTTAGTTCATAATTTGCGAAATCCCTTCAATAGTTTCTTTGGTCATTCACAATCCTAAAGAATTTCTCATAGCATTCAACAATACTATCTTTCTTTCCCTATTTGAATGCCTCATATTGTGGATTGAGGAGGTATTTTATGTCATCCCTAACTTCTTCAGTTCCTTCCATATAGATTATCAATGTGTCCCATATTTCTTGGACTCTCTTATCTATTGTAGCCAAGATGACTTCATCTTTGTTCATTTCTGAGACTTTCTTGGGAACTCTCAAATTTGCATCTAATGGAGAGACATTCATTGGGACATAGGATCCCTCTTGAATAGTCACATAGATTCTTGAATTAGATTCTTCCATGAAGATCTTGATTCTCTGCTTCCAGATTCCAAAAGTATCTTTCCTGCATATGGGAAGTTTCATTGAGCTGAGATCCTTACTGTTTTCTCTAGAACCCATAGTGTGATAGCTTCTATCCAAACCTCTTAGGATCTTTGTTCAACTGTTATGCCTTTTTGAACAACTTCTCTCTAATGCCACTTGAAAGTTAAGGCTTGCTACTCACTTAGAGTGGGGTGAATAGGTGTTTTACTAAGTTATTGTATTCTTGGTGTTTTCTTTTGAATTAGCACAGAAGAATAGTACATCACACAGACAATCCACATCACACA
Organism: Platanthera zijinensis; assembly: GCA_039513925.1. NCBI lineage: Eukaryota > Viridiplantae > Streptophyta > Magnoliopsida > Asparagales > Orchidaceae > Platanthera > Platanthera zijinensis. The sequence continues at coordinate 188,474,211 of CM077082.1, forward strand.
AAATTTTTAGTGGTTCCCAAAGAATGGGTATATCCACTTACCCCCTTCACCTATCAAGCAGAGAGCTAGCTTAGGCCAAACTTCTCCAACATTTACTCAGATCCTAAGATCTTACAACTTAGGAACACAGGTTCCTTACCTCAGACCTTTCCCCAGGTCTGACACCTAAGGCTGTTGGGTACACTAGAAGTATGTACCAGATTTGGAGAAGATTCATCCTAGTCAATGATATAAATCAATATGTATTTGATGTATGTTTAAGTTTCCTTGTGCAGGGTTAAGGATTGGAAGAAAAATATTCTAAGTACAAGTGTCGAAACTTGTGAAGAATTGTATCGACACACGAGACCTGTGTCGACACCAGCAGCAAAGCATTGTGTCGACACCTAAAAATTGTGTCGACACCAGAACCAGAAGTTGTGTCGACACCAGAAGCCAGATTTGTGTCGACACCCAGAAATTGTGTCGATACCAGGAACTGTGTCGACACCTAGAAGCTATGTCGACACCAAAGGGAGGAATTGTGTTGACACTTAAAGCAAGACTTATTTCGACACCTAATGTAGGAATTGTGTCGACACTTAAAGCAGGACTTATGTCGACACCTGAGGAAAGGATTGTGTCGAAACCTAAAGCAGAGGCTGTGTCGACACCCAGCTGTTATGTTGAGACCAAAAGCAGTTGTGTCGACACACTAGACTTGTGTCGACACATACAAATAGAAGATGTGTTGAGAAGCAAGAGAATGACTGTGTCGACACTTGGAGTATTGTGTCGACATCATCAAGACTTGTGTCGACACTTTGTTTACTTGTGTCGACACATGAAAAGAAGATTGCTTAGTGGATCATGCTGTGTTGTAGAATCTCTAAGGAATCAATTGTCATGACTAGTGGGTCGACAGCTGTCATTACCAACAGGTCTGACACCTCTGTAATAACTAACAGAAGGTTGTTACAAACCAGATCAGCCGATAACCATAAGGAATCTCTATATAAATGGCTGATCCTTAACAACAAATAACAACTCATAAAAAGCCTGAAAAGCCATCAATAAAGAGAGAGAAGATTCACAACTAGAAAAGGGGAAACACTTTTAAGAAGCCAGATCTAGAACAGTCAGCAGAGAAGATTCAGATCTCATTTTGAATTCAAGGAAGGAGCTGACAGTGGATCAACTTCTACATCAAGAACAGTCCAACCTTATTTTGTTCTATCAAGAACCTTTAAACAGCTAAGTCTTGTTGGGACTGAAGATCAAGAACTGATCAAGAAGAACATCAATAGAGGGATCTATCTGGTGATATCTTTTGTATATCTTTTATTACACAATTAATTATAGGATATGTTGTAGATCTGAGTTGTAAGCCTATATTTATAAAGGCTGAGGTAGGGCTGAGGCATGAGGTAGGATTCTTGGAAGGATCTGAGGTAGGACTTGCAAAATTATGAGGTGTAGGAACCATTCTTGTTCTTAGTTGTAGGATCTTTGGATCTGAGAAAGATTAAAGAAGTTAGGCTGAATCCAGTACTCTACTGGATAGGCGAAGGGGGAAGTGGGCGTACCCATATCTTTGGGAACCACTATATATCTTGTGTTCTTTGTGCTGTGAATGTTCTGTGTTGTGTTTTATTTTGTTTGTGCAAAGTAAGATATGTTTAATTTCCTAAAATATTAAAGGAAATATTAGAACCTTTTCACCCCCCCCCCCCTCTAGGTGTTTAGGCTCTTGAATTAAGCCTTTCAAGTGGTATCAGAGGGAGGTTACTCAAGGATTGACTTGGTAGTATGAGTAATTCTCATAGGCAATTTTATTAATTCAAGAATGGGTTCAAGTGAGAACAGAAAAGAGTTTAGATCAATGAAACTACCTATCTGCAAGACGGAATGCTTTGGCATATGGAAAGAGAGGGTCAGATTGTTTATGGAAGCTTATGATCCAAAAATTTACATCACAGTACAGGAAGGACCCTTCATTCCAATGAAGGTATCAGCACTGGATGCAAATATAAAGACTCCTAAGAGTGATTCAGAAATGACAAAGGATGAAATCATCCTGGAAACTCTAGATAAAAGGGCACAGAATATCATTGTAAGTGTCTTAGATGATGCCACCTTTCAGAATCTGGTGCATCGCAAAACCTCCAAATAAATGTGGGACACTCTTATTATCTACATGGAGGGAACAGAAGAATTCAGATAAGACAGAAAATCTATGCTGAATCAAGAGTATGAAAGCTTTAGGCAAGCGAAGAATGACAGCATAACCGAATGTTACAAGAAATTCTTCAGGATTGTAAATGAGTTGATGACTTATGGAAGAGTCTTCAGCACTTATGAACTGAATGACAAATTTCTGAGATCTCTGATAAAGGATTGGGACACCAAGATTTGTGCCATCAGAGTAGTGGCCAAGCTGGCAGACACACCTACTCCCACACTGTTTAGGAAGTTGCTTTCATATGAAATGCAGCTTATAACTAGGAAGGAGGAAGAGAAGAGTAGCAAATCTGAATACAAGGAAAAGTCAGTTGCCTTCAAAGCTGAAGGCACAAGAAAGGGCAGGAGAAAATCTCCTTCTCCTCCCAGAAGGAGTACTAAGGCAGAAGAAGGGATTCCTGACAACACTTAATCAGACAGCCACACCTCAGATGAGGACTTTGCAGCCTTCATAAGGCAGTTCCAAAGATTCATGAAGAAGAAGAAGAGGAGAACCAGGCCTTCTTCATCCTTTTCAAAGGATGAGTACTACAAGAAAAAGAAAACTCCTAAGGAAGACAGGTATGCTTCTAAACCTAGTAAACAATCTAATTCTAAGATTGTGTGCTATTGATGCAACAGGCAAGGACCTGTTATACCAGACTGTCCAGACAAGAGGGCTGAATCAAAAGACAAGAAGAAGCAACAAATGAAGGGCAAGAAAGAAAAATCTTTTGTTGCCCAAAAGCAGAAAAGCTGGATAGATTCTTCATTATCTGAATCAGGAGAAGAAGAAGAGGCTGAAGCATATGTTGGGTTATTCTCAACTGAAGAGGATTCTAAGGAGATAGAATTTTTATAAATGCTGGACTCCATAAATGGAGTGGAAGAATACTTCTGCAGAGGGCTGATGGCCCTAATAAAAAATGATAAGTGCCTGGATCAAGATTGTCCTAATTAGGTATATAACTCTCCTACAACATCTGGTTATTTTACTGGATCAGAATCAGAAGCATCAGCATCAAGAGATGGGGATGGTTCTGAGTCTGAAGGGGATGTACACCAACTCATTAATGAGTATGGTGGAATGTTGCAGGCTCTAAAGAGAAGCAAACTTCTTGTCAAAGAGCAGACCAAGGAGATTTAGTCTCTTAAGCTGGCTGCACTAAGTTCAGCAAAGCTGTTTGATCTAAAATTGAATAAGGTTGCCAAACTGAAAAAACATTACTGTTATTCAGATGAGCACAATCTCTTTCAAGGAGAATCATATCAAAAAACTGGAGGCAAAAATTCAGCATGAAAGAGAGCTAGTGGCTAAATTCTCCAAACAAAAATCTGTCTTACCCTTAATTAACAATTTCATCTCACAAAAAGGGAAGACTGGTCTAGCTTTTAAGGGAAGAACTAGGGCCACCAATTCACAAAGAAAAGGTAAGACCCTAGTTCAGCCTCTAGCTGCAAAATCCCCTATCTTCTTTAGGAAGGTGATGAATCCTACAAACAAGTATGATCATGAAACTACTCATGGTAACTGTGAGTATGGAGTTCATCTTGGCAAGTGTGCAAATGACAAGAGGCCACTCTATAGGCAAGACCATCAGATTCAAAAGAAATTCATGGGGTTTGCTGCTCCAGCACCCACACTCAAAAAAACTGTTGGCAACATGACTGCGAAGTCTGTACCTAAGAAAAGGTATAACAGATTTGAGTGTTGGTGTTGTGGAAAGATAGTCCACTTTGCCTTAGACTGTTGGTTTAACACAAGTGTTAAAAAAAAGAGTAGTTTACATATCAGAAAATCTGTTGGTAAACATGTTGTTTCCAAGACTAACAAGAACTTAGGACCCAAAAATAACTTGGGTTCTAAGGATGAGTAACATCTCTAGTGACTCAATTACTATCACTAAAGTTGCTTATATGAAGGGTATAGAACATAACCTGGTAAGCATAAATCAACTTAGTGATCTAGGTTATGACATCTTCTTTCAAAAAGGGGAGTGCCATATTAAAAGGTCAAGTGATCAAGAGATCATTTTGACTGGCACTAGGAAAGGAAATGCTTATTATCTTAACCTAGATTGTGAGTTAAACAACTGTAACATCCCATTTCCGGCTAGACCCTTAGGAGTCGGTTAGTCGTGACAGAACCCCAGGAAGCACATAAAATTGAAATAAAGCGATCAATATTTCGGGTCATGGGTTGGTCACGCCCGTGACCGACCCGTCACGCCCGTGACTTGGGCGTGACTACTTCGACGATCGTCGATCTCCACGAGACGATCGTCGAACGTGCTGTCTGGGCATGTCACGCCCGTGACCAAGGTGTCACGCCCGTGACTAAGGGCGTGACCTCATCGACGATCGTCGACTGCCGTGAGACGATCGTCGACCTTACGGCCAGGGCATGTCACGCCCGTGACCTAGAGGTCACGCCCGTGACCTAGGGCGTGACCAGCCTTCGACGATCGTCGATCTCAATTCGACGATCGTCAACCCCAAAATCTGTCGTTCGGGCCTATCACGCCCGTGACCCAAGTGTCACGCCCGTGACCCAAGTGTCACGCCCGTGACCATCCTTCGACGATCGTCGATCTCAGTTCGACGATCGTCGAACCCAGAATTGGCTATTCGGGCCTGTCACGCCCGTGACCTATGTGTCACGCCCGTGACATTGGCCGAAACGACGGTTCAGGCCCGAAATTATTCTAACACGCGTGGTAATAAATGCTGGTGTGGGAAGTTACACCAGGAGTAATTTCAGGCCATTTTCCTTCTGTAATTATATAATAAATGAGGAAGATATGGTCCAATAGGAAGCCGCCAGCTGGACACACCTGTTCAGTTTCCACCGTTTCTTATCCCTTCACTGTAACCGAAACGTTAAGGGGAGAACCTTCATGGCCATAAAGGCTTTACCCATTCACCTTCCCACTTTCTGACTTATAAAAGCCCACCTGGAACCAGAGGAGAAGGTTACACGCTCAAGCAAACGGATCAGACCTCTGTTCTTGCTGTAGGAGAAGTTCAGCAATGCCACCACCGTGCCATGGCACCCCGTCGTTCTTCTCACCTTCAAACCGCGAACAAGGTCCTCCTCTGCTCCTTCTCTTTCATGGGTAGATCTTAGGATTCTTAGAAAGGAAGTTCGCACTCAACGGAGCCGGACCCGTCTCTCGTTTTCATGGGAAAACCATGAAAATGGTATTTTTGAGTTCGCCGGAAACCGCCACCTCCGGCGGCCAAACCACCGCCGAAAGCTAGCCATCGCCTCAACGGAGGTGGTGGTGGTGGTGGCTGGCCAGGGAAGTGACCGGACTGCCGGCGACGGATCACGGAAGTGTTACAGGAAAATTGGTTTTCCGTATCTGTTTTCGGGTTCATGAAGAAGATGAACAGTACGATAAACTTTATAATATACAGATTATTATAAATTACAAAATGGGAAAATGTATTATTTGAACATATTTTTGGGGCTGTAAAATGAGGCACTTAGAGGCCGTTTTAGGAAAAATGACCAGACACGAAAGTCGTAGCCCTTCGAGTCTAAACAAATCTAAAATTGGTTTCAACTCGTTTGGGTAAGTGGTTCGGCCGCAGGACCCGATTTAGTGGGGGCTGTACCTAGAGTTGGGCAGAAATTAAAACGGATGCCCACTCTTCGTTCCTTGTCCAAATGACCTGAAATTTGGGCAGGGGGTTAATCTTGGTTATACCTAAAGGCTAACCAAAAATGGGAATTTTTGGAGATACTTGGCCTAATGTTTTTGTTTTAATTTAATAAACTTAGAGGAATTTATTTAGATGGTCAAATGACCTCCAAACCCTACCAAATTTTGGTGAGTGGTCCCTGGCTATAAAACCTAGGTCTGTGTAAAATTCTAATTGATTTGGAGGAGTTTTGGGTGAGAAATCTTCTACCCTTAACTAGGCGTTAGTGAGACACCTTTTAATAAAAAGTGCACTGAGAATTTGGAAAGGTCAAATCGCCTCAACAGAGGCTGATTTTCTGATCTCTGACTTAGAATGGTGTTATAACCTGCGTGGAGAAAAATGGAGTGGTTTAGGGTTGGTTTACCCTAGGATCCAAACTCAAATCTTAAATGAAGGGTTTTGAGGTTTGTGAAGGACATAGGAGCAAAATCTCTTGTATGCCCTTGAAATTTGGAGGAGAGTGGCATGATATGCTGAAAACCCTCTGGTTGAAATAGTGAAGGAATTGGAGGTAATTGGGTACCTCGGAAGTTGAGAGTTTGAATTAGGATAGAAATGTAATTTAGTTATTTTAAGCACTAAATCTAATCCAAAAATTATGAAACTCGGGAGGAGGGAGTTTTAGGATGTTTTAGACTTATGGTAATTTTCCTGGAATTTTATGATTAATAAATATTATACTTCATGTGTTAAAGGATTATTAGGCCGATTTTTTGTTTCAAATATTTGGAGGTTTTAAATTAATTATAATCATCTAAAATTCTGGATTTAGATCTTTACCAGTAGAACATTGATCCCTGAATTTTTATAGAATTTTATGTTGAATAAATCTGGCACTTTGTTCACAGATATTAAAAAGGGGTTTTGTTGTTTAAAATTAATTATGGATAAACTACTTGCTGGAAAATTATGAAACTTGGCCAGTGCTGATTTTAGGCCTTTATCTGCATGGCATAAATTATTTATAGTTTTTGGAAGAATATTATCTGTACTTGATTCATAAACAACAGAAGTTAGAGATTATTTCTAAAATAGTCTTCATGCCTTTTAATGATAGGAAAATTATGATACTTAGGATTTAACCTATTGGGATAACCTACTATTTATCATAAATTTGCTGGACATCTTGCATGATTACTTATGGTAGTTCATGTTCAAACCGGTAGCCCTTGGGATTTTCGAGGAATTTAATTAAATGCCAAATAGATTAGGAAAATTTCCATTTTCTGGATTTAGGTCATTTATATCATGTTAAGTCTCCAGTAAATAATTTAGGGCATTTGGATGAGTAATGGATCACTGCATAACCGGTTCGACATGTAGCCTAGGTCGGTCTGCATATAGCATATTGTGAATTGAAATAAGACATGATCTGAGGAAGACATTGGAGTTAAATAATTCATTTTGTCTGGGTGGGCAATGGTGGAGGAAATCACAATAGGAAGATATAAAGAGTGGTGAGAAGTGGTGATAGCTAGAGTTAAGAGGTGCTCGGGTTTGGCGAAAGATGGCTTTTCCCGAAAAGAGGAAGGTTAAAAATCACCCTAGGATAGTCTAACGAAATATGAGAAGGGAATCAGGCTAAGGGAAATAAACCAATAATATTAAGTGCCTTGCGAAAGGGAACTTCGGGCCGTAATGCCGCCGTCTTGGTTCCTAGTGCCCCTTGAGAGCCCTTCACGGGGAATACCGGGGGCAGTCCTGGGCTAACGTAAACTGTAATAACAAACTGGCAAGAGTAACTTAGTAACTAGGGCTGCGCTTTTCACAAACACTGTTGGCACAGGGAGATTAAAGAGAGCTTCGGCTCGGTTGGTTTGGAGACGGACGGGATGGTCCGGGGAGCTTCGGATCGGTTGTTTTGGAGACGGACGTTTTGGTCCGGGGAGCTTCGGCTCGGTTTTGTGTGTTTACGATAAACTTGCATGTGCATAAGATAGGACTAAGTTAAGGTGGTGGGTTTTTCGATATCGGGGAGTTCGATTGCACCGACACCGATATCGTTGACTCGGCGAGGTGGTTAGCACTTCGCCAACAGAAGTCCGGTGCGCCAGCCGGCAAGAGTACGCAGGCGTCCGCTTAGTGCACCAAGCGTTGAGGCGTACGATAGGTCAGACCAGTGGTGCTTTTACTGGTTTTGAGGTGGGCGAGGCCCAACCCACCGCTTCCGTCTGCCACTACGGAGGTATCCTGGGAGGTAACGGCTCCGAAAGGGGGAACTAAAGGTCTGTGTGCACAGAGTCGGGTGTGTGAGTTGCACTTGCATGTTTCATCATACCCACTAGCATGTCATAGCATAATCGATTCATTTAACCCTGACACCTAAAGTATAAGTGGTATGGGACGCTTATACATTAGGACCTGCAAAACGACCCCTTGGTCTATAAGCTTGTGTGGGCAAGTTTATAAATCAAAGGTTAATTTCAATATATAACAACCATTGCTGTTTGATAACCGACACCCCAACGTATAAGTGGTATGGGACACTCTATACGATGGGAGCCTTGCAAAAGATCCCTTTTGCTTATGTGTTCTCGCATAAGTGAAGGTTTAAATTCACATATTTGCTTTTCTTACAGCTAGACCTATTATAACAATCATATTAACTACTCACCGGATACAACTTGCTAGATTAAGTCCACAGTCACCTGTTTCTTGATTTATCTCTACCATCATGTCCTTCCCTTTCTTCCTCCCCGCTCGGTACCTAGGAGCCATGGGGGTAGGGGTAGGGGATGATAGGGCTTAGTCTTTATGACTAACGGTTTTCGAACCGCATCATTTAGGGGATCGTGGAGCCCAGCATGGAGGAGCAGCCCAGAGATCGGTGCGCCTAGAGATGGGGCAGTCTAGCTCCGGAGTTCACACAGCCGGGATCGTGAGTCTCGACCTTGAGTAGTTTCTGTTTTCGCTTCCGCATGAGAGACTTGTAGTGAGGACATATTGTACCGGGCATAAGCCCGTATTTATAGTACTCTGATGATTTCCGTGGACACTCCCTTCGTGGAGATTTTATCTTATTTACATGTGATTTATTATTGTGGACTGCATTGTTCTTACTTCAATAATTGTGCTACTTTTCTGTGATCGAATTGGCCGGCAGAATCGGCGCCTTGTGGTGATGACCCTTCAGGACGTGAAGGAGTCACCGCAAAGCGGCGGTTCTGGGCCTAAGACCCCGGTGGTTGAAAAAGAAAAAAAAAGGGGGTCTTACAAGTGGTATCAGAGCGAAACATCGATCAGAAGGAAGTAGCAGTCCAGAAACCCTGGGTCACCCCCGCTCGAGTTTAGTTTGGGGACAAACTAAGCAGCGGAAGCAGTGGTGTGCCCATATGGGGATCACGTATAAATTGTCCACCTTTATGTAATATTTGAACGTTTTCTCAGCGCGTGTTTTTGTTACGCAGCCTCCAGTACGGACTACGCCACAAGGTGGAGCTCAACAGGCTCAGGATGTTGCACCACCCCCACCGGCCCCCACTCCTTTCCTTCAGTCAGACATGGGACAGACCCTGACTGCCATCCTGGAGGCCTTCAGGGCCCAGCAGATTCCGGCCCCGCAGCCAAATCCCGGGGCCAACTGGCTAAGCATCTTCCGAGGACTGGCTCCCCCGTCCTACTTGGGGACAGAGTCGGCGGTTCGGATGGAAGAATGGCTAGATATCATGTACGAGATGCTGACCGGGATACGGTGTCCCTGGGAGGAGAGGGTGGCTCTGGTTGTCTCCTGCCTGGAGTCCCATGCAAAGAGGTGGTGGAAGACGCTGCTGGACACGACATTTGCTGATAGGGAGGTTGCGGAGGTTACTTGGGAGGAGTTCAGGGCCGCACTGCTGGAGCATTTCGTTCCGCAGTCGGCTAGGGATGATTTGGAGGAGCGGTTCTTACAGCTGAAGCAGGGTACCCGGACCGTGGTGGAGTACCATCGAGAGTTTGACCATCTGGCTCGATACGCAGATTCCTACCAGCTGGACGAGGCAGGGTATATCAGGAGGTTCTATAAGGGCCTGCGGGAGGACTTGAGGGAGGCTCTGTTGTTTGTATCTGACGGGCCCATCTCCCGGATTTTGGAGATGGCCAAAAGGATTGAGGCAGATTAGCACGCCACCCGGGGCCGGAAACGGCCAGCAGAGGATCAGGGACGGAGAGGTAGAAAGGACCAGCGGCGAGGTGCTGTACCAGAGGGGAGGAGGACGGAGGACCAGCCTCGTCAGGACGTGAGGCAGGAGCCGAGGGAACAGGTGGTATTAGCCCCCCCCTCTTCGGATGCAGGAGATGCCGAGACCCGGGGGAATGGCGTATCCCCCACCAGAGTGTTTTCTTTGTCATCAGATTGGGCACATTCGGAGGAACTACACCATGAGGGGGGCACCACCTCCAGCACATCAGGGCGGCCCACCAGCTCAGCATTACGGAGGCCGAGGACGCGGCCGTGGTCGTGGATACCAGTGGGGAGATCGTAGACAGGAAAGAGAGCAGGTATATGCTTTGGACCTTGCGCAGCCTCGAAATCCGGAGCAGGTCATAGCAGGTACGCAGCAATGCTTCTTTATTTTCATTGAATTTCCCTTTTAGTTGTTAAAAATCAGAACCGCACTAGATAGGTTAACAAGGAAAGAAAATTATTTATAGAACCCTAAGATGTTTAATCACCCCAGGTATAGTCTTCATCAGCGGCAAGCCGGCCCGCACGCTGTTCGATACTGGAGCTACTCACTCCTTTGTGTCGGAGACATTCGTAGAAGGACTGGAGGGTGTGGAGCGGTTCACAGGCTCGAGGATGAGGTTGCGACTACAAGATGGATCTGAGCTCCTTACCACGGATCACTGCAATATGGAGGCAGAAATTGGTGGAAAAGCGTTCGAGGCTCCAGCGACGATTTTGAAGCTGACGGACTACGACCTGATCCTGGGCATGGTATGGCTACACTTGAACTATGCCCAGATTGACTGCCAGGCAAAGAGGATCACCGTGAGACACGGGGACTCTTTCATTACCATCGAAGGTATAAGACATGTCTCTCGTATACACTTATCTTCGGTACATGCCGTTAAGGCCCATCTGCAGGGAGAGGAGGTCTATCAGATTCTTTTTGAGATGGCGGAATTTAAGGAGTCGGTGACAGACATCCCGGTGGTGCGAGATTTCGCTGACATCTTTCCAGAGAAACTACCAGGACTACCTCCACACCGAGAGCAGGATTTTCAGATACAACTGGTGCGGGAGCCAAGCCGGCGTCTAAGGCCCCTTATCGGATGGCCCCAAAGGAGTTGGCAGAGTTTCGGACTCAGTTGCAGGAATTAGTTGAGGCAGGTTTTGTTAGACCGAGTTCCTCGCCATGGGAGCGCCGGTCCTATTCGTGAAGAAGAAGGATGGGACACTCCGCATGTGCATCGATTATTGAGCACTAAACAGGCTGATCGTCCGGAATACCTATCCGCTCCCTCGGATAGACGAATTGTTCGACCAGCTAGAGGGGCCCATTATTTCTCGAAGCTGGACTTGAGGTCAGGATACTACCAGCTGCGGATCCAGGAGGAGGATATCCCGAAGACGGCCTTTAGTAGCAGATATGGCCTATATGAGTTCAGCGTGATGCCCTTCGGGCTCACGAATGCTCCGTCGGCGTTCATGAGCCTCATGAACCGGGTTTTCGAAGCCTACTTGGATGTGTTCGTCATAGTATTCATAGACGACATCCTGATCTACTCTAGGACGGAGGAGGAGCACACTCGGCATCTGGCACTGACCTTGGAGAGGTTGCGGGAGCATCGCCTTTATGCAAAATTCAGCAAGTGTCAGTTCTGGTTGAAGGAGGTGGCCTTCCTAGGCCACATCATCAGCGGAGCCGGGTTAGCAGTAGATCCAGCAAAGATTCGGGCAGTTCGCGATTGGCCGCAGCTGAGGACAGCCACCGATGTACGCAGTTTCTTGGGACTTGCCGGTTACTACCGGAAGTTCGTGGAGGGGTTCTCTCGGATTTCCCTCCCCCTCACATCTTTGACAAAGAAGGAGGCACCTTTTGTTTGGACCCCGTAGTGCCAGTCGACTTTCCAGGAGGTGAAGGACCGACTCATCTCGGCCCCTATTCTGGCCCTTCCATCCGGAAAGGAAGGATTCCAGGTGTATACCGACGCATCATACCAAGGGATGGGAGAGGTGCTGATGCAGAACGGACATGTCATAGCATATGCCTCCCGCCAGCTGAAGACCCATGAGAGGAACTACCAGGTGCACGACCTCGAGATGGGAGCGGTCATTTTTGCTCTGAAGGTCTGGCGCCATTATCTTTATGGAGTCCACTGCGATATCTTCTCCGATCACAAGAACCTGAAATACGTGGACATGCAGAAGGAGCTGAATATCAGGCAGAGGCGTTGGGTGGAGTTCTTAGCAGATTATCAGTATGAGATGCACTACCATCCAGGGAAGGCAAACGTGGTGGCCGACGCGTTGAGCCGGAGAGCTGCCACTTCCGAAGCTGGGCCCCAGGTTATGTCCATGGAGCTAGTCCAGTCATTCAGAGATATGCAGATATCCCTAGTGTCCGAGGATGACCCAGTTCTATATAGGGAGTATCTGGCATCGATGGTGGCCATAGACAATATTCGGGATCGCATTCGGGACGGACAGAGGACAGATGCGTGGGCGGAGCCGATGTTCCGAGCTTTGGAGGAAGGTTCGACAGGAGATTATTCCCTGAGAGATGGTTTGCTCCACTTTAGAGGCAGAGTATATATACCCGCAGGAGGCCAGATCCGAGAGGATATTATGATGAAGGCGCATTGCAGCCGGTACTCGGTGCACCCGGGGATCACAAAGATGACCGCTGATTTGAAGAGGACGATGTTTTGGCCGGGCATGAAGAAGGACATTACGTACTTCGTGACCCATTGCGAGGGTTGTCAGTTGGTGAAGGCGGAGTGCAGGAACCCCGCAGGACTGTTGCAGCCACTCCCGGTGCCGGAGTGGAAGTTTGACGATATAGCGATGGATTTTATACATGGTCTTCCCCGGTCTCGGACAGGGAACGACTCGATTTGGGTGATTTTCGATCGGTTGACGAAGGTGGCCCGCTTTATACCGATCAGGAAGGATGATTCGGTGGGAGTGCTGGTACGGAAGTTTGTGGAGCAGTATGTCCGATATCATGGCGTGCCCCAGACGATAGTGTCGGACCGCGATGGACGGTTTACATCCAGGGAGTGGCGGTCAGTGCAGGCATATTTGGGCACCCGGTTGACTTTTAGCACGGCCTTCCACCCTCAGACGGACAGGCAGACCGAGCGCACCAACCAGACCTTGGAGGATTTACTACGGCTGCGTATACTGGACCGAGGGGAGCCGTGGGAGAAGATGTTACCGTTGGTCGAGTTCTCCTACAATAATAGCTACCAGTCCAGCATCAGGATGGCGCCTTATGAAGCCTTGTATGGACGAAAATGTAGGACCCCGCTTTCTTGGGTTCAGGACGAGGATCCGAAGCTGCTGGGATCGGATTTCGTTGAAGACACCGAGGCTCAGGTGAGACTGATCAGAGATAGGATGTTGGAGGCGCAGAGCAGACAGGCTAAATACTATGACGCCCGGCATCGTCAGGTGGAGTTTCGGGTAGGGGATCGAGTGTTCTTGAAGATCCGGCCCATGCACGGAGTCTCACGGGTGCGCGGTCGGAGGAAGAAACTCAGCCCTAGGTATATGGGCCCTTACCGGATCTTAGAGCGGATCGGACCCCTAGCCTACAGGCTAGAGTTGTCACCAGAGCTGGCAGCTCTACACGACGTCTTCCACATTTCTTCGCTGAGAAGGGCTCTACTATGCCCGGAACAGCGGATTTTGACCACAGAAGGGCCGGTAGCTTCAGACCGATCTGTTCACTTAGAGCCGGTTCGGATAGACGACAAAGGAGTACGGATCTTGCGCCGCAAGAAGATCCCCTTAGTCAAGGTTCTGTGGAGAAACCACGGTCAGGAGGAGCACACCTGGGAACCGCAGGATCTGATGAGGCAAAGATACCCGGAGTTGTTTAGTCAGGTACATCTCACCACCTCTCGGTATACTATAGACTGCCTTCTTGTTTTGGAATGTTAAGACTAGATAAGGAAAATCCAGGACCTAGGCATGCGCACTTAATCAGAAAGGTAGGGGCTAATCTTTTGTTTATTGGGGAGATTGTCTTCGTTATCAAACGAATAGTCGCCTAAACCCAATAAAAAGATCGTATGGGATGTTACAAGTTTAATTTATTACGATAGAAATCCCCGTAGGCTCAACCTCAATTTCGGGGACGAAATTTTTGTTTTGTTTATTGGGATTTGTAACATCCCATTTCCGGGTAGACCCCTAGGAGTCGGTTAGTCGTGACAGAACCCAGGAAGTACATAAAATTGAAATAAAGCGATCAATATTTCGGGTCACGGGTTGGTCACGCCCGTGACCGACCCGTCACGCCCGTGACTTGGGCGTGACTACTTCGACGATCGTCGATCTCCACGAGACGATCATCGAACGTGCTGTCTGGGCATGTCACGCCCGTGACCAAGGTGTCACGCCCGTGACTAAGGGCGTGACCTCATCGACGATTGTCGACCGCCGTGAGACGATCGTCGACCTTGCGGCCCGGGCATGTCACGCCCGTGACCTAGAGGTCACGCCTGTGACCTAGAGGTCACGCCCGTGACCTAGGGCGTGACCAGCCTTCGACGATCGTCGAACTCAATTCGACGATCGTCGACCCCAAAATCTGTCGTTCGGGCCTGTCACGCCCGTGACCCAAGTGTCACGCCCGTGACCATCCTTCGACGATCGTCGATCTCAGTTCGACGATCGTCGAACCCAGAATTGGCTATTCGGGCCTGTCACGCCCGTGACCTATGTGTCACGCCCGTGACATTGGCCGAAACGACCGTTCAGGCCCGAAATTATTCTAACACGCGTGGTAATAAATGCTGGTGTGGGAAGTTACACCAGGAGTAATTTCAGGCCGTTTTCCTTTTGTAATTATATAATAAATGAGGAAGATATGGTCCAATAGGAAGCCGCCAGCTGGACACACCTGTTCAGTTTCCACCGTTTCTTATCCCTTCACTGTAACCGAAACGTTAAGGGAAGAACCTTCATGGCCATAAAGGCTTTACCCATTCACCTTCCAACTTTCTGACTTATAAAAGCCCACCTGGAACCAGAGGAGAAGGTTACACGCTCAAGCAAACGGATCAGACCTTTGTTTTTGTTGTAGGAGTAGTTCAGCAATGCCACCACCGCGCCATGGCACCCCGTCGTTCTTCTCGCCTTCAAACCGCGAACAAGGTCCTCCTCTGCTCCTTCTCTTTCATGGGTAGATCTTAGGATTCTTAGAAAGGAAGTTCGCGCTCAACGGAGCCGGACCCATCTCTCGTTTTCATGGGAAAACCATGAAAATGGTATTTTTGAGTTCGCCGGAAACCGCCACCTCCGGCGGCCAAACCACCGCCGACCGCTAGCCATCGCCTCAACGGAGGTGGTGGTGGTGGTGGCTGGCCAGGGAAGTGACCGGACTGCCGGCGACGGATCACGGAAGTGTTACAGGAAAATTGGTTTTCCGTATCTGTTTTCGGGTTCATGAAGAAGATGAACAGTACGATAAACTTTATAATATACAGATTATTATAAATTACAAAATGGAAAATGTATTATTTGAACATATTTTTGGGGCTGTAAAATGAGGCACTTAGAGGCCGTTTTAGGAAAAATGACCAGAAACAAAAGTCGTAGCCCTTCGAGTCTAGACAAATCTAAAATTGGTTTCAACTCGTTTGGGTAAGCGGTTCGGCCGCAGGACCCGATTTAGTGGGGGCTGTACCTAGAGTTGGGCAGAAATTAAAACGGATGCCCACTCTTCGTTCCTTGTCCAAATGACTTGAAATTTGGGCAGGGGTTAATCTTGGTTATACCTAAAGGCAGACCAAAAATGGGAATTTTTGGAGATACTTTGCCTAAAGTTTTTGTTTTAATTTAATAAACTTAGAGGAATTTATTTAGATGTTCAAATGACCTCCAAACCCTCCCAAATTTTGGTGAGTGGTCCCTGGCTATAAAACCTAGGTCTGTGTAAAATTCCAATTGATTTGAAGGAGTTTTGGGTGAGAAATCTTCTACCCTTAACTAGGCGTTAGTGAGACACCTTTTAATAAAAAGTGCACTGAGAATTTGGAAAGGTCAAATCGCCTCAACAGAGGCTGATTTTCTGATCTCTGACTTAGAATGGTGTTATAACCTTCGTGGAGAAAATGGAGTGGTTTAGGGTTGGTTTACCCTAGGATCCAAACTCAAATCTTAAATGAAGGGTTTTGAGGTTTGTGAAGGACATAGGAGCAAAATCTCTTGTATGCCCTTGAAATTTGGAGGAGAGTGGCATGATATGCTGAAAACCCTCTGGTTGAAATAGTGAAGGAATTGGAAGTAATTGGGTACCTCGGAAGTTGAGAGTTTGAATTAGGATAGAAATGTAATTTAGTTATTTTAAGCACTAAATCTAATCCAAAAATTATGAAACTCGGGAGGAGGGGGTTTTAGGATGTTTTAGACTTATGGTAATTTTCCTGGAATTTTATGATTAATAAATATTATACTTCATGTGTTAAAGGATTATTAGGCCGATTTGTTGTTTCAAATATTTGGAGGTTTTAAATTAATTATAATCATCTAAAATTCTGGATTTAGATCTTTACCAGTAGAACATTGATCCCTGAATTTTTATAGAATTTTATGTTGAATAAATCTGGCACTTTGTTCATAGATATTAAAAAGGGGTTTTGTTGTTTAAAAATTAATTATGGATAAACTACTTGCTGGAAAATTATGAAACTTGGCCAGTGCTAATTTTAGGCCTTTATCTGCATGGCATAAATTATTTATAATTTTTGGAAGAATATTATCTGTACTTGATTCATAAACAACAGAAGTTAGAGATTATTTCTAAAATAGTCTTCAAGCCTTTTAATGATAGGAAAATTATGATACTTAAGATTTAACCTATTGGGATAACCTACTATTTATCATAAATTTGCTGGACATCTTGCATGATTACTTAGGGTAGTTCATGTTTAAACCGGTAGCCCTTGGGATTTTCGGGGAATTTAATTAAATGCCAAATAGATTAGGAAAATTTCCATTTTCTGGATTTAGGTCATTTATATCATGTTAAGTCTCCAGTAAATAATTTAGGGCATTTGGATGAGTAATGGATCACTGCATAACCGGTTCGACATGTAGCCTAGGTCGGTCTGCATATAGCATATTGTGAATTGAAATAAGACATGATCTGAGGAAGACATTGGAGTTAAATAATTCATTTTGTCTGGGTGGGCAATGGTGGAGGAAATCACAATAGGAAGATATAAAGAGTGGTGAGAAGTGGTGATTGCTAGAGTTAAGAGGTGCTCGGGTTTGGCGAAAGATCGCTTTTCCCGAAGAGAGGAAGGTTAAAAATCACCCTAGGATAGTCTAACGAAATATGAGAAGGGAATCAGGCTAAGGGAAATAAACCAATAATATTAAGTGCCTTGCGAAAGGGAACTTCGGGCCGTAATGCCGCCGTCTTGGTTCCTAGTGCACCTTGAGAGCCCTTCACGGGAATACCGGGGGCAGTCCTGGGCTAACATAAACTGTAATAACAAACTGGCAAGAGTAACTTAGTAACTAGGGCTGCGCTTTTCACAAACACTGTTGGCACAGGGAGATTAAAGAGAGCTTCGGCTCGGTTGGTTTGGAGACTGACGGGATGGTCCGGGGAGCTTCGACTCGGTTGTTTTGGAGACGGACGTTTTGGTCCGGGGAGCTTCGGCTCGGTTTTGTGTGTTTACGATAAACTTGCATGTGCATAAGATAGGACTAAGTTAAGGTGGTGGGTTTTTCGATATCGGGGAGTTCGATTGCACCGACACCGATATCGTTGACTCGGCGAGGTGGTTAGCACTTCGCCAACAGAAGTCCGGTGCGCCAGCCGGCAAGAGTACGCAGGCGTCCGCTTAGTGCACCAAGCGTTGAGGCATACGATAGGTCAGACCAGTGGTGCTTTTACTGGTTTTGAGGTGGGCGAGGCCCAACCCACCGATTCCGTCTGCCACTACGGAGGTATCCTGGGAGGTAACGGCTCCGAAAGGGGGAACTAAAGGTCTGTGTGCACAGAGTCGGGTGTGTGAGTTGCACTTGCATATTTCATCATACCCACTAGCATATCATAGCTTAATCGATTCATTTAACCCTGACACCTAAAGTATAAGTGGTATGGGACGCTTATACATTAAGACCTGCAAAACGACCCCTTGGTCTATAAGCTTGTGTGGGCAAGTTTATAAATCAAAGGTTAATTTCAATATATAACAACCATTGCTGTTTGATAACCGACACCCCAACGTATAAGTGGTATGGGACACTCTATACGATGGGAGCCTTGCAAAAGATCCCTTTTGCTTATGTGTTCTCGCATAAGTGAAGGTTTAAATTCATATATTTGCTTTTCTTACAGCTAGACCTATTATAATAATCATATTAACTGCTCACCGGATACAACTTGCTAGATTAAGTCCACAGTCACCTGTTTCTTGATTTATCTCTACCATCATGTCCTTCCCTTTCTTCCTCCCCGCTCGGTACCTAAGAGCCATGGGGGTAGGGGTAGGGGATGATAGGGCTTAGTCTTTAAGACTAACGGTTTTCGAACCACATCATTTAGGGGATCGTGGAGCCCAGTATGGAGGAGTAGCCCCAGAGATCGGTGCGCCTAGAGATGGGGCAGTCTAGCTCCGGAGTTCACACAGCCGGGACCGTGAGTCTCGACCTTGAGTAGTTTCTGTTTTCGCTTTCGTATGAGAGACTTGTAGTGAGGACATATTGTACCGGGCATAAGCCCGTATTTATAGTACTCTGATGATTTCTGTGGACACTCCCTTCGTGGAGATTTTATCTTATTTACATGTGATTTATTATTGTGGACTGCATTGTTCTTATTTCAATAATTATGCTACTTTTCTGTGATCAAATTGGCCGGCAGAATCGGCGTCTTGTGGTGATGACCCTTCAGGACGTGAAGGAGTCACCGCAAAGCGGCGGTTCTGGGCCTAAGACCCCGGTGGTTGAAAAAGAAAAAAAAAGGGGGTCTTACAACAACTCACCTATTTTCTTAGTTGTAGATGAAACAGCCTCACTATGTGTCAAATGGCACAAGAGGCTAGCTCATCTGAAGTATAAGTCCATAGGACAGTTTGTTTAGCATGGGATTGGTGAGGAGTGGTCCTCGTGTCAAGCGCATAAAAGAGGGAGTGTGCTCATCTTGCCAAAATGGCAAATAAACCAAGGCCTCTTTTCCAGCACTAGATACCAAAGATTCAGTGAGATGTCTATATCTCTTATGTAACATCTCATTTTCCAATTAGACCCCCCCCTTAGGTGTGACTTGAGCATAACTAGGTCATATGAGTTAACCTAGGTGAGCCCAGGAGACCAAGTGACCTAAAAACCTAGTTGAGACCCACTTGGTCTACAAATAGTAATTTTCAAAACTCTGATTTTGGGTGGCCTAGTAGGTTCATTGTGACTCTAAAAAATTCCCTTAGACCTAATGTGGGCCCAATGAGTCACCAAGGACCCACTTGGGTCAACCATAGTGGTCAATTTGACAAAGTTAACCCCAAGCCCAAATCAAGTCAAACCTAGCCTATATGGGCTAACCCAACCTCAAACCACCCTACCCCTTAGGCTAACTCTTGCATGAATATTTTTGTTTTATATTTGGCTGCCTATATCCTAGGGAATTGACCAAGTCAACATTGGTGACTAGGAGAGAGAGAGAGAAGCCTAAATTTAGAGAAATAAAGAGGAGAGAGAAAGTGTTTAAAGAGGCCACTTATGGTGGAAGGTGAACCACTCCCTTCATGATATTTCCTAAGGGAATTATTAACCTTAGTGGGCTGCCAATAGGTTAAGGGAGAATAGCAAATTCGTCCATGATAATTAGGAGAGAGAAAAAAATATCATTTTCATGAATAATGGAGGAGAGAGAAAAATTTGGAGGAAGAGTATTCATGACCAAGAGTCTCTCTCTCCACCATCAAGCCTTGATATTATTCCCCATTCAACTCCCTTGACTCTTGGGATGAAAATAACATCAATTGCCTTGATGTGAGGAGAGAGAAAAGGGGAGTTTCTTTGTAATTGAGGAGAGAGAAAGAGGAAAAGAGAGAGAGGAGTTATGGAGGGAGACCATGAGCCACCCCATTCACCTCCCCAAGCCCCCATTCATTCTTCCTGATCCTTGGGAAGAGATTCCCATCATTTTCTCATCAGCCACCATCAATGGAGGTGCCTAACCACCATGGCCGAACATCCCTTCACCTCCCCTCCATGGAAAAAAAAATATAAAACCTCATTTGCAGCCACCTATTCTCATTTTTGGCTATTCCATCTCCCTCAAAGAGTCCATCGCAGTCAAAATAGCATATAAGATCGATGGTTTTGGTGGAGGAACGAGGGATCAGACAAGTTCGCCGGAGAGGAAAAATGCCATCACAAACCGCCGCCACCGCCATCGTCGCCGAACCCCAAATAAGGTCCTCCTCCTCTCCTTCTCTCATGCTTAGATCCTAGGAATGCTTAGAAACCGATTCCATGTTCATTCGAACCGAGTTTAGATTTTAAGTTTTCGGAATTTGCCATTTTTTTGGGAGAGTTTGAGCTCTCGGCTAGGGCGGCGCCGCCACCACCTCCGGCCGCCCTAGCTCCGGCCAGTGATAGCCCCCACCACCGGGAACAATTAGGGGATGTTTCCCGGTGGTGGCGCCGCCTCAGGCCGCCGGTAAGCAGCCCGCAAAAACAGCCTGCGCAAGCCCTATTTCGGCTCCATCGGGGAAGATGAACAGGAGCCACCCGATCCTGCTTCTAGATTCGTGCAGGATCAAATACCCCCCTTTTCTGTTTTTCTGTTTTTTTTAAAATACAGTTTTACTGTTTTTGGATTTTAGGACCCTTATGGGCACCTCATGAAAAAGTGTTTAGCATGAAAGTTGTAGGTCCTTTTAATACCTACAATTTGATATACTGTGGTGAAATTTTGGTAGAGTACCTAGACTTGTAGGGCCATTTTATTATGGGTATGTCCTATGTTTAGGGCAGTTTTATTATATAAATTATTTAGGCCCTTTGGAGGCTTGTTCATCAAAATTAATCAACATGAATGTTGTAGGCTTTTTAATTATCTACAGTTTGATATATTATGGAAAATTATAGGACAAGTATTCTGACCTATAGGGCCATTATTCTAGGGTAGGTCCTACAAATAGGGCAGATCTTTGAAAAAATTCCCCACAACTAATCCTTGGTCCAAATGCTTTGAATTTTGGACAGAGGCTTAATATTACCTAGACCTAGCTCTTATAAAAATTTGAACCCATTTAAAGAAGTGTAACCTAGGGTTTTGCCCTAAACCTGAAAAAGCTAGGGTAAGGTAGTTGAAGGGCCAAATGACCTCCAAACCCTCCCAAATTTTTGGTGAGGTGTCCCTGGTATAGGTATCTAGGTCTGGTGCAAATTTCAACTCATTTGGTGTAGTTTTGATTAGGAATCCTCTAAACCCTAGTTTTGACCTAGTAGAAGGAAGCTTAGTGAGAAGGTTCTCTGCACTCGAGTATGTTCATCTCACCTCAACAGAGGTTGAGATTTTGACCACTGGTTTATTTTGGTCTTAAGATTACCCTTAGGGAAGATGGGATGAGTTAGGGTAAGTTTACCCTAGGGCCCAGGTTCAAACCCTAAATGTGGACTTTGGGGGTTTGTGAAGGACATAGGGGCAAATGCCCTTGTATGGCCTTGAGATTTGGTGGAGAGGTTGTTAATAAGTTTGTAACTCTCTGATTGAAATGTTAGAGAATTTTGATGTAGGTAGCTACCTCAAAACCTACACCCTAGTTTTCGGGTAGAAGGGATTTTAGGTCAAAATAGTATCTTAAACTCTTTTAAAAGCCATGAAAATGGGGGTAGTGTGTTTCTAGGGTAGTTAGGACCCTTGGATAATTTTACTAGAAATTTTGGATAGGTATTTCTAGTACTTCATTCATGAATGTGGGTATAGCCCTTTTTGATGTTTTATTTATTAAAGATTTTTAATTTAAATAAGGCCCCTTGAAACTCTGGAATTAAATGTTTTTGGCCAGTAGGAATTTCCATGAATTTTGGTTCAATTTTATGTTGATTAAATAGAATAGTTCCTTCACAAGTATTATTAAAGGGCTCTATGTTTTAAAAATATTTTATGGCATAAATAGTCTTTGGAAAATTATGAAAGTTGGTAAATAGTGTTTTTAAATCATTATGAATCAGTGGGAATTTTCTCTGGATTTTTGGAGTTATGGATTTAGTACTTGATTCACAAGCATGCTAGATTAGGATTTTAGAAAATGATTTATTATAAATTAATTTCCAGCAGGAAAATTATGAAACTTTTATAGTACTGTTTTTAATGATATTTCTAGTACCCTGTAATTAATCCACATTATTTGGAAGAGAATTTCATGTAGTTTATTCATTAGATATGAAGGAAATGGATTATTGCAAAAATAAGTTTAGGCCCCTTAGACCATAGGAAAAATTGCCAAACCTTGGATATGTCATTTTTAGATACATTAATGTTTGTCTTAAATTTATTATGATTTATACATGACTGAAAAATATAATCCTTGTACAAATTTGGAAGACCTTGGGTTTTATTAAAATTAATTAATTATTAGATTAATTGGGAAAAATCCTTATTATCGGAAATCGATTCAATAATGTCATGATAGGCCCCCAGTAATTAACTTAGGCCATTCGGAAGAAAACACAAAGGACATCCTATCATAGACAATACTTAGTATAAGGTGGTCTATAGTTAGTAACTTTGGGAAATGATTAACAGGATAAGGTTTGGGTTAGCATAAGGACATCTTGTGTTGGTTGGATTTAAAGAAAGAGGATTGATCACCATAGGAGGTCTCAAGTGTGGTGAGGAATGAGTTGATGCGCTCTAGAAGGTGCGCGGGACCGACGAAAGATCGCCGTCCCCGTAGGAGTGAAGAGTCAAATCCACCCTAGGTTTAGTTCGATGCAATTTATAGAGAGAACGGGGAAGGGAAAAACAACCAATAACAATAAGTGCCTTGCAAAAGGGAACCTCGGGCCGTAATGCCGCCGTCTTGGTTCCTAGTGCCCCTTGAGAGCCATTCACGGGGTATGCTGGGGGCAGTCCTGGGCTAACGTTAATCTTAAAACAAACGAAAGAGTAATTAGCCTAATAGGGATTCACATTTCACACACTCATTAGTTAGGGTTGGTAACGGTTAAGTCGCCCCGAGGTGTTCAAGGGGGCGCCGTCCCGTGGTGTTCTAAGGAATGAAGTCTGGAGATGAGCCAGACGTTTTAGTCCGGGGAATTTGGTCTCGGATGTGGTTTATATGGACGGTTTAGTCCGGGAGTTTGACACTTTAAAATTGTTATATATTAAACTGCTGAATGTGCATAAAAATAGGAAAAATTAAGGTGGTGGGTTCTCGATATCGGGGAGTTCGATTGCACCGACACCGATATCGTTGACTCGGCAAGCTGACTAGCACTTAGCCAAGGTTAAGTCCGGCGGACCAGTCGGCAAGAGTACGCAGGAGTCCGCCTCGTGCACCAAGCGTTGAGGGCGTATGATAGGTCAGACCAGTTGTGCTTTTACTGGTTTTGAGGTGGGCGAGGCCCAACCCACCGCTTCCGTCCGCCACTACGGGAGTATCCTGCGAGTTATCTCCAGAAAGGGGGAACTAAAGGTTTGTGTACACAAAGTTGGGTGTGTGAGTTGCACTGCTTGATCATCATACCCACCATATAGCTGCATGCCATAATCATTCATAACAATCTTGACACCTAAAGTATAAGTGAAATGGGACGCTTATACTTTAGGACTTGCAAAACGACCCCTTGGTCTATAAGCTTGTGTGGGCAAGTTTATAAATTAAGGTTAATTTGATATATGTATACCTGCTGCGTGATAACCGACACCCCAACGTATAAGCGATATAGGACGCATTATACGATGGGAGCCTTGCAAAAGATCCCTTGGCTTATGTGTACTCACATAAGCGAAGGTTTAATTTCTTACTTACTTCCTTTCTGTTATACCTATTACAACACTTATATTGCTCCCCTGTCATAACTTGCTAGTTAGGTCCACCGTCATCTGCTTTTGACTACTCTCCACTTTCATGTCCTCCCCTTTCTTCCTCTCCGCCCGGTGCCTTAGAGCGTGGGGGAAGGGTGGGGGATGATAGGGCTTAGTCTTTTAGACTAACGGTTTTCGAACCATATCATATTAGGGGATCGCGGAGCCCATCATGGAGGAGCAACTCAAGAGGCCGGTACGCTTGGAGATGGGGCAGTCTAGCACTGGAGTCCAGACTGCAGGGACCGTGAGTCCTGACCTTTAGTAGAGTTTTAGTTTTGCTTCCGCACTGAGTGATTTTGTAGTGAGGACTTGATGTACCGGGCATGAGCCCTTATATTTCTAGTATCATTGTACTCTGATGTTTTCTGTGGACACTCCCTTCGTGGAGTTTATATACATGTGATTTATTATTGTGGACTGCATTTCTCTTCCTTTACTTCGTGCTACTTGATTGTGATCGAAAAGGCCGGCAGAATCGGCGCGTTGTATTGACGACCTTCCCGGGTGCGAAGGTGTCACCGCAAAGCGGCGGTTCTGGGCATAAGACCCCGGGTTATAAAAAAAAAAGAGGGGTCTTACATCTTATATTTTGATTTGTTTGGTCCTATGCCAGTTCAAAGTCTTGGTAGGAAAGCATACACATTAGTTGTTTTGGATGACTATTCTAGATACACATGAGTGTTTTTCTTAAGACAGAAATCTGAAACCCCTAGTATTTTCCAAACTTTTGTTAGACAAGTTCAGAATGAATTTAACAATTCTGTGGTCAAAATCAGAAGTGACCATGGAACTGAATTTCAGTCTGAATGTATGATAAATTTCTGTGAAGAACTTGGGATTCATCAGGAGTTCTCCTCACCCAGAACACCTCAGCAAAATGGGATTGCTAAAAGAAAGAATAGAACTCTCATTGAGCCTGGTAGAACCCTACTCAGTGATACTACTCTCCCAGAATATTTCTGGGTAGAGGCAGTAAATACTGCTTGTCATGTTCTCAATAGAGCATCCATCAATAAGAAACTTAAGTTGACTCCCTATCAGATATTGAAAGACAGAAAACCAAATATTTCTTATTTCAAAATCTTTGGTAGCAAGTGCTATGTCCCACTGAATGGTAAGCACTACCAAACAAAGTTTGCTGCCAAATCCCTAGAAGGGATATTTGTTGGGTACAGCAACAACAGTAGGGCATACAAGATCTACAACTTGATTACCCAAGTTGTAGAAGAATCAGTTCATGTTGTCTTTGATGAGTCTAGATTGATTAACAATGAATTGTCTAGTGTTTCAGTTAGTTCTACAGGTCTAACAGATAGGCTGGACAAGATGACCATCAATGATGAAGCTCCTACTAGGATGAATGATGCATGTTGTCCAGGGTAGAACAAAACACACTTGAAACAGAAGAGAATGAGGAGCATCAGGTTGAGGAAAATGAAGAAGGTCATGAGGTATACAGGTTTCCTGTAGCAAGAAGACACCTAAAGGATCATCCAGCTTATTAGATAATTGGAGATTCAAGTCAAGGTATTCTAATAAGGAGAAAGTGCATGAACACAGTTTTGTGTTCTAGCTTTTTGTCTCAAATAGAACCTAAAAAGTCTGAAGGAGAAATGCTAGATGCTAACTTGGTTGATGCAATGTAAGAAGAGCTGAATAGATTCAGGAGATGCAAAGTCTGGAAACTAGTTCCTAAACCTAAGGATCACAATATCATAGGAACCAAGTGGATCTACATAAACAAACTTGATGAAAAAGGAACAATCATCAAGAACAAGGCCAGGGTGGTAGCAAAAGGCTACAGACAAGAGGAAGGAATAGACTTTGATCAAACCTTTGCCACAGTAGCAAGACTGGAGGCTATAAGGATGTTCCTGGCCTATACAGCCTATCAAGGGTTCAATATATTTCAGATGGATGTGAAATCAGCATTTCTAAATGTTGACCTGAAAGAGGAAGTCTATGTTGAACAACCCTCAGGTTTTGTAGATCCTCACTGTCCTAATTATGTATATAGGCTTAAGAAATCCCTATATGGTTTGAAACAAGCCCCCAGGGCTTGGTATGAAACCTTGTCTGCTTTCCTTATTGAGAATAAATTCTCAAGAGGAAAGATAGATCAAACTCTATTCTATAGGGAATCCAAAGGCAAGATAATCTTAGTCTAGATATATGTTGATGACATTATCTTTGGATCTACTGAGAATAACCATTGCAGGAAGTTTGCCAAACTTATGCAAGGGAAGTTTGAAATGAGCAGTATGGGTGAACTAAATTATTTTTGGGACTTCAAGCAGTATGGGCTCAATTGGTATCAGAGGGAGGTTGACTGACTGAATAGGCTAACACCTAAGTCACAAGATCCTGATAGATACCAAAGCTTATAGATATTCACTATCATGGCCCAGTCCAAGGATTATTCTAGCACCAGACCTCCAGCATGCAACTTAGCTAAGTTTGGCATTTGGAAGGCAAGGATAAAATTATATATGAATTCTATTGATGAAAGCATCTTTGCTTCTATTTTGTCAGGTCCCCCAAGAGCACCTGCTGCTGCTACTGCCTCATCATCTGATATGAGTGCAGTGCCTCCTCCAGATTACAATGATGAGTACAAGAAGGCCAAAATAGCAAATGCCAAGGCAATGAACATACTGGCTCAGACAATGTCTGATGAGGTATTCCAGAAGGTTGCTGACTGCTCTTCAGCAAAAGCCATGTGGGATACACGGAACCAGATTGTAGCTGGTTCAGCTGATGAAAGGAAGGACAGAAGGTCCAACCTGATCTCACAGTATGAGAACTTCAAGAAAACTGATGCTGAATCAGTTGAAGCCATGTACACCAGGCTCAGCTCAATCATCAATGAGCTGAGGACCCTTGACAAGGACATATCATTGATAGAGGTCAATGATAAGATTCTTATGTGCTTTCCTAGCACATGAGATCTAAGGATCTGGCCCATCAAGGAAGCCGGAAGTACAAATGAGATCTCCACTGAAGCTCTTCTCGGCAAGCTCAAGTCTTTTGAGCAAGTGCTGAAGACAAGGGAAGCAGAAGCAGAAGCAAAGACCCCTACTCCAACAAGAAAAGAGCAATCTCTAGCTCTTAAGGCTGCTGATGCTTCTGAAGGCAGCCAATCAAATGAGGAACTAATGGCATTATTTGCCAAGAGGTTTCTCAAGATGGGGAGAAAGGAGTTCAGAAAGAAGTCTTCACGCTATGAAGACAAACCAAGGTATGATCGTTCACCTGCTAAAGAAATTATTTATTATGGTTGCAGGAAGCCTGGACACATCTTACCAGAGTGTCCAGAGGAGAAGAACAAAGACAAGAGAAAAGAAAAGGAACAGCACAGGAAGCACTCCAAGCCATCCTCCTACAAAAACAAGAAGAAGGAGAGAGGTTTCATTGCTGAAACCTGGAGTGATTCTGATGAAGAATCCTCCTCATCAAGCTCCAGTGAGGATGAGCAAGAGAAGAAGGCAAAAGAAGTTTGCCTGATGGCAATAGATGCCTGCAGCAACCACTCTGCTGCAGAGAGTTCAGATTCTGATGAAGAGATGCCTACAGAAGATGAGGTACTCTCTTCTTATGATTTTACCTCAGCTGAATTTAAATTAGAATTTAAATCTTTATGCTTAGATTTGATTAGCTCAGAAAAGGAGATAAAAGAACTTAGAAATAAGTTAGCTGACTCAGAATCAATAGCTACAGAAAATGTTAGGTTAAAGGAAGATCTCACTACTTGTAGTGAAGAAATTAAATTTCTTAAAATGGAGTTAGCTAAGTCTAAGAGGCTAGAAGAATCACTTAATGGTAGAAGCCTTAAGTTGTTAGAAATTACCAGCATGACTAACACTAGGTCAGGTAATGAAAAACTAGGCTTAGGAGCTTCTCCCAGTGAACCCCCAGTACTACTTAAAAATAATCTTTCAACTCCAGTAAACTTCATTTCAGCTAGTGGAATGAAGAACACTGAGCAAGTAAACCTAGTTAATAAAACTTTAAATAAAGCTAAAAGAGAAAAGAGAAAGAAATTTTTTAAAGAAATGCAAAGAGCGTCGAACGCCGCTCGACGATCGGAAGCTCAATGGTCGAACGAAGCTCGACGATCTGAGCACCCATCGTCGAACGTCGATCGACGTTTTCAACATGATTTTCAAAATCATAATCAGTACCATAGAACCTAAATGAAAATAGAAACCCTAGGTTTGTTGACCCATCATCTGCATGGAGAATCCCACTTAGGAGATCTCACCCACTAGGTTATCACCCTCAGCCTGCATTTTCATATATTTCCAGTTTTTCTTATGTGAAAAACAAGGGACCCAAGGTTACCTGGGTCCACACTGTCTAAATAAATGTCTTGCAGGTGAAGGCCTATCCAATCACTCAAAATAAGTGGTATTTGGATAGTGGATGCTCTAAGCATATGACAGGAAATAAAGATCTTCTGTCAAAGTTCAAAGCTAAGCTCGGCCCAAAGGTTATCTTTGGAGACTCCAGCTGTGGCCAGACAGAAGGCTATGGCAAGATCACAATTGGAGCAGTTACTTTCAAGAGAGTTGCATATGTCAATGGACTGAAGCATAATTTGATTTCAGTCAGCCAGCTATGTGATGCTGGCTACCAGGTTTCATTTTCTAACTCCTCTTGCAATATTACTTTAAATAATAATGTTGTTTTAGTAGGTATTAGAATAGGTAATATTTATTTAGTAGATTTCAATTCATCTCATTCTGAAATCTGCCTGTTTAATGAAGTAACAATTAATAATAATTCTTTGTGGCATAAGAGGCTTAGTCATGTTAACCTTAAAAATATATCTAGGTTATCTAAACACAACCTTGTTAGAGGTTTACCTTCTTGCCCCTACAAGAAGGAGAGCCTATGCAAGGCTTGTCAGCTAGGCAAGTAAACCAAAAACTCTTTTAAATCTGTAAATAAGAGTGATTCTCCTAGAATCCTGTATCTATTACACTTGGACCTTTTTGGCCCAATAAATGTACAGAGTTTAGGAGGGAAGTATTACACCTTAGTAATTGTAGATGACTTCTCTAGGTTCAGTTGGGTTTTCTTTCTGAGAACTAAGTCTGATAACTTCAAAGCCCTTACAGACTTTCTACTATGTGTGCAGACTGAGTACTCTACTCATGTGGCCTTGATCAGAAGTGATCATGGTACTGAGTTTGACTCTCTTCTCATACAAGAATTATGTGAGAGAGAAGGCATCAAACATAGCTTCTCAGCTCCTAGAACTCCTCAATAAAATGGGGTAGTTGAAAGGAAGAATAGAACACTCATTGAAGCTGCTAGCACATTGTTGGCAGATGCTAACATGCCTCTCTCCTATTGGGCAGAAGCTGTTAGTACAGCCAATTATGTCTTGAATAGAAGTTTGATACACAAGCTTAAGTGTAAAACTCCTTATGAGTTGCTTAAGGGAAAGAAACCTAAAATTAATTATTTTAGAGTTTTTGGCTGTATTGTTTATATTCATAATAATAATAAAGAATATATTAGAAAATTTGAAGCAAAGGCTTCAATGGGAATCATGCTTGGATATTCCCAAGTAAGCAAAGCTTATAGGGTTTATAACAAATCTACCTGTAAAATTGAAGAATTTGTGCATGTGTCTTTTGATGAGTCTCAGATGTTTTACAAGGAGAAAGAAAATTCTCCTTCCTCTAGTTCATTGCAGGTACCTGATGCCCCTCAAGAAATTCTTCAACTATCAACTCTTCAGATCACTGAATCAGACAGTGATGAAGACATTGCTAAAGCTGTTGTTGTACCACCAACAGTAGATCAAATTCCTCCTGAGGAATTAATCCCAACTATTGCTGAAGATCACATCCCACCTGCTGATATTGTCACACTTAGAGATCACCCCACATCTCAAGTGATTGGAGACATATCAGCTGGTGTGCAAACAAGACACCAATTAAGATAGGATGTGATGCATGCTTGTTTCCTCTCACAGGTTGAGCCCCTCTCCTTTAAAGATGCAGAGCTAGATCCCCACTGGATCATTGCTATGCAAGAGGAACTCAATCAGTTTGAGAGATGTAAAGTTTGGACTTTGGTTCCAAGACCTAAAGGCCAACTGATCATAGGCACCAAGTGGGTGTATAGAAACAAGTTGGATGCAAATGGAATTATAGTAAGGAATAAAGCAAGGCTTGTAGCTCAGGGCTACAGACAGGAGGAAGGTATAGACTATGACCAAACCTTTGCTCCTGTTGCAAGGCTAGAAGCAATAAGGATCTTCTTGGCCTATGCAGCCTACATGAAGTTTAAGGTGTTCCAAATGGATGTCAAAAGTGCATTCCTGAAAGGTGAGCTTAAGGAAGAGGTGTTTGTTGAACAACCACCAGGGTTTGTTTCTTCAACTCAGTCCTCACATGTGTTTAAGTTACAGAAAGCTCGATATGGACTAAAGCAAGCTCCCAGAGCCTGGTATGAGACTCTAGCTAGTTTTCTTTTAGAGCACAACTTTACTAGGGGAGTAGTTGATAGAACCCTTTTCATCAAGCATCACAAGAAACACAATCCTGTTAGTTTAGGTGTATGTAGATGATATTATATTTGGCTCCACTGATCCCAAACTTTGCAAAAGGTTCTCTGACCTGATGCACTCTAAGTTTGAGATAAGTAGTATGGGTGTGCTGTCTTACTTTCTTGGTCTCCAAGTTAAGCAAGATGCTGATGGTATCTTCATCTCCCAATCCAAATATGCCAAGGAATTGGTAAAGAAATTTGGGATGGCTGATGCTTCAGCAATGCCTACACCTATGGCTACTAATGTAGTTATTGATTCTGATGATCACGGCAAGCCAGTTGATCAAAAGAATTATAGGGCCATTGTTGGTTCCCTATTATATCTAACTGCAAGTAGGCCTGATATAATGTTTGCTACATGCCTTTGTGCTAGATTCCAGGTCAACCCCAAGGAATCTCATCTGATTCTTCTAAAGAGAATCCTGAGATACCTGAAGGGATGTCCAGATCTAGGACTTTGGTACCCAGCTGAGTCAGAATTTTAATTAATTGGATATTCTGATTCTGATTATGCTGGTTGCAGAGTTGACAAGAAGAGCACCTCAGGAACTTGCCAGTTTCTGGGAGAGAGATTGGTCTCTTGGTTCTGTAAGAAGCAGGCTTCTGTCTCAACTTCAACTGTAGAGGCTGAATATATAGCAGCTGCTAGTTGTTGTTCACAGATCCTGTGGATTCAAAACCAGCTTGTGGATTATGGTTACTCACACAAGAACACCAAAATCATGTATGATAGTACCAGTGCTATTTCAATTGCACAAAATCCTGTGCACCACTCTAGAACGAAGCACATTGAGATTCGGCACCATTTCCTGAGAGATTGTGTGGAAAAGAACAAGATTTGTCTTGAGTTCATATCCACTGAGTTTCAAAGAGGTGATATATTCACCAAGCCTTTAGATGAACAGAAGCATCTGTTCTTTTTAGTTCAATTAGGCATGATCAATGGACGAGACTAAGTGTGACTATATCTGCCTATGTTGAAACCTGCTTGAAGATCGTCGAACGATGATCGAAGATCGTCGAACGGATTAAGCCTATCGTCGACCTCTGGTTAATGATAGCTTATCTGTCTGAAGATAGTCAAACGGCGTTCGAAGATCGTCGAACAGGTCAAGCTTATCGTCGATCTCTGAACGACGACAGCTTGTGGTTTGAGAAGCCAGAAATAGTCGAACAATGGCTCGACTACTCTGCTTCTGAGCCGATCGTCGAACGGCCGTTCGACTATCGGGTCTAGTATCTTTTTAATAGATCGACTATTTCCGGTCTAATATAAAGCCGATAGTCGACCTAGGTTAAAAGATCTTTTGTTTTATCGTCGACGGAGCGTGACTTTTCGCATTCTGTCTTCCCGCTTGCGATTTTCTGCCTCTTCGTCTCCTTCGTCTTCGCCGTCCTTCTCGCGCTTTCTCCAGCAATCAATGGCGGTCTCTCCAGCAGTTCTAGCAGTTGTGAAGTTCGATGCAGGCTTTAGCGTTGATTTCGACGCGTTCAGTTGCTGCGAAGCCGGGATAGTGGAAGTTCTTCAGTTGTGCCGGGACCAAGGACTAGAGAGATTAATGTCATCAAGGATTAAGTTGAATATACCTGAGATCAAGGAATGGGCTTTCACGTCGTCCTCCACCGACAATTCGATGACTGGCACCATCGGCGGAGAAGAGGTAATCTTAACTCCGGCCGTTCTGACTGATATTTTTGGATTAGTTAATGGTGAAGAAGATTATGAGCAAGATGCTCAAGAATTTGGAAGAATGTTAGTTGAGCTGGGACATGTAGAGGGCATTCCCACGAAGCTGCTCAAAGTAAATTTCCCTTTCATGATTAAGTTTCTTGCTGAGTTGGTCGGAAAAGTGCTCCTCGGTAAGCACTCTGCTCATGATAATATAACAAGGCAACAATTTGCACTGATGTGTGCAATTGTTAATCAGAAAAAGATAGATTGAGAAGGAGTAATGTTTGATTTAATAAGGAAAAAGAATAGTAAGAAGGAAGTTACCCTCAGAAGGGTTATTGGAATTTTCCTGAAGGAAAAATATCCCCAGCTGCTGAGTTCAACCACAACAACAATAAATGCAAGCAAGAAGATGGACCCAAACCTGTTCTCTAAGTGGAGGAGAACCTTTGTGAAACCCGCTCTCACAGGGGTTGCTCCAGTGACATCTGAGAGCACCAGGACTGATTCAGTCGCTCCTCACCCTGTTGAAGCTGGCTCAGCTCTTTCCCTTCCCTCTTCTTCTGCTATGATGTCTGCCTCAGTTGAAGTTCCATCAACTTCAGCTGAAGTACGACTTTCCCCTTCTCCTGTTAGAGAAACAAATACGGTTGCTCTTCCTTCCCCTCCAGCATCTCCTCTTCCTTCTCATCATACTAGGATATCTGCTCCTAGTTTTGATTTGTTAGGATCTGAGAGGATTCCAACTCCTCCTCAGTCTCCCATTCTTTCTCCAGTTAATACTCCTATTAACTCTCCAGCTCCATCTCCAATTCAATCCCCAGTCCACACCATTCTTCATCCCAACACTACAATCATATCTGCTGCATCTCCATCCACTGCACTTCCATCTTTTTTTGAGATTACCCCTGAACTTATCTCCCGCATTGTGGAGTTGATTACCCCTTCAATCAAAATTATGATTGAAGAGGCAATCGCTCCACTTGCCTCCTCCATTGATACCTTAACGCTACCATCAATTCACTTTCCAAATCTGCTGAGCCCTCTTCCTCAAGGGGCCTAGTTTCCATTTCCACTGAAATCAGGCAGGGGGAGATGCTCTGTGAAGATGCCTCAGATCCTCCTGCCTCCCTTCCAGCAGTAACAGATTTAACAGTTCAAGTTGTGTCTGCTCCAGCTGAAAAAGAATCAGCCTCTGTGTTATCGGAAAAGGAAATATTTGATGCTATCATGTTATCTGAATTTGTTGTGCAAGTTTGCTTGGAAGATCTCACCTCTCCCGTGATTGCAAAGTTCCTAGAAGGGATCATTACATCCTACCTAGATGAGTCTTGGGAGTTGGTCAAATATGAAGGTAATTCACTCATTCGCTTTATTGACGAGTCAATTAATTTGCTAGCTAGTGAATACCTAGAAGGAATGATTATTGCTTATTTAGCAGATCTGTGTTCATAATTCTACAGATTATATTAGAGAAGATTTAGCTGCTCAGATCATAGTAATTGTTTCAGAAGCTGCCCCAAATGTTCCTGATATTCAAGCAGATCCAGAATTGGATTCTTTTTTAGATGATAGAGAAGATGAGTCTGAAAAACAAGATGAAATCAAAGATGACACTCCTGCTCTGAGTGTGGAAGAAGAAAAAGCAAGAGCTGCCTGGAATCAAAGAGTACAAGATTCTTTAAAAGAGAAAGAAAAAGAGTTGCAAGATGAAAAGTCAACTCTTTGGGATGATTCACCAGGATTGGATTTAGATTACCTTCTGGCTCAAGATGCCATTGAAGAGGAAAGAGAGAAATCAGATCTGAAGTTAAAAGAAAAGGCTGTCTCTGAAGCCTATGATCCTTATGATAATCCTCCATCATCTCACTCTGATGATGAAGATGATTCTGATTTGTCTGAGAATGCTAAGAAAAGGAAAGCTGCTCAAAAGAAAAGGAAAGAAATTGCTCCTCCTCCTCCCAGCCGAGACAATGATACTCTATACTATATTCTTAAAGGAATTGACCCCAAATCGAAAGAATTTCAGCATTGGATGTGGTTCTCCAAGAACCAGCAGAAGGAGAGAAAAAGATCTAAGAGGTATGATAGTCCTGTTTCAAGATGGACTCCCAGAGGTCCTCCTCCTCAACCTCCCTCTGATACCAATTGAAAGTGAAGGGATAGATACTACTCTAGAGGGGGGGTGAATAGAGTTATCAAATTTTGCACTAAACAAAACTTAATGGTCTACCCAACTCCCTTGGAGTGAAGTGCGGAATGAAAAGATTATAGATATAGATTTAACCTTATAGCCTAACACGAGTGATGTGCACAAACTCAAGCTAACTGTAATTACAGTTAAGGCTTGGAAAACCTAATCAGCAACTAGCAATCCTAGTTATATCTATTCACAGCCACAATGTAGTAATTAAACAAGTGAATCCAGACGACACAAGGAAATTTATAGTGGTTCCCCAAACAACTTGGGTACGTCCACTCTTCTACCCACACGGTAGGAATCCACTCAGGTTTTGATCAGGTGCCCTGCCACCAACAGGATCTTCTTCAGGTAGATCCAGAAACCCTTTAGACTTTTGATCAGGTGTCTAAAAACCAAGCACAGGTTTTTGATCAGGTGCCCTGCCACCAAGGGATACTTTTGAAGGGAGTAATAACCCTGTACAGGAGGGGGAAGAAGGTTAAGATGTCTTCTCTATTTTACAAAGATTAGAGAAGCACAAAAACTTGCACTGAGCTAGAAAGCTCTAAAGAATCAAGGCTCCCCCTGGCTCAAAGATGTCCAGGTGAAGTCTTGCTTCAGTGCAGAAAACTCTTCAGAAAGCTCTGAAGGAAAAACTACAAGAAGATAAAAAAATAATAAAATTAAAGATCTTCAAGCAGCTATCTTCTTCTTCTTCTTCTTCAAAAGAACTCTGAGTTTGAACTTCCTGAAAGCAGGAGAACTCAGGTTGAAGAAGAGTAGAAGATCTTAACACTTCTCAGTTAGATGGAAATTGCTGAGAGCAGAAGACTTGATCTTGATGAAGGCTTGAATGCTTGAAAATATCTGGGTAACTAGTTAGCTAGCTTGAATCCTTCTTCAAAGGATCCTTTTTATATAGCAGCAACAAGCAACGGCTCTCTTCAGTTTGAATTACTTGTCTTCTTCTGAGACTTGAGACCTGGGCTGTAAATATCAAGAAGACAAAACAATCTCTGCAGCAGAAACATTCTATAAAAGGAATAACCCTTTTTCTAGGAAGCTGCAGGAAGCAATTTGATAATAAAGTACTAAATAAAGTCATATCAGAAACAAACTCTTTATAGCAAAAAGAAGACTTTTCAGTCTAACGGCTATAAAGGCTTACAGCAGATAAAGTAAATTATAATGTCAGCTAATAAGACAAACAACTTTATCTAAAAAGATTTGACTCAGGCAAAAGGGATGGAGCAAATAATGCCTGGTAA
Organism: Platanthera zijinensis; assembly: GCA_039513925.1. Lineage (NCBI taxonomy): Eukaryota > Viridiplantae > Streptophyta > Magnoliopsida > Asparagales > Orchidaceae > Platanthera > Platanthera zijinensis. The sequence goes on from CM077082.1 coordinate 188,510,022, forward strand.
TTTTATCATAAAACATAAAACAACGTGCCAGAAAATGTATTAATTAATTAAATATAATAAATAAATACAAAATATAAAGGCAGACAGAAAGCGTCGAACGACCTTCGGAGATCGTCGACCGACGCACGGAGATCGTCGAACTATCAGACAGATAGTCGAACGATCCAGATAGTCGACCTATCGAAGAAGATAGTCGAACTATCACAGCAGATAGTCGAACTACCAGAAGATAGTCGAACTATCAGATAGTCGACCTATCAACAGATAGTCGAACTATCAGGGCAAAACAGATAGTCGAGCTATCAACAGATAGTCGAGCTATCAGATAGTCGACCTATCAAAAACAAACAGATAGTCGACCTATCAACAGATAGTCGAGCTATCAGATAGTCGAACTATCAAAGCAGATAGTCGAACTATCAAGAGAGAATAGATAGTCGACCTATCAACAGATAGTCGAACTATCAACGCAGAACAGATAGTCGAACTATCAACAGATAGTTGAACTATCAGATAGTCGACCTATCAACAGATAGTCGAACTATCAAAAACAGACAGATAGTCGACCTATCAACAGATAGTCGAACTATCAGATAGTCGACCTATCCAAGTAGATAATCGAACTATCAAAGCACACAGATAGTCGAACTATCAACCGATAGTCGAACTATCCACGCAGACTGAAAGTCGAACAACTGATAGACGATCGTCGAACAGTTAGTCGACGATAGTCGAGCGGCGTTTGACGATAGTCGAACGAACAAACTACTTAACCAAATTCTCAATCTGGAAAAGTGAGGACTCTACAGCTAGACTACTAACCATTGACCATAGATAATTCTTGGGTCAAGGAACTAAAAAGACAAGACTAAACTCAAATCAAACTAGGGTACCAACACAGACTGATATTGGACTATCCATATCTCAGTCTAAGTTCACTAAGGAGTAGATTAAAAAGTATGGAATGGACTCAGCTTCCACCATGAAAACTCCAATGGGAACAAGTATGCCTATTGGCAAAGATGAGGCAGGGAAACCTGTTGAAGAGTCTTTGTATAGAGGGATAATTGACTCTATACTTTACTTGACTGTTAGTAGACCTGACATCATGTATGCAACATGTGTCTGTGCCAGGTACCAAGCATGCCTTAAGGAATCACATTATACTGTAGTTAAAAGGATTTTGAGATATCTCAAGGGCACACCTAATCTAGGTCTTTGGTTCCCTAAGAATAGAGATTTCACACTAACTGGTTTCTCAGATGCAGATTTTGCAGGATGCAAGGAAGACAGGAAAAGTACTACAGGAACCTGTCAATTCCTAGGAGGAAGACTTGTGTCTTGGTGCAGCAAGAAGCAGACAAGTGTAGCTAAATCAAGAGCTGAGTAAGAATATGTAGCTGCAGGCAGCTGCTGTGCACAACTATTGTGGATAAAGCACCAACTAGAAGATTATGACTTCAAGGTTAGTAGAATTCCACTGTTCTGTGATTCTACTAGTGTTATTTCTATTGCTAAGAATCCTGTATCACACAGTAGAACAAAGCATATAGAAATTAAATTCCATTTCATCAGAGAACAAGTAGAAAAAGAAAATATTATTCTAGAGTTTGTGAATACAAATAATCAAATTGCTGATATTTTTATAAAACCACTGGATGAAACTAAATTGAATTATTTTAAAATTGAATTAGGTATATTAAATCTAGATTAGGTTTGCACAGGCTACCTTTAGTAGAACATGTAAGCTCAAGTTTTCATAGGAAATTTGGCTAAGTACTAAGTTTGTGTCGACACAAGCAGACCTTGTGTCGACACCCTCAGTATGTTGAGTCGACAAAGAAAACGGATGTGTAGACACAGGAATAATATCTGTGTCGACTAAAAAAAGGAGTTGACAGTACTATGTCGAGACCATATAACTAGAGGACTTTTATGTCGACACACAAGAGTTGGTGTCGACACAACTATGTTGATACTTTCAGTTAGCTGATTTTTGAGTCGACACACAAAAATCAAAGTCGACACTCTGTGTCGAGACATGTCGACATCTATGTCGACACTAACATAAGTATGTCGACATATACATGTGTCGACGAAACCTCAGTATTGTCAAGACCTAGACCTATTTTGTCGACACATATAAGATTTTTTTCGAATAGTCCTAGTGCTAAGGCGCGCCTTTTGAACTCCCCTTTACACATAGACTATAAATAGGTGAAGCCAAAATCTGGTCGACTACACTTTCTGATTTCCTGGCTCTGCACCCTCTGTCGACGATAATAATCTTTCCTTTTCACCTCCATCTCTCTCTTCTAGTAATGACGCCTCATCCAGAAGAAAAGGTGAACAAAGGATATGAGCTAGTCCGTGGTGGGTTCACAACAGCATCACCGGAGATTCAGGGAGTAATTGCCCTAATCTCAGACATTGGTTTTGAATTCTTGGTCTCTGAACCAACAAAGATATGGAAGAAAGAAGTTCTGGAATTTTATTCTTCTACAACTACAGACGCAGACGGGAAGAAGATTAAAGCAACTGTTCAAGATACCCGGGTAAAGATTACCTTGAAAACAATTCGACACGCACTCCAACTCCCAAAGGTTAAGGAAGAAGATGACGTACAACCATCTATGATCAAGGAGGCCTTACAATGTTGTGGGTTAAACCCAAAACTAAGATAGGATCATCTATCAATCGAAAAGGGATGAATTCACAAGGGAAGTTCCTTTCTGAGATTGTAGGGAAGGTCATACTGTGCAAAATAGGTGGACATGACAGAATGTCAGCCACCATGTTCCACCTGATGGCCAGGATCATTTTAAAGCTCAAGACTGATTGGACAACCATAGTCTTTTATAAGTTACGTGAAGGTATCAAGAAACCAAACCTGGGGAGAATTCTGAGTCTATGCCTATCATCTGTCATACCAGAAGTAATGAGCCAACTTCCTGGTACAAAAATCAATCATTAGAGAAGAATGGACACCAGGATACTGTCAAGATGTGATAGGGTGTTGACTAAGGAGGTAACTACACCTCAAAAATAGACCAAAACAATATAGAAGAAGAAGAAAGTTGTTCAACAGGAAGAATCATCTAGTGATTCAGAAGAAGAGGTGGTCTTCAGTTCTGATGAAGACAGACAACAATAGTAAGATGCATAAGGACAACTGGACAGTAGTATGCTCCCATAGCAACAAAGAATTTCTACTCCAGGAGGAGAAGACCCTGCACTAGTTGTACAAGACACTATACTTACTGATCTGCCTGATCAAGGGGAGTAAATGATGCTGCTATACTAGAAAGTTAATTAGCAGCTGATACTGTGATGGATATAGTTTTTGATATAAATAAGGAAGCACTACTGCATGTAGAGGAAGAGGCACCTGAGGTGCAAATGAAGGATACTGCTCAGATTGGGAAAGTAAGTAACTCCTTCCTAGAAAGGTCATTGGACAAGGACATGGAAGACCAGCGAAAACCATGTATTTTACCAACTAATCTTATTCCTCCTCTTCAAATGTTGCAGGAAGTAACCTTGGAGGAGTTGTTCCCTGACTCACCAGTAGTAAGGACAGAGGGGGAGCAACTATCACAGGACAAAGAACTTCTAGAGACTGAGGGGGAGAAAATTCTGAAGGATAATGTTGACAAAGATACTGTTGATATAAAAAGTTCATCTTCTGATGATGAAGAAGCCAGCTTGGCTAGGAAAAGGAAACTTGCTGAAATGAAGAAGAAAAGCTCTAGCTATAAGAGGGCCTTACAAATAACCATACCACCTCCAGCTCCAAGTATGGACTTAAATTCTTAATGGTCCAATTGAAACTAAAACTGGATGCTCAAAGGACTGCTCATGAAAAGTATGTGGATGAATCTCATAAGGAGCTACAAAACCATCTAGCTCAGGAAATCAAGTCAATCAAATTTGAAGTGAGTCTGCATAAGAAAGAAATGACAGACTGCATTGAGAATGGAGGCCATGCAGTTGTGTATCTGGCCACTCAGCAGCAGGAACTGAAAACTCAAGCAGCTGATTTGGCAGAGAAACAGGCCAATATCTTAGAAAATCAATTTCGAACATATGAGAATCTCACGGATTCTCATAAGGAAATTCTCACAAAGATTACAGCCCTATCTGTTGCTGTCAAAATAGAAGATACAAAACTAATTGAGACTGATCTAGCTGCGGTTAAAACGGCGATAACGGCTGCCCAAACAGCTATTACAACTCAAATTCATAAATTTGGGGTCTACTACAGAGAACGGATTTATCATTTGGAAGGTCAAGTGAAGTTTAACAAGAATGATCTCAGAGATCATATTGAAAGAGAAGTCCTAAAAGGGGAGAGGGTGTTAGTCCAAGCTAGTTCTGAGCATGCCAAATGGGTTTCCAATACCATCAGAGCTACTCTTGGCTTCCCTCCTCTATGGGATGATGATAATATGGCTGAATCTGGAATACAACCTGCATATATAGAGGGAGATCAGTCAGAAGTTACTCAGGTTATATATCCTCCTGCTAAATTTCAGATGGTTCATGACCAAGTGCGAAATTTGTACAGCCCTCCACAAGAGGCACAGAATGTGGTCTTTGAGAAAGTTGAAATGTCAGAGGCTGCCAAAGAAGCTCAAAGGGAAGAATTTCTATCTAAGAAGAGATTCAGAGAACAGGCTGAGTTAAAGCCAGACTTTGAACAATGGAGCCCTACATCAAGGAACATCATTCTGACTGCATGGAAGGCTGTTAAGGACTAGACCTATGATAGTGGAAAGTGGTACTCAGAGCAGGAGTGGAATAAATATCAAGCTAGACAGGAAGCCATTCTTCAGTATAGGAGGAGTGCAAAAGCCTGGAATCTACCTGCAAATGCTATAGAGCCCAACAAGTATTTTCCTAAGCCCTTTCACTACTTTGAAAGGCAAAGAATAAAAGCTGAAGAACTAAAGAAAAGGGATCATAAAGGAAAGAAGCCTGCTGAAGATACAGAACCAGCTGTGAAGGCAAAGATAAAGTCTGGTCAAGGCATTGACATAAGGGAGCCTAACAAATCTTAGGTTAGTTAGGCTTATGATAATAAACAATGTAACTTTTTGATTTTTGCTCTAAGAGAAAACATGTAAAACAAATATTTTCTGCTTATTAAAATGAGTTTTACTATTTATTTTAGATTGTTTACATTGTTTGAATGTTTACTTGCACTTGAATGAATGTACATCTATGTCTTATGTGTTTTGTCTTAACTGGTGTATATCTTTGACTAAGGGTTATGACTTCTCCAAATAGGGAGAGATTGTTGGGTACATTAGAAGTACGTACCAGATTTGGAGAAGATTCATCCTAGTCAATGATATACATCAATATGTATTTAATGTATGTTTTAGTTTCCTTGTACAGGGTTAAGGATTGGAAGAAAAATATTCTAAGTACAAGTGTCGACACTTGTGAAAAATTGTGTCGACACACGGACCTGTGTCGACACCAGCAACAAAGCATTGCGTCGACACCTAAAAATTGTGTCGACACCAGAAGCAGATGTTGTGTCGACACCAGAAGCCAGATTTGTGTCGACACCCAGAAATTGTGTCGACACCCACAAACTGTGTCGACACCCAGAAGATTTGTCGACACCAAAGGCAAGAATTGTGTCGACACTTAAAGCAAGACTAATGTCGACACCTAAAGCAGGAATTGTGTCGACACTTAAAGCAGGACTTATGTCGACACCTGAGGCAAGGATTGTGTCGAAACCTTAAGCAGAGGCTGTGTCGACACCCAACAATTATGTTGAGACCAAAAGCAGTTGTGTCGACACACTGGACTTATGCCGACACATATAAATAGAAGATGTGTTGAGAAGCAAGAGAATGACTGTGTCGACACTTGGAGTATTGTGTCGACATCATCAAGACTTGTGTCGACACTTTGTCTACTAGTGTCGACACATGAAAAGCAGATTATTGAGTGGATCATGCTGTGTTGTAGAATCTCTAAGGAATCAACTATCATGGATGGTGGGTCGGCAGCTGTCATTACCAACAGGTCTGACTCCTTTGTCAAGACTAATAGAATGTTGTTACAAACCAGATCAGCCGGTAACCATGAGGAATCTCTATATAAAGGGCTGAACCTTAACAACAAACAATAACTCAGAAAAGGCCTGAAAAGCCATCAATAAAGAGAGAGAAGAATCACAACCAGAAAAGGCGAAACACTTTTAAGAAGGCAGATCTAGAACAGTCAGCAGAGAAGATTTAGATCTCATTTTTAATTCAAGGAAGGAGCTGACAGTGGATCAACTTCTACATCAAGAACAGTCCAACCTTATTTTGTTCTATCACGAAACTTTGAAACAGCTAAGTCTGATTGGGACTGGAGATCAAGAACTGATCAAGAAGAACATCAATAGAGGGATCTATCTGGTGATATCTTTTGTATATCTTTTATTACACAATTACTTGTAGGATTTGTTATAGATCTGAGCTGTAAGCCTATATTTATAAAGGCTGAGGAAGGGCTGAGGCCTGAGGTAGGATTCTGGGAAGGATTTGAGGTAGGACTTGCAAAAGTCTGAGGTGTAGGTACCATTCTGGTTCTGAGTTGTAGGATCTTTGGATCTGAGAAAGAGGAAAGAAGTTAGGCTGAATCCAGTACTCTACTAGATAGGCGATGGGGGAAAGTGGACGTACCCATATCTTGTGGAACCACTATATATCTGGTATTCTTTGTGCTGCGAATGTTCTGTGCTGTGTTTTATTTTGTTTGTGCAAAGTAAGATTTGTTTAATTGCCTAAAATATTAAAGGAAATATTAGAACCTATTCACCCCCCCCCCCCTTTAGGTGTTTAGGCTCTTGAATTAAGTCTTTCAAAGGCTACACAAGAGCCCTACACACTCAGGCACTAAGCCTAACAACTCAGGATATAACACAAGCCCCGCCTCAATCTTCATACATAGAGATTTACACTCATATCAAAGATCCTACATCTCAGATTCAAAAGGAATCCTATAGAGATATAAAATACAGGTTTTGACTCAATACTTTTAATTTAGTGTCCTCTACTAGAAGCCTTCACAGCAAGTATCCTCTTCTTTTCCTTGATCAATACCTGGAATATCACCTTTGAAAGAGTTGGCAAAAAAATTGGGGTAGAGAAGGGTTCTTCACAAACGATGCTGCTCAATAATAACCAAGAAGGAACTTTTCTCTGAATGATGCAGCAGTGTGAAGAAGAAAACACTTGAACACTTGGTAACTACTACAAAACTTCCATTGTTGACTTGAGAAAATTTCAAAGGCCAGTGTAAAAAAAAACTTCTTCTTATTGTTCTAGGAATCTCTAAGATATCCTTTTATACTTGACCTAGCTGTAAAAGGAAAATCAAAAGTTAAATTAAATTCTCTAATGACTATATTTAATTTCCTTTGGCAAATGATGTATTTTGAAAGTCTAATGCTTCAAATAAAATTTAGTACAAGGAAGATTTTCAGAATAAACTAGTTCTGGAAAAATTCTCTTTCAAACAACTATTAGGTGCTTTAGGAAATAATCCCCATTTAGAATAAACAAGGTTTTCGACATTTGATTAAGGAAATATTTCAGAATACAAAACTATTCTCTCATAAAGGAGAACATTTGTTCCTGCCCTTGAAGTATGCAACAAACCCCGCTTTTTATTCTTATTTGAATATTCTGCATAATATGTGCCTCATTTCAAGGGTATTAGTTGTGATGTCACGTGTCATCCCGAGAGAAATAGGTTTATATGACCATGACATGATACCAAAGACTAAGTCTAATAGCACTCATGAAATTTACATGATTGGCCCTTACACCTTATAAGACCTATATAAGGAAAGTACTAACTCTTAGCCATTTTAGTTTTATCACAAGATTCTGTCAGATTGTAGTCAATCCAGTTTAATTATAACTCTGATGCAGTCGATGCAATTAAACTCATGTAGTCGATGCAGTCAAACTCTTGTACTTGATGTAGTAAATATTTTACTTGGTCATAAAATTTATGCTTATGATCAAGTCAAACTTTTTCAATCGATGCAGTCGATATTTTACTTAGTAAAAAAATTGATGCCTTTGATCTAGTCAAACTTTTGCAATCGATGCAGGTGATGTATTCAAACTTTAGTTAGCTTTTTAAACTGTGATCCCGATTATATTCTAAGTCAATTTTTCGATCCTTTGATTTCTTCTGTCATTAGTGACTTTTTCCAATGATAGTGACATGTCTAATATACAATTAGTACAGAGGTCAACATGAATTCTGCTACTTGAGGGATTACAAGTGCAAGACCATGTTTGGGTGACCAAGTGTCTAATCGTACATTAACGATGCACTTTAGTTATACCTGTCACACAAAACTAGAAAGGACATCAAATACAAGATGTTTATTGTCATCTTAAGGCCTTCTTCAAAAAAGTAATATTGGGGACAATATTTCCAATACTTTCTCCACCTCAAGATGCTTGGTTTTGATGGTGATTCTCTCTCCCCATCTTCAGCAATTAGCACTTCCTGGGTCACCTGGGAAGGTTCCAGGTGAGCTTCTTCTCGAACATCCTCCTTTGTAGGCTCTTTAATAACTTCTTGTTAATGGGAAACTTCTAGCATAGGCTCAGCCAGGAGGGCTTCTAGTGGAGGAAATTTCTCGATCAGATTGACTACCCTAATATAACACTCCTAGGCTAGGTTAGGATCACTCCTAACCCGATATTACTTTCTGTGCAGTGTGAACTTGATAGCCAGGTGGAAAGTGGAGACCACTAGATGATACTGATTGAGTATAGGCCTTCCAAAGAAAGTGTAGTAGTTATGTTGGTACCCTAGTTTGGATTTGAGTTCCGTCTTCTTTTTTAGTCTCTTGACCCAAGATTTATCTATGGTCAAAGGTTAGTTATCTAGTTACAGAGTTGCCACTTATCTAGATGAAAATTTGGATAAGTTGTTTTTTTTAGTTCGACTATGGTCGAACGCCGCTCGACTATCGTCGATTAACTGTTCGACGATCGTCTATCAGTTGCTCGACTATCGTCTGTCAGCAGATCGTCTATCTCTGAGTTAGTTCAACTCTTGTTAGCTCGACGTTCTGTGGAATCTGCCTCGTCGATCGTCGAACCCCGCTCGACTTCTTTTGACCAGACAGATTTCTTTGATAGTTCAACTATCTGTTTGATAGGTCGACTATATGTTGTTTTTGATAGTTCGACTATCTGCTTGGATAGTTCAACTATCTGATAGCTCGACTATCTTTTGATAGGTTGACTATCTGTCTTCTTTGATAGTTCGACTATCTGTTTGATAGGTCGACTATCTACTGTGTTTGATAGTTCGACTATCTGTTTGATAGGTCGACTATCTGTTTTGCATGATAGTTCGACAATCTGTCTTGATAGGTCGACTATCTGTCTTGATAGGTCGACTATCTGATAGCTCGACTATCTGTTCTGATAGGTCGACTATCTGCTTTGATAGTTCGACTATCTGTATCGTTCGACTATCTGTTTGATAGGTCGACGATCTCTGTGCTTCGGTCGACGATCTCCGAGGGTCGTTCGACGTTCTGCTGTATGTCTTTGGTAATTTTGTCCTCTTCTATTCTATTATTTATTTCATATTTATTTGGCATATTTTATAAAATATTATTTCAGTAAATTTATGCTATCATTTCTAAGCAATACTTGCTTGCTTCTTTATGCATGAGTCAATCTTTATCTGACAAAGTTGTTTGTCTTATTAGTTGAAATATATTTTTTGTTTTATCTGCCAGACTGTCCTTTATAGCCGTTAGACGCAAAAAGTCTTCTCTGGCTGCAAAGAGTCTCTTCTGATGTGACTTTCTTTAGTACTCTTTTATCAGATTGGATATGCAGCTTCTTGGAAAGCTTTATCCCCTTATAGCATGTCTGCCTGCAGGATATAGTTTTGCTTTATGCTTTTTGCAGCCCAGATTGTAGATTCCAGAAGAAGACAAAGTTCAAACTCAGATTAGAGCCGTTGCAAAGGCTCATATATAAAGAGATCTTTTGAAAGAAGAAACATAGACTCAGACATATAATTCTCAAATACAACAAGTTTTCTCTCAGCAGTATAGAGATCTACAGCTCTCAGAAATTCACATTCAACTGAGAAGATAAAATCTCTTCAGCATTCTTCTTCATCCTGAGTTCATCCTGCTCATAGGAAGACTTTCACTCAGAGGCTTTTAGAAGAAGAAGAAGAAGAAAGGAAGCTGATTGAAGAAGAACAACTTTTCCAAATCAAGAGTCTTCTTCAAGCTTCTCCTTCAGAACTCCAAGACAGTTCTTTGTCTCAGTTCAGAAGAGTTCCTGCACCCTGAAGCAAGACTTCTTCCTGGATATTCTCTAAGCCAGGGGGAGCCTTGATTCTTTAGAGCTTTCTAGCTCTGTGCAATCCACTAGCTTCTCTAATCTATTTTAACAATAGAGAAGAAACCTTAACTCTCTCAACCTCCTGTATAAAGGGTTATTACTCCCTTCAATAGTGAACCTTGGTGGCAGGGCACCTGATCAAAAACCTGTGTTGGATTTTGAGCTCCTGATCAAAAGCTCAAGGGGTCTACTTGATCTACCTGAAGCAGATCAGTTGGTGGCAGGGCACCTGAATAAAAACCTGTAGTGGATTCCTACCAGGGCGGTAGAATAGTGGACGTATCTATTTAGAGGGAACCACTATAAACTTCTTGTATCGTCTGCGTTGCTTTATTTAATTTATTACACTGTGGCTGTGAGTAGAAATAACAAGGATTGTTAGTTGTTATGATAGGACCAAAGCTCAACTGTAATTACAGTTAGCTTTCTCTAGTGCACTTCACTTTGTGTTAGGCTCTAGGGTTTCAAATATCTATAAACTCATTTTGCAAATGAACTCTAAGGGAGTTGAGTATGGATAATTTTTGATTACTCTATTCACCCCCCCTCTAGAGTTGTATCTATCCTCACTTTCAATTGGTATTAGAGGGAGGTTGACTGACTATACAGGCTAACACTTGAGTCACAAGATCCTGATAGATACCAAGCATATAAATATTCACTTCATGACCCAGTCCAAGGATTACTCTAGCACCAGACCTCCAGCTTGCAACTTAGCTAAGTTTAGCATCTAGAAGGCAAGAATAAGATTATATATGAACTCTATTGATGAAGACATTTTCTCTTCTATTTTGATAAGACCTCCAACACCTCCTGCTGCAGCCACTGCCACAACATTCACAAATCTAAGTGCAGTGCCTCCTCCAGATTACAATGATGCCTACAAGAAGGCAAAGATAGTTGATGCCAAAGCTATGAATATTCTGGCTCAGACTATGTCTGATGAAATTTTCCAGAAAATGGCTGATTGCACCTCTGCAAAAGCCATGTGGGACTTACTGAACCAGATTGTAGTTGGTTCAGCTGATGAAAGGAAGGACAGAAGGTCCAACCTTATATCCCAGTATGAAAACTTCAAGAAAACTGAAGCTGAATCAGTTGAAGCCATGTACACCAGACTCAGCTCAATCATCAATGAGCTAAGAACTCTTGATAAGGAAATTACATTGATAGAGGTCAATGAACTGATGTGCTTCCCCAGCACATGGGATCTTAGGATCTGGCCTATCAAGAAGGCCAGAAGTACAAATAAAATCTCAACAGAAGCTCTCCTTGGCAAGCTCAAGTCTTTTGAGCAAGTGCTGAAGACCAGGGAAGCTGAGGCTGAAGCAAAGACTCCAACTCCAGCAAGAAAAGAGCAAACTCTTGCTCTCAAAGCTGCTGATGCTTCTGAAGGAAGCCAATCTAATGAGGAGCTGATGGCACTCTTTGTCAAGAGGTTTCTCAAGATGGGAAGAAAAGACTTCAGAAAGAAATCTTCAAGATATGAAGATAAACCAAGATATGATAGATCTCCTGCTAAAGAAATCATTTGTTATGGTTGCAGGAAACCTGGACACATTCTACCAGAGTGTCCAGAGGAAAAGAGCAAAGAAAAGAGAAAGGAAAAAGAACATCACAAGAAACACTCCAAGTCCTCCTCCTATAAAAATAAGAAGAAGGAGAAAGGTTTTGTTGCTGAAACCTGGAGTGATTCAGATGAGAAATCTTCCTCCTCAAGCTCCAGTAAGGATGAGGAAGAAAAGAAGGCAAAGGAAATCTGCCTTATGGCAATTGATGTCTGCAGCAATCACTCAGCTGTAGAGAGTTCTGATGATGATGAAGAAATGCCTACAGAAGATCAGGTATTATCTTCATATGATTTTTCTTCTTCTGAATTTAAATCTGAATTTAAATCCCTTTGCTTAGATCTAATTAGTTCAGAAAAGGAAATTAAGGAACATAGAAATAAGTTAGCTGAATCAGAATCTATCTCCATTGAAAATGTTAGGTTAGAAGCAGAACTCACTAAGTCTAGTGAAGAAATAAAGTTTCTTAAACATGAACTAGCAAAATCCAAAATATTAGAAGAATCATTAAATGGTAGAAGCCTTAAGCTGCTAGAAATCACCAGCATGACAAACACTAGGTCAGGCAATAATAAGCTAGGCTTAGGAGCTTCATCATGTGAACCCCCAATTATTCTTAAAAATCATCTTTTAACTCCAGTGAACTTTATTTCAGCTGATGGGATAAAGAACACTGAGCAAGTAAGACAAGTTAATCAAGCCTTAAATAAAGCTAAGAGAGAAAAGAGAAAACAAAAGTTTAAGAAAATACAAAAAGCGTTGAACGCTGCTCGACGATCGCAGGCTCAGTGGTCGAATGAAGCTCGACGATCTGAGCATCCATCGTCGAACGCCGATCGACGTTTTCAATATGAATTTCAAAATTACCACCATAACCTTAGAAACCTTAATATGAATAGAAACTCTAGGTTTGTGGACCCATTAACTGCATGGAGCATCCCACCTAGGAGATCTTACCCTTTAGGTTATAAACCCCAACCTGCTTATTCTTTTATTTCTAGTTTTCATTATGTGAAGAATAATGGACCCAAGGTTACCTGGGTCCACAATGTTTAACTTAACTCAATGCAGGTGAAGACCTATCCTATCACTCAGGACAAGTGGTATTTGGATAGTGGTTGCTCCAAACATATGACAGGGAACAAAGAAAATCTGTCAAAGTTCAAGGCCAAGCTTGGACCAAAGGTGATCTTTGGGGATTCTAGCTGTGGTCAAACTGAAGGATATGGTAGGATTACCATTGGAGCAGTAACTTTCAAGAGGGTTGCATATGTAACTGGACTGAAGCACAATCTTATCTCAGTAAGTCAGTTATATGATGCAGGATATCAGGTATCTTTCACTAACACTCTCTGTAATATTACTTTAAATAGTAATGTTGTGTTAGTAGGTATTAGATAAGGTAATTTTTATTTAGTAGATTTTAATTCTACCCATTCTGAAATCTGCTTATTTAATGAAGTAACAAATAATAACAACACCTTATAGCTTAGGAGGCTTAGCCATGTTAACCTCAAGAATATATCTAGGTTATCTAAATACAACCTTGTTAGAGGTTTACCTTCTTGCCCCTACAAGAAGGAGAGCCTATGCAAGGCTTGTCAATTAGGCAAGCAAACCAAAAATTCCTTTAAATCTGTAAATAAAAGTGATTCACCTAGAATCCTGTATCTATTACATTTGGACCTTTTTGGCCCAATAAATGTACAGAGTCTAGGAGGGAAGTATAACACTTTAGTAATTATAGATGACTTCTCTAGGTTCACTTGGGTGTTCTTCTTGAGACCTAAGGTTGATAACTTCAAAGTTCTTACAGATTTTCTACTGTGTGTGCAGACTGAGTATTCTACTCATGTTGCCTTGATCAGAAGTGATCATTGTACTGAGTTTGATTCTCTTCTCATGCAAGAATTCTGTGAGAAAGAAGGTATCAAACATAGCTTCTCTGCTCCTAGAACTCCCCAACAAAATGGTGTAGTGGAAAGGAAAAATAGAACCCTGATTGAAGCTGCAGGAATACTGTTGGCAGATGCTAATATGCCTCTCTCCTATTGGGCAGAAGCTGTTAGCATAGCTAATTATGTTCTGAACAGAAGTCTTATACACAAGCTTAAGTGTAAAACTCCTTATGAGTTGCTTAAAGGAAAGAAACCTAAAATAAATTATTTTAGAGTGTTTGGTTGTGTAGTATACATTCATAATAATAACAAAGAATACCTTAGAAAGTTTGAAGCAAAAGCTTCAATGGGAATTTTTCATGGATATTCCCAAGTAAGCAAAGCTTATAGGGTTTTTAATAAATCATCTTCTAAAATTGAGGAATCTGTGCATGTGTCCTTTGTTGAATCTCAGATGTTTTACAAGGAGAAGGAAACTTCTCCTTCCTCAAGTTCATTGCAGGTACCAGAATCTAGTAAAGATGTCACTCAAGAGATTCTCCATCTATCAACTCTTTATATCACTGATTCAGACAGTGATGAAGACTTTGCAGAAGCGGATACTGTACCACCAATAGTAGATCCAATTCCTCTTGAGGAATTAATCCCAACTGTTGCTGAAGATCACATCCCACCTACTGATGTTGTCATACTTAGAGATCATCCTACATCTCAAGTGATTGGAGACATTTCAGCTGGTGTACAAACAAGACATCAATTAAGATAGGATATGATGCATGCTTGTTTCCTTTCACAGATTGAACCCCTCACCATTAAAGATGCTGAGCTAGATCCCCACTGGATCATTGTTATGCAAGAGGAACTCAATTAGTTTGAAAGATGTAAAGTATGGACTTTGGTTCCAAGACCTAAAGGCCAACTGATCATAGGCACCAAGTGGGTGTTTAGAAACAAGTTGGATGCAAATGGAATTATTGTAAGGAACAAAGCTAGGCTTGTAGCTCAGGGCTACAGGCAGGAGGAAGGTATAGATTATGATTAAACCTTTGCTCCTGTTGCAAGGCTAGAGGCAATAAGGATCTTTCGAGCCTATGCATCCTATATGAAGTTTAAGGTTTTTCAGATGGATGTCAAAAGTGCCTTCCTAAATAGTGAGCTAAAAGAAGAGGTATTTGTTGAACAACCTCCTGGGTTTGTCTCTTCAACTCAGCCCTCACATGTTTTCAAGTTGCAAAAAGCTCTTTATGGACTCAAACAAGCACCCAGAGCCTGGTATGAGACTCTAGCTAGTTTCCTGTTAGAGCACAACCTTGTTAGGGTAATAGTTGATAGAACCCTTTTCATCAAGCAACACAAGGACACAATCCTGTTAGTTCAAGTGTATGTAGATGATATTATTTTTGGCTCCACTGATCCCAAACTGTGCAAAAAGTTCTCTGACTTGATGCATTCTAAGTTTGAGATGAGTAGTATGGGTGAGCTGTCTTACTTTCTTGGTCTCCAAGTAAAGCAAGATGCTGATGGCATCTTCATCTCCCAATCCAAATATGCCAAGGGATTGGTAAAGAAGTTTGGGATGGCTGATGCTTCAGCAATGCATACACCTATGGCTACTAATGTAGTTATAGATTCTGATGATCAGGGCAAGCCAGTTGATCAGAAGAATTATAGGGCCATTGTTGTTTCCCTATTGTATTTAACTGCAAGTAGACCAGATATAATGATTGCTACATACCTATGTGCTAGATTCCTGGTCAACCCCAAGGAATCTCATTTGATTCTTCTCAAGAGAATTTTGAGATACCTGAAGGGATGTCCAAATCTAGGACTATGGTACCCGATAGAATCAGAATTTGAGTTAATTGGATACTCTGATTCTGACTATGCTGGTTGTAGAGTTGATAGGAAAAGTACCTCAGGAACTTGTCAGTTCCTGGGAGAGAGATTGGTCTCTTGGTTCTGTAAGAAGCAGGCTTCTGTCTCAACTTCAACTGCAGAAGCTGAATATATAGCCGCTGCTAGTTGTTGTTCACAGATCCTATGGATTCAAAACCAGCTTTTGGATTATGGGTACACACACAAGAACACAAAAATCATGTGTGACAATACCAGTGCTATCTCCATTGCACAAAATCCTGTGCACCACTCTAGAACCAAGCACATTGAGATTAGACACCATTTCCTGAGAGATTGTGTGGAAAAGAACAAGATCAGCCTTGAGTTCATATCCACTGACCTTCAGAGAGGTGATATTTTCACCAAGCCTTTAGATGAACAGAAGCATCTGTTCTTTTTGGTTCAACTAGGCATGATTAATGGAAAAGACTAAGTGTGACGTCTGCCTTTGTTGAAACCTGTTTAAAGATCGTCGAACGACGTTCGAAGATAGTCGATCGGATCAAGCCTATCGTCGACCTATGGTTAATGATGGCTTATCTGCTTGAAGATCATCGACCGGAGTTCGATGATCGTCGAACAGGTCGAGCCTATCGTCGACCCATGGGTGACGACAGCTTGCTTTGTTTGGAAGACAGAAATAGTCGATCGATTGATCGACTACTCTGCTTCAGGAAACGATCGTCGAACGACTGTTCGACCATCGTCTCCAGTATCTTTTAACGACGATTGCGGTTTTTATTTAAAACTGATGGTCGACCTAGGTTAAGAGATCGTTCTTTTTATCGTCGACGGAGATCGTCTTTTCGCATTCCGCCTTTTTGCCTGCTCCCTGTCACGCATTTTCTGTCATTTCGCCTTCGCCGTCTCTCCTCGCCTTCTCCAACCCCATCGATGGCGATTGCTCCAGCCCTCTTATCCGTGGTGAAGTTCGATGATGGTTTAAGCGTAGACTTCGATTCTTTCAGCTGCTGTGAATCTGCGATAGTGGAAATCCTCAACCTCTGCAAAGATCAAGGATTGGAAAAGTTCATGTCCACAAGAATAAAGATAAACGTTCAAGAGATTAAATAATGGGCTTTCACTTCGTCCTCCAATGACGAATCTATGACTGGAACGATAGGCGGAGAAGAGGTAATTCTGACTCCCGCAGTTTTGACTGATATTTTTGGATTATTGAATGGGGAAGAGGATTATGAGCAAGATACCCTAGAATTTGGGAGAATGTTGACTGAATTAGGACATGACAACGGCATTCCTTCTAAGCTGCTTAAGGTTAACTTTCCGTTGAAGATAAAGTTCCTGGCTGAACTAGTCGGAAAAGTGCTTCTGGGCAAGCACTCTGCCCATGATAATATAACCAGGCAACAGTTTGCCCTAATGTGTGCCATTGTGAACAAGAAACAGATTAACTGGGCAGGAGTTTTGTTTGATTTGATAAGGAAAAAGAATAGCAAGAAGGAAGTCACCCTGGGGAGGGTGCTTGGGATATTTCTAAAAGAGAAATATTCCCATCTGTTGGTTTCAGTTTCTACATCCATCAATGCCAGCAAAAAGATGGACTCAACCCTGTTTGTCAAATGGAAAAGGAGCTTTCTGAAGCCCGCTCCAGCAGGGGTGGCTCCAGTTGTATCTGAGAGCACAAGCACTGCCTCAGTCACTCCCCTCCTTCAAGAAGCAGGCTCAGCCATTCTCTCCTTTACATCCACTTCTTCTGCATTACCATCCACATATGCCTTACCATCTACTCAATTTGAAGTACCATCTACTCAATTTGAAGTACCATCTACTTCAATTGAAGTACCATCTCCTGCCTTTCTTCTTCTTGAGTCCTCCACAATTCTCCATGCATCACCTTCTGCATCTCCTCTTCCTTCTCATCTTGCTAGGATGTCTCATCCCAGTTTTGATTTGTTAGGATCTGAGAGAATTCCAACCCCTCCTCAGTCACCTTTTACTCCTCCAGATCACACTGACTTCCCCTCATCCACTCCTCAAACACCAGTTCACAACACATCTCATCAGGAAACCACCATTCTTGATGATCATCCATCAACTGTGTTTCCCCCTCCATCATTTGAAATTACCCCAGCCTTCATTTCAAGCATCCTGGAGTTAATTACTCCTTCAATCAAAATCATGATTGAAGAAGTAATTGCTCCCCTTGTATCCTCCATTTCTTCCCTGACTACCTCCATCCAAGCCCTCTCCAAATCTGCTGAGCCCTCTTAATCTAGGGGCCTGGTTTCAGTTTCCACTAAAATCAGGCAGGGGGAGATGTTCTATGAAGATGCCTCTGAATTGCCCCTGGCCTCTATTCCAGCAGATCCTCCAGCAGATACTGAAAGAGAAACAGTGCTTACAGAAAAAGAGATAGTAGCTCAAGAAGAAACAGTTCCTCAACCTTCTGAAAAAGAGATTTCTGATGCTATAATGCTAACAGAATTTGTTGTCAAAGTCTGCTTAGAAGAATCCTCCACTCCCTTAGTTGCCCTTTTCCTAGAAGGAGTCATTACCTCCTTTCTAGATGAATTATGGGAGTTAGGAAATTCTGAGGAGAATCCTGAAGGTAACTCATTTACTCATTTTCTTGACATGTTAACTGACATGCTAGTATGTGAATACCTAGAAGGGATGTTTCAATCTCATATAGCAAATCTGTGTTCATGATACTACAGATATAGTGGAAGAAGTTTTAGCTGTCTAAGAATTTGTTCAACAACCTGCTCTAGAAGTTCTAGCTGATCCAGAATCTGCTGTTCAAGATCCTGAGTCTGCTCAACCAGCTCAGAAAGTTGTGCAAGAAGAACTGGTCTCCATGACAATTACAGTTGAACAAAAGAATGTTTCAGAAATTCAAGTCGAAAAGTCTACAGTCTGGGATGACACCCTAGGACTGGATCTAGACACTCTTCTGACACAGGATGCCTTGGAAGAAGAGTTAGAAAAAGCTGCTTTAAAAGAGAAAGAAAAAGCTGTGCAAGAAGCGTTTGATCCTTATGATCATCCTCCTTCATCAAACTCTGAGGATGAGGATGATTCTGATGACTCTGAAGAATCCAAGACAAAGAAATCTGCCAAAAAGAAAAGAAAAGTTGTTGCTCCTCCTCCTCCAAACCCTAACAATGATATTCCTTATTATATCTTAAAAGGAATAGATCCCAAGTCCAAAGAGTTTCAGCATTGGATGGGATTCTCAAAGAATCAGCAAAAGTTAAGAAAGAAATCCAAAAGGTATGACAGTCCAGCTCCAAAATGGACCCCTAGAGGTCCTCCTCCTCCACCTCCCAGTGCAGGAGCTTCGTGCAATTTGTCTGCAAACCCTTCTGCCCTGTCTGCTAGGTTTACTCCATCCCAATCTTCTCAAAGGAAAAGAAATCAAGGATATCAAGGCAGATCGCAATCTGGATACCAAAGGCATGATGCTGATGCAAGAGAACAAGTGAAGGAGGTAGTCTATCAGAAACCAACCTTTTCTCGTCCTCTTTCCAAAGAAACCAAGAGCATATCTTCTTCAAAGCCAGATCATGCAAAGAAAACTGTTTCAAAAGGTAAAAGAGTTATTTTCTCTGAAAAATCGAGTAAGAAATTTGCTGAGTTTGCTCCTCCTTCTTCTCTTGTTATTCAGGAAAATAAAGAGCCAGCTGAAAGCCTGTTAGATCTTTCTATTAAATTTAAAGCTGTGAAACCTATAGATCCAACCTGTGAAAATGTGTATGAAAGTCAAGAGCTTGATCCTGATTTCAGGATGGCTAGATTTCATGAACTAGTTGGATCAGCCCAGATTAGAAAAGCCAAAGCTGAAGGAAAAGATACTACAGGATTAACAACAATGTCTAAATTCAGAAAGAAGGAGCTTGATAAATTCCAGGTTAGACCTGAGGTATTTGACCCTTCAAAATATATGGAAAAGCATCCTGAAGCAGTTGTTCTAAGGACATCAGAATCTATAATTATTGGAGAGCAAGATCTAAAGCTATCGAAGAAAGAAGCTTTAGATCCTTTCAGGAAAATTTCTTTTCTTCCTAGTTCCTCTGTATCAAAATAAGATTCTGAAGCTTCTTAAATTTCATTGATTGACAGTTATTTATTTGTCTGTTTGATTGATGCTCTCTGCTGCTTAGATATTTCCCTTCCTGTATTTTATTTATTTCCAGTAGTTTGTTTTGTGTGTTTTGTTGTTGAGAGACTTAACTCAAATAGGGGGAGATTGTTGGTACCCTAGTTTGGATTTGAGTTCAGTCTTCTTTTTTAGTCTCTTTACCCAAGATTTATCTATGGTCAAAGGTTAGTTGTCTAGTTGCAGAGTTGCCACTTATCAAGATGAAAATTTGGTTAAGTTGTTTTTTAGTTCGACTATGGTCGAACGACGCTCGACTATCGTCGATTAACTGTTCGACGATCGTCTATCAGTTGCTCGACTATCGTCTGTCAGCAGATCGTCTATCTCTGAGTTAGTTCAACTCTTGTTAGCTCGACGTTTTGTGGAATCTTCCTCGTCGATCGTCGAACCCCGCTCGACTTCTTTTGACAAGACAGATTTCTTTGATAGTACGACTATCTGTTTGATAGGTCGATTATCTGTTGTCTTTGATAGTTCGACTATCTGCTTGGATAGTTCAACTATCTGATAGCTCGACTATCTGTTTGATAGGTCGACTATCTGTCTTCTTTGATAGTTCGACTATCTGTTTGATAGGTCGACTATCTGCTGTGTTTGATAGTTCGACTATCTGTTTGATAGGTCAACTATCTGTTTTGCTTGATAGTTCGACTATGTGTCTTGATAGGTCGACTATCTGATAGCTCGACTATCTGTTCTGATAGGTCGACTATCTTCTGTGGTAATTCGACTATCTGCTTTGATAGTTCGACTATCTGTATCGTTCGACTATCTGTTTGATAGGTCGATGATCTCTATGTTTCGGTCGACGATCTCCGAGGGTCGTTTGACGTTCTGCTGTATGTCTTTGGTAATTTTGTCCTCTTCTATTCTTTGATTTATTTCATATTTATTTGGCATATTTTATAAAAGATTATTTCAGTAAATTTATGCTATCATTTCTAAGCAATACTTGCTTGCTTCTTTATGCATGAGTCAATCTTTATCTGACAAAGTTGTTTGTCTTATTAGTTGAAATATATTTTCTGCTTTATCTGCCAGACTGTCCTTTATAGCCGTTAGACTCAAAAAGTCTTCTCTGGTTGTAAAGAGTCTCTTCTGATGTGACTTTCTTTAGCACTCTTTTATCAGATTGGATATGCAGCTTCTTGGAAAGCTTTATCCCCTTATAGCATGTCTGCCTGCAGGATATAGTTTTGCTTTATGCTTTTTACAGCCCAGATTGCAGATTCCAGAAGAAGACAAAGTTCAAACTCAGATTAGAGCCGTTGCAAAGGCTCATATATAAAGAGCTTCTTTTGAAAGATGAAACATAGACTCAGACATACAATTCTCAAATACAAGAAGTTTTCTCTCAGCAGCATAGAGATCTACAGCTCTCAGAAATTCACATTCAACTGAAAAGATCAAATCTCTTCAGCATTCTTCTTCATCCTGAGTTCATCCTGCTCACAGGAAGACTTTCACTCATAGGCTTTTAGAAGAAGAAGAAGAAGAAGAAAGGAAGCTGATTGAAGAAGAACACCTTTTCCAAATCAAGAGTCTTCTTCAAGCTTCTCCTTCAGAACTCCAAGACAGTTCTTTGACTCAGTTTAGAAGAGTTCCTGCACCCTGAAGAAAGACTTCTTCCTGGATATTCTCTAAGCCAGGGGGAGCCTTGATTCTTTAGAGCTTTCTAGCTCTGTGCAATCCACTAGCTTCTCTAATCTGTTTTAACAATAGAGAAGAAACCTTAACTCTCTCAACCTCCTGTATAAAGGGTTTTTACTCCCTTCAAAAGTGAACCTTGGTGGCAGGGCACCTGATCAAAAACCTGTGTTGGATTTTGAGCTCCTGATCAAAAGCTCAAAGGGTCTACTTGATCTACCTGAAGCAGATCAGTTGGTGGCAGGGCACCTGAACAAAAACCTGTAGTGGATTCCTACCAGGGTGGTAGAAGAGTGGACGTACCTATTTAGAGGGAACCACTATAAACTTCTTGTGTCGTCTGTGTTGCTTTATTTAATTTATTGCACTGTGGCTGTGAGTAAAAATAACTAGGATTGCTAGTTGTTGTGATAGGACCAAAGCTCAACTGTAATTACAGTTAGCTTTCTCTAGTGCACTTACTTTGTGTTAGGCTCTAGGGTTTCAAATATCTATAAACTCATTCCGCAAATTAACTCTAAGGGAGTTGAGTAGGGTGTCATAATTTTTGATTACTCTATTCACCCCCCTCTAGAGTTGTATCTATCCTCACTTTCAAGTTATTTAAACCGTTAGCTACTATGAACTGGATAAGTTTGTTGTTTCCATGAGTGTCATAGACAGAGTGACACTCCCTTATGGTTATTCTATCTCACCTGAGAATCTATGGAGTGTCCCTTCGCTGGAAAATAAAAGCATCCCAGTCTTCAGGTCTTCAAAGGTCGGCTTAAACAGGAGGTTTGCTGAACTATTGATGTTTATCAGTATTTTATTCACTTTATAGTTCTCGATGGTTACTTTAATTACCACTACGTCGTTGGATATGTAAGCAGTAGGGGAATATCATCTTAGCCAAAGGTGACAATTCCTTTTACAGGAGCAGAAGAAGAGTTCGTTATTATCTCCTGGAACTACTGATCTTCTGGGATGACTTGGGACCAGCTCCTCTATAGATGTTAAAAGTCTTTGTTTCAAGAATAGCTAAACACCTAGAGGGGAGGTGATTTGGTTTTTCATGTCTTAATGACTACTTATTGTTTTTGTGTTTTATAAGTTAGATTATTGAGTTTGATTTCCTGAACATAGATCAACACACCATTATTTATAGTTGTTCCCCAAGATATGGGTACATCCACTTTCCCTCCCACGTTTCTAATAGATTTTTAGAATAGGAAATCTTCTCCAAATCTCAGCTCAAAGAGCTTACAACATTGATCCCTCAGGATCTCTCAAACTTCCACCAAGTCCTACCTTAGGTCTAAGCTCTACCTACTCAGAGTAAATTTTACTACTACAGCTTAGTGATCCTCTAGATCACCTACTACAGGCTTAAAAAGAAACCCTACAACTGGGTTATAAGGGTAGCCCTACACACAAAGATAATAAGTCTCCTACAGCTTAAATCTAACCCAGATCCCACCTCAGCCATAGAAGCCCTACCTCAAATGCACACCAGAATCCTACCACTCAACCTTTATATTTCAGGCTTATAACTCAGATCAAAACTGATCAAAACTGATCCTACCACTCAACCTTGTAAGACCTCATTTTTTTTCTTTTTGAACACTGGGGTCTTAGGCCCAGGATCGCCGCTTTGTGGTGACACCTTTACGCCCTAAAGGGTCATCACCACAAAGCGCCGATTTTGCCGGCCAATTCGATCACAGAAAGATAGCACAATAAATTAAAAGCAAGTCCACAAAAATCACATGTATAGAAATAAAAGTCTCCACGAAGGGAGAGTCCACGGAAATAGTATAAAAGGTACTGAAAGTAAGGTCTTATGCCCGGTACATCATAATCCTCACTACAGGTCACTCATGCGGAAGCAAACTATAACATCTACTATAAGTCGGGACTCACAGTCCCAGCTGTCTGAACTCCTGAGCTAGACTGCCCTATCTCCAAGCGAGCTGACCTCCGGGGTTGCTCCTCCATGCTGGGCTCCACGATCCCCTAAATGATGTGGTCCAAAAACCGTTAGTCATAAAGACTAAGCCCTATCATCCCCTACCCCTTCCCCCCATAGCTCCTAAGTACCGAGCGGAGAGGAATAAAAGGAAGGACATGAAGGTGGAGAATAAATCAAAAGCAAGTGACAGCAGACATATGCTAGCAATTTTATAATACATGTGGCAGTAAAGTAAAGTATGGAAAAATAACCTTAACTTATGTGCGGAAACGTATAAGCCAAGGGATCTTCTGCAAGGCTCCCATCGTATAAAAAGTCTCATACAAATTTATACGTTGGGGTGTCGGTTATCAAACAGCAGCATATATATATAGAATTTAACCTTAATTTATAAACTTGCCCATATAAGCTTATAGACCAAGGGGTCGTTTTGCAAGGCCTATTGTAAAAGCGTCCCATTCCACTTATACATTAGGTGTAAGGGGTTAAATGAATCAATTATGCCATGACATGCTAGTGGGTATGATGAATCATGCATGTGCAACACACACACCCGACTCTGTGTACACAGACCTTTAGTTCCCCCTTTCAGAGCCGTTACCTCCCAGGATACCTCCGTAGTGGCAGACGGAAGCGGTGGGTTGGGCCTCGCCCACCTCTAAACCAGTAAAGCACTACCAGTCAGACCTATCATACGCCTCAACGCTTGGAGCACGAAGCGGACTCCTGCATACTCTTGCTGGCTGGCGCACCGGACTTCTGTTGGCGAAGTGCTAACCACACATGCCGAGTCAGCGTATTGGCGTAGGTGCATCGACCCTCTAATACCGAAGACCCACCACCTTAATTTTCTTTCCCTTTTATGCACATGCAAGTTTAACGTATTCAGAATAAAAAAACCGAAAAGAAGCTCCCCGGACCATTCCATCTGTCTCTTAACCAATCGAGCTGAAGCTCCCTGGACAATTCTGTCTGTCTCTTAACCAACCGAGCCGAAGCTCCCCGAACCATTCTGTCCGTCTCTTAACCAACCGAGCCAAAGCTAAAACTATCTTCCTATGCTAACAGTGTTTGTGAAATGTACAACCCTAATTACTAATTTACTCTTATCAGTTTGTTAATATAGTTTACGTTAACCCAAGACTGCCCTCGGTATACCCCGTGAAGGGCTCTCAAAGGGCACTAGGAACTATGATGGTAGCTGAAGCCCATCGTTCCCTTTCGCAAGGCACTTATTGTTATTGGTTGATTCCCTTAACCCATTCCCTTCTCATATTACAGTAGGCTAATCCTAGGGTGATTTTGACTCTTCCTCTCCTCGGGGAAGACGATCTTTCGTCGAACCCGAACACCTCTAAACTCTAGCCAAACCACTTCTCCCTACTCTCCATATCCCTCTATAGTGAAATCATCCACATCAATCCACTCAGCTAAAATGACTAACTCCAACAACTATCCCAGATCATGTCCTATTGCCATTTAACAATTTGCTATATGCAGACCAACCTAGGCAATATGTCGAACCAAAAAGGCGATAATCTTGATAATCATCCAAATGCCCTAAATTATTTACCTGGCATTTAATTAATTTTCCAGAAATTTGTTATTTTCCTAATTTATCTGGCATTTAATTAATTTTCCTTGAAGATTCTAAGGGCTACCAATTGAACATGAAGTGCACTTTTCAGGTATGTATAAAGCTTCATAAAATCATGATAAATTCTAAACAATAATTTAACAGTAAAGCATTGATATAACAATTTCTCCAGTATTTTAAGGACTTTAATTAAATTTTGATAATAAATCCTATCTCCTTTCATTAATGAAGTAAGTGTAGTAGATAATTATCCAAAAATTCTTAATTAATCTTCTAGAGCAGATACTGTCCTAAAAACGTCGGTGGCCAAATTTCATAATTCTTCAATGGGGATTTAGTTCTAGAATAAATAATTACCAAAATCTTAAAAAGCTATATTTGTGAAGCAAGTATTGTAAATATTCTTCTAAAAATCAAGAATAAAATTATACAACTAGATATTGATCTCAAAACATCATTGGCTAGGTTTCATAATTTTACAGTAGGTAATTTGCTTTAAATGATTTATTGACCATAAATGCCCTTTTGGAACTTGTGAAGGAAGTACAAGATATAATCAACTAAAATTTGTAACAAAATTCACGGATATTCATTTAGACCAAAATCATCTTCTGACCAAGTTTCATCAGATTCAAATGAACAGGGTAATCAAAATAATTAAAACACCAGTTTGGGCAAATTAATACCTAACAAATAAAGTACTTGAAGTATAATCCATAAAATTCTAATAAAATTACTAAGGGTTCTACCTACTCTAAAACTTACTCCACCCAAGTTTCACAACTGTTAACTAAGGTTTAGTGGCTGTGTTTTCATAATTGAGCTTCTACCCTAAAACTAGGGTTAGGGTTTGGAGGTGTCTACCTACCTTCAAATCCTCTAAGATTTCTACCAGAGAACTTAGGATACACTACCTTCAACTCTACAGAGTTACAAGGTCACACAAGGGCATTTGCCCCTATGCCCTTCACAACACTCAAAAACCCTTCCTTAGGGTTTGAGTTTGAACCCTAGGGTAAATCAACCCTAAATCACACCATTTTCCTTAAGAGGGTGAAATTATCCATGCCAAGTCAGTGTCCAAAATTTCAGCCTCTGTTGAGATGATTTTACCACTCAAAATCCCAAGGGATGTTTGGTCCTAAATAACCCTATAAGGGTCAATATAGGGTTGGATAAAAACATATTTAAAACATCTCCAAATGAGATGAAATTTTTACAAGAGCCTTAACAGGCCCTCTAAGACTACCCACCCAAATTTGGGGGGATTTTGAGGTGTTTAAGACACCTAAATAATTTATACATGGTTTATTAAATTATTCAAAAAACTATAGAAAAATATTATCCACAAATTCTCATTTTTTGACAGGCCCTAGATATAGCTAAGGTAGACCCCTTGCCCAAATTTCAGCTCATTTGGACAAGGGATGAAAGGTGGGAATCCATTTGAATCTCAGGATAGCACTAGGTATAGGTCCGACCAAAATGGGTGTTGTGGTCAAACCACTTACCCAATAGAGTTGAAATAAATTTTAGAATAATTTAGTCTCGAAGGGCTACAACTTCCGTGAGTGGCCATTTTTCCTAAAACGGCCTCTAAGTACCTCATTTAATATCATCAAAATGAGCTTGATAAAAGTGATTAATTTCTATATATTATCTATAAATATATATCCGATTTAATATATGGCACTGTTCATCTTCTCCAAAAACCCGAAACCAGCAACCTATTAAAAAGCATAAAACCTGTAGCTTTGCATGAGCCATCGCCGACCATTTGGCCATCTCTCTTACCAGCCACTGCCACCACTACCTCCGTCGAGATGGTGACTATCGGTCGGCGGTGGTTTGGCCGCCGGAGGTGGTGGTTTCCGGCGAACCCGACCACCATGAATTTCGAGAAAAACCCATGAAAACGCTCACTCGATCCAGCTCTATTGAGCCCGATTTCTCTCCTATTTGATTTCTAAGATCTATCCATAGAAGAAAGAGTAGAGGAGAACCTTATTCGTGGTTTGGAGTCGAGCCGATCGTCGTGATGCCATTTGCGCGGTGGTAGCGTTGCCGGAATTCCTCAACAACAAGGTAATAAGCTCTAGCTTTGTCGGGCAAGGGTGAAAACTTCCTCTCTAAGTCTAGGGAGTCTTTTAAGGGAGAAACAAGGCTGCGGGTGGGGGTATAAGCTGTCCAACCATTAATGCCTCCTTAAAAGTATGCTTCGTCCATGGTGGAGGGGAGATGAAACGGCTCAAAATAGCTAAGAGAAGGTTGGAAACTCCTCCTCTCCCTGAGAGGAGTTGAATCCAGTCATTTCAAGGGGGAGAAGATGGAGCCGAGCCTTAAAAGACATTAATGGCCATGCAAACCGTCGCTCGGCCATGGCTGGAAGGAAGAAGAGATGGCTGCCACATGGCACAGCCGGTCAAAATCATTAAATAAGACTTAACTAAGTCTTAATAAGAGAAAATGGCCCAATAACGCATTCTGGCCAACTTCCTAGACCGGCCCGGTTCAGCTGAACCATCAGCCAAACTAAAAAAATTTCTAAGTAAAATGGCGTTGAGTGAGCTTAGCTCACTCAACGCCATCCAGGCTATGGCATTGAGTGAGCTCTGCTCACTCAATGCCATCCATAATGCGGCGTTGAGTGAGCTCTGCTCACTCAACGCCATCCAGAATACGGCCCTTCCAAACTATGGTATTGAGTAAGCTCAGCTCACTCAACCCCATCCAGATTATGGCGTTGAGTGAGCTCTGCTCACTCAATGCCATGCAGACTATGGCGTTAAGTGAGCTCAACTCACTCAATGCCATCAGATTATGGTGTTGATTGAGCTCTGCTCACTCAACGCTACCCAGACTATGGCATTGAGTGAGCTTAGCTCACTCAACGCCATCCAGATTATGGTGTTGAGTGAGCTCTGCTCACTCAACGCCACCCAGACTATGTCGTTGAGTTAGCTCAGCTCACTCAATGCCCTCCAAACAACACCAGATGGCATTGAGTGTGTCGGGTGCACTCAATGCCATTCAACTTATGGCGTTGAGTGCACGCGACGCACTCAATGCCAACCCACCTGTAAGATGGAGTTTAGTGTAGTCAGTGCACTCAATGCCATTCTGATTATGGCGTGGAGTGCACTCGACGCACTCAACGCCCGAGTCCTAATCTTATTTTAAGCAAGTTTTTGACCTACTATTTCCATACCAAGGTGATTTTCACCTTCCTACCTAAGCTCTCTTGGTCTTTTGGGTTTCCTAGGGTTTTTTCATGACCTAGTCATGGCAAAACCACTCCTGGGGGTCTAGCCGGAAATGGGATGTTACAAATCCCAATAAATAAAACAAAGATTTCGTCCCCGAAATCAAAGTTAAGCCAGCGGGGGCTCCTATCCGGGAGAAAGAAACTTGTAACATCCCATGAGAATCGAAAGATTTACATCATGAGGCCATGTTTGCTATGTGAGGTTTGAAGGCGATAGTCAAATATAAGACCAATTTGCCCAATTGACAAAGTCTAGACCCCAATAAACAAAAGATTAGCCCCTATTCTTGAAATTTCAGTCCTACTAGTTTAAAATAGGAAAGTAAATTGAACGTCCTGAGAGGTTGTGAGGTATACCTGACTGAACAGCTCCAGATACTTTTGTCGCATCAGGTCCTGCGGTTCCCAGGTATGCTCCTCCTGACCGTGGTTCCTCCACAATACTTTGGCTAACGGAATTTTCTTGCGACGCAAGGTCCGTACTCCTCTTTCATCGATCTGAACCGTCTCCAAGTGAACTGACCGGTCGGAATCTACCGGCCCATCTGTGGTCAAAATCTGCTACTGCGGGCACAGTAGAGCCCTCCTAAGTGAAGAAATATGGAACACGTCGTGTAAACCTGCCAGTACTGGGGGCAACTCCAGCATGTAAGCTAGGGGCCCGATCCGCTCCAGGATCCTATAAGGGCCCATATACCTAGGGCTGAGCTTCTTCTTCCGACCACGCACCCGTAAAACTCCATGCATGGGCTGGATCTTCAAAAACACTTGGTACCCGACCTGACATTCCACCTGACGATGCCGGCCGTCATAGTACTTAGCCTGTCTGCTCTGCGCCACTAACATCCTGTCTCTGATCAGCCTCACCGGAGCCTCGATGTCTTCAACAAAATCCGATCCCAATGCCTTCAGACCCTCGTCCTGAATCCATGAAAGCGGAGTCCTACATCTCCTTCCGTACAAGGCTTCATAAGGAGCCATCCTTATGCTGGACTGGTAGCTGTTGTTATAGGAGAAGTCGATCAGTGGTAAGAGCTTCTCCCAAGGTTCCCCACGGTCTAATATGCATAGCCTCAGGAGGTCCTCCAACGTCCGATTGGTGCGTTCAGTCTGCCCATCCGTCTGGAGATGGAATGCGGTGCTGAAGGTCAATCGCATGCCTAAGTAAGCCTGCACGGATCTCCACTCCCTGGAAGTGAATCGGCCATCCCGATCCGACACGATCGTCCTGGGCACGCCGTGGTATCGAACAAATTGCTCCACAAATCTCCGCACTAGTACTCCCACAGAGTCATCCTTCCTGATCGGAATGAATCTGGCCACCTTCATCAACCGATCAACGATAACACAAATTGAGTCATTTCCGGTCCGTGATCGGGGAAGCCCATGAATAAAGTCCATCGCGATGTCTTCAAATTTCCACTCCGGCACCGAAAGTGGATGTAGCAATCCCGCGGGGTTCCTGCACTCTGCCTTCACTAGTTGGCATGCCTCGCAATGAGTCACATAGTATGTAATGTCCTTCTTGATCCCTTGCCAAAACATCATCTTCTTCAAGTCTGCCATCATATTGGTGGTCCCCGGGTGTATAGAATATCTGCTACAATGTGCCTCTGCCATGATGTCCTCCTGAATATGGCCTCCTGCGGGTATATAGACCCTGCCTCTAAAATATAGCAATCCGTCTCTCAGGGAATAATCCCTTGTCGAACCCTCCTCCAAGGCTCGGAATATCGGCTCTGCTTATGCATCTATCCTCTGTCCGTCCCGGATGCGGTCCCGAATATCATTTATGGCAACCATCGATGCTAGATACTCCATATACAGCTCTGGATCATTCTCGGACACTAGGTATATCTGCATATCTCTAAAGAACCGGACTAGCTCCATGGACTTCAGTTGTGGTCCCTTCCCTGAGGTATCTTCTCTCCGGCTCAAAGCATCTGCTACCACGTTTGCCTTCCCGGGATGGTAGTGCATGGTGTATTAGTAATCCGATAGGAACTCCACCCAACGTCTCTGTCTGATGTGGAGTTCTTTCTGTGTGTCCACGTATTTCAAGTTCCTGTGATCTGAGAAGATCTCACAGTGAACCCCGTAGAGATAGTGTCGCCAAATCTTCAGAGCAAAGATCACTGCACCCACCTTTAGATCATGCAACAGATAGTTTCTTCTCATGTATCTTAAACTGCCAGGAGGCGTAGGCTATCACGTGCTCGTTCTGCATCAGAATGGCACCCATCCCCTGATAGGAGGCATCCGTGTATACCTGGAATCCCTCACTTCCTGACGGAAGGGCGAGAATGGGAGCCGAGGTAAGCCGACCTTTCAACTCCACAAAGGACGCCGCGTACTGTGGCTTCTAAATGAAAGGTGATTCCTTCTTCGTCAGGGAATTAAGAGGGAGTGTGATTCGGGAGAATCCATTGACGAACTTCCAGTAATATTCGGCAAGTCCCAGGAAACTCCGTACATCCGTGGCTGTCTTCAACGGTGGCCAGACCCGCACTGCCTGAATCTTGGCCGGATTTACTGCCAACCCCGCTCCGCTGATAATATGACCAAAGAAGGCCACCTCCTTTAGCCAATACTAGTATTTACAGAACTTTGCAAACAGCTGGTGCTCCCGTAGCCTCTCTAAGGTCAATGTCAAGTTTCGTGCATGATCCTCCTTCGTCCTTGAGTAGACGAGGATGTCGCCAACAAATACTATGACGAAAACATCCAAATATTCTTCGAATACCCGGTTCATGAGGCTCGTAAATGCTGAAGGTGCATTTGTGAGCCCGAAGGGCATCACTATAAACTCGTACAGTCCGTACCTACTGGTGAAGGCGGTCTTCGGAATGTCCTCCTCTCTAATTCGTAGCTGGTAGTACCCTTACCTTAAGTCGAGTTTCGAGAGGAAATGTGCTCCTTCCAGTTGATCGAACAACTCGTCAATCCGTGGCAGCAGGTATGTGTTACGGACTGTCAGTCAGTTCAACGCTCAATAATCAATACACAAGCGAAGACTTCCGTCCTTTTTCTTGACAAATAACATCGGGGCACCCCAAGGTGAAGAGCTTGGCCGGACAAACCCTGCCACTACTAGTTCCTGCAACTGACTTCAGAACTCTGTCAACTCTTTCGGGGCCAACAGGTAAGGGTCCCTAGATGCCGGCTTGGCCCACGGCACAAGTTGTATCCTGAAGTCCTGCTCCCGGTACAGAGGTAGACCTGGCAGCTTCTCTGGAAAAACATCGGCAAAATCTCGTACTACTGGAATGTCTGTCAAAGATTCCTTAACCTCCGCCATCTCAAATAGAACTTGGTAAACCTCCTCCCCATATAGATGGGCCTTAACAGCCTGAACTAATGATAAGAGAATACCGGAGGCAAGTCTTATACCTTCGATAATAATAAAAGAGTCCCCATGTCTCACGGTGATCCTCTTTGCTTTGCAATCAATCTGGGCATGGTTCCAGTGCAGCCATACCATGCCCAGGATCAAGTCATAGTCCATCAACTTCAAAAGTGTCGCCAGAGCCTCAAACGCCTTTCCACCGATTTCTACCTCCATGTTGCAGTGGTCCGAGGTAAGGAGTTTAGATCCATCGGGTAGTCGCACCCTCATCACCGAGCCCGTAAATCGCTCCACGCCATCTAATCCTTCTACGAACGTCTCCGACACGAAGGAGTGAGAAGCTCCAGTTATCAAAAAGCGTGCGGGCAGGCTTGCCGCTGATGAAGACTATACCTGGGGCGATTAAATGTCTTAGGATTCTATAACGAGTTTTCTTTCCTATTTATTCTATCTAGTGCAATTTTATAATTTAACAACCAAGAGGGGAATTCTATGAAAATAACGAAACATAGCAGCGTACCTACTATGACCTGCTCTGGAATCTGAGGCTGTGCCAGATCCAAAGCATATACCTGGTCTCTTTCTTGTCTAAGATCCCCACCCTGGTATCCTCATCCTCGGTCACGACCTGGGCCTCCAAAATACTGCACTGGCTGGGCAGCCGGTGGTGCTGGTGGGGGTGCCCCCCTCATGGGGCAATTTCTGCGGATGTGGCCAACCTGATGGCAGTAGAAGCACTCTAGCGGGGGATATGCCATCCCCCCGGGTCTTTGGCCTTCCCGTGTCTGAAGAGGTGGTGGAGCCACCACCACTGGCTCCCTTGTTTCCTTTCTTGCCTCCTGATGAGGCTGGTCCTCGACCCTTCTCCCGTCCGTGACACGGGCTCGTCTCTGATCGTTCCTTGCTCCTCGACCTTGATCCTCTATTGGCCGTTTCCGGCCATGAGTAGCTTGTCAATCAGCCTTTATCCCTTTAGCAATCGGATACAAACAGCAGTGCATCCCTCAGCTCCTCTCAGAGGCCCTTGTAGAATCTCTTGATATGCCTCGTCTAACTGATACGAGTCTGCAAACCGGGCTAGGTGGTTGAACTCTTGGTGGTACTCCACCACCGTCCTGGTGCCCTGCTTCAGCTATAAAAACATGTCCTCCAGCTCATCCTTAGCCGACTGTGGAATAAAATGCTCCAGTAATGTGGCCCTGAAATCCCCCCAAGTAATCTCTGCAATCTCTATATCCACAAAGGTCGTGTCCAGTGACGTTTTCCACCATCTCTTGGCGTGAGACTCCAAGCAAGAGACCACCAATGGCACTCTCTCCTCCAAGGGGCACTGTATCCCTGTCAACATTTCGTACATAATGTCCAACCATTCTTCTGTCCGGATAGCTGACTCTGTCCCTATGTAGGACAGGGGAGAGAGTCCTTGGATGATGCTCAGCCAGTTGGCTCCTGGGTTTGGCTGCGGAGCCGGAACCTGTTGAGCCCTTAAAGCCTCCACAATGGACGTCAGAGTCTGCCCCATCTCCGATTGTAGGAACAGAGTGGGGACCGGGGGAGGTGGTGCATCATTCGGAGTCTGCTGGACTCTACCCTGTATTGTAGGTTGTGATGGAGGCTGCACATCAAAAATCGTTTCTAAGAAATTGACTCAAGCCTAATTAACAGTGGATAATTACATGTGATCCCCACATGGGCACACCACGCTTCCACTGCTTAGTTTGTCCCCAAACTAAACTCGAGCGGGGGTGACCCAGGGTTAGTGGACTGCTAATCTTCTGATCGAACTTTCCTCTGATACCACTTGTAAGACCCCATTTTTTTCCTTTTTGAACACCGGGGTCTTAGGGCAAGGATCGCCGCTTTGCGGTGACACCTTCACGCCCTGAAGGGTCATCACCACAAAGCGCTGATTCTGCCGGCCAATTCGATCACAGAAAGATAGCATAATAAATTAAAAGCAAGTCCACAGATATCACATGTATAAAAATAAAAGTCTCCACGAAGGGAGAGTCCACAGAAATAGTATAAAAGGTACTGAAAGTAAGGGCTTATGCCCGGTACATCATAATCCTCACTACAAGTCACTCATGCGGAAGCAAACTATAATATCTACTATAAGTCGGGACTCACAGTCCCAGCTGTCTGAACTCCTGAGCTAGACTGCCCTATCTCCAAGCGGGCCGACCTCCGGGGTTGCTCCTCCATGATGGGCTCCACGATCCCCTAAATGATGTGGTCCAAAAACCATTAGTCATAAAGACTAAGCCCTATCATCCCCTACCCCTTCCCCCATGGCTCCTAAGTACCCAGCGGAGAGGAAGAAAGGGAAGGACATGAAGGTTGAGAATAAATCAAAAGCAATTGACAGTGGACCTATGCTAGTAATTTTATAATACATGTGGTAGTAAAGTAAAGTATGGAAAAATAACCTTAACTTATGTGCGGAAACACATAAGCCAAGGGATCTTCTGCAAGGCTCCCATCGTATAAAAAGTCCCATACAAATTTATACATTGGGGTGTCGGTTATCAAACAGCAGCATATATATAGAATTTAACCTTAATTTATAAACTTGCCCACACAAGCTTATAGACCAAGGGGTCATTTTGCAAGTCCTATTGTATAAGCATCCCATTCCACTTATACATTAGGTGTCAGGGGTTAAATGAATCGATTATGCCATGACATGCTAGTGGGTATGATGAATCATGCAAGTGCAACACACACACCCGACTTTGTGTACACAGACCTTTAGTTCCCCCTTTCAGAGCCGTTATCTCCCAGGATACCTCCGTAGTGGCAGACGGAAGCGGTGGGTTGGGCCTCGCCCACCTCTAAACCAGTAAAGCACTCCCAGTCAGACCTATCGTACGACTCAACGCTTGGTGCATGAAGCGAACTCCTGCGTACTCTTGCCGGCTAGCGCACCGGACCTCTGTTGGCGAAGTGCTAACCACATATGCCGAGTCAGCGTATTGGCATAAGTGCATCGACCCTCCAATACCGAAGACCCACCACCTTAATTTTCTTTCCCTTTTATGCACATGCAAGTTTAACGTATTCAGAATAAAAAAAACCGAGCCGAAGCTCCCCGGACCATTCCGTCTGTCTCTTAACCAATCGAGCCGAAGCTCCCCGGACAATTCTGTCTGTCTCTTAACCAACTGAGCCGAAGCTCCCCGGACCATTCTGTCCGTCTCTTAACCAACCGAGCCAAAGCTACAAACTATCTTCCTGTGCTAACAGTGTTTGTGAAACGTACAACCCTAATTACTAATTTACTCTTATCAGTTTGTTAATACAGTTTATGTTAACCCAAGACTGCCCTCGGTATACCTCGTGAAGGGCTCTCAAAGGGCACTAGGAACTATGATGGTAGTTGAAGCTCATCGTTCCCTTTCGCAAGGCACTTATTGTTATTGGTTGATTCCCTTAACCCATTCCCTTCTCATATTACAGTAGGCTAATCCTAGGGTGATTTTGACTCTTCCTCTCCTCGGGCAAGACGATCTTTCGTCGAACCCGAACATCTCTAAACTCTAGCCAAACCACTTCTCCCTACTCTCTATATCCCTCTATAGTGAAATCATCCACATCAGTCAACTCAGCTAAAATGACTAACTCCAACTACTATCCCATATCATTCCTATTGCCATTTAACAATTTGCTATATGCAGACCAACCTAGGCTATATGTCGAACCGAATAGGAGATAATCTAGATAATCATCCAAATGCCCTAAATTATTTACTGGAGACTTATCATGACACAAATAGAATAAATCAAGAAAATTGTTATTTTCCTAATTTATCTAGCATTTAATTAATTTTCTTTGAAGCTTCTAAGGGCTACCAATTGAACATGAAGTGCACTTTTCATGTATATATAAAGCCTCATAAAATCATGATAAATTCTAAACAACAATTTAACAGTAAAGCCAAGATATAACAATTTTTCCAGTATTTTAAGGACTCTAATTTAATTTTGATAATAAATCCTATCTCTTTTCATTAATGAAGTAAGTGCAGTAGATAATAATCCAAAAATTCTTAATTAATCTTCTAGAGCAGATACTGTCCAAAAAACATCGGTGGAAAAATTTAATATTTCTTCAATGGGTATTTAGTTCTAGAATAAATAATTTCCAAAATCTCAAAAAGCTATATTTGTGAAGCAAGTATTGTAAATATTCTCCTAAAAATCATGAATAAAATTATACAACTAGATATTGATCTGAAAACATTATTGACCAGGTTTCATAATTTTATAGTAGGTAATTTGCTCTAAATGATTTATTGACCATAATTGCCCTTTTGGAACTTGTGAAGGAAGTACTAGATATAATCAATTAAAATTTGTAACAAAATTCAGGGATATTCATTTAGACCTAAATCATCTTCTGACCAAGTTTCATCAAGTTCAAATGAACAGGGTAATCAAAATATTTAAAACACCAGTTTGGGCAAATTGATACCTAACAAATAAAGTACTTGAAGTATAATCCATAAAATTCTAATAAAATTACGAAGGGTTCTACCTAGCCAAAAACATACACCACCCAAGTTTCACAACTGTTAACTAAGGTTTAGTGGCTGTGTTTTCATAATTGAACTTCTACCCTAAAACAAGGGTTAGGGTTTGGAGGTGTCTACCTACCTCCAAATCCTCTAAGATTTCTATCAGAGAACTTAAGATACACTACCTTCAACTCTACTAAGTTACAAGGTCACACAAGGGCATTTGCCCGTATGCCCTTCACAACACTCAAAAACCCTTCATTAGGGTTTGAGTTTGAAACCTAGGGTAAATCAACCCTAAATCACACCATTTTCCCTAAGAGGGTGACATTAGCCATGCCAAGTCAGTGTCCAAAATTTCAGCCTCTGTTGAGGTGATTTGACCACTCAAAACTCCAAGGGGTGTTTGGTCCTATATAACCCTATAAGGGTCAACCTAGGGTTGGATAAAAACCTATTCAAAACATCTCCAAATGAGATGAAATTTTTACCAGAGCCTTAACATGCCCTTTAAGACTACCCACCCAAATTTGGGGGGATTTAAAGGTGTTTAAGACACCTAAATAATTTATACATGTTTTATTAAATTTTTCAAAAAACTATAGAAAAATATTCTCCAAAAATTCCATTTTTGTATAGGCCCTAGATATAGCTAAGGTAGACCCCCTGACCAAATTTCAGCTCATTTGGACAAGGGATTAAAGGTGGGCATCCATTTGAATCTCAGGATAGCCCTAGGTACAGGTCCCACCAAAATGGGTGTTGTGGTCAAACCACTTACCCAATCGAGTTGAAATAAATTTTATGATAATCTAGACTTGAAGGGCTACAACTTCTGTGACTGGCCCTATTTCCTAAAACGGCCTCTAAGTGCCTCATTTAATAGCATCAAAATGAGCTTGATAAAGGTGATTAATTACTATATATTATCTATAAATATATATCAGATTTAATATATGGCACTGTTCATATTATCCAAAAACCCGAAACCAGCAACCTATTAAAAAGCATAAAACCTGTAGCTTTCCATGAGCCACCGCTGGCTATTTGGTCACCTCCCTGGCCAGCCACCGCCACCACTACCTCCGTCGAGATGGTGGCTATCGGTCGACAGTGGTTTGGCCGCCGGAGGTAGTGGTTTCTTGCGAACCTGACCACCATGAATTTCGGAAAAACCCATGAAAACGCTCACTCGATCCATCTCTTTTGAGACCAATTTCTCTCCTATTTGATTTCTAAGATATATCCATAGAAGAAAGAGTAGAGGAGGACCTTATTCGCGATTTGGAGTCGAGCTGATCATCGTGATTCCATTTGTGCGGTGGTGGCGTTGCCGGAATTCCTCAACAGCAAGGTAATAAGCTCTAGCTTTGTCGGGCAAGGGTGAAAACTTCCACTCTAAGTCTAGGGAGTCTTTTAAGGGAGAAACAAGGCTGCGGGTGGGGGTATAAGCTGTCCAGCCATTAATGCCTCCTTAAAAGTATGCTTCGGCCATGGTGGAGGGGAGATGAAATGGCTCAAAATAGCTAAGAGAAGGCTGGAAACTCCTCCTCTCCCCGAGAGGAGTTAAATCCAGTCATTTCAAGGGGGAGAGGATGGAGCCGAGCCTTAAAAGCCATTAATGGCCATGCAAACCGTCGCTCGACCATGGCTAGAAGGAATAGGAGATGGCTGCCACATGGCACAGCCGGTCAAAATCATAAAATAAGAATTAACTAAGTCTTAATAAGAGAAAACAGCCCAATAACGCATTCTAGCCCACTTCCTAGACCGGCCCGGTTCAGCATAACCATCAGCCAAACTAAAAAAATTTCTAAGTAAAATGGCGTTGAGTGAGCTTAGCTCACTCAACGCCATATAGGCTACGGCGTTGAGTGAGCCTTGCTCACTCAACGCCATCCATACTGCGGCATTGAGTGAGCTCTGCTCACTCAACGCCATCCAGGATACGGCGTTGAGTGAGCTCTACTCACTCAACGCCATCCAGAATACGGCCCATCCAGACTATGGTATTGAGTGAGCTCAGCTCACTCAACGCCATCCAGATTATGGCATTGAGTGAGCTTAGCTCACTCAACGCAATCCAGACTATGGCGATGAGTGAGCTCAGCTCACTCAATGCCATCAGATTATGGTGTTGATTAAGCTCTGCTCACTCAATGCCACCCAGACTATGGCGTTGAGTGAGCTCAGCTCACTCAACGCCATCCAGATTATGGTGTTGAGTGAGCTCTGCTAACTCAACGCCACCCAGACTATGGCGTTGAGTGAGCTCAGCTCACTCAATGCCCTCCAGACAACACCAGATGGCGTTGAGTGCATCGAGTGCACTCAACGCCATTCAACTTATGGCATTGAGTGCACCCGACACAGTCAATGCTAACCCACTTGTAAGATGGCGTTGAGTGGAGTTAGTGCACTCAACGCCATTCTGCTTATGGCATTGAGTGCACTCGACACACTCAACGCCCGAGTCCTAATCTTATTTTAAGCAAGTTTTTGATCTACTATTTTCAGACTAAGGTGATTTTCACCTTCCTACCTAAGATCTCTTGGTCTTTTGGGTTTCCTAGGGTTTTGTCATGACCATGTCATGGCAAAACCACTCCTGGGAGTCTAGTCGGAAATGGGATTTTACACCTCAGCCATAGAAGCCCTACCTCAAATGCACACCAGAATCCTACCACTCAACCTTTATATTTCAGGCTTACAACTCAGATCAAAACTGATCCTAAAAAGATAATTTGGTTTGGTGGTGATTGACTGCAGAGAAAAAGATTACCTAAGTCTACTTCTTCTTGAACTGAAATGCTTCAGTCCAAACTTCTCCACAGCAATAAGTTTATAGATCTTCAGTAGTTTAGCTTGTGGTGAGAAGTTACTAAGGAGCCTTGTACCTTCAAGCTTTTAAGTAATAGTCAATTTAAGTGGACTTGAAGATGACCAACAACCTTAATTAGCTCTGCAATGTCTTCTTGTTCAGAAAATAAGATTTCTGATTTTTCTATTGAAGACAAGTTAAATATTCAGTTCTTTGTTTCTTCAACAGCCAACTTCTGTATGTGGATCATAGACTCTTTGTAAGGTAGAGTTCCCCTAATTAGGTGAGGGTCGTAGGCACCTCCTCGCAACGCATACTCTTAGCAATTGCTAGAGCGGCTCACATGAAATAGAAACTACAACGAAATGAGATGGAGGCGTTGTACACTAGTATAAAGTGCCACATAGACATGGAAACTTGAATTAAAACATTTTGGGTTCATACACATAACAAAAAAATCTCAAATAATAAAAAGTAAATGTACTACAAAAGTGGAGGAGGGAAGAATACAACCAACGCACGAAGACTCGCCTAGGTTCACAGCCAAAATTGAGGGTTATCAAGCCTCGTCTGTGCTCGTAATTTGACTACCTTCTGGGTTCGAGGAGTGTTGTCACCAACTCCCAATAACCCATCTTCTTATAAATAATCTCCAGTCAAGTTCTTCACCGGAGAACTCCCAAGGTGTAGCGAGATATCCCTTGAAATGAAGCTTGGAGGTTTATAGTTAATGGAGGAGGCTGAAGAGGATGCCCTAGCCTTGGATTTGCAAAGGAATGATTTTTGGAGCTTCTCCCCTAGGTGGGTGGCAAGAGATGGGAGAAAGGGGAAAATTTAGGCGTCATGGACGTGGGGGAAGATGAAAGATCCGATATTAGGGAGAATACCTATGACTTAAATAGTAGATGGGCAGATTTTTAGAGATGCGTGACTAAACGCACGATCGTGCATTTGATCGTGCGATTATAATAATACGGGAGCCCCATTTTAGGCAACATGTAGATCGTACATTTTTGAACTCGCATGAGCAAACTTCTCGTACACGAACAAATCACACAGGGCTGGACATAACTCCATTTTTCAGGAATTACAGGGAGGTAGTGTGTTTTCCTTTGCACACGATTGGATCTGATTGTGCATTAAGAAAAACGCACGATGACTG
Source organism: Platanthera zijinensis (assembly GCA_039513925.1). Lineage (NCBI taxonomy): Eukaryota > Viridiplantae > Streptophyta > Magnoliopsida > Asparagales > Orchidaceae > Platanthera > Platanthera zijinensis. Next base: position 188,550,224 of record CM077082.1, read on the forward strand.
CTCACTAAATGGGACCTTTAGAAATCACATGACTTAAATGTTCTTGCCTCAAAGAAACATACGATCACGCAATATCTATATGCTTTAATTTAAGCCATGAGGGAGCAACCCACCTGTAAATAAACATCACAATCTGGAGCTTACCTCCAACACAGGCCGAATTATGACAAAATTATCCATAAAGTACATGGGGAGCACCATGTGTTTACACCCAGCAACGGGATACACGCTTACACTCCCCAATGGGCCTAGAAAGTAAACTTTATGTACTTAAATGACTAAAATAGAATATGAATGAAAATATGTTTTAAATATAGTGCACAAGCGTGAAAACTAGCCCGGATGAGTATGAAAAACCCTATATAAATCGGACTCACCACACCCCTAAACTTAATAATTTGCTCGTCTAGAGCAAATCATCTCGTGGTGAAACAGAAAATGACTAGTTGGCTAAGTATTTGCCAAAATGAAGTACCTTGCGAAATCATCTACTCATACACATAAAAGATAAAGTAGAGGAGTTCCTAATTATGCAACATAGCTTACAATTTTCGAAGAGCATATCAACATATTATTTTTACTCTAAAATAGGATCTTAACAAATCATTTGGTCACACGCAGACGAAAGAAAATAGGATGGTGAGGTGAGAATTGCCAAGTACCGGGGCTTGGGATAACCTCCAAGGAATCCACCAATGTCGGTGACAATATGCTTGCCCATTCTCACTCTCACCATGACACTGGCATAGTTCAACACAAATCAGTAGACCGCTGGGTTAATATAATGGCTTGGGTTTAGGCATGGTATACAATGATAGTTTGTATTATGCCAACTCATTTGGGTGTGAGCACCGCACCCCTAGACTTAGACTTTACTACTTGGGTGCGAGCATCGCCTACTCCCAAAACAATTTTTTCACAAATAGACTTTCAATAAACTTTTTCCAATTACTTTTTTTCACAATTTTTTTTTCTATTTTTTTTATTTTCATTCAAATTTTTCAAAGCATTTCAACAAATATACAAGAGCGCACATCCACACTTCCAATATAACACCATCTCATCAACATCCCCATAATGAAAATAAATCAGCGTACGAGTTCAAATTTGGGAGTACGACTAGGATCGGGTTTTAGGCATTGGTAGAATGTTATGGGGCTGAATCAAAAGGATGGGATAGACATAATAGGGTTAACACTGATTAGACATTAAGAATGGTACAAAGCTCAACCGAGCCAAAATCATGGCCTAAATCATACTTGCACAATTGAACTAACCTATACGCGCACTTTGAGAATATGTTAGGGAAAGTTCTTATCCCATGAGAAAGACTAACCATCCCCCCGACTAGATAATTACAAGTCTACCAAACATCCACACACAGTCGTACTGTTTGGTCCATGATGCGCCCGCGAGCAAACTCTTATTAGGGTGGTTGGTTCGATCAGTCGACCGTCGCGGACTTGCTAGAAAATCGAAGTTTCTAACGAAAGGAGAAAAGAGCACCTATCGCATGTAGAACTCAATATTTTGGAGAATACCGAGGTCATATTGTTCTCGGGGTCGGGTTGATTATTCCTACTCCTCCAGGAGGACTATTATTTTACTGAAAGTAAGGTGGATTTTTGTTTGTCACTAAAGAGGAAAGAAAAGTAAGCTGCAAATCACTTAAATTATTCGATGATGGGTTAACGCTCGACACCGAATCGAATTAAGACTAAACTAATTCTTAATAATTATTGAACTTAATTTTCAAATTAATAAAAGGCAACTTGGCCATGGAGGTTCCATAAATATGAGCGCACTTATCTCTAGGAATATTGCTCACCTGAACGCTAAGGCTATTCGACCGAACGTTAGTCTAACGAAGGATTCATCTTAACGCACGCAATACGCAAAGAACCCCGTTATTGGGTGGGGAACCCAATCCGGTAAAACTATGCTTCTCCTCTCTCGAGGGCATGTTCGCAATTCTAGTTACCCAAGGGGGATCGATCCATACGCACGGACTCTCGGCAAGCTAGCGTATAGATAACGGAAATAGAGCCCACACATCTATTATATGGTCCTACGTGTCGTTAACCCGGGGCAAACCTTAAGTCCTTAAATTAAAATGAAAATAAAGAACTTTAATTATTTCAAGTTATTTTATAAGTCCCAATGCTCTTCGATGTCGACGGCTAATAACGATTAGCCACTCATCGGTATGGGGATGGCTTTATAATTTTCATGAGGCGCGAGTTCAAGACTAAACACTAAAAGATTATAAAAAGAAAAGATAAACAACACAACGTTAGAAACATTGAAAAGCTAATTAAAACGAGAACTCACGCACACTTTAAAACCATAAATAAAGACAAGACAAGTCCTACTCGAATGAGTAGGCGAGAAATGAAAACACGTAATTAAACTCTTAACGAGTAGGCGAAAATAAATGCGTGTACAAGTCCTACTCAAACGAGTAGGCGGGAAATTAAAGCACACCATTTAACTCTAACGAGTAGGGGATATAAATACGCGCACACACACAATCTACATGAATTAAAAGAAAGCAATAAGATTATCTCCAACACACACACTCTACATAATTGAAGAAAGCGATAAAATTAAGCATGAAAATTTATCTCATACACTCACACACTCTACATAATTGAAAGAAAGCAATAAAATAAAGCATGAAAAATTATCTCATAAACTCACACACACAACATGAAACTTAAAAGAACAAAATTAAAACCTAACTCACACACACAAATTAAAAACAAAATGAAAGTTACCTAAAAATTAAAACAACTACTTTTCTATTCTTAGAATTTGTTTAAAACACAAAAAAAGATGAAATAAAAATAAAAAGAGCAAAAGTATTTAGAAATTAAAGTTAAAATCAAAGGTGCTCAAAAATTAAAGTGATTACATTTTCATTCTTAAGAGTTCATGAAAGTGATAGAAAAGTTGAAATAAAATTTAAAAGAACAAAAAGGTTTTACAATCCTAAAAAAACTAAGTAAAAAAATCAAAAAAACTTCAAAACCTCTTCTAAGAATTCATAAGAATGAAATTGAAAACACTAAAAAAGGACATGGAGAAAAAGAGAAAAACTTAATGTACAAAATTTCATTTAGAAATAAACTCTATAATAAAACCTAACATGAAGACAAATGAAAAAGCATAAAAACTAAACAATTTACACTCATACGCACACACACACACACACACACACACACACACTTTTCATAAAGAGAAATACTAAAAAAAACTTAAGGGATAAACGGAGAAAGAAATGAGCCACCCAAATGAATTTTCATACCATGTAGAGAGAGAAAATCTAATATTTTTATTGTAATGATGAAACTATTACAAAGTTATTACAAAGCTAAAGCTAAAGTATGAACACATATAAAAGGGAGGGGGGATCTCCTTACATTGCAAGTGAACCCACAAGGGCAGCCCACAAAACACACTAAAATTTGGCTAAAAAAAGTGAACCCTTGGACCTTACAGAAATTTTTTATTTATAGACAAAATTTCGGGCGTGACACGCCCTAATCACGGGCGTGATAGGGGCTTGTCGGGGGCGTGACTCGACAGCTGGGTGGAGGAAGTCAATTTGATCTTTGCTGGCTTGAGGCATTAACTGCCGACATTGACACGAGCGTGTCGGGATGGACATGGGCATGACAACTAGCGTTAGGCATTGAGTGTTGAATAGTGAAAGCGTTGAGTGTCGAGTAGATGACGTTGAGTGTGTTCTAACTCGACGACATTGAGTGGCGTGACACGGGCGTGTCGAGTCTTCGGACATGGGCGTGTCCGGATCTGGTTGATGAGGGACGAACGTCGAGCGTCAGGTTGAGGTCAATGATCGTCGAGTGCGTGACACGGGTGTGTCGGTCATGGGACACGGGCGTGTTAGGTCATTTTTTGATCATTTCTGAAAAATTTCAAAAATCAAAATAAACTAAGTTAGAAATTTAATTTACAAAAAAAGCAATTTATTGAATAAAACTATCTAAAAAAAAGACAAAAATAAAGTAAAATTACATAATAAAAATACTATAAAATAGGTATATTTACAACTCATCAAATACCCCCATACTTAAGCTTTTGCTATTTCAGAGCAAAAGTTTGAGGTGAACTTATAAGGAATAAAAAAAACTCTAAGCTTAGCTACCGCTTAATTAATTATAAGAGAGATCTAAATAAACATAGGTGGTGTAAGGGTTAAGTCCTAAAATTATATAGATGATTTAAATAGGGCAAAAGTTTTGGCCAAAAGACTTCTTGATGTAATCAAAATAGAAAACAATAATTGTAATGGTTAGATTAACAAAAATAGTTTCGAATTACATGAACTTTATCTTATAGGAGTTTTACGGGAAATAGTGCAATTTACAAATTATGCTCTCAAAAAAATTTTTGAATTAATTCTATAGTTGTTATTTTCTAACATAATACACGTGCTCCTATCTATGAAAAATTAGAAGTAGTGCCTAAAACGAGTCCCCTATCTTTAACAAAGCATAATGAATTTTTTAAAACTTAACCCCGACTATTTAAAATTTTCAATTAATAATTAACAAATCAATCGTAGACAAAGAATTAATAAAATTCACATATAACTAAACTCAAAACAAAATTTTTGGATAGAAAGAAAATTAAGAATTGTATATTTAATTTATTTGTTTCATAAACAATTTTTTTGAATTTTTAAAGTTATTATCTTTTTTTTTGGATTTTTGGATTTATTTTTTTAATATATACATACTAAAGAAAAGAAAATAAAAAAAGTTTATATTTTTAAGTTTTGCGAATTTTTTTGTATTTTTAAGAAAATTTTAAACTATTTACAAAAATTTGAAGAAAAAGAGAAGTTATTTATAAGGATGAGAGAGAAAAGGGAGAGGGAAAAGAGAAAAGAATATTTACAAAAATTTATCTACAAAAAATATTTACAAAGTAAAACAAAATATTTTTGGATTTTTTTTTGTTTTATAATTTTTTTGTTTTTGTTTTGTCTGTTTTTTTTGGAAATATAAGTGCAAATAAGAGAAGTGCAGAAAAGAAAGTAGGGAAAATACAAAAACACCCTCATACTTAGTTCCAACATTGTCCCCAATGTTGTAAGATAAGTATGCGAAACAAGAAAAAATAAATGCTATATGTACAAAAAGAAAGAGGGAGTAGAAACATGCCTGATGAGTGTTCAGGGAAGCCCATTTAGAAACCCTGCATTATTAGAAAAAGTAGCAAATGTGATAAACAAAGAGCGAAAAAGATAGACGTGGGGTGCCTCCCAGGAGCGCTTTGTTTATAGTCGTGTAGCTTGACTATTTTGGCGGGTTATATGTCAAGGAGGGTTATGGTTTCATTATGCTTAATCACTGGGTCGCCCTCTATGTAAGACTTTAACCGATGACAGTATACTTTAAACGAGCCTTTTTCTGGGTGGGAGTCGAGTATGGTCCCATATGGAAGGACTTCTTCAACTATGAAGGGACAAAATCATCTAGATTTTAGTTTTCCTTGAAAAAGTTTAAGATGTGAATTATAAAGAAGGACAAGATCGCCCGGAGAAAAAATTTTGGGGGACTTTATTTTTTGATCGAGATATAACTTAGAACGCTCATTACAGAACCTTTTGCTCTCGTAAGCGTTCGCACGCCATTCATCGAGCTCGTTTAGTTGTAGTTTTCTATTTTGAGCGGCTAAGTTAGCGTCGAGGTTTAATAGTTTTAAAGCCCAAAGAGCGCGATGTTTTTGTTCTACGGGTAAATGGCACACATTGCCATAGACTAATCGAAACGGAGTACAACTGGATGCGATTTTGTAAGCCATAGGATACGCCCATAAGGCATCGTCAAGTTAAACGGACCAATCTTTCTTATTTAGTGAAATGGTTTTTTCTAATATACGCTTAATCTCTTGATTTACTACCTCGACTTGGCCACTTGTTTGAGGGTGGTAGGAGGTGGAAAGTTTGTGTGTGACTCAGTATTTAGCTAACGTCTTAACCATAAGAGCGTTACAAAAATGCGTTCCCCTATCACTAACAATTGCGCGAGGCGCGCTGAAGCGAGAAAATAGTTTTTTAAGAAATATAACGACGACTCGCGCATCGTTGGTGGGGAGATCTTGCGCTTCCACCCACCTAGATACGTAGTCGACCGCCACTAATATATACATATTTTTGAAAGAAGGAGGTAGGGGGCCAACAAAATATATGACACATAAATCGAAGACTTCGCATTGTAAAAAATTTTTTTTGGATATCTCGTCACGACGAGAGATGTTACCAACCTGCTGACAGCTATCGCATGCGCGTACAAAATTGTGAGCCTCTTTGAAGAGACTGGGCCAAAAGTAGTTCGCCTCTAGCGCCTTCCAAGCGGTTTAGTTGGCTTGATAATGCCCCCTGGCTGGACCCTCGTGATAATGCCTAAGTATTTTCAAGCACTCCTCACCCACTACTCATCTTTGGATCGCTTGGTCTGTGCAAATACGAAAAGTAAATGGGTCCTCCCAAAAGAAATTTTTCAAGTCAGAAAAGAATTTCTTCTTTTGATGACTTGAAAATTCTTTTGGAAGTACCCGCACGACTAAATAGTTCAAAAAATCTACGAACCAAGGCAAAGATGACGAAGATAAACGAATGGCAAGGAGGCGTTCCTTGGGGAATTTGTCATTTATTTTAGATTCGACGAGCGCTTCCGTACCGGATTTCCTAAGCGGGAGAGGTGGTCTGCCGCTAGATTTTTCGCGCCCTTCTTATCCTGGATCTCCAAAGTAAACTCTTGTAGGAGGATAATCCATTGAAGAAGGCAGGGCTTCGCATCATTTTTAGCTAATAAATATTTAAGGGCGGAGTGATCGGTAAATACAATAACTTTAGAAAGCGTTAAATACTAGCAAAACTTATCAAAAGCGAAAATGACGACTAAGAGTTCCATTTCTGTTGTCGTGTAATTTACTTGTGCGGAAGTGAGCGTCTTGCTAGCGTAATAAATTGGATGAAAATGTTTTTCTACGCATTGGCCAAGAACGGCACCTAAGGCAATATCACTAGCGTCACACATAATTTCGAATGGAAGGGACAAATTAGTGGCCACTAAAACTGGTGAGGTGATAAGTTTTTGTTTTATTAAATTAAAGGCAGACTCACATTCGCTACTAAAGATGAAACGTGATTCCTTTTCCAAGAGGTGAGTTAGAGGCTTTGTTATTGTTGGGTATTGTATCCACAATGTACCTGATTTGAAGAAGCCCATGTACAAGCTAAGGTAAATAGACAATGTATTTGATGAAATATTTCTAGTTGTGCTTGCAGTTATTCCATGCTAAGTACACACCAATGTCAGGGTGCAGTGGGTCAATATACACGGGTCTGTGCAACGTAATCCCTCGTTGAGCAAATCAGTGTGTTGGCCTACGTGTACTCTCTCTATTGGGGTGTACTTGATTTCAAGCACAGGGTCATGAAAGATCATGAGCAGACAAGGAGCAAGGATGAGCCAAAGACCAGCTTGCAGACTGAAAGACGAAAATCATCAAAGTGTAAATCGTCGAGAATCACTAAGTGATTCTCGCCGATTTGTCGAGAATCAATAGTGATTCTCGACGAGTCGTCGAGAATCACTAGTTGATTCTCGCCGGGTTGGGCTGGCTGTCTCGACGCAGTCAGAAAACTCATCTAAGGCAGAATCGTCGAGAATCACCAAGTGATTCTCGTCGATTCGTCGAGAATGACTTTGCATTATCGACGAGTCGGCGAGAATCCAAGGTAATTCCCGCCAATTCTCCCCGGCCTCTATAACCTGTGCAGCCAGAATTCTCCAAGTAGAATTCGGCGAGAATCGTAAGTGACTCTCGCCGATTCGTAGAGAATCACCTACGATTCTCGCCGAAATTGACTTAGGTATTTTTCTAACTCAGTCTGGACCGGTCCACGTTATCTACGGGATTTTGAACCGGACCTTGGTCTTACTGCTGGTGGGGCCCAAAACGGTCATCTCTTGACCTAGTGTATAAATACTCTGGTATTTGTGTACAGTAAACAAAATAGACGATATATGAAAAAGAGCGGCCGACAAAACCCTAATCTCGCGAACTTGCTCCGCCTCCGTCGCCGCAGCCGATCACCGAAGTCGATCTCGATCTCCTCCAGATCCTCGGTGATAGAAGCCAAGTCCTGCACAGCGTCTCATGTGTCTATCCAGAGATCTTTTGTCTCTTGATTTGAGATAGGGAAATCTTTCCCCATCCAAATCGATCGAGACGATAGATCCTCGTGTGACCGTTGGTAGACCTTGCCGACTTCGCTAAGAAGATTGGATCTCCAGTGCTTTGCTGTTGTTTTCAGTTGCCGCCACCAACACCGAAAACGTTGCCGCCGCTCGTTGCCGCCGTCGGTCTCGGGGAGATTCTCTCAAAGTGAGATCTAGGGTTGTGGACTCTTCGTTGACTTCAAGAACACGTCATCGAACGAAGAGGGACACCTTAGTCTCCATACTTTATTTGTATTTCTTACAAGCTATTCTCATTTCTTTGTAAAGGACCGTTTGGTCTCTAGTTGTAGGGTTGGGTGCAACCCGTGTTGTGGGAGTGTTGACTCCTACGTGTGGAAGGGTTCCTTCCGTTAGTGTAAGGATTGGATTTCAATCCTGTTAGTGAAGTGACCGAGTCGTTCCTGGTTGGGAGATAGGTCGAAGGGGGAAAGTGGACGTACCCAAATCGGGGAACCACTATAAATTGCTTGTGTATTTTTTGTGCTGTGTTGTTTTGTTTTCTTGTGCAGGTGAAACCTTATTTCCGCAAATTCGCTGCAAATACACCTATCCCCCCCATAGGTGTAAGTAGTTGACACGAGGTGGACTTTCAAGTGGTATCAGAGGGAGGTTGCTCATCAAAAAGGTTCACACCTTGAGTAGAATCCTGCCACCAGTATCACGAAGAAGACCGATATCTTCCATGGACGGACTCAAGCACTCCGGCAAAATCCCAGTATGCACCAGACTGAACTTTCCTATCTGGAAGGAAAGAATCAGATTCTACATGGAAGCAGTCGACCCCCGGCTCTTCATGATAGTGGAGGAGGGACCCTACATTCCCACCAAGGTCTCCGCCATTGATCCAACCAGGAAAGTTCCCAAGAAACTTTCGGAAATGGACAAGGACGAAATGGTGCTGTTCGGACTCGACAAGAAAGCTCAGAGCATCCTGGTGAGCGCAGTTGACGACTCTATGATGCAGAACTTCAGCAACTGTAGGACAGCCAGGGATCTATGGAGCTGTCTGATCGTCCTAATGGAGGGCACAGATGAAGTGAGGGACGATCGAAGATCCCTCCTCAATCAGAAATATGAGGCCTTCAGGCAAGGGCCAAAGGAGGAGATCAGAGTCACCTTCGAAAACTTCCTCAAGATCGTCAATGCACTCAAAGGATATGGAAGAGTGTTCACTGAAGGTAAACTCAATGATAAGTTCCTTAGGTCCCTCACTAAGGAATGGGACACAAAGATCTGCGCCATCCGCGAGTTTGGCAGACTTGCGGAAACTGATCCACAGATTCTGTTCGGGAAGCTCATGTCCTATGAGCTGCAGTTGAACACAAGGAAGGCTGAAGAGGAAGCAGAGAAAGCCGCGGCGAAGGAAAAGACGGTGGCTCTGAAAGCCATTCAATCCAGAAAGGGTAAGGGTGTCGCTTCTTCCCGTGCGTGGAAGAGGGATGAAGAGGAAGACTCTGAGCCAAGCTCCTCCGGCTCAGAGTTATCTGAGGAAGATTTATCCCTTATCACACGGGAATTCAAGAAGTTCCTCAAGCTGAGGAATCAGAGAAAGAGAAACGGCTCCTCCTCAAGGGATCAGAAGAAGAACTATTCCTCTGACAGGTATGTTTCCAAACCGAACAAACACCGCTCTTCTGACATTATATGCTTTGGTTGCAACAAGCCAGGACACGTCGTGGCTGACTGCCATCAAGGCAAGAGAGAAAAGGGAAAGGGAGAGGAGCACAGGTCCTCAAAAGACAAGAAGAAGGAGAGGAGTTACATCGCAAAGAAGCCAAAGACGCTGAGTGAATCTGACACGTCAGACACCAGCGATGATGAGGAAGCCTACTTTGGGCTAATGGGTCGCTCTGACTCAGAAGGAGAATGCCCCCCATTTACTGGGAAGGTAAAAGCTCACACCCCTCTCTCTGACTCTAACTCTGATCCTGAGTCTCAGGATGATGATGCTGAGGATAGCCCTTCGGCCCTTGAAGCTGAGCTCCTAGATAAGTATGAGCTTCTGCTCAATACATTCCTGAAATGTCGAAAGAAACTGAAGGCTGAGAAAAAGGAAGTTAAATTCCTTAAAAGTGAGAGTGTATCCCTGAGGGAAGAGATCACCAGTTTGATCTCCCTCCGACAGGAGCACTTGGACCTGACTTCAAAGCATTCAGAGTCTCTTAAGCTCCTTGATCTTAAGCAGGAGGAAGTCGACAAGTTGGAAGAACTACTTACGGCAGAAAGGAAGATCGTCAAGAGCTTCTCTATGCCAAAAACTGTTCTTCCATAAGTTGATACCTTCTCTGCTCAAGCCAAAGGAGCTGGCTTGGGGCACGTTGGGGTATCTAGCTCCTCATCCAGGAGAAACAGGAACAGGAGAAAGAATAAGGCTGCCAAGAAAGCCTCTGCTGATGAGAAAGGAAAGGCCCCACTCAGCCCTGTTGAGTTCAGAAAGCCTAGCTTTCCCTGTAACCAACATGACTTTGAGTCAACATATGGGCATCACTTCAGGCCCTCGGTTGCAAAGCCGAAGAGCCGATATGATGGGTGGACCTTTCCCCGTAACTTCAGTGAGAGTGTCTTCAAGGCACCTTATGAGGAAATCCACTTGGGAAATTATGGTCCATTCTCTAGCGGCCATAATAGGAAGCTAGCACCTAAGGCCAAGCATGTTACACTGAAAAGCCAAGAGGTGAAGAAGCCATGTGACTGTGGTCATCATGTTGCCTCCACCTCCAGGTCTTCGGCCACAGCTGAACCCCGCGTTTCAAGGGTAAAGCAGGCGCCCAAGAGGAAGTATAACAGGTTTGACTGCTGGTGCTGTGGCAAAATTGGTCACTTTGCCATGGATTGTTGGTTTAATCCAAGGTATAACGAGACTCCTTATATTAGCAATGCGAGGCCGACCACTCGTAGAGTTAACCAATCGAGGGGGAGTATGCTAACAAGGAATCTAGGACCCAAGTTCGATTGGGTTCCTAAGGCAAATTAATTCTGTTTTGCAGGGATGTCCAAAGGCCAACAAAACTCCTATTTGGTATTTGGACAGTGGATGCTCCCGTCACATGACCGGGACAAGAAGCCTGCTGAGGGAGTACTCTCCAGTCGAGGATGGACCCAAATTCATATTTGGGGGATCTGATCGGGGAGTCACCAGAGGTTACGGTATGATTTCCAACGGTATACTCTCTATCACTAACGTAGCTTATGTTGAAGGGTTAAATCATAACCTGATCAGCGTAAGCCAGTTATGTGATAAAGGGTATGACGTTAAGTTCTGCAAGGATAAATGCCTGATAATATCATGTGACTCTTCGGAGACCGTATTAACAGGCATTAGGAGCAAATATATTTTCTGTTTAGATTTTCTTAGTTTAGATTCTTCTACCCCAGTATGCCTCGTTGCTAAAGGCAGTGCATCTCTTTGTGAACAATGGCACAAGAGATTGGCACACATTAATTACAAGACAATTAATATGCTGTTTTCCAAAGACTTAGTAAGGGATGCTCCCTTTATTAAGTGCATCAAAGATAGTTCATGTCCTGCCTGTCAGATGGGCAAGCAGACTCGGGCTACCTTTAAGGGCATCCCAGACAAAGATTCCTCCAGATGTCTATATCTTCTGCACATGAACTTGTTTGGTCCAATACAAGTTTATAGCTTAGGAGGGAAGTCGTATACGCTAGTGATTGTAGATGATCACTCTCGGTTTACGTGGGTGTTCTTTTTAAAACGCAAGTCTGATACGTTTGACATCTTCACCAGTTTTGTCAAGCATATACAGAACGAACTTAACTGCTTAGTGGTCAAAATTAGAAGTGACCACGGAACAGAGTTTGAGTCTGGGGCTATGACAGAGTTCTGTGAAGAGCTTGGTATCTTTCATGAGTTCTCCTCCCCTCGCACTCCTCAACAGAATGGAGTGGCGGAGAGGAGGAATAAAACACTCATTGAAGCGTGCACGACAATGTTGAATGACGCTTCTCTCCCAGAATACTTCTGGGCCGAGGCTGTCAATACGGCCTGTCATGTACAAAACCGGGCATTGATCAACAAGAGCCATCGTAAGACTCCTTATGAGCTACTGAAAGGCAAGAAACCAACCATGTCCTATCTGAGGATTTTTGGCTGCAAATGTTATGTACTAAATAATGGGAAGTACTCGCGTACTATGTTTGGTGAAAAATGCTTCGAAGGCATATTCATGGGCTATAGTAGCCACAGCCGGGCTTATAGAGTTTTCAACAAGAAAACCCTAGTGGTAGAGGAATCAATAAATGTTGTATTTGATGAAGGAAGCTTGCTTAACTGCAAGACATCTATGTTGGAACCCTGGTTCTGATTTGGGCTAGGATCTCTATTAGGTTGTTTAGTTTAGTTTATTTATTTCTTGTAATTTTAGTTTTTGAAAGACTTAACCCAAATAGGGGGAGATTGTTGGTACCCTAGTTTGGATTTGAGTTAAGGCTTTCCTCTTAGTCTCTTGACCCAAGATTTATCTATGGTCAAAGTCTTGTTGTTGAGTATTCTCTTTTCCAGTAAAATTCTGGCTAAGGGATTTTCAGGTTCGACTATTGTCGAACGCTGATCGACTATCATCGATCAGCCGGTCGACGATCGTCTGTCTGTTTGACCGACTATCTTCTGTCTTCAGATAGTCGTGCTCTGTCTTTTGTCTGCTCGACGCTCTGTTGGATCGTCGAGCTCTGGTCGACTATCTATTGATAGTTCGATGTTTTCTGTCTGCCTACCTCGACGCTTTCTGTCTGAGTCGGTCGACTATCTAAATAATAGGCCGACGATCTCAGCAGGTCGTTCGACTATAGTCGAAGGTCGTTCGACGATCAGCTGTCTGCATATATAATATTATATGCGCTTTATTCTGTATTTTATTTCTTATTTTATCTGATATATTTACTATATATTATCTGATAGATTTACTTCATATACTTCAAAGCAATCCTTGCTATTCTTATGCTTAAGTCTTTCCTATTAGATAAAGTGTTTTTGTCTTATTAGTTGACTTTCTGACTGCTTTATTAATGCAGCTGTCCTTTATAGCCGTTGGCTGTAAAGAGTTATTTCTGATGTGATCCTTTTATCTTTCTTTATCAGATTTTATACTGCAGCTTCTTATGAAGCTTTATTTCCTTATATAGAATATATTTATCTGCAAGATATGTTGTCTTGTGTTAATTGCAGCCAAGATTCAAGATCTGAGAAGAAGACAAAAGATCAACTCAAATAATAGAGCTGTTGCTGCTCTTATATATAAAGAGTTCTTTTGAAAGAACTAGGTGTAGAAGCAGAGCTGTAGAACAAGAAGAAACCTGTACAGCATACAGAGAAAGAAACAGCTTACAGCTAGCTCTCAGCAATATCCATCCATCTGAGAAGTTATCTCTTCACTCTTCCTCAACCTGAGTGCTCCTGATCCAGGAAGATACACTCAGAGATATTGAAGAAGAAGAAGAAGAAGGAAGCTGAAGAAGAACATCCATTCCAGATCTCTAGTCTTCTTCAGGCTTTATACCTTCAGAACTTCAAGACAGCTTGCTGTCAGAAGTTCTGAAGAGTCTCTTGTGCTTCTCTAATCTATTGTAAAATAGAGAAGACAATCTAACTCTCTTTCCCCCTCATGTAAAGGGTTGTTTACTCCCTTCAAAAGTAAAGCTTGGTTTTTAGACACCTGATCAAAAGTCTAAAGGGTCTCTAGATCTACCTGAAGCTGATCTTGTTGGTGGCAGGGCACCTGATCAAAAACCTGAGTGGATTCCTACCGTGTGGGTAGAAGAGTGGATGTACCCAGTGTTTGGGGAACCACTATAACACCATGTGTCGTCTGGTTGCTTTCTTTATTAATTGCATTGTGGCTGTGATTAGCTTTAACTAGGATTGCTAGTTGCTGGATTAGGACCCAAGCTTAACTGTAATTACAGTTAGCTTGAGTTTGTGCACAACACTTGTGGTAGGGCTTTAGTCCTCTTCTCTTAATATCTATAATCCTCAATTCCGCAATCGGTATCTATCCCTTCACCTTCAATTGGTATCAGAGGGAGGTTGACTGACTGAATAGGCTAACACCTAAGTCACAAGATCCTGATAGATACCAAAGTTTATAAATATTCACATTCACTTTCATGGCCCAGTACAATGATTATTTTAGCACCAGCCCTCCAGCTTGCAACTTAGCTGAGTTTAGCATCTGGAAGGCAAGAGTCAAATTATATATGAACTTTATTGATGAAGAAATTTTCTCTTCTATCTTAACAGGTCTTCCAACTTCGGCAACAACAACACAAAGTGCCAGGCTAGCTGATGCCAGAGCAATGAACATCCTAGCTCAGTCATTATCTGATGACTTATTTCAGGATGTTGTTGATTGCTCAACAGCTAAGGAGATGTGGGATTCCATTCATCAAATGGATTCTGAACCCATGGATGCAATATCAGAAGGAAGCCACATCATCTCATCTGAAGGAGAAGAATCAACATCCCTAGATGTTGTCTGGGATGTCTCAGATGATGAATCATCATTTGAAGATGTAGAGGAGGAAGCAAGGGCCAAAGAATTTTGCATAATGGCCATAAATGCTTCATGCAGCAATTCAGAAGCTGAACAAACAGAGGACAATTCAAAACCTGAAAAGGTTAAGGTAATATCTAATTCTGTTTTCAGTTCAGTTATTTTAGAAATTCAATATTGCTGACAAGATTTAACAAAACCTGAGAAGGAACCAACACTTCTCAGAGAAATGTTTTCTTTATATTTTAATGAGTTCAGATTTGAGAACTCAGTTAGCTGTTTTATAAATCTGTTTTATTATTATAAGGATAAAATAGTTAGAATAATTTCAAATTCTTTTATTATCTGGAACAGATTCATTAGGAAACATATTTTCTTAAAACTGATTATATCTGTGTGATTTGTTGCTCAAATATTTTATTCAGATTTCTGTATAAAGAAATTCTCTGTCAGATAACTCTATTTCTTATAGATCCTTTTCTAATTTCATTTAGATTGAGTCCTCTACTCTAGTTGCATTTGTCAACTGAGTTTGAATCTCGTCTAATGAAAAGAAATTCTATAGGAAGGAAGATATCTGATTTTGTTTTTCAGATCCAGAATCTTAATTAAAATTGCTGGACAAATATCAATTTTTTTGCTGCTAACATATCCTTGTTCAAGGAGAGAGCAATCTCTACCATAGCTTTCTGCAGGTACTATTTACAAGAGTTTACTGGATGACTCAATCAAAATTCAAAGTCATCTCAGCCTCCTCCAAATCACATGTACTGCATCAACATAGGGGGAGATTGCAAATACCAGCAGCAGCCAGCTAAGCAATGTTTTTCTTTATATATCTTATGCTTTTGATGACTACTTTTTAGTCATCCTTTTTTGGGTAATTTAGTAGCATAAATTTCTAAGTATTATTATAATTTTATGTTGTTGTATGCTGATAGTCCGTTTTATAGCCTAAACTATTATGGTATTTTCTAGCTTTCAATTTACAAAGCATGTCTTGTATGCTTATATTTTGACCCTTTTTTGTATATATTATTGTCACTAACATCTTCCCTTCTTTTTGCAGGATTTTACAAGTTTTGCTGTTACACGCCCCATGGTCACGCCCTCCTAGGGCGTGTACCAAGGGCGTGTAACCTAGTGGGATGAAGCCGCCGGTCCGAAGTCAATCTCCACCAGAAACTAGCTGTCACGCCCACTGACATGCCCTACGTGGGCGTGTCTGACAGGCGTGACCCGCCAAGTCCCGAGAAGTCAGTACCGAGCTCAATTTTAACGCACCGAATCAGACACGCCCTATGGTCACGCCCTCCATGGGCGTGTTCGATGGGCGTGTAACTTAGCAACCGCGCCAGAATTAAATGCCAACGCTCCAAATGTCGCACCGAATCAGACACGCCCTATGGTCATGCCCTCCATGGGCGTGTTCGATGGGCGTGTAACTCAGCAACCGTGCCAGAATTAAATGCCAACGCTCCAGATGTCGCACCGAATCAGACACGCCCTATGGTCACGCCCTCCATGGGCGTGTCATAGGCCGTGACCCAGCCCGAAAAAAACTCTATAAATAGGGATCATCTTCTAGTGTTTGGAAGGGGGGATGGAGAGAGATTAGAGAAGAAGAAGTGCTGCTATTTTAGTTTTTATGTCTTAAGCTTGTCTCTTCCTTTTTACTTCAAGTAATTGAGTTTCTTTTCATGCAAGCCTTTTTCGCATTTCTGTACTTCCTTTTTACAACATTTGTAATCATCGTAGAATGTGTTCTTATAGTATCTGTGTGCCCTACTTGTGATTCCTCCACATTACGAAATAAAATAGTTCGCTATTCTCTTTCCCTTCTACTCGGTGTTATTTTCCATACTATTAATATGATCTTCATTTTCTATACCATGAATAACTAAATCCTCCTTGTACTCGATCTTGATGATCTGAGGTTTGAGTGATTAAGTTATGATGCTTTAATTTTACCTTTCCTTTTTAGGGGTTTAACCTTGAATTGCTCTTGAATTCTTTTGGGTTGGAGATATATCATCGATGTATACTCTCCGCCTTAGATTTCAAGCTTGGCTAGCCAAAAGGCCGATAGTTTGAAGTGAGCACTCAAGAGGAAAGGGATTGGTATGCACCCCTCGAGAGAGGCAGACATTCAAATCCCCCGGATTGGAGTAAAATCTAATATTGGGGTTCACCGCGTAAAGCGAGCTTTAGGCCTCTGATTCAGACGAAAGTCGGTCGGACCTTCCTAAACTCAGTCGGACACGACTTCGAGAGAAGCGTGTTTAAGCTTTAGGAACCTCCACGGTCAAGAAACTCTTCCCTATTAAGTTTAGGCTTTTATCGCATTTCTTTATTACTCTGGCCGAGGTGATTCTTGATCGAGTACATTTCCATCCCTTTGTCGTAGTTCTTTAACACTTTATCGTAATCGCGTCTAATAGTTCTTTAACTTAATGCAGTGGTTCTCTTTCTAGCGATTAACTATATTTCCTTTCTTAATTGCAATTTCCTTTTTAGCCCTCAAGATTTTCCTTCGATAAAATAATAGTCTTCGTGTGAGTAAGTGTATTTAGCAGTACCCGGATTTCAATACGACACTTGTGTCCCCTAGCTACAATTCGATAGGTATACTTGCCTAGATGGATTGCTAGTTCGGTTGCTTTTATTTTCTTCACGATTAGTAGACACCAAGTTTTTGGCGCCGTTGCCGGGGAATCAGCTCTTGTTGATATATTGAAAACACGAATCTATTACTTTTATCTTCCTTATTGCAAACCAAAAAGAAAAAAAATCGCTTTAAAAATAATAATAATAATAATAATAATAAATATAATCATTTTCAATAGATACCCACATCACAAGTTTCCTACACCAACAAAATCCTCTCAAAAAGGGCAATGCGGTTTTAAGTGCCGCTATCTTGTCTAGTACCTTGCGAACCCTTCATCGGGTAGTCCTTGGGAAGTTTGGGAGCTAAAACATCTAAAAATATATATATTTAAAAAAAAAACTTAATAATAATAATAAACAATACTTCTCTCTTTCTTCTTCCAGTGCATGACCCGGGGAAGTCCGTCGGTTATTTTGGACTTGGACCACGAAATCGAGCGTACTCTTCGGAGAAGATTGCGATTTCAAAGCCCGACTCTTCAAATACCGGTCGAACATTCCGATTCATATTCTACCTTAAGAATGGACAATCCCAACCAAGAGGAAGTCTTGCAAAGACCCAACCAAGAGGAAGTCGTGCAAAGGACTATGTCCCATTATGCAAGACCAAACCTGGAGGGTACAGAATCTAGCATAGTTCGCCCCGCTATTGCAAACAATAACTTCGAGCTTAAGCCTAGCATCATTCAAATGGTGCAGCAATATGTACAGTTCGACGGATTGCAAGATGAAGATCCGAACTTGCATATTGCTAATTTTCTTGAAATCTGTGACACCTTCAAGATTAATGGTGTCTCGGACGATGCGATAAGGCTAAGACTCTTCCCATTCTCCTTAAGGACTAAAGCCAAACAGTGGTTGAGTTCTCTTCCAAGAGGATCAATCACTACTTGGAACATTTTAACTGAAAAATTTCTTTCTCGTTATTTTCCCCCCGCCAAAACTGCTAAGTTTCGAAATGATATAACTTCATATTCTCAAATTGATTCTGAGACCCTCTATGACACTTGGGAGAGGTTCAAAGAACTTTTGAGAAGATGCCCACATCATGCTCTGCCTGTATGGTTGCCGGTTCAGACATTCTATAATGGGCTAAACCAAGAGACTAAGCAAATGATAGATGCCGCTTCCGCTGGTTCTTTAGACCGCAAAACTCTGGAAGCCGCCCTTGAGCTTATCGATGGCGATGAACACTTATTAGTGGAATTCGTCCAGGTCTCGCCCATCTAAACCTGCAGGTATCTATGAAGTGGATTCGGTGATGCAACTGGCGATGCAAGTGGAAATGCTCAACAAGAAGATCTCGGAGATGACTGCTCCCTCCGCCGCTAAGGTATATGAAAATGCTGCTGCTGCCGAGCAGGTGGATTATCTGGGGAACATACCCAGGCCTGCTCAAAATATTTCTGCGAATAATTTTTCTGCTTTTTCGAATTTTTCTTCTCCTCCTGGTTTTTCTGCTTCTTCGAACATGTTGGAACACCCTATTACTAATTTGGGTAAGGATCACTATGCTTGTCTTAGGATCCTAGTTGACCTAGTTGTATAGTTGAGAAGGTCAACATTAGAATGAGTCTAGGGTCTAGAACTTAGTTTTGAAGCTGCCCCCAAGACCACTCCAAGATCAAGGATGAAGAGCTAAGTCTAAGGCAATTTTCGTCGAGCTCTGGTCGACGAATCGTCGAACTCAGTTCGACGCTCTCTGAGCTCAACTTCAACAAATCGTCGAGCTCCGGTCGACGATCTTCGAGCTCAGATCGACTATCTGCTTTTAGCTAGCTTTTGCTTAATCGTCAAACTCCCCTCGACTATCGTCTAGCTCAGTTCGACGATGCCTCCTTCAGCTGTTTCTCAGGTCGCTGAGCTCAGTTCGACGATCTTTGAGCTCAGTTCGACGATTTCTGTCTGCTTATCTCAGTTCATCTCTGAGCTCAGTTCGACGATCGTAGAGCTCAGATCGACGATTCTTTGGAGAGATCAACGTCTTCAAGATTTCAAATGCTGCTGATTTTTTTGGAATGTTTTTGAATATTATCAGCATTTATGACAGAAGATCTCCCAGCCGTTTGGAGCAAGTTTCAAGGTATCATTCAGAGAATGTTTGCTGGACTTTCCTCTAAAAGACAAGACCATTTATGGAAAGCATTTATGACTGACCAACGGCCATCTTTGGACAAGGAGAATATTCAGAAAATCAATTCCATTCCTATGGTCCTTTAGATATACAGAAAAACCACAACAAAAAACACAGAGCTGATAGACAGAAAAACAAGAAGAGAAAACACACAGAAGAATACTGTTAGCAGAAGAACAAGAAAACTACAACATCTAGATCTTCTAGCTGACTAAGTGCTCTTGCATCTTCATCTTAGATTTCCAGACACATCATCTTTCAGCTGTTCTGCTGAAACCATTCTTTTCTGGAGATCAAGTTCTGAAGACCTATCACCCTTCTACAAAGCTTCTCTGCCTGAACCTCTCTACATCTCAGGGGGAGCTTTGACATCTTCAATCCACTTGTGCTTCTCTCATTTGACTGAGAACAGAGAAGACAACTTCAACTTTCACTTTTTCTTTTCCTGCTGTAAAAGGGTTCTTGAACTCCCTTCAAAAGTTCTGTCTGGTTCTGAGAGCCTTGTCAAAACTCAGTGGTGGCAAGACACCTTATCAAAAAATCTAGCTTTGGTTTTTGAGCACCTTATCAAAAGCTCAATGGTGTCAGGACACCTGATCAACTCAGTCCTGAGTGGATTCCTACCAAGGGTGGTAGAAGAGTGGATGTACCCAGTTTTGGGGAACCACTATATTTCCTTGTGCCTTCTGGTTCTGCTTGTGTGATTTGTCTGCTGTGTGCTGTGTCCTTTTCCTTTCAGTTTTTAAGTTTCTGTTAGCACTCTACACTATAGCTTAAATAGAATTTTAATTTGTGCTATTTTAATAATTCAAAAAATATTTTAAGTAAACTCTATTCACCCCCCCTCTAGAGTTGAGATAGATCTTACCCTCACTTTCAATTGGTATCAGAGGGAGGTTGGTTGCTCATACTGGTTAACACCTGAACCAAAAGATCCCTGATAAGATCAATCTCTGTAGAGGATTACTTTCTATACATCTATCTACTCATTTAGAGACATGGCACAGAACAAAGATTATGCAAGCACCAGACCACCAGTGTGCAACCTCTCCAAGTTTGCACTCTGGAATGCAAGGATTAGATTGTATATGAATTCTATTGATGAGGATATCTTTAATTCTGTCTTGACAGTGTGTCCAACTCCACCAGCAAGCTCAAGTACAAGTGCTGTTCCACCTCCCTCTGGAACAGATGCAGATATAAAGAAGTGGAAGATTGCAGATGCTAAGGCTATGAACATCTTAGCCCAAACTATGTCTGATGACATTTTTCAAAAGGTAGCTGAATGCAACTCAGCCAAAGAAACCTGGGACAAACTCTCTGAAATTGTCTCAGGATCTGCTGATGAAAGAAAGGATAGAAGGTCTCATCTGATAAGTCAATATGAGAACTTCAAGAAAGGAGAAGGTGAATCAGTGGCTGACATGTACAATAGACTAAGTCTGATTGTCAATGAGCTAAAGACTTTGGACAAGGAAATCTCTTTAACTGAACTAAATGATAAAATCCTGATGTGCTTTCCCAGCACTTGGGATTCAAGAATCTGGCCAATCAAAGATGCCAGAAGTCTGAATGAGATTACCACTGAAGCTCTCCTGGGCAAGCTCAAATCCTATGAGCTGCTCATTAAAAATAGAGAAGAAGAACAGAAGGCTGCCTCTCCAGCCACAAGGAAAGAAAAGACCATAGCCTTCAGGGCTGCAGAAGAGGAGCCTGAAGATAAAGCCACAGGAAATGATGAGCTCATAAGTCTACTGGCTAAGAGATTCTACAAAATGGCCAGAAAAGATTTCAGAAAAAGGCCATACAAGGGTCATGATAAACCAAGGTATGATAAATCAAACAACACTACAGAAATCATATGCTTTGGTTGCAGGAAACCAGGACACATTGTGCCTGACTGTCCAGAGAACAAGAATAAGGACAAGAGAGATAGAAGAGAAAGAAGAAAAGGAAAGGATCACAAGAAGAACAACTCAGACAAAGCCTCCTTCAGCAAAAACAAACATACAAGGAAGGGCTTTGTTGCTGAGACCTGGAGTGAGACTGAAGAGGAATCTGAAGCCTCATCCAGTTCCAGTGATGATGAGGATGATGCAGATGAAAAGGAGTTTTGCATGATGGCTATCAATGCATCACAACAAAACTCTGATGAAGAATCAGAATAAGATTCAGACACTCACCCAGATGAAGATCAGGTGAAGACCTATCCAGCATCAAACCATCAATGGTATCTGGATAGTGGGTGCTCAAAGCACATGACAGGGGACAAGGACAATTTCACTTCCTTCAAAGCCAAGCTTGGACCCAAAGTAATTTTTGGAGACTCAAGCTTTGGAACTACAAAAGGATATGGTGCAGTCCAAATTGGCTCAGTCACCTTCAAAAGGGTGGCATATGTTGAAGGACTCAAGCACAACCTGATAAGTATCAGTCAATTGTGTGATGAAGGATATCAAGTAACCTTCAACAAAGCCATATGCAAAGTTCAGTCAGTGGACAACACAACTGTGTTGACAGGTAACAGAAGAGGTAACATTTACTTAGTGAATTTTCTTTCACCTGTAGTAGATATCTGCCTGTTTAACTCCATTTCAAAACCAAACAATTTGTGGCATAAAAGACTAGGACACATTAACCTTAGAACCATTGCTAGGCTATCCAAAGACAACCTTGTTAGAGGACTACCTTCTGGTCCCTACAAGAAGGAAGAACTTTGCAAGGCATGTCAATTAGGCAAGCAAACTAAAAGTAGTTTTAACTCAATTAATAAGAGTGACTCACCTAGGATCTTGTACCTGCTGCATATGGATCTTTTTGGACCCATATCAGTGCAAAGCCTAAGAGGGAAATCCTATACTTTAGTGATTGTAGATGACTTCTCAAGATTCACATGGATATTCTTTCTGAGGAAGAAGTCTGATAACTTCAAGTGTTTGACAGATTTTCTCAAATGCATTCAGATTGAGTTCAACACTCACATTGCCCTGATCAGAAGTGATCATGGGACAGAGTTTGATTCTCTTCTCATGCAAGAGTTCTGTCAAAGTGAAGGGATCAGGCACACTTTCTCAGCTCCTAGAACTCCTCAACAAAATGGGGTAGCTGAAAGGAAAAATAGAACCCTAATTGAATCTGCTACTACATTGTTGTCAGATGCTCACCTACCTCTATCCTTTTGGGCTGAGGCAGTGAACACCTCCAACTACGTGTTGAACAGAAGCCTGATACATAAACTGAAGGGCAAGACTCCCTATGAACTGCTCAAAGGGAAGAAACCTAAAGTAAAATATTTTAAAGTTTTTGGTTGTATTTGCTATGTTCATAATAATGACAAGAAATATCTAGCTAAATTTCAAGCCAAAGCTGATGAAGGAGTGTTTCTGGGATACTCCATGATCAGGAAGGCCTATAGGGTGTACAACAAATCTTCTTGTAAAATTGAAGAGTCTGTTCATGTTGTTTTTGATGAAGCTAACATGTCTTTCAAGGAGAAGAATGCTTCTACCATAGAACCTTTGCAGGTACATTCTTTAGCTGAAGACTTGAACAAACTGCAAGTTACTGAAAAGAATGACAGCAGTGATGATGAAGAAGAAGCTCAACATCTAAAAGAAAATCACCTTGAAGAACTAGTTGCTGTTCCACTAGAGGAAACAACAACACAGGCTGGTGAACAATCAACACCTCTTGTTGATTTAGTAACAATAAGAGATCATCCAACTTCCCAAGTTATTGGAGACATCTCAGCTGGTGTGCAAACCAGAAATCAGGTCAACCAGAACCTAATGCACACTTGCTTCCTATCTCAAATTGAGCCTCAATCCATTCAAGATGCAGAGCAAGATCCACACTGGATCATTGCAATGCAAGAGGAGCTGCATCAATTTGAAAGAAATCAGGTTTGGGAACTAGTGCCTAAGCCAAAAGATCATCCCATTGTTGGAACAAAGTGGGTCTTCAGAAATAAGCTGGATGATCAAGGAGTCATAGTCAGAAACAAGGCAAGGCTTGTTGCTCAAGGGTACTCTCAACAAGAAGGAATAGATTATGATCAGACCTTTGCACCAGTTGCAAGGTTAGAGGCCATCAGAATATTCCTAGCATATGCTGCTCACAAAGGATTCAAAGTATACCAAATGGACGTGAAAAGTGCATTTCTTAAAGGGGACATCAAAGAGGAAGTCTTTGTTAGACAACCTCCAGGTTTTATCTCTCTAACTCACCCTGATTATGTTTACAGGCTGCATAAAGCATTGTATGGTCTCAAGCAAGCTCCCAGAGCATGGTATGAGACCCTAGCATGCTTTCTTCTGGAAAATGGTTTTATTAGGGGGAGAGTAGACCAAACTCTTTTTATTAGAACCCATAAGTCCCACACCCTACTAGTACAAATCTATGTAGATGATATCATATTTGGATCTACTGATTCAAATTTGTGCAAGAGGTTTTCCAACCTAATGCATTCCAAATTTGAAATGAGTAGCATGGGTGAGCTCTCCTTCTTCTTAGGATTGCAAGTCAAACAACATGCTGAAGGCATCTTTATTTCTCAAGCCAAGTATGCAAAAGAATTGGTCAAGAAGTTTGGTATGTCTGAAGCATCTTGTATGAAAACACCCATGCCTACCAATGCTGTATTGGATGCTGATCAGCATGGGAAGCCAGTTGATCAGACAACATATAGAGCAATAATTGGCTCTCTACTGTACCTTACAGCTAGCAGACCAGATATAATGTTTGCTACATGCATATGTGCTAGATTCCAAGTTAACCCTAGAGAGTCACACCTAACACTAGTTAAAAGGATTCTTAGGTATGTAAAGAGTTGTCCAAATCTAGGACTCTGGTATCCAAAAGAATCAGGATTTGAATTAACTGGATTCTCAGATGCTGATTATGCTGGATGCAGAATAGACAGGAAAAGCACCAGTGGAACATGTCAGTTCCTTGGTGACAGACTTGTCTCCTGGTTTTGTAAGAAGCAAACATCTGTGTCAACTTCAACTGCTGAAGCTGAATATATGGCTGCAGGCAGTTGTTGCTCACAAATATTGTGGATACAAAATCAGCTTCTAGACTATGGTTACAACTTAGAGCAGTCAAAAATTTTCTGTGATAATACTAGTGCTATTTCTATAGCACAAAATCCAGTCCTCCATAGTAGGACAAAACACATAGAAATCAGGCATCATTTCCTAAGGGATAATGTAGAGAAAAACAAAATTGAACTTCAATATATTCCTACTGATTTGCAAAGGGGAGATATTTTCACCAAACCCTTGGATGAAAAGAAACACAGGTTCTTCCTAAATCAGTTAGGCATGATAGATGGAGGAAGTCTTAATTAAAATCCAAGATTTTGAAAAGCTAAAACAGACCAAGACTAGGCTAAAAAATTCTGTCTTTTGAATGAGTTTAGACTCTGAACTGCGCTCGACGTTTTCTCAAAAATCGTCGAACGGAGATCAACGATCTTCCAAAAATCATCGACCAGAGATCGACGCTTTTGCTATCGTCGATCTGAGTTCAGAGCCTTCGCTAGATCTAGAATTTTTCTTCTTCTGTTCAGAGGCCGTCGAGCTGAGCTCGACGTTTTTCAACATCGTCGAACGAAGATCGCCGATTTTGAAGACTCTTCAGATTCCCTCTGTAGCCTAAATCGTCGAGCTTAGATCGACGCTTCGTCGAGCTGAGCTCCACGATTTTCTTTTTCGCCGTCGAACCCTAATATAAAATCATCTTTCAGCCGTCGTCCTCCTTTTTACGCTTTCATACTCTGCAACTTTCTTCCTTTTCCCTCCAAATTTTCTACGCTTGGTCGTTTTTGGTTTTCTGTTGCAGGTACATATGGCTGATTCGAGGGCTGCGATTGCCAAGATGAAGTTCGACACCGGTTTTGACATAGACATAAACTCATTTGATGGAAGCGACCAGCGCTTCAAGGATGTTCTGAATCTATTCAGAGAACAACAGCTAACCCAGATAATGACTACCAGGATGAAGATTGCATCTGAGGAGATTAAGGAATGGTGTTATACCGCAGCAGATGAGACTGAGAATACTGTTGTCGGCACCATTAAGGGGACCCAGGTAATTCTATCCCCGGCTTTATTAACTGACGTCTTTCAACTCAGTACTGGAGAAGACTCCATTGATCTGTCTGGAGAGGAGTATGCCTCCATGTTAGATAGGATGGGTCATAATGTAATCAACCCTAATAAACTGCTGAAAAAGAATCTGGCTATAGAATTCCAGTTCCTGGCTGATGTAGTTGGGAAGGTGCTGTTGGCCAAGCACTCAGCGCATGACACAATTTCCAGGTATCAGTTCTGCCTGATGGGAGCCTTACTGGATAAGAAACACCTCGACTGGGGCTCCATCTTCTTCACCCTGATTAAGAAGAAGATAAGCAAGTCTGCAGTCAGTTTTGGAAGAATCTTGGGGGTCTTTCTGCACTCAAGGTGCCCTGACCTTTTGACCTCTTCTGGGATGTTCATCAATGCATCCAAGAGGCTCTCCTGTGCCCTCTTCAGTAAATGGGACAGGCAGATAATCAACCCCTCCAGGGCTGCTGCAACACTTCTATCAGGCACAAGGACCAATCTGGTCACTCCTCTAGTAGAAGAGCTGCCTGCTTCTTCTTCTCCCCAAGCCATATCCACCCAAGCCACATATACCCAAGCCATCACCTCCTCACCACCAGTCTCCACCATTATTATCTCATCTCCCATTACCATTTCCTCACCTATGTCATCCCCTCCACCATCCTCCTCAGAGGTCTTCCATCCTCTCTTTTCCTATCCATTCCACACTCAACCATCATTTGCCCTTTTAGAGGATTCCCTCATGGATGACTCTCCATCTTCTCCTCCTGAGACATCTTCCCTCCATCAAATGCTCACTGACATCCTCTCTCAACCCTCCTTCATACCCTCCTTTACTCTTCCACTCTTCTCCTCAACCTTCTCTATCCCCATCATTCCTTCTTCTGAACCAACAATCCCTACTCCACCTACCTCCACCTTTTCAGTTTCAGTCACCATCC
Organism: Platanthera zijinensis; assembly: GCA_039513925.1. Classification (NCBI taxonomy): domain Eukaryota; kingdom Viridiplantae; phylum Streptophyta; class Magnoliopsida; order Asparagales; family Orchidaceae; genus Platanthera; species Platanthera zijinensis. The sequence goes on from CM077082.1 coordinate 188,576,867, forward strand.
CTCCATCCAACTTGACTACTACCTCTGCTCAAGCCTCACTTGGGCATGTAGATCTTTCTCGCCTGGCTGACAGGCTCTATGAGTTGCTAGCTCCCAAGCTGGTATCTCTGCTGGAGTCCTCCCTGACTCCACTCCTGAAGCAAGTCCAGGAGCTGTCCACCAAGCTTGATTCTTTTTCCTCCTCCCAGGCAATCCCTTCTACTGGGTGCCTTGGTTCACCTCTCTCTGAACCAAGGCAGGGGGAGATGCCTTATGAAGAAGTGATTGTGCCAGCTCCAGCTCCAGCTTCTACTCTCTCAGCAAGCTCAGGATGTGCTTTTGCACTTAATCTGCAGAGGTTACTATCCAGATTTGATACAGCCTATCTAATCTGTCTGCCTCCAATTACTGCTGAAGATCTGTCCAAGGCCATTGTGCCTGTACCTGTCTGTAATCCCAGCCAGATTGTTTCCTATATCAAGTCATGGAAGGCTGTGGATGTATCTGATGCTGCTACTAAGGCCACTGTGCCTCCTTTTGTTGATACTGCTGCTGCTGACATAGAAATGATTCCAGCACCTAATGCTGAGGAAATTGTTGTTGAAACTGATAATGCTGATTCCAATATCCCTGCTGCTCCTGCTCCTGCTCCTGCTGCTGCTGCAAAGCTCAAAGCTCAAGAAGAATATCTAAGAAGAATTGATGCTTTATATGATCAACCTCAGAGTTCTGAAAGTGATCAGTATAGAACTGATTCTGATGATCCTGCCAGCACAATTGCCAAAATGAGAAAAGCCAGAAGTAAAGCAATGATGTCAGTTCCTCCTGCCAAAGCTAAAGACTCCAATGACATTCCATATTACATTCTGCATGACTGCCCCATCACTGAACCATGGATGCAATTTTCCAAGAACCAACTAAAGGCCATGAAAAAGAGAAGAAAGCTTGACAAATATGAAAAAGGATCATCTCAACATCAGCCTCCTCCTCCTCCTCCTCCAGACTCTGGATCAGGCTCAGCTCCTCAAGCTCCAGCTCCTAGACAAAGTTCCTCTCAATCCTATTCTAAGTATTACCAAAAGGGACAACATCAAAGAGGGTATCAACCCAGAAGGGGTAGTTACAGAGGAAATCAAAGAGGACAGAGACCCTATCAAAGGGAAGGACAAGGCCATTCTGACTCTACTTCAGGTCCTTACCCTTACAAACTGAAAGACACAGTTGCTCCAAGGACCTCTCCTGCTCCTGAATCTCTCAACAAATATGAACCTGCTGTTCCATATGAGGATCCTAAGAACAATCCTGTGGCCTGGACTGCTAGGATGAAAGAGTTGGCTGCTCTTGATCAGATTAAGAAGGCTAGAGAACAAGGCAAAGAAATATCCAACATTACAACCTTATCAGAACAAAGAAAGAAAGAACTGGAAAAGTATGCTTCAAAGAAATTTTTCAATCCAGAAGAGTACATGAAGCTGCACCCAGAGGCTGTAGTTCCAAGGCCAAGATCTCAAACCTCTCTAGGTGCAGAAGATGACAGAAGGTCCAAGAAAGAAGCCCTAAACCCTAACAGAGAAATTTTATTTAAAAAGGGAACTGAAAAGAAGTGATCTGTGTAAGCAAACATATCATCCACCTTTGGATATCTGCTACTATTTATCTGTGATATGCATTGCTGTTTCTCTGCATTTTGTATTTAACTTCTGTATTATTGAATGCTCTTTATGATTGTCTGTAAATAGTAATCCTAACCCAAATAGGGGGAGATTGTTGGAACACCCTATTACTAATTTGGGTAAGGATCACTATGCTTGTCTTAGGATCCTAGTTGACCTAGTTGTATAGTTGAGAAGGTCAACATTAGAATGAGTCTAGGGTCTAGAACTTAGTTTTGAAGCTGCCCCCAAGACCACTCCAAGATCAAGGATGAAGAGCTAAGTCTAAGGCAATTTTCGTCGAGCTCTGGTCGACGAATCGTCGAACTCAGTTCGACGCTCTCTGAGCTCAACTTCAACAAATCGTCGAGCTCCGGTCGACGATCTTCGAGCTCAGATCGACTATCTGCTTTTAGCTAGCTTTTGCTTAATCGTCAAACTCCCCTCGACTATCGTCTAGCTCAGTTCGACGATGCCTCCTTCAGCTGTTTCTCAGGTCGCTGAGCTCAGTTCGACGATCTTTGAGCTCAGTTCGACGATTTCTGTCTGCTTATCTCAGTTCATCTCTGAGCTCAGTTCGACGATCGTAGAGCTCAGATCGACGATTCTTTGGAGAGATCAACGTCTTCAAGATTTCAAATGCTGCTGATTTTTTTGGAATGTTTTTGAATATTATCAGCATTTATGACAGAAGATCTCCCAGCCGTTTGGAGCAAGTTTCAAGGTATCATTCAGAGAATGTTTGCTGGACTTTCCTCTAAAAGACAAGACCATTTATGGAAAGCATTTATGACTGACCAACGGCCATCTTTGGACAAGGAGAATAATCAGAAAATCAATTCCATTCCTATGGTCCTTTAGATATACAGAAAAACCACAACAAAAAACACAGAGCTGATAGACAGAAAAACAAGAAGAGAAAACACACAGAAGAATACTGTTAGCAGAAGAACAAGAAAACTACAACATCTAGATCTTCTAGCTGACTAAGTGCTCTTGCATCTTCATCTTAGATTTCCAGACACATCATCTTTCAGCTGTTCTGCTGAAACCATTCTTTTCTGGAGATCAAGTTCTGAAGACCTATCACCCTTCTACAAAGCTTCTCTGCCTGAATCTCTCTACATCTCAGGGGGAGCTTTGACATCTTCAATCCACTTGTGCTTCTCTCATTTGACTGAGAACAGAGAAGACAACTTCAACTTTCACTTTTTCTTTTCCTGCTGTAAAAGGGTTCTTGAACTCCCTTCAAAAGTTCTGTCTGGTTCTGAGAGCCTTGTCAAAACTCAGTGGTGGCAAGACACCTTATCAAAAAATCTAGCTTTGGTTTTTGAGCACCTTATCAAAAGCTCATTGGTGTCAGGACACCTGATCAACTCAGTCCTGAGTGGATTCCTACCAAGGGTGGTAGAAGAGTGGATGTACCCAGTTTTGGGGAACCACTATATTTCCTTGTGCCTTCTGGTTCTGCTTGTGTGATTTGTCTGCTGTGTGCTGTGTCCTTTTCCTTTCAGTTTTTAAGTTTCTGTTAGCACTCTACACTATAGCTTAAATAGAATTTTAATTTGTGCTATTTTAATAATTCAAAAAATATTTTAAGTAAACTCTATTCACCCCCCCTCTAGAGTTGAGATAGATCTTACCCTCACTTTCAGAACACTTATCATCCCGGATGGCGTAACCATCCTAATTTTTCATGGAGTAATAATGCTAATGTAATACGCCCACCGCACGATTTTACACCACCACCACCACCGCAACAAAATTTTCAAAAACCTTCCCCTTTGGAAGAGATCCTCGCTAAATATATAAGCTCGAACGATGCCACTGTTAGAAATTTAACAGGATCCATGAAAAACTTAGAAAATCAAGTTGGCCAACTCGCCAAGGCCTTTTCCGAGAGACCACCTGGAACTCTTCCCTCGAACACTGAGCCTAACCCTAGGGAGCACGCAAATGCGATTTCCCTTCGGAGCGGTAAAGTTGTTAACGAGCCCACAACAAGGGAAGAGCCAAGGGTGATTGCTCCTCCAGTTTTTACCCCACAGAAAATGACAACTTAGATTCTGAAAAAGAAAAATCTACATTTGAAAAAGAAAACGATGGCTCTATTATTTCTGATTCTCAAAAAGAAAAAGATGATTTTCAAAATGATTCTCCTGTTGTCCTAAAAGAATTCCCGCCACCTCCTTATCCGGCTAGACTTAGGAAAGACAAACTAGATGATCAGTACCAACGCTTTCTTGAAATGTTCAAACAAATTCACATTAATTTGCCATTTCATGAAGCGATTAGTCAAATGCCGAAGTACGCAAAATATCTTAAGGACTTATTAACAAACAAGACGAAATTGGAGAACTTATCACATGTAACATTGAATGAAGAATGCTCGGCAGTCGTTAAAAATTCTAATCTGCCTAAAAAGATAAACGATCCGGTTAGTTTTTTCATTCCTTGTGTCTTTGGTGATTTATTTGTTAAACATGCGTTGGCAGATCTAGGAGCGAGCATCAACTTGATGCCTTTTTCACTATTTAAGAAGTTAGGATTGGGCACTCTGAGCCCTACAAGGATGAGTATCCAATTAGCTGATAGGTCTATCAAGTATCCACTAGGTATCGTTGAGGACGTGCTAGTAAAGGTCGACAAATTCATCTTCCCGGTGTATTTTGTCATTCTTGATATTGAAGAAGACGTCGAGGTTCCTCTTATCCTTGGACGACCATTTCTAGCCACCTCTCGAGCAGTTATAGATGTTAGTAACAAAAAGTTGTTTTTGCATGTGGGAGATGATGAGGTCACATTTTCTATAAATCAATCCATGAAAAACTCCTTAAAAATGATGACTCTTGTTTTTTTGTTGACGTTTTAAATGAAGACTCTTCCCTTTCCCTTTCCAACATTTCTCCCAATGAATTTTCATCTTCGTTTTCTGAAATTTCTTCACATAATTTTGACAACCCGGTGATGTCGATCCAAGAAAATGTTGAAAATAATTTTGCATGTAGTAGGAAAAAGTATGAAAATCTTGTTTTTGAAAAAGAGAAAAATTTAAAAAATTCTTATGACGAACCACCCCAGCTTGATTTAAAACCACTGCCTGACCACCTAAAATATGCCTTTCTTGCAAAAGATTCAAAATTGCCCGTTATAATCTCGGCTTTTCTTTCCCAATCCGAAAACGATCAATTGATCGAACTACTACAAAAGCATCGCCTAGCTATAGCGTGGCAAATTTGTTATATTCCTGGCATCAGTCCCTCTTTCTGCACACACAACATATTTTTTGAAAATAATCCTAAGGGTGTAGTTCAACCACAACGTCGTCTTAATCCAAATATGAAAGAGGTTGTGAAGGGAGAGGTGCTTAAGTTATTAGATGCAGGGATAATTTATCCTATTTCCGATAGTCAGTGGGTAAGTCCAGTTCAGGTTATTCCTAAGAAGGGTGGGATCACGGTAGTACCAAACGAAAACAACGATTTAGTTCCAACTAGGACGATAACGGGATGGAGGATGTGCATCGATTACCGTAAACTAAACGATGCCACTCGAAAAGATCACTTCCCCCTCCCCTTTATCGATCAAATTTTAGAACGTTTGTCCGGGCACAATTTTTATTGCTTCCTCGACGGTCTCTCGGGATATTTTCAAATCCCTATCTCACCCGAGGACCAAGAGAAGACGACGTTCACTTGCCCCTTCAGAACTTTTGCCTACCGTAGAATGCCTTTTGGATTATGCAACGCACCTGCCACCTTTCAGCGGTGTATGCTTGCTATTTTTGATAAATATGTAGAAAATATTATGGAAGTTTTTATGGACGACTTTTCAGTTTTTGGCGACTCATTCGATCTATGTTTAGAAAATTTAGGAAAAGTTTTAAAGCGCTGCGAGGAGACAAATTTAGTTTTAAATTGGGATAAGTGCCACTTTATGGTATGTGAGGGTTTATTCCTTGGCCACAACATTTCCGCTAGGGGAATTGAAGTAATTGAAAAGTTACCGCCCCCTCTAACCGTTAAAGCGATTAGAAGTTTTTTAGGTCATGCGGGTTTTTATCGTAGATTTATTAAGGACTTTTCAAAATTCACTAAACCTCTCACCCACTTGCTCGAAAAAGACATTCCTTTTGTTTTTGATAAATCTTGTCTCGAGGCCTTTGAATTAATAAAATCGAAACTTATAAATGCTCCTATTATGATCGCCCCAGTTTGGGATTTACCTTTCGAAATTATGTGTGATGCGAGTAATCATGCGGTAGGTGCGGTTTTAGGTCAACGAATCGCTAAGAACTTTCATCCAATTTTCTACGCTAGTAAAACTCTCACTTCTGCGCAAGAAAATTACACCACGACGGAGAAAGAGCTCTTAGCAGTTATTTTTGCTTTTGATAAATTCCGACCGTATGTTACTCTATCTAAGGTTATTGTTTTCACGGATCATTCCGCTTTGAAGTACCTCCTTTCTAAACCGGATGCCAAGCCGCGTCTTATCCGTTGGATCCTCTTACTTCAAGAATTCGACTTGGAAATTCGGGATAAGAAAGGAGCGGAAAACCTAGCGGCGGATCATCTATCTCGCCTTGAAAATCCCAAACTTGATTTTTTAAATGAAGCTTTTATTAATGACTCTTTTCCGGATGAGCGTCTTTTGAATATTTCTTCATCTTCTACCCCCTGTTTGCCGATCTGGCCAATTATCTTGCGGCCCGGGTCATTCCAAAAGAATACTCCACTCACCAAAAGAAGAAATTCTTTTCAGAGTTGAAGTATTATTTTTAGGAAGACCCATTTCTATTTCGCATTTGTGCAGACCAAGTGGTAAGGAGATGCGTTTCGCAGGAAGAGGGTCACCAAATTTTTAAACATGTTCATGAAGGTCCGACTGGCGGGCATTATCAAGCAAACCGCACCGCCCACAAAGTGCTTAGTGCTGGCTTCTATTGGCCAAGCATATTTAAAGATGCACAAATCTTTGTGGGCGGGTGCGATCGATGCCAGCGGACTGGAAATATTTCTAACAAAAATGAAATGGAGCAAAATTACTTTCTCGAGTGCGAAGTTTTTGATCTATGGGGTATAGACTTTGTCGGCCCATTTCCCTCCAGCTTAGGAAACAAATATATTCTAGTCGCAGTCGATTATGTTTCTAGGTGGGCAGAAGCCCAAGCTCTACCAAATAATGATGCTCGCGTAGTTATCAATTTTCTAAAAAAATTATTTTCTCGCTTTGGGTTTCCTCGAGCGATCGTTAGTGATAGGGGAAGTCATTTTTGCAACGCTCAGCTCACTAAGGCTTTAGCCAAATATGGCGTTACGCATAAATTGTCCACTGCTTATCACCCCCAAACGAACGGTCAGGTTGAGGTAGTCAATCGCGAGCTTAAACGAATTTTGGAAAAAAGCGTTTCTACTTCTCGTAAGGATTGGTCTTTAAAATTGGACGATGCTTTATGGGCATATCGGACAGCGTACAAAACCGCCATCGGTTGTACTCCTTTCCGATTAGTCTATGGAAAATCGTGTCATCTTCCGGTAGAAGTAGAACACCGTGCGTATTGGGCGTTGAAGTTTATTAATTTCGATCCGCACTCGGTCGGTGAGCATAGAAAAAACCAACTAAATGAGCTTGACGAGTGGCGAGCGTACGCCTATGAAAATAATAAAATTTATAAAGAACGCACGAAATTGTATCATGATAAGAACCTGCGCCACCCTAAAACTTTTAAACCAGGCGATCAGGTTCTTCTTTTTAATTCGCGTTTACGTCTCTTCCCGGGAAAGCTTAAATCTAGATGGTCCGGACCGTTTACGGTCAAGGATGTTTTTCCTTACGGCACTGTGCTACTTTCACACCCCGATAAAGGGGACTTTAAAGTTAATGGCCATAGACTTAAACTCTATTTCTCTAATGATTCTGTGACTCCTGCAAAGGAGAATCTTCTTTTTGATGCTTAGTTTCTTATTGTCTGATGGACATTATTTTTTTTTATTATTTATTTTTGGACTACTATATTTTTATGAAACTCTTTTATTTGCACTGTTGTAATAAAAAAATATTATCGGGCATCTGCCCATGGACTCTATCTTTTTGCTGTTATTTTGCACTTTCTACCGGAGGCCAATCAAGCCCATGATCGTGGTCACCGCTCCGTCGCTGCTGATATCAGATGGATCAAGTCATACCTGCTGACGATCAAGTACTCTAAAAAACAAGCATGGGGGAGCGACATCCGCCTTCATCTCACGAACCCGGGGAAGTCCTGTTCTTTCTATTTCTTTATTTTTCCTGTATTTTCTTTTTCTCTTCTTCTCAGTCCCCTTCTCTTTTTCTTTTTGTTTCCTTCATTGAGGGCAATGAAGAGCTTAAGCATGGGGGGGGGGTCTAGTTTCTTTTGGTCTTTTCTTTCTGTTATTCTTCTTTCAAAAAAATATATTATGTTTTATAATATTATAATATCTTATGTTATGTCATCAAAACCCAAAAAAAATTAGAAAAAAAAACAAAACAAAAAAAAAACAAAAAAAAAACAATTGTGCTTAAATCGATTTGAAAAACAAAATCAAAAATTATTTCTATCTTCATTTTTATGTTGCTTCTAGTGATGTGTAGGCCCATGCGGTTTCCTAGTTCTATATAGATTACTTTGGAAATGTTTTTCTAAACCTATCATTTTAACATAGTCTAGTTCTACTGGTTGCTCTTTCTTAAATATAGGCATCCGGTTTTTAAGTTATAAGCTAGCAATGCGTAGTTGTGTCTTTTTATTCGGGTAGTTACTTACGAATGGTTGCTAGGTATCATTAGTCCTTTTTCATTTGCGGGGTAGTCTTTCTTGGTGTCTAGAACTTGTACCAAGCTACTCTCGAAGCATTTGCACCGTTTTTACGTTCTTTAGAAATGATTTAGGCCACCATTTGAATAGTTTGAGCTTTTCTTGCCCACCAAAAACAAAACCCTTGCAAAACAATTTTGGGCCTTTTTCCTTATTTTCTTTGTTTTTAGCTCCACCTTTCATTTCATTATGTTCACCAAAGCCAAATATCTTTCCTATTTTTGCACTACAAATTTGAGCTTAAAAATTATTTTTGTGGGAGAGGTATTATTTTTGAAATAAATAGGAAATTCTCAAGCTTATTTTTCGAGCTTTCTTATCAAATGTTATTCAAAAGAAAAAAAATTGAGAAAAAAAATATCATTACAAAAAAAAAAAAAAAATGAATGCAAAACGTTTATGTTTGGCCAAGTTTATAAAAGAAAAAAAATTCATGGCCTTGTTTTTGTAGTTTCATATTGGAGAAATGACATAGTTGTTATTTCTCATTTTTTTATGCTTTGGTTATTTTTGAGCTCACATTGGTTTAGTGCCTAAAACCTTCAAGTCTACCTTTGATTCCACTTCCTAATCATTTACCTAAGCCAAGTTTTAATGCCTAGTAGAAGTCCTAATGATCTTAGAACTTAATTTTGCGTAGTGGAGAAAGTGTGAACGTACAAGCCTATGGCCACCATCATTGATGGATTTCTTTGGAGGTTATCTTGGAGTGTTTTAGGGTTAATGTTTATCTAGCAACCTAGTAGTTTGTTAATGCGCCGTTTATTTAGAACTTCTACTTTTGTTTTCCTTATTTTCATTTATTTTGGATGCCTTGTTTTTAAGATTTAGAAATTAGTAGACTTCTCTTATGTTTTAATGAGATTTTTAGGCTTTCCCTTTCAAATCTTCTATTGTGCACTTCTCACCCCACTAGTTGATAATATGAATATTAGGATAGTTTAATTTTCCATGTTTTGTTTTTCTTAATTATGAAACCTAAATTAGCTTTGTTTATTTTCTATTTCCTTCCCTAGTTTTCATTTTTATTTGCTTGAGGGCAAGCAAATGTCTAAGCATGGGGGTGTTTGATGACTATTTTTTAGTCATCCTTTTTTGGGTAATTTAGTAGCTTAAATTTCTAAGTATTATTATAATTTTATGTTGTTGTATGCTGATAGTCCGTTTTATAGCCTAAACTATTATGGTATTTTCTAGCTTTCAATTTACAAAGCATGTCTTGTATGCTTATATTTTGACCCTTTTTTGTATATATTATTGTCACTAACATCTTCCCTTCTTTTTGCAGGATTTTACAAGTTTTGCTGTTACACGCCCCATGGTCACGCCCTCCTAGGGCGTGTACCAAGGGCGTGTAACCTAGTGGGATGAAGCCGCCGGTCCGAAGTCAATCTCGACCAGAAACTAGCTGTCACGCCCACTGACACGCCCTACGTGGGCGTGTCTGACAGGCGTGACCCGCCAAGTCCCGAGAAGTCAGTACCGAGCTCAATTTCAACGCACCGAATCAGACACGCCCTATGGTCACGCCCTCCATGGGCGTGTTCGATGGGCGTGTAACTCAGCAACCGCGCCAGAATTAAATGCCAACGCTCCAAATGTCGCACCGAATCAGACACGCCCTATGGTCACGCCCTCCATGGGCGTGTTCAATGGGCGTGTAACTCAGCAACCGTGCCAGAATTAAATGCCAACGCTCCAGATGTCGCACCGAATCAGACACGCCCTATGGTCACGCCCTCCATGGGCGTGTCATAGGGCGTGACCCAGCCCGAAAAAAACTCTATAAATAGGGATCATCTTCTAGTGTTTGGAAGGGGGGATGGAGAGAGATTAGAGAAGAAGAAGTGCTGCTATTTTAGTTTTTATGTCTTAAGCTTGTCTCTTCCTTTTTACTTCAAGTAATTGAGTTTCTTTTAATGCAAGCCTTTTTCGCATTTCTGTACTTCCTTTTTACAACATTTGTAATCATCGTAGAATGTGTTCTTATAGTATCTGTGTGCCCTACTTGTGATTCCTCCACATTACGAAATAAAATAGTTCGCTATTCTCTTTCCCTTCTACTCGGTGTTATTTTCCATACTATTAATATGATCTTCATTTTCTATACCATGAATAACTAAATCCTCCTTGTACTCGATCTTGATGATCTGAGGTTTGAGTGATTAAGTTATGATGCTTTAATTTTACCTTTCCTTTTTATGGGTTTAACCTTGAATTGCTCTTGAATTCTTTTGGGTTGGAGATATATCATCGATGTATACTCTCCGCCTTAGCTTTCATGCTTGGCTAGCCGAAAGGCCGATAGTTTGAAGTGAGCACTCAAGAGGAAAGGGATTGGTATGCACCCCTCGAGAGAGGCAGACATTCAAATCCCCCGGATTGGAGTAAAATCTAATAGTGGGGTTCACCGCGTAAAGCGAGCTTTAGGCCTCTGATTCAGACGAAAGTCGGTCGGACCTTCCTAAACTCAGTCGGACACGACTTCAAGAAAAGCGTGTTTAAGCTTTAGGAACCTCCACGGTCAAGAAACTCTTCCCTATTAAGTTTAGGCTTTTATCGCATTTCTTTATTACTCTGGCCGAGGTGATTCTTGATCGAGTACATTTCCATCCCTTTGTCGTAGTTCTTTAACACTTTATCGTAATCGCGTCTAATAGTTCTTTAACTTAATGCAGTGGTTCTCTTTCTAGCGATTAACTATATTTCCTTTCTTAATTGCAATTTCCTTTTTAGCCCTCAAGATTTTCCTTCGATAAAATAATAGTCTTCGTGTGAGTAAGTGTATTCAGCAGTACCCGGATTTCAATACGACACTTGTGTCCCCTAGCTACAATTCGATAGGTATACTTGCCTAGATGGATTGCTAGTTCGGTTGCTTTTATTTTCTTCACGATTAGTAGACACCAGCTTTGCAATATTTATTTATTATTTTGCTAATAGGATCCTCACCCAAATAGGGGGAGATTGTTGGAACCCTGGTTCTGATTTGGGCTAGGATCTCTATTAGGTTGTTTAGTTTAGTTTATTTATTTCTTGTAATTTTAGTTTTTGAAAGACTTAGCCCAAATATGGGGAGATTGTTGGTACCCTAGTTTGGATTTGAGTTAAGGCTTTCCTCTTAGTCTCTTGACCCAAGATTTATCTATGGTCAAAGTCTTGTTGTTGAGTATTCTATTTTCTAGTAAAATTTTGGCTAAGGGATTTTCGGGTTCGACTATTGTCGAACGCTGATCGACTATCGTCGATCAGCCGGTCGACGATCGTCTGTCTGTTTGACCGACTATCTTCTGTATTCAGATAGTCGTGCTCTGTCTTTTGTCTGCTCGACGTTCTGCTGGATCGTCGAGCTCTGGTCGACTATCTATTGATAGTTCGACGTTTTCTGTCTGCCTAGCTCGACGCTTGCTGTCTAAGTCGGTCGACTATCTGAATGATAGGCCGATGATCTCAGCAGGTCGTTCGACTATAGTCGAAGGTCGTTCGACGATCAGCTGTCTGCATATATAATATTATATGCGTTTTATTCTGTGTTTTATTTCTTATTTTATCTGATATATTTACTATATATTATCTAATAGATTTACTTCATATACTTCAAAGCAATCCTTGTTATTCTTATGCTTAAGTCTTTCCTATCAGATAAAGTGTTTTTGTCTTATTAGTTGACTTTCTGACTGCTTTTTTAATGCAGCTGTCCTTTTATAGTCGTTGGCTGTAAAGAGTTATTTCTGATGTGATCCTTTTATCTTTCTTTATCAGATTTTATACTGCAGCTTCTTATGAAGCTTTATTTCCTTATATTGAATATATATATCTGCAAGATATGTTGTCTTGTGTTAATTGCAGCCCAGATTCAAGATCTGAGAAGAAGACAAAAGATCAACTCAAATAATAGAGCCGTTGCTGCTCTTATATATAAAGAGTTGTTTTGAAAGAACTAGGTGTAGAAGCAGAGCTGTAGAACAAGAAGAAACATGTACAGCATACAGAGAAAGAAACAGCTTACAGCTAGCTCTCAGCAATATCCATCCATCTGAGAAGTTATCTCTTCACTCTTCCTCAACCTGAGTGCTCCTGATCCAGGAAGATACACTCAGAGATATTGAAGAAGAAGAAGAAGAAGAAGGAAGCTGAAGAAGAACATCCATTCCAGATCTCTAGTCTTCTTCAGGCTTTATACCTTCAGAACTTCAAGACAGCTTGCTGTTAGAAGTTCTGAAGAGTCTCTTGTGCTTCTCTAATCTATTGTAAAATAGAGAAGACAATCTAACTCTCTTTCCCCCTCCTGTAAAGGGTTGTTTACTCCCTTCAAAAGTAAAGCTTGGTTTTTAGACACCTGATCAAAAGTCTAAAGGGTCTCTAGATCTACCTGAAGCAGATCTTATTGGTGGCAGGGCACCTGATCAAAAACCTGAGTGGATTCCTACCGTGTGGGTAGAAGAGTGGATGTACCCAGTGTTTGGGGAACCATTATAACACCATGTGTCATCTGGTTGCTTTCTTTATTAATTGCATTGTGGCTGTGATTAGCTTTAACTAGGATTGCTAGTTGCTGGATTAGGACCCAAGCTTAACTGTAATTACAGTTAGCTTGAGTTTGTGCACAACACTTGTGGTAGGGCTTTAGTCCTCTTCTCTTAATATCTATAATCCTCAATTCCGCAATCGGTATCTATCCCTTCACCTTCATTCTAGTTGTCTTCCTGAAGCTGCAGGTGCCAGACTCGAAAAGCTACAACTGGATGATCCCGAGAAAGATGCAACTCCAAAGTATGTCAAGGTCTCCACATCAACGCCGATCGGAGAAGTTGAAGCTCAAAATGAGGCAAATCCTTTAGAAGAAGGAGATGCCCAAGAAATAGTTGAAGCTCCTGATGCAAGAATTCTAGAGCTCAGGCACGTGAGGGATCATCCCAGAAATCAAATCATTGGAGATCCCCGAGACGGTGTCAGAACTCGCCGAGGTACTCTTAACGAGATCTTGCATCTTAGCTTTCTATCGCAGGTGGAGCCAAAGAAGTTCGACGAAGCGAACAAAGACGCATCGTGGATTTTGGCCATGCAAGAGGAGCTGCATCAATTCGAAAGATGCGAAGTCTGGACGCTGGTTCCCAGACCAAAGACGCAAAATGTGATTGGCACAAAGTGGATCTTCAGAAATAAGTTGGATGAACATGGAGTCATCATCAAGAACAAAGCCAGACTGGTGGCTCAAGGATACAGACAGGAGGAGGGGATTGACTTTGACCAGACGTTTGCACCAGTTGCACGGCTCAAGGCAATCCGGCTATTCCTAGCCTATTCCTCTCACAAAGGATTCACAGTCTATCAGATGGACGTGAAATCGGCTTTCTTGAATGGAGATTTGAAAAAGGAAGTATACGTTGCTCAACCTCCAGGTTTTGTCAATCCTACTTATCCTAATCATGTATATTTTCTTAATAAAGCGCTATATGGCCTAAAACAAGCTCCTCGAGCTTGGTATGAGACATTGTCTAGTTTTCTTCTTGAGAACAAGTTCTCTAGAGGAAAAATAGATAAGACATTGTTTCTCAGGGAAGTCAAAGGCAAGATTTTGCTGGTGCAAATCTATGTTGATGACATTATATTCGGCTCAACGGACAATAATCTTTGCAAAAAGTTTTCCAAACTTATGCAAGGAAAGTTTGAAATGAGCAGTATGGGAGAGCTGAAGTATTTCTTGGGACTTCAAGTGAAACAGTCTGAGGAAGGAATCTTCATTTCTCAGACGAAGTTCACAAATGAACTCCTCAAGAAATTCGGAATGGAGAATGCAACCTCTATGAGGACTGCAATGGGATCCACCATGTCTCTGGATAAGGATGAGAAAGGGAAACCTTTTGATGAAACCAAATACAGAAGCATCATTGAATCCCTACTCTATCTTACTGCGAGTAGACCGGATATCATGTTCTCCACATGTGTTTGTGCCAGATATCAGGTGAACACTAAGGAATCTCATTATGTCGCTGCAAAGCGAATTCTCAGATACCTTAAAGGTACCCCTAATCTTGGCTTATGGTACCCGAGAAGCAATGATGTCGAGCTAATAGGGTTTTCAGATGCTGATTTTGTAGGGAGTAGGGATGACGAGAAAAGCACCTCCGGGACGTGTCAATTCCTCGGAAGAAGGCTTATTTCATGGAACAGCAAGAAGCAGAATTGTGTAGCGACCTCCACTGTAGAGTCTGAGTACATCTCGGCTGGCAGCTGTTGCGCACAACTCTTATGGATAAGAAACCAGTTAGCCGACTATGACCTCCAGTTCAAGGAAGTACCGATGTACTGCGACTCTTCCAGTACAATTGCTATTGTCAACAATCCGGTATCGCACAGTAGAATGAAGCATATTGAAGTGCGTTACCATTTCATTCGGGAGCACGTGGAGAACAAGGACATCTCTCTTTGCTATGTTCCCACTGACAAGCAGATTACAGACATTTTCACAAAGCCCCTTGACGAGGCCAAGTTCAGTATGTTCAAAACTGAATTGGGGATGCTGAACTACGAAGAATGAAGACCACAGGAGCTCAAGGCTCATGCGTCTAGGGGGAGCCTCTGCTAGGAATTTAGTAAAAGCAAGGGTACAAGAACTGAGGGGGAGCATGGTGTCACATGCTTCAGTCCCCGATTTGCAGAAGCCGAAAAGGGGGATAGGTGGCTCCAAGTTTGCTCTCAAGAAATTGGTAATGAATATCTCTCTCAACTCAATTTTAAGTTTATGATTTTCATTCCTATATGCTCTATTCACCTTAGCTTGTAGGGTTTAGGCTTCTTCAAATAGGGGGAGATTGTTGGGTATTGTATCCACAATGTACCTGATTTGAAGAAGCCCCTGTACAAGCTAAGGTAAATAGACAATGTATTTGATGAAATATTTCTAGTTGTGCTTGCAGTTATTCCATGCTAAGTACACACCAATGTCAGGGTGCAGTGGGTCAATATACACGGGTCTGTGCAACGTAATCCCTCGTTGAGCAGATCAGTGTGTTGGCCTACGTGTACTCTCTCTATTGGGGTGTACTTGATTTCAAGCACAGGGTCATGAAAGATCATGAGCAGACAAGGAGCAAGGATGGGCCAAAGACCAGCTTGCAGACTGAAAGACGAAAATTGTCTAAGTGTAAATCGTCGAGAATCACTAAGTGATTCTCGCCGATTCGTCGAGAATCACTAGTTGATTCTCGCCGGGTTGGGCCGGCTGTCTCGACGCAGTCAGAAAACTCATCTAAGGCAGAATCGTCGAGAATCACCAAGTGATTCTCGTCGATTCGTCGAGAATTACTTTGCATTCTCGATGAGTCGGCGAGAATCCAAGGTGATTCCCGCCGATTCTCCCCGGCCTCTATAACCTGTACAGCCAGAATTCTCCAAGTAGAATTTGGCGAGAATCGTAAGTGACTCTCGCCGATTCGTCGAGAATCACCTACGATTCTCGCCGAATTTGACTTAGGTATTTTTCCAACTCTGTCTGGACCGGTCCACGTTATCTACGGGATTTTGAACCGGACCTTGGTCTTACTGCTGGTGGGGCCCACAACGGTCATCTCTTGACCTAGTGTATAAATACTCTGGTATTTGCGTACAGTAAACAAAATAGACGATATACGAAAAAGAGCGGCCGTCAAAACCCTAATCTCGCGAACTTGCTCCGCCTCCGTCGCCACAGCCGATCACCGAAGTTGATCTCGATCTCCTCCAGATCCTCGGTGATAGAAGCCAAGTCCTGCACAGCGTCTCACGTGTCTATCCAGAGATCTTTTGTCTCTTGATTTGAGATAGGGAAATCTTTCCCCGTCCAAATCGATCGAGACGATAGATCCTCGTGTGACCGTTGGTAGACCTTGCCGACTTCGCTAAGAAGATTGGATCTCCAGTGCTTTGCTGCTGTTTTCAGTTGCCGCCGCCAACACCGAAAGCGTTGCCGCCGCTCGTCGCCGCCGTCGGTCTCGGGGAGATTCTCTCAAAGTAAGATCTAGGGTTGTGGACTCTTCGTTGACTTCAATAACACGTCGTCGAACGAAGAGGGACACCTTAGTCTCCATACGTTGTTTGTATTTCTTACAAGCTATTCTCATTTCTTTGTAAAGGACCGTTTGGTCTCTAGTTGTAGGGTTGGGTGCAACCCGTGTTGTGGGAGTGTTGACTCCTACGTGTGGAAGGGTTCCTTCCGTTAGTGCAAGGATTGGATTTCAATCCTGTTGGTGAAATGACCGAGTCGTCCCTGGTTGGGAGATAGGTCAAAGGGGGAAAGTGGACGTACCCAAATCGGGGAACCACTATAAATTGCTTGTGTATTTTTTGTGCTGTGTTGTTTTGTTTTCCTGTGCAGGTGAAACCTTAATTCCGCAAATTCGCTGCAAATACACCTATCCCCCCCATAGGTGTAAGTAGTTGACACTAGGTGGACTTTAAGTTATTTTTGAAAATTCTTGAATAAATCTTCGGTAAAAGCCCGCATGGCCTAAGAAACTCCAAATAGATTTTATGTTTGTTGGTTGGGGAAGTTTTTCTATGATTTATACCTTGGCCTGATCCACCTCCATCCCCTTAATCAAAATATTATGGCTGAGGAACTAACCTCCTCGAACTATAAAGTTACATTTTTCCCAATTTAGAACAAGGCTTTTGTCCTCGCACCGTTGGAGGATAGATCTAAATTTTGAAGGCAATCGGGAAATGAGTGCTCGAAAACAAAAAAGTCATCCATAAAGACTTCCATAATGTCTTCTACTAGCTCGCCAAAGATCACTAGCATACATCTTTGGAATGCAGCCGGCGCATTACAAAGTCCAAATGGCATTCTTCGGTATGCGAAGATGCCAAATGGGCAAGTAAAAGTTATTTTTTCTTGGTCATCGGGGGAAATAGGGAATTGGAAAAACCCTGATAAACCCTCAAGAAAACAATAATATGGATGACCAGATAAACACAATAAAATATGGTCCAGAAATGGTAGTGGGAAATGGTCCTTATGGGTGGCATCATTAAGTTTGTGAAAATCGATGGACACATGCCAACCCGTAATAGTACGAGTTGGTATGAGCTCGTTGTGCTCATTTGCCACTACGGTTAGACCGCCCTTCTTGGGCACGATATGCACGAGACTAACCCATTAACTGTCCGAAATAGGGTAGATAATCCCCATATCTAACAACTTAAAGATCTCGGCCTTAACGAAACCTTTCATGTTTGGGTTAAGACGTCGCTGTGGCTGAATTGTTTTGCGGCAATTATCATTAAGAAAAATCTTATGGGTGCAAAATGTGGGGTTAAACCCCTTTAACTCAGAGATTTACCACGCAATTGTATGGCGATGTTTAAGTAAAACTTCCATAAATCGGAAGTCTCCGAATCACTCAAGTCCGAAGAAATAATAACAGGAAGCGTATCTCCTTTTCCCAAAAAAGTGTATTTGAGTTATTTGGGTAAGGGTTTAAGATCTAGGGTGGGCGGTTCTTCTAGGGAGGTTTTAATTCCTATGTCTTTCTTACAAATTAGTTCGAAAGGTAAGTCTATAGAGGTATCCTCATCGCAGTAAAAATTTCCGAGCGCATAAATATCGTCGTATAAAAACACGGACTCGAAAATGGGAGAAGAACGATCTCCAAAAAAGGTATCTAATGAATAGCAGAAATCGTCACTCGATGACAAATTGTCCATCGAGGGATTAATAGAGAAAGTAACTTGATCATCTCCTATCCGAAGGAGAAGATGACCATTACAAACAACTATTACTGCACGGGAGGTGGCGAGAAAAGGGCAACCGAGTATTATTGGTACCTCGGCGTCCTCTTCTATGCCTAAGATGACGAATTCTACCGGAAAGGTAAACTTGTCTACTCGGACAAGGACGTCCTCCACTACCCCGATAGGGAACATAACCGAGCAATCCGCTAATTGGATGTGCATATTCATAGGACAAGGAGTACCCAAACCTAAACGTTGAAAGAGCGAGAACAACATCGAATTAATGTTACCCCTAAATCAGCTAAGGCATATTTTACTAATATATTGCCATAAAGGCACGGGATGGAAAATCATCCCGGGTCATTTTGTTTTGTGGGCAATTTATTAGTAAGAGCCGCCGAGCAGACAGCGTTGAGAGATATATGTGAAATATCTTCTAATTTACGTTTATTAGAAAGTAGTTCTTTTAAAAACTTCGCATATTTGGGCATTTACGAGATAGCCTAGCAAAAAGGAACATTAATATGAATTTGTTTTAATAATAAAATAAATCTTTCGTATTGCGCTTCCTTACACTCGTTATTTAACTTGTGCGGATACGGCAAGGGTGTATTAAAAATAATTTTTTCTTTTAAATTCGGTAAAGGTAACGTAGACGAAGAAGAGGGAAGAGGGGTCGTAGGAGAGATATATACCTGAGGATCGATCCATTTTGGATCGACCTCCTTGTTACCGCTACGGAGGATTATAGCATTGAGGTTTTTCTGTGGGTTGGGCTCCGTATTTCCTGGTCCCGCCAATTGTCCAACCTGTAATTCTAATTTTTTTAGCTATCTGGTGATGTTCTGGATATTGGACTCATTTGATGAGACATATTTATTAAAAATTTTCTCCACCGAAAAAGGCTTCGGAGGTGGAGGAAATGCGGGAGAAAAATAAATAGGCGGGCGTTGCGCATTGTTCGGGTTGCTCTATGAAAAATTCGGGTGGTTCCTCTAACCCGGATTATAGTTATTACTATAAGGGTTGTTTTGTGGGGAAGAAGGGACGAACCGGATTTCCCATATAGTCCACGAACTCATCAACTACATGGACGTTAGAGGGGGGAAGATTATTATTATTAAAATTACAACTAGCCCAAGGAGATGTGGTGGAGGAAGCAGACATCTCCGCCACCTCCTTTGTTACCTTTCAACTTGAAGGGTTAACAAGGCTGTGGCATCCACTTCAAAAACGTCGGCCACTTGCTTTGGGTGCGCCCGCGGGATGTTCCACTAATAGGCGTTTGTAGCCATCTATTCAAATAAAGCCTGGGAGGCCTCGGAAGTCTTATTATTAAGGGTGCCCCCGGCAGCCGCGTCAATCATTTGACGCATCTTAAAATTAAGGCCATTATAAAAGATTTGTACCTACAACCACGCTGGCAATGCGTGGTCCGGGCATCGGCAGAGGAAATCCTTAAAGCGCACCCAAGTCTCAAAAAGATACTCGGAGTCGTTTTGAATGAACGACGAAATGTCCGCCCGCAATTTTGCAATTTTTGCGGGCGGGAAATACTTCGTTAGGAAATGTTCCGCCAACTCAGCCCAGGTCCTGATACATCCTCGCGGGAGGGAAATAAACCACGCCTTGGCTTTGTACTTGAGGGAGAAGGTAAATAAGCGCAGACGAATGGCATCATCAGTGACGCCATTAATTTTAAACGTGTCGCAAATCTCCAAAAAATTGGACAAGTTGACATTAGGGTTCTCATCCGGCAGTCCATCGAACTGTACAAAATTTTGGATCATTTGTATTACACTTGACTTTATTTCAAAATGGTTATTCGCCACCGTAGGGCAAATAACACTCGACCCAGTATCGTTCATATTTGGTCGGGCATAATAAGACATTGTACGCTCCGCGGACCCATTTGGAACATGGTCTGCCATAAAAATAGTTGGGGGTTCTCCGATAGATTCTTCGGGTTCTAAAGTTTGATCTTGGCATTAAGATCGAATGCGCGCAAGGGTGCGGTCTATCTCAGGATCAAAATCAAATGATTCAGAAACCGAAGGTTGTCCACGGGTCATACACCCTAAAAAAAATAGAAACAAAAATTAAGATAATTAAAACAAGGTAGGGAATTTTTGTTGTTGTTGTTTTTACGTGGTTTTTAAGTAAAAAAAATTTTTTTTTTGTTTTTTATATGAAAAAAAAGTAAAAATAATAAAATCCCGGATTCGAAATAACAACGAGAGGATTCCCCGGCAACGGTGCCAAAAACTTGATGCGCCCGCGAGCAAACTCTTATTGGGGTTATTGGTTCGATGGGTCGACCGTCGCGGACTTGCTAGAAAATCGAAGTTTCTAACGAAAGGAGGAAAGTGCACCTATCGCATGTAGTACTCGATATTCGGGAGAATACCGAGGTCGTATTAATCTCGGGGTCGGGTTGATTATTCCTACTCAAGGAGGACTATTATTTTACTGAAAGTAAGATGGATTTTTGTTTGTCACTAAAGCGGAAATAAAAGTAAGCTGAAAATCACTTAAATTATTCGATGACGGGTTAACGCTCGACACCGAATCGGATTAAGACTAAAATAATTCTTAATAATTATTGAGCTTAATTTTCAAATAAATAAAATGCAACTTGGCCGTGGAGGTTCCATAAATATGAGTGCACTTATCTTTAGGAATATTGTTCACCTGAACGATAAGACTGTTCGAGCGAACGTTTGTCCGACGAAGGATTCCTTTTAACGCTCGCATTACGCTAAGAACCCCGCTATTGGGTGGGGAACCCAATCCGGTAGAACTTTTCTTCTCCTCTCTCGAGGGTATGTACGCAATTCTATTTATCCAAGGGGGATCGGTCCATGCGCACGGCCTCTCGACAAGCTAGCATATCGATAATAGAAATAGAGAACACATCGATTATGTGGTCCTACGTGTCATTAACCCGGGGCAAACCTTAAGTCCTTAAATTAAAATGAAAATAAAGAACTTTAATTATTTCAAATCATTTTATATGTCCCAATGCTCTTCGATGCCGAGGGCTAATAACGATTAGCCACTCATCTGTATGGGACGGCTTTATAATTTTGATGAACCGCGAGTTCGAGACTAAACAGTAAAAGATTATAAGAAGAAAACATAAACAACACAACGTTAGGAAAATTGAAAAGCTAACTAAAATGAGAACTCACCCACACTTAAAAAACATAAATAAAGTAAAGACAAGTCCTACTCGAATGAGTAGGCGGGAAATGAAAACACGCAATTTAACTTTTAACAAGTAGGCGGAAATAAATGCGTGTACACGTCCTACTCAAACAAGTAGGTGGTAAATTAAAGGACGCCATTTAACTCTAACGAGTAGGCGGAAATAAATGCGCACACACGCACACTCTACATGATTTGAAAGAAAGCAATAAGATTATCTCCTACACACACACTTTACATAATTGAAGAAAGCGATAAAATAAAGCATGAAAATTTATCTCATACACTCACACACTCTACATAATTGAAAGAAAGCAATAAAATAAAGCATGAAAAATTATCTCATAAACTCACACACACAACATGAAATTTAAAAGGACAAAATTAAAACCTAACTCATACACTCACAGACACAAATTAAAAACAAAATGAAAGTTACCTAAAAATTAAAACAACTACTTTTTTATTCTTAGCATTTGTTAAAAACACATAAAAAGATGAAATAAAAATTAAAAGAGCAAATGTATTTGGAAATCAAAGTTAAAATCAAAGGTGCTCAAATATTAAAGTGATTACATTTTCATTCTTAAGAGTTCATGAAAGTGATAGAAAAGTTGAAATATAATTTAAAAGAACAAAAAGGTTTAACAATCTTAAAAAAAACTAAGTAAAAAAAATCAAAAACACTTCAAAACCTCTTTTACAAATTCATAAGAATGAAATTAAAAACACTAAAAAAGGACATGGAGAAAAAGAGAAAAACTTAACGTACAAGATTTCATTTAGAAATCTACTCTATAACAAAACCTAACATGAAGATAAATGAAAAACATAAAAATTAAACAAGTTGCACTCATACACACACACACACTTTTTATAAAGAGAAATACCAAGAAAAACATAAGGATAAAAGGAGAAAGAGATGAGCCACCCAAATGAATTTTCATACCATGTAAAGAGAGAAAATCTAACATTTTTATTATAATGATGAAACTATTACAAAGCTATTACAAATCTAAAGCTAAAGCAAAAACAAAAATAAAATGGAGGGGGAGGGGGGGGGGAAATCTCTTTACATTACAAGTGAATCCACAATGGCAGCCCACAAAACACACTAAAATTTGGCTCAAAAAAGTTAACCCATGGACCTTATAGAAATTTTTTATTTATAGACAATTTCGGACGTGACACGCCCTAGTGACGGGCATGACAGGGGGCGTGACAGGGGGCATGTAGGAGGGCGTGACTAGACAGTTGGGTGGAGGAAGTCAATTTGATCTTTGCTGGCTTGAGGCGTTGACTGCCCACATCGACACCGGCGTGTCGGGATGGACATGGGCGTGATAGCTGGCGGGAGACGTTGAGTGTTGAACAGTGAAAGCATTGAGTGTCGAGTAGATGACATTGAGTGTGTTCTATCTCGATTGCGTTGGGTGGCGTGACACGGGCGTGTCGAGTCTTCAGACAACTGGCGTGTCCTGCTCTGGTTGATGAGGGTCGTACGTTGAGCGTCGGATTGAGGTCAACGATCATTGAGGGCGTGACACGGGCGTGTTGGTCATGGGACACGAGCGTGTCTGGTCATTTTTTGATCATTTCTGAAAAATTCCCAAAATCAAAATAAACTAAGTTAGAAATAAAATTTACAAAAAGAAGCAATTTATTGAATAAAACTGACTAAAAAGGACAAAAATAAATTAAAATGACATAATAAAAATACTATAAAATAGGTATATTTACAACTCATCAGTCCATTGATCCCAATGTCCCTGATTTGTAAGAAGTCAAACAAGTCAATGATATACACCAAGATTTATTTGATATGCTTCCAAGTTAATGCATATAGGTTACTCCTTATTCCAATGATAGGATAGGTGGACACAAAGGAGTTAGCTGGATTGGTTAGAAATTGCTAAAGTACACAGGCGTTGAGTGGAGCAAGATCACTCAATGCTAGATGGCTTAAGGAAGGAAGCTGGATAAAGAAATGCAGCTAAGTCCATATGCGTTGAGTGAAGGCAGTTCACCCAATGCCATAACACAAAAAAGCGCTGAATAAAGCTGTGTCTGTCGAAGCCTTAGCAGTGAAAGACAAAAAAATAGTTAAGTCCACAAGCGTTGAGTTATGTCAACTCTCTCAATACCGTGCGACATAATTTGTCGAGGATTGCTTCCTAAGTCAAAGCCGCTGAGTTTTTGTCAAAGAAAAATAAGCTAAGCCCAGAAGCATTGAGTGAAGCCAGTTCACTCAATGACATACTGATTTTGTAAATGCCATAGAAGATAGACTTGAAAATTTATCTAAGTCCACAGTCTTTGTGTGAAGCCAGTTCAGTCAACGCCAGATGACAGAAAGCTTTGAGTCAAGGTAGTCAAAGCCAAGGGGAAAGAGTGAAATAGAAAAAATTGCTAAGTATAAAAATCATTTAGTGATGAAGCTACACTCAACGGTCTAAATGCTAAGGTTGTCGAAGAAGTAGAAAATAATCTAAGGCAAAAAAAATTAAGTGATGAAGCTACACTCAATGTTCTCAATGCCAAGGTTGTTGAAGAAGCAGAAAATAATCTAAGGCAAAAAGTGTTGAGTGATAAAGCTACACTCAACGCTCTCAATGCCAAGGTTGCTGAAGAAGTAGAAAATAATCTAAGGAAAAAGCATTGAGTGATGAAGCTACACTCAATGCTCTCAACGCCTAGGATGTAGAAAGAGCAGAAAGGTAACCTAAGTCTAAAAGCGTTGAGTGAAGGTCATTCACTCAACGCCAAGGAAGCTGCAAAATGACTACGTACAGAATCATTGAGTGAACGACATTCACTTAACACCACTTAATGCCAAGGAAGCTGCAAATGAATTTGTACAGAATCATTGAGTGAAGGCAATTCACTCAACGCCACTCAATGCAAAGGACGCTACAAAATGACTAAGTATAGAATCATTGACTCAAGGCCATTCACTCAATGCCACTCAACGCCTGAGTGGATTCTGAGAATTTGGTTAAGTCCACAAAGAGGTGACATTGGCAAAAGTCAACAAAGTCAACGCAGTTCAAAATAGTTGCAGGAAAGCTGCATAATAGCGTTAATGGCGCTGATGGCTAGCTGGTTGTCTTCTTGGGTAAAAGGAAAGTGATATTCCAGAAATTAAGGCGGGCCCACATAGAAAAGAGACGTTGATTAGTGTACAATAAAAGGTGATGATTGGCTGAGTCGACAAAAGCAATTAGGGTTTTTTGTTTACGTATTCTTGCGGCTGAACATTGTCTTCTTCCTCGCCTTCTTACCGAGCTTGATGAAGAAGTTCAGATCAGTGAACCTGAAAGCGAATTGAGATAGCTGAAGTGATTTTCATCTACGACAACAAGTTCGAAATCATATTCTGAAAAAGGAGGAGCGGAGTTCTCAAATATCTGCAGGAAAGTTACCTGATTGAAGAAAATAAGATCAGGCAAATTAGCTATGTTCATCTGCAAGTTCAGAACAGTGATCCTGAAGTAACTTCTAGCACAAGCCATCAAGTACTGAAGATCAGTTTTCTTATTGCTGAGAAGAAGCTAGGGCTAAGATAATCTTTGTCCAGGAAAGGCAGACATAGAGAACTGCTCTGGTGTCAAAATCAACACATCTATTGTTTATTTTGTAGGATCCTTTTGGATTTGAGTGTAGGCCTGATCTATAAAGGCTGAGAGGTAAGATTCCTGTGTGAATCCGAGTTGTAGGTCTATGTTATAAAGGCTGAGGTAGAATCATTTGTTGATCTGAGTGTAGGATCCATTTTGGGTTTGAGTGTAGGGCTTAGGCATGAGTTGTTGGATCCCTTGGATCTGAGGTAGGGCTTAGTGCCGGAGTGGTAGGTCTTGGAGATGACTGAGAGGTCCTGCGGGATCTGTGCTATAAGCTCTTAGCAGCCAAGTGTTTGTGTTATGCCTCAACTAACACACTGTCAGAGTGGTGGGAGGGACAGTGGACGTACCCAAGATCGTGGAACCACTATAAATCAACTTTATCATTTGTTGTTGATCTTGAAAGCCAAACTAACCTAATCACTAAGCATAACAAAATCAGTTAAGGTCTAAATGAATCAAAAAGCGACCTAAAACCTATTCACCCCCCCCCCCCCCCGTCTAAGTGTTTAGATGACCTTTAAAACAAGACTTTCAAGTGGTATCAAAGGGAGGTTACTCTTTATGGACTCAAAGGTCTGAGTAGATCTCCAAGGTCAGTAAGAAAATCTGTCCTTATGGGTTCAGAAGTGAACTATAAGTAGATGGGTGCCATGAAGCTTCCAATCTGTAGAAACGAAGGGTTTGGCATATAGAAGTAGAGGGTTATGTTGTTCATAGAGGCAGCTGACCCTAGGATCTTTATCACAGTCAAGGAAGGGACTTTCATCCCTATTAAAGTGTCAACTCAGGATGCAAATGTACAGACTCCCAAGACTTATTCTGAAATGACAAAGTATGAAGTCATCCTTGCCACAATAGACAAGAGGGAACAAAATATAATAGTTTGTGCCATAGATGGCTGCACCTTCAAAAATCTGGTTCACTGCACAACGACAAAGGTTATGGGACACATTAGTGGTCTATATGGAGGGAACAAAAGAAGTCAGAGATGACAGAAAGTTCATGCTCAACCAAGAGTATGAAGCGTTTAGGCAGAGCAAGGCTGACAACATAACTGAGTGTTATGAGAGTTTTTTCAGAATAGTCAATGAGTTGAGGACATATGGAAGAGTCTTTAGCACTTACAAGATGAATGATAAGTTTCTCATGTCTCTAACTAGATACTGGGATACTAAAATCTGTGCAATCAGAGAGGTTCCAAAGCTTGCTGACACTCCACCAACAACTCTGTTTGGGAAGCTACTGTCTTATGAAATGCAGCTGACTGCAAGGAAGGAGGAGGAAAAATATAGCAAGTCTGTGGCCGAAGAAAAATATGTGGCCTTCAAAGATGAAGCCTCAAAGAGGAGTAGAAGGAAGACCCCTTCTCCACCAAGGAGCGATGCTGAATCTGACTCAGAATGATTAGAGACCATGACATCAGACTGCCATATATCTGATGAAGACTTTGCTGCATTCTCCATGAAGTTCCAGATGTTTTTGAAGAAGAAAAACTGGAGAAGCAGGCCCTCCTCCTCTTATCCTAAGGAAGACTACTATAAGGGAAGGAAGAAATCATATAAGAAGGATAGGTATGGTTCTAATCACAGCAAACATGGTTCATCTAAAGTGCTTTGTTATTGTTGTAGTAAGCCAGGGCATGTAAAAGTTGAGTGCCCTGTCAAAAGAAAGGAATATGGTGAGAAGAAGGACCACCAACAAAAAGGCAAGAAGGAGAAATCCTTCATTGCTAAGAAGTAGAAGAGCTGGATTGACTCCTCCTCATCAGAGTCAGAAGAGGACGATGAAGATGCAGCCTATATTGGGTTGTACTCTGCTAAAGTAGAAGCTGAAGAAGCAGACTTCATGGAGATGCTAGCTACTATTGCTAAAGAAGCTGATGAAGATCATCCTACTACCATGATTGAAGTCAGGGCCCCTTTATCACATTCAGATGGATATACAGAGGTGGATGAAGAAGAAGAAGACAGCTACTGCTATGGGCTGATGGCTAGGACTAATGAAGAATCCAGTAAGGATCTGCTTGGTCAACAAGAGGTATACCTTCTATCTAAGTCTTCTTCTGAGTCAGGTTATGAGACTAGGACAAAATCAGAAGCTCATTAATCAAATGATGTAGGAGATTTTGAATCTAAGGAAGATGTCAATTCTATTATTGACAAATATAGTGTCATGTTGAATGCCTTCAAGAAAACCAAGTTACTGGCTAAGAAGTAGGCTTAGGAGATTTCTTCTCTTCACCTTGTTGCTTCCCAGCATGCAGACTCAACTTCCTTGCTAGATCTGAAGTTGAGCGAAATTAGTGAAGCAGAAACTATTTCCTTCATACAGTTAGGCACCATAGAGTGTAAAGAAAATATAATAAAAGACTTGGAAGTGATGTTGGAGAGGGAAAAGAGAATAGTTGCTAGTTATTTTAAGCCAAGTTCAATGCTACCCTTGATAGACTCCTTCACCTCCCAAAAGGGTAAGAAGGGGTTGGGCTTCAAGGGTCACACAAGCATTGCTAATCCCAAAGGAAAGGGTAAAGGTCCAGTACAACCACTGGCCACCAAGCCTCCAGTTTTATCATTTAAGAGAGTACTGCTACCTTCAAACAGGTATGACCAAGAAAGTATCTTTGGTCACTGGATAAATGGTAGATCCACCATAGGGAACAAAGATGTTTACCATAATGGTGGAAGATATAGCAAGGGTGCAAGTGCCTTTAAGGCAGCCCATGAGGAAATCCAAATGGCCCATTATGGACCATTTGTGTTTGGTGTACCAGCCCTTCACTCAAGGGTAAAGCTACAGACTGTTCTCAGAATATTCCAACCACTCTAAGACCAAGGGAAAGTATCCCAGTAGACCAGACTTGGGCATCTCTGAGTACATCAAGAGAGTACTCTCTGAATGGAAGGCAACTGCTGGTAGGGCTAAAGATATCCCAAGCACTTCTACTACCAGACCCACCACTAGTCAAACTAGGACTGGGAAACAAAAGAACAGGATAGTTGTTGCACCTTCTAGACCAAGTGTTGCTGTCAACACAGCCACTAGACTAACTTAGAAAAGAAGATACAATATCTATGTGTGCTGGTGCTGTGGCAAGGTAGGCCACTTTGTTATTGATTGCTGGCACAATCAGAGTGTGTAAAGAGCAAATGTTAGCTTGCCTGTCAGAAAATCTACAGATAGGCATTATCAGACTAACATGCACCTAGGAACCAATAAGTATTGGGGTCGTAAGGTTAAATGACTTATGTCTTGTAGGATAGTCCAAGTGCCCATAACCCTATATGGTACTTGGATAGTGGATGTTCCAGGCACAAGACTAGAACAAGGAGCATGTTGAAGGAATATAGTCCAGTAAAGAATGGACCAAAGGTTATCTTTGGTGGCTCAGAAAAAGGAGTGACTATAGGTTTTGGTAAGATCTCTAATGATATAGTCACCATCACAAAAGTAGTCTATGTGGAAGGATTACAACACAACCTGATAAACATTAGTCAACTCTGTGATCTTAGATATGACATAGTATGCTTCAAGGATGAGTGACAGATTAGGAGTTTAAGTGACCAAGAGGTCATCTTAATATGCACTAGGAGTGGAAATGTGTATTGTTTAGATTTCCTATGTTTATGTAAGGTCTCCTCTGTATGCCTAGTTGCAGATTAGAAAGCCGCATACTGTGTCCAGAGGTATAAGAGGCTAGCCCATCTGAATTATAGAACCATTGGCAAGCTCTTTAGTAGGGAGCTAGTTTGAAAAGGTCCTAAGTTAAAGTGCACTAAAGAGGGTATCTGCACTACATACCAAAAGGGAAAACAAACCAAGACTGTTCGAACCAACATGGTCAGTCCCTCCTAAAGCTCGAAACTAGAGGTGCAACTCACACATACTCTTTCTGGACCACCCTCTCGACAAGGCTCTCGAAAGACTAGGTCGGGGGCTTCAGCGCGGAGGTCCCACCTCGTACCCGGATGAATAGGAAATTCTTCCCCTCCCTAGCCAATGATGAGCTAGGTGCCATAAACAAGGCACCTTCCCGGTCTATTTATAGGCCTCTAAACTAGGACTGTCAATAACCAAATAGAGCTGTCCTGAAAATACTAGAATACCCTTAGTCAGGTCTGCCAACAGCCAAACTCCGCTGTTCTGAGGGGTTATATGCAGCCCACCCAGGGAAAAAGCATAAAATCTCATGGGGCTAAAAGATAAGCCCGACCCTACCCGAACCGATCTTAAACCGAACTGGTGCTTGGCGAGAACCCCCCTATGGCGTCCTATCTCCTAGCGAGAGCTCCGCCTCGCTAGCAAGAGCTCCCCTCCAGGGCCCTCTCGCATGGCGAGTTGGCTACTTATCTGCGAGTGCCTCCTCCCTTGGTACTTACTCACCTACCTCCTTGTGCAGCTTTTGTTCAGACCCTTCTTGCCTGGGCCCACTTGCCTGTCCTTATTGCCGGGGTCCACTCGCCCTGCGGCTTGATTACTGCCCTGGGTTATCTCGCCATGCTTCCTTCCTCAAGCATTTGGCTCCGTGTCGCTCGCCCGAGGTTGTACAGAATCCCCGCTCTTTTCGAGGTTGTTACAAACTCGGAAAGAAATTCCAACCGAGGCTCGCGTCATTAAAGTGAATTTATGAGGTAATCTTTTGGTGGGCCCTTGCCCAACCTATAAATATAGGACTCACTTCCCCACCAAGTGCCGTATCCTTCGCTCTATCCTCCTCTAGCCTCTGACCCTATGTCTCTTAGGCAAAGTTTTCGTGACCGCATCGTGGCGGTGCGCCAGAGGAAAAAGGTGACCGCGGCGGCTCTGAACAAGATCCCGGTCTGTGCTTATCCTTCCTTACCATCATATTCTCCCCCCCCCCAATGAAGGAGAAAGCCGCTGATCCTCGCCTCTCTGTAGGGCCTTCTCGCACCTTCCCGTGGGGGGGAGGGGGGGGTGCATCTCTCCTCCCCCGGCCAATCTTAGAGAAAAGGAGGTAAGCCCCTCAACCTCGACATGCCTTCCTCTCCATATCAAATGTCCTCTTACCTGTTGTCGTATTTATAATGTCTCGGCGCCCTCTAATCGTCTGGAGACCTTACGAATCAATGCCTCCAAACATCGCCTCCAGTCCGCCTCGCCACAACCCTCTACCCCTCTATCTATTCCCGAGACGAGGAAGGATGATCCTTCCAATACCGTGGGTTCATCTCACCATTTTGGTAAGGACATTTTCCTTTCGGGCCTCTCTTCCCTACCACTTCTCCATTTTACCTTCCCCATTTTCTGTACAGGTATGCGCGACTCGCATGCTGAGGACTCGCTAGCCGAGGACTCGCCTGCTGAAGATTACTCCCTACAGACGGTCGTTTCGCCTCCTCCTCCTATAGACGAAATCGAAGATTACCTAGGAGATCCCATGGATCCGTTGGAAATGAAGCGTAGGGTAGCGGAGATGTTACGGAAGAACGTGCGCATCATCCAGGATTTGGAAAAGGGGATGAAAGCTGCGGACCATCGGATCGATTTGCTGGAGGTGGAATGCGCCGGCCTGTCTTCGGAGATTGATGCTGATATTGAAGTGGACGAGACCGACCCCCAGGCGATCTGAGCGAGATCGACCAACAGCTCCATCTCGCTCATTGCGGTGTTGATGCGGCTCGTGCTTTTCACCTCCCCAACCACCCTCCCTGTGCAAGATCCCGCGGCGGAGGGCGCTTAAGGTGGCACAAGAATTGACGAATTCTCGTCTCGTCTAGCATCTCCCCCCTTTATCTATGGCTTGTACTAAATTATTTATTCCTCCGTCTCGCGCAAACTATGCTCTTTGTGAACTTGGCGCCCGCCTCGCGCGGGATGAACTTTATTATTTTAATATTTGTCCACTTCTCCGTATTTATTTGATTTTCTGTAATAGTACTTAAATTTTGTGTTTATGCTAATTTCTCTTGATCTACCGATCTCTTTAATTTTAATTTGTTCCCACCTCTTGGATGTGTTGAGGGCCCACCTGGGGCTGCGCAAATCGAGGCCTGGAAAGAAGAAAGGTCAACCTCCTCTTCCCCTCCCCCTGCACAACTTCTTCGCCCGTACACCCCCCTTTTTTCACGCCGTATGATTGCTATAAATATCCCCTCCAACGGGGTCGGACCCATGCTTTCTCAAACTGTTACGCTTCATCCCCTCATTTTCTTCGTCCTTCTCGCGTACCAACCACGCGTCTGCCATACTGCCATCTCACCTTCTCACCCCAGGGTCAATTCACCAGCCTCTCCTGCCTCTAATCCCGGCCTTTTCGCACGATTATGGGGAAGAAAAAACCTGAAGAAGGCGAGGGACGCAGCAGCTACGGGAAGCGATTCGCGGATCACGACTTTCCACCCGGGCGCATCTCTGCGGACGAGTACGATGCCTTCATTCGCAAATCCCTGCCAGAAAGCTTCGAATCGTGCCCCAAAAAAGTCAACGAGAGCATAAACACATTCTACCCTAGGGAGCTCGCTTTCCCCGTCTCACACTTCGGGGAGGGGTTGAGACTACCCCTCTGTCCGGAGGTGAGGTAGGTCTTGAAGTATTTCGGCGCCGTGCCAGCCCAGCTGAACCCTAACGCCATCTCCGTCCTGGTCGCCTTTGCGAGCTACATGCGGCGAGAGCGAATAGAGTTCAGCCTAAATGTCTTCCGCAAGCTGTTCATCTACCACGCTAATCAGGACGAGGTGTCCTACTTCACAGGGCTAGGTCTCAAAGTCTGCGAGACGCCCAATAAGAACCATCATTGGCTCACGCGGTTCGTCTTTATCCGTGGTAACTTGGGCAGCGTCCCGCTGGCGCCTGTCTCGCCCGCCGAAGCCTTCTACGCAACCCCCCAGGTCAGCGGCACAGACCAGCTCCTCTGCGAGTACCTCGTCGAAATGAACTTTGAGGTCCGGTACCTGAGGCGCGGCCTTGGCTCACTCCTCCCCGTACTTCCTGGTGAAGGTACGCTTGACCTTCCCGTCTAGTCTCGCCTTTATTACTTCTCTTTCGCTAATTTCTCCCTTTAACACCCCGTCTCACCTTTATCAGGAGAGAGGAATGTGCCAGTTCACCCCCCTTTATAAAAGTATAATCAAGCCATCCAAATGCGTCGCTCTCGCTAATATGGCGGCTGAGGCGTCTAAAGAATCGCTGACCCCCTCCCTTAAGAAGAGGCCGACCGAGGATCCCGCTCCGTCTTGCCTCATCACTTCGAAGAAGATGAAAGTGAAGGTGAAGAAGGTGGTCTCTCTGCCACCCGACAAGAAAACTCCTCAGGAGACGGTGGTGATGTCGGGGTCCCCGAGCCCCATTTCCCTAGGGTCCCAGTCCCTCCGGTCCCCTCCTCGGGTTTCTTCTCGCAAGGCCGTCTCGTTATCTGAGGAGATGGCACCTCTAGTGTAATACGCCACTCTTCTCAGCAACCATCCAGGTCCCCCTCTCGCGAGGGGGCTCCTTCTCGCTACCCCGCACCGTCTGCCCACTTCAACTTCAATATGGGCCTCGTTGTCCCCGATGCCGCCAACAACCCAGCACTAATTTGGGATAAGGGGGCGCACCGAGTCTCAATCTACACCCTCCTCCCCTCCTGGAGGGAGCAGGACCAGCCTACAGGCCATGCCTTCTCCTTGGGCTGTGGTCTCTATGGAGGTCATGGCCCAAATCCCCTTGACAAGGCCTCCTCGGAAGACCTTGTCTTGAGGGCGGCACACTCCCAACTGCGCACCTTGGAGCTTTCGCAGAGGCTCTTGCGAAGCCTAATTTACAACAACCAAAACTGGAAAGAATCTGAGGCCAACTTTGCCGCCGAGCGCGAGAAGTCGGGAGATCTTGCGAAGAGACTAGAGGTATCCGAGAACCTTCTCGCCAAGGCTCGCGGCGGAGTGGTGAGTTCTCCCTTAGCTTGTTTTCTATGTACCTGACCCCAATCTAACAAAGACTTTCTGCTTGATGCCGAGATAGCAGAGAGGTTACACTCGCGCATAGCGGAGCTGGAAGCAGAGGTGAAAGAGATAAGGGCCTAGGTCGTCCAGCTCAAGGACGCCGTCCCTTTGACCTCTCGCTCAGCGATTCCCCCACTTCCCCCTTCTCTTTACACTCATGAGGAGGTCGAGGAGTTTTGCCGAGACGCGAACATCAGAACCGTCGAGCTGATCCTGAAGATGATGCGCGAGATTGGCGTCGTCAAGGATGATTGCGAGTATGTTACCGCCTGCGACCTTATGCCCGAGATTTACGGCGAGGGAGATGGCTCGTCGGCCAGCGAGAAGGATTAGAGCTTCTAGAGAATGGCTTTTCTTTTATCTCTGATGCTTCTTTTTGCAACTGATGTAATTTTGTATTGGACCATTCACTAGAAGTGTTGTGTATAGATATATATATATTACCCATGTGTTGCTATAGAGCTAGTTCTCTTCTTTCTTTTTGTTTCAATTGCTTTGCTAGATCTGATGATCCGTTCATTTGCGAGAAGAGGTCGCCCATTGTCTCGCCTCCCAGCGGGAAAAAACCTGTCCCATGGGGCCAGTCACCACGCCCCCGTCATTCTCGTGCATGAAAACGCCTTTTCCCCCTTCTCGTCTCTCCCCTTGATACCTCTCGGGGCGAGTAGCCTCGAAGGGTCAGTCCTATCCCTTTTTTCTTGGGCAAGGAGCTTTCCTACTCTTTTATGTTAGAGTCCTTCCTTTGCTGACCAATAGTGTGGTCTTTCCCGTGAGACTTCCCATCTTTTGCTATTATTTCATAACCACTTAACGGCCTTGCCAACTGGTCAACGTGTACTTCCCGGATACCCTCCAAAATCCTCTCCAACCACCGAGTGAGCATACAGTCCTGCCATCTTGATGGGACCCTGGTTAGCGGGTCTTCTCGGGGTCTCCTCTCCTCCACCAACTCCAACCACTGAGTGAGCCTACGGCCCTGCCAGCTTGATGGTAGCCTGGTCAGCGGGTCTTCTCGGGGTCTCCTCTCCTCAACCAACTTCAATCGCCGAGTGACCCTATAGCCCTGCTAGCTTGATGGGAGCCTGGTCAGCGAGTATTATCGGGGTATCCTCTCCTCACCCAACTACAACCACCGAGTGAGCCTACAGCCCTGCTAGCTTGATGGGAGCCTGGTCAGCGGGTCTTCTCGGGGTCTCCTCTCCTCATCCAACTCCAACCACCGAGTGAGCCTACATCCCTGCCAGCTTGATGGAAGCCTGGTCAGCGGGTCTCCTCGGGGTCTCCTCTCGTCAACCAACTCCAACCACCGAGTGAGCCTACAGCCCTGCTAGCTTGATGGGAGCCTGGTCAGCGGGTCTTCTCAGGGTCTCCTCTCCTCAACCAACTCCAACCACTGAGTTAGCCTATAACCCTGCAAGCTTGATGGGAGCCTGGTCAGCGGGTCTTCTCGGAGTCTCCTCTCCTCAACCAACTTCAACAACCGAGTGAGCCTTCATCCCTACCATCTTGATGGGAGCCTAGTCAACGGATCTCCTCGGGGTAACCTCTACTCATCCAACTCCAACCACTTAGTGAGCCTACAGCCCTGTAAGCATGATGGGAGCCTAGTTAGCGGGCCTTCTCGGGGTCTCCTCTCCTCAACCAACTCCGACCACCGAGTGAGCCTACAGCCCTGCAAGCTTGATGGGAGCCTGGTCAGCTGGTCATCTAGGGGTCTCCTCTCCTCAACCAACTCAAACCACCGAGTGAGCCTGCAGCCCTGCCAGCTTGATGGGAGCCTGGTCAGCGGGTTTTCTCAAGGTCTCCTCTCCTCAACCAACTCTAACCACCGAGTGAGCTTACAACCCTGCCAGCTTGATGGGATCCTTATCAGCGGGTCTTCTCGGGGTCTCCTCTCCTCAACAAACTCCAACCACTGAGTGAGCCTACAGCCCTGTCATCTTGATGGGAGCCTGGTCAGCAGGTCTTCTCGTGGTCTCCTCTCCTCAACCAACTCCAACCACCGAGTGAGCCTACATCCCTTCCAGCTTGATGGGAGCCTGGTCAGCGGGTCTTCTCGGGGTCTCCTCTCCTCAACCAACTCCAACCACTGAGTGAGCCTACAGCCCTGCCAGCTTGATGGGAGCCTGGTCAGCGGGTCTTCTCGGGGTCTCCTCTCCTCAGCCAACTCCAACCACCGAGTGAGCCTACAGCCCTGCCAGCTTTATGGGAGCCTGGTCAGCGGGTCTTCTCGGGGTCTCCTCTCCTCATCCAACTCCAACCACTGAGTGAGCCTACAACCCTGCCAGCTTAATGGAAGCCTGGTCAGCGGGTCTTCTCAGGGTCTCCTCTCCTCATCCAACTCCAACCACTGAGTAAGCCTACAGCCCTACCAGCTTGATGGGAGCCTGGGCAGCAGGTCTTCTCGCGGTCTCCTCTCCACGACCAACTCCAACCACCGAGTGAGCCTACAACCCTGCCAGCTTGATGGGATCCTGGTCAGCAGGTCTTCTCGGTGTATCCTCTCCTTAACCAACTCCAACCACCGAGTGAGCCTACATCCCTGCCAGCTTTATGGGAGCCTGGTGAGCGGGTCTTCTCAGGGTCTCCTCTCCTCAACCAACTCTAACCACCGAGTGAGACTACAGCCCTGCTAGCTTGATGGGAGCCTGGTGAGCGGGTCTTCTCGGGGTCTCCTCTCCTCAACAAACTCCAACAACCGAGTGAGCCTACAGCCCTGGCAACTTGATGGGAGCCTGTTCAGCGGGTCTTCTAGGGGTCTCCTCTCCTCAACGAACTCCAACCACTGAGTGAGCCTATATCCCTGCCTGCTTGATGGGAGCCTGGTAAGAGGGTCTTCTCGGGGTCTTCTCTCCTCATCCAACTCCAACAACTGAGTGAGCATATAACCCTACCAGCTTGATGAGAGCTTGGTCAGCAGATCTTCTCGGGGTCTCCTCTCCTCGACCAACTCCAACCACTGAGTGAGCCTACAGCCCTGCCAGCTTGATGGGAGCCTTATCAGCGGGTCTTCTCGGGATCTCCTCTCCTCAACCAACTCCAACCACTGAGTGAGCCTAAAACCCTGCAAGCTTGATGGGAGCCTGGTCAGCGGGTCTTCTCGAGGTCTCCTCTCCTTAAACAACTCCAACCACTGAGTGAGCCTACAAACCTGCCAGCTTGATGGGAGCCTGGTCAGCGGGTCTTCTCGGGGTCTCCTCTTCTTTACCAACTCCAACCACCGAGTGAGCCTACAACCCTGCCAGCTTGATGGGATCCTGGTACACAGGTCTTCTTGGGGTCTCCTCTCCTCAACCAACTCCAACCACCGAGTGAGCCTACAGTCCTGCCAGCTTGATAGGAGCCTAGTTAGGCGGGTCTTCTCGGGGTCTCCTCTCCTCATCCAACTCTAACCACCGAGTGAGCCTACAGCCCTGCTAGCTTGATAGGAGCCTGGTTAGCGAGTCTTCTCGGGGTCTTCTCTCCTCATCCAACTCGAACCACCGAGTGAGCCTACAGCCCTGCCAGCTTGATGGGAGCCTGGTCAGCGGGTCTTCTCGGGGTCTCCTCTCCTCGAAAACCTCCAACCACCGAGTGAGACTACACACCAGCCAGCATGATGGGAGCCTTGTCAGCGGGTCTTCTCGGTTTCTCCTCTCCTCAACCAACTCCAACCACCGAGTGATCCTAAAGCCCTGCCAGCTTGATGGGAGCCTGGTCAGCGGCTCTTCTCGGGGTCTCCACTCCTCAACCAACTCCAACCACCAAGTGAGCCTACAACCCTGCCAGCTTGATAGGATCCTTCTCAGCAGGTCTTTTCGGGGTCTCCTCACCTCAACCAACTCCAATCACCGAGTGACCCTACAGCCCTGCTAGCTTGATGGGAGCCTGGTCAGCGGTTCTTCTCGGGGTCTCCGCTCCTGAACCAACTCCAACCACTGAGTGAGCCTGCAACCCTGCCTGCTTGAGGGGAGCCTGGTCAGCGGGTCTTCTCAGGGTCACCTCTCCTCATCCAACTCAAACCACCGAGTGAGCCTACAGCCCTGTCAGCTTGAGTGGAGCCTGGTCAGTATGTCTTTTCGGGGTCTCTTCTCCTCAACCAAATCCAACCATTGAGTGAGCCTACTGCCCTGCTAGCTTGATGGGAGCCTGGTCAATGGGTCTTCTCGGGGTCTCCTCTCCTCAACCATAATAATCTCATCTCTCAAAGAAGGTCACCTCAAAGTGTATTGTACTGAGAAATCATGCCATGCATATAAGTAGGAAAATCCTTATATACATATTCAAATAAGTGCAAAAAGGTATAACATTAGGGGTAGAATTGCTTCAGATCGTCGCCGCTTCGGGAACGATCAAAGGGTATCCCATCCACATCCTAAAGGTGGTACCGTCCTGACTTCAAGACCTCCCTAACAATAAAGTGACCCTCCCTATTGAGGTTGAGCTTTTCCACGGAGGCCCCCATGCCCGCGGCATATACCTCTTTGAGGACCAAGTCCCCCTTTTGGAACTGTTTTACTCTGATGTGCTTATAAAAGTACTTGGACATTCGGCGCTTGACTTCCTCCTGCTGGATTGACGCTAGCTCCCTGAGCTCCTCCACCAGGTCGAGAGAGAGCCTCTGCTCCTCCCCATTATCCTCTTGCCACCCTTCATCTCCCCTCCTTGCTTCTGTTACCCTGGGGGATTCAACCTCGAACTCTATGGGTATGACGGCCTCCGTTCCATGGGAGAGTTTGAAGGGCGTCTCTACCGTGGTGGTATTTGGTGTAGTCCTCAGAGCCCATAGAATGGAGGGGAGCTGCTCCACCCAACTTCCCCTCAAGTTTTCTACCTTCTTTTTCAAGAGGTTCACGATGATCTTGTTCACGACTTCTACCTGTCCATTGCTTTGGGGGTGATGAACCGAGGAGAACCAAAGATCTATGCCAAGCTGGACACAAAAGTATACAAATTCTCTACTAGCAAACTGTGGCTTGTTATCCGTAATAATGGCAAAAGGGAGCCCGTGTCGGCAGATAATTTCCCCCCATACAAAGTTTTTTACCACCTATGTCGTTACCTTTGCCAAGGCCTTCACCTCCAACCACTTTGAAAAGTAATCCACCATGACCAGTATGAACTTCCTCTGACCACGGGATTGGGGAAACATGCCTACTAGATCCAGCCCCCATATGGCAAAGGGCCATGGAGCTGTGATTGTGCGCAATCTCTGAGCCGGGAGGAGTTCAAGCGGGGCAAACTCCTGACACTTTCTGCATCTCCTTGCAAATTCTTCAGCATCCTTCCTGAGGGTAGGCCAGAAGTAGCCCTGCCTCAGCACCCTCCCTTCTAGGGTTCGACTCCCTGAATGGCTTCAGCATTCCCCCGAGTGGACTTCTTCCAGTATCCTTGACGCCTCCTTCTCGGACACACACTGAGCTAGTAAGCTAGACAACATTTTTTGATAAAGGATCCCCTCCTTCAGCAGGTAATAGGCTGACTTGTACCTGAACCGCTTCTTCTCAAGGTCCCCCTCGGGTAGACGTACCGACATCAAGAAAGTAATAAATGGGTCCATCTAGGACCCCTCCTAGTCCACTTCCATTAACTCCCCTTCCACTATAGAAGGTCTAAAGAGCTCTATCATGGTCCCTCTGGCCTGACGGCCATGCTTAGCGAGCAGGTCTGCCCTAGTATTCTCCTCTCTTGGAATGTGTTGGATTAAGAAGCTGTGGGTCTGCCCTATGATACCCTTTATCTTTACCAGGTACAATTGGAGGGTCGGTTCTCTCACTTCAAACTATCCGTTGATATGCCTCGCGACCACCAGAGAATCCGTGGAGACTCTGATGTCCTGTATGCCGAGCTCACGAGCCAGCCTGAGCCCAGCGATGATGGCTTCATACTCGGCCTGGTTATTCGTGAGGGCGAAATGTAACTTCAAAGCCTACTCGATTCTGGTCCCCTCAGGACTTGTTAAGACCACCCCTCCTCCGAAAGAACTTCTACCCGAGGCCCCGTCCACGAGCATTTCCCAAGCAACCATGGGAGATGCCTCTGCCTCTTTGACCTCAACTACATAATCTGCTAAGAAATCCGCCACCACCTGTGCCTTGATAGCTACCCGAGGGATGAAGGAGAGGTCGAACTCACTAAGCTCTATCGACCACTTGGCTAACCTCCCCGAATGCTCCACCCCCTCTAGAATGCGGCAGAGAGGGTGGCCCGTCACGACCTGAATAGCATGGGCTTGGAAGTACGACCTGAGCTTCCAGGCAAAAACGATGAGGGCGAAGGCTAGCTTTTCAAGGATGGGGTACTTTAGCTCCGTCTTTTTGAGAACTCTGCTCACATAATATATGGGGAACTGTTTCTTACCCTCTACTCGCATGAGGACTGAGCTAACTGCCCCTGTCCCTACTCACAAGTAGAGGAATAAACGCTCCCCCTCTCATGACTCTTAAAGTAGCGGCATCTAAGTGAGCTGTTGCTTCAAATCCAGGAAGGTCATCTAGCATTCGGGGGTCCACTTAAATTCCTTCCCTCCCCTCAGAGTTCTAAAAAAAGAGGAACACCTCTATCCTTCCCTGGAGAGGAACCTTCTCAACCCTGCCACCTTACCGGTAAGACATTGGACCTCCTTAGCATCCTTAAGAGATTCCAACTCCAGGATTGCTTTTACCTTTTCTGGATTAGGCTCCACTCCTGAAGGGGTGAGGAGGTGCCCTAAAAACTTCCACCTGCTAGCCCCGAATAAAGATTTTAGAGGGTTGAGTCTCATTTTATATTTTTTTATAGTTTTAAAAGTTTCCTGCAGGTCCAAGAGGTGGGACTCGAGGTCTCGACTTTTAATCATTAGGTCATCTACATAGACCTTGAGGTTCCGCCCCTTATCCTCCCGGAATATCCGGTCCATCATCCTTTGGTAGGTCGCCCATGCATTCTTTAATCCAAAGGGCATCATGTTGTAACTGAAACACCCATCCTCGGTGACGAAGGTTGTAACATCCCATTTCCGGCTGGACCCCTGGAAGTAGTTTTGCCATAACAGAACGCTAGGAAGCCCCAAAAAAAAATTTAAATACATCAACCGATGTTTCGGGTCACGGGTTGGTCACGCCCGTGACCGATCTGTCACGCCCGTGACCCCGGCATGACTCCTTCGACGATTGTCGATCTCAGGGAGAAGATCGTCGGGCGCAGAATTTTCAACCCGGGCCTATCACGCCCGTGACTTAGGTGTCACGCCCGTGACCTGGGGCGTGACCCCTTCGACGATCATCGATCTCAGCGGGACGATCGTCGAAGCGCAGAATTTGCGTCATGGCCCTGTCACGCCCGTGACCCAGGTGTTACGCCCGTCACCAAGGGCGTGATCCCCTTCGGCGATCGTCGATCTCAGCGAGACGATCGCCGAGCTCGGAATTTGCCTCATGGCCCTATCACGCCCGTGACGCATGTGTCACGCCCGTGACCACCCTTCGACGATCATCGACCTCAATTCGACGATCGTCAAACCCAAAATTGGCAACCCGGGCCTATCACGCCCGTGACCCATGTGTCACGCCCGTGACCTAGGGCGTGACCACCCCTCGACGATCGTCGATCTCAGGTCGACGATCGTCGAACCCAGAATTGGCCAATCCAGGCCTGTCACACCCGTGACCTATGTGTCACTCCCGTGACCAGGGCCGAACCGTCGGCCAGACTGGAAATTTTGGTAACCGACGTCGTAATAAATTCTGATTATGGGAAGTTACACCAGGAGTATTTATGGGTCGTTTCCTACTTTAATAATTTAATAAAATAAGGAAATGATGGCCCAATAGGAAATCGCCACCTGGCAAACACCTCTTCATTTCCAGCATTTCAACTGCCTCCACCATAACCGAAACGTTATTAAGAAAAATATTAATGGCCATGAACGTTTCATCCTTTTCCCCTCCCCACTTGCTGATCTATAAAAGACTCCTTAGAGCAAGTGGAGAAGGTTACACGCTCAATTAAACGGATTCAGATTCCTCCCCTTGCTGTTGAAGTATTTCCGGCGACGCCACCACCGCGCCAATGGCTTCCCGACGGTCTGCACGCCTCCAACCCATGAACAAGGTCCTCCCCTCCCTCTTCTTCTGCGGATAGATCTTAGAAATAGTTAGGAGAGATGTCGGGCTCAAAAGAGCCGGATCGGGTGAGCGTTTCCATGGTTTTCCAAAAATTTCATGGTGGCGGGTTCGCCGGAAACCGCCTCTCCGGCGGCCGTGCCGCCGCCCGACGGTAGCCCTCACCTCAATAGAGGTGGTGGTGGTGGTGGCCGGCCAGGGAGATGGCTGGGTGGCCGGGAAATAGCTTTGGGAAAGCTATAGGAAGTGTTTGTTTTTCTGGTTCTGTTCGGGTTCGGGTAAAGAAGAAGATGAACAGTGTTATTTTTATATATTATATTTTGTATAATTAGGAATTTAAATCTCTTTACTGTACACTTGGTTAAAACTGAAAATTATAGCCCGTAGGCGGTGAAACATAAAAGTGGTCAACATAGAAAGTGTAGCCCTTGAAGTCTAGTTTAATTTAAAATTGATTTCACTAAATTTGGAGTCCTGGTTGGACCACAGCACACTTTTTGGTGAGGCCTATCCATAGGGCTGTATTGACCTTAGAAAAATTCCCCACTCCAATCCAATCATTAAAATGACATGAAATTTGGGGTCTGGCCTAATCTTACCTATATCTAGGTGCTATCCAAAAATGAGAATTTTTGGAGAATGTTTTTCAATAGTTTTTAGAAAAATTTAATAATCTTAGCATAATTTAATTAGATGGCTAAATGACTTCCAAACCCTCCCAAATTTTGGTGAGTGGTCCCTGGGCGTAACATAAGGTTCTGGTAAAAATTTCATCTCATTTGGAGATGTTTTGATTAGGTTTTTATCCAACCCTAGGTTGGTCCTTATAGGATAATCTAGGATCAAACACCCCCTAGGTATTTGGGTGGTCATATCACCTCAAAAGAGGCTGATATTTTGTCCAAAGGCTGTTTAGGGCATGACACACCCTCCAAGGGAGTTTGGGGTGGTTTGGTGTAGGGTAGCCCTAGAACCCTAGGGAAAATCCCTTAATGGTGGTTTTTGGGGTTGTGAAGGTCATGAGGTCAAATGATCTTGGTCTGACTTAAAATTTGGTGGAGAGAACCATAGGGCCAGTATAGTTTCTGGACAAAAGTTTAGGGTATTTGGAGACAGCTAGGCCACCTGAAATTCTAACCATAGTTTAGGTCACCAACTTTAATTTGAATTATTAAGCTATCTAATGAACTTCAAATCAAGTAAAATTTGGGCAAAGGGATTTTCTGGTCAAAATAACCATGATATAATTTTGTTGAGATTTTTGGATTAATTTATACAGTACTTTATTTACAACTCTAATTGTGCCCTAGATATTTATTTTGATGATTATGCAATTTCTGTTCACTGGAATATTATGAAACCTTGTATTAAGGCATCTTATAGCGTGTTATACCTTCAGTATTTTTCTTAGAAATTTTAACTGATTATTTCTGGTACATACTTCTTTAACGTACTAATTGTGATATGTAGTCAAAAATACAAATAATGTCCAATTACTATTTCGAAAATTATGAAATTGGGTCAGTGGGTGTTTCAAATTATGATGGTAACCCTGTAATTTTCTCTTGAATTTTAGATGACTAAAAACAGTACCTCCTTCATTAAGTTAAGAAAATTAGTACCTTGCATTAAAATAAATTCAGAGTCCCAATCTTGGAGAAAAATTATGGTACATGGTTTATGATGGTTTTAGGTCACTATATAGCTTCTATAATTTTCTTGGAATTTTTGGATATATATTTACAGTACTTCCTTCATAATATAGTAAAAGTTGTCTAAAATGGTAAATTAGGAAATGTAGGCCTAAACACCTCTGAAGTTTCTCAAAACTTGGAATTGCTGTTTAAATGTCTCATATGATTTTTACTGATTTTATGATGATTTATTGTTGGCTCATTATAACACTTCATGTTCATACTAGGGCATTTGGAATCTTAGAATAAATAAATTAAATGCCCGATAAAAAGAAAAATTTTGAAACCTTGGATTTAGACTAATTATGTCATGGTAGACCTCTAGTAAATATTATAGGAGATTCGGAATACAAATTGGGTACCTCCCCTTATACTCCTCATGTACCTTAGGATTGTCTGCATATAGTAAAACCACGGAAACTGATCTAGAGTAATAATGAACTTGGGAAATGGAATTTTGGTAGTTGCTGGTTGGTTAGGGCAAGCTAAGATTAAGTTCATTATTGGAAGTCAGGATAAGTAGAGTGTGAGACTGGTTAATGTTAAGTGGCGTACGGGAACGACGAAAGATCGTCCACCCCGGGTAGGAATGGAAGAGTCTTAATACTCTAGGGTTAGATCTAAAGTAACTAAAAGGGGATCGGATTAAGGGAGATCAACCAATAACAATAAGTGCCTTGCGAAAGGGAACTTCGGGCCGTAATGCCGCCGTCTTGGTTCCTAGTGCCCCTTGAGAGCCCTTCACGGGGTATGCCGGGGGCAGTCCTGGGCTAACGTAAACCTTAGGAATAATAAATTAAAAGAGCAACTAGTATCACTAGGGTTGCATATACA
This sequence comes from Platanthera zijinensis, assembly GCA_039513925.1. Classification (NCBI taxonomy): domain Eukaryota; kingdom Viridiplantae; phylum Streptophyta; class Magnoliopsida; order Asparagales; family Orchidaceae; genus Platanthera; species Platanthera zijinensis. The sequence goes on from CM077082.1 coordinate 188,620,423, forward strand.
CACTCCCCGATAGCTAGGAAGGTATAATAATTGGTTTGGTTGCCATTCAGACGGTAGCTCTGAAGGTAGATGCACGGACGGGACAGTCCGGGGGGCCGAGGGCTCGAGGGTTGGAGTACAGAATAAAGGTGGTGGGTCTTCGATATCTGATTGTCGTTCACACCGGCATCATTATGTTGACTCGGCGGTGTGGGAAACTTAGCCAAAGAAAGTCTGGTGGGTACAGCCAGCAGTAGTACGCGGATACTCTAGGTTGTGTTCTTCTAGGGGCGTACGGAAGGGCTAGGCCTGGTAGTGTGGATACCCGCCTAGGAGTGGGGGCCCGACCCACTGTCTCCGTTCGCCACTATGGAGGTTCCTGGGAGTGAAGCTAGCTGCCCGAACAGGGGGAACTAAAGGTCTGTGCGCATAGAGTCGCGTGCGTGAGTTGCACTTGCATGAATCATGGCATAGCATATCACTACACACATATTTACATACAACCGACACCCCAACGTATAAATCAGTATGGGACTTTTTATATAATGGAAGCCTTGCAGAAGACCCCTTAACTTATAAGTTTGTATGGGCATTCATATAAGTTAAGGTTACCTACTTATTTACTTGCTTGTTTACTCACTGTTCTCTAGCTGCCTTTTTATACAATTATTACTTACTACTTCCATTCTTTACCACTTACTACCATAGAATTGCTAGTTGTACTTTGTTCTAAATAATTATTATATTAGCTCCCTAGTCATCTGCTTGATTATTCTCCACTTTTGAAGCTTCCCTTTCCTCCTCTCCGCTCGGTGCTTAGGAGCCGTGGGGAGAGGGGTAGGGGATGATAGGGCTTAGTCTTTATGACTAATGGTTTTCGAACCACAACATTACAGGAGCTCCGGATGGGAGACAGGGATCAGCACCAGCGGAGTACGGTGCGCATGGAGGTGGGTCAGTCTAGCACCGGTGAACCTGCGACCAACTCCGTGAGTGATTAGTATTTTTATAGCTTCTGCGATGAGTGATTTGTAGTGAGGACTCTGATGTACCGGGCTCGAGCCCATTTATCTATTTCCTGCTATTATCTACTGATGGACCGGATATGATTTCACTTTTATTTACATATTTCTGTGGACTTGTTTACATTTTATGTAAAATCACTTCTCTCTCTTGTGATCGAAAAGGGCCGGCAGAATTGGCGTTTTGTAGTGGCGGCCTTCCCGTGAGTTGGTGCCACCATAAAGCGGCAATTCTGGGCTAAGACCCCGGTGGTTTAAAAAGAAAAAAAAAGGGGGGTCTTACAAAGGTGACGTCTTTGATGTCCGTGGGATGCATGCATATCTGGTGGTACCCTGAAAAGGCATCTAAAAAACTCATTAGTGGAAAACCGACGGCTGAATCAACCAGCGTGTCGATTCAAGGCAGAGGGTAACAATCCTTCGAGCATGCTTTATTTAAAAGAGAGAAGTCGATACACATTCTCCATTTCCCCTCCCCTTTCTTCACCATTACAACATTTCTCACCCACCCTGGATACCTATTCGCAGATATGAACCCTATCCGAAATAGCTTCTCTACCTCTTCTCTGATAGGCCCGGCCATCTTGGAAGCGATGGCCCTCTTCTTCTGTTGAATGGGGCGGACCTTTGGGTCAAGGTTGAGACGGTGGCACGCCACGTCCGTGTTGACCCCCGGCATGTCAGCTGCACTCCAGGCAAATAGATCGATGTTATTTTTCTCGCACCTACGGATCTCTTCCAGATCCCTGGGGGTGAGCTCTCCGCTGACCTTGATCTTCTCTTTTCGCCCATCCTTCGTGAGGATGTCCATCTCCAGAACCTCCACTACTTCCCTCAGCCTAGAAAGCTCCTCCTCTTCTTCTTACTCCTTCGGGTTTTTCTCCTGCTCCCTTGACTTGTGCTCCACCACTTCCTGCTCTTCGTCCACAGCAGCCACTCTATCCAAGGTCCTCCCCCTCTCTTCCTCGGGACCCCTTCCTGGCGATGATCTCTTCCTCCCTTCTGACTGAGTCTCCATTCCAGACAACTCCCTCATTTCCCATATCTTCCTTTTCCTTCCCTCGGCACCTCCTACCTCCTTCCTACCCTCCTGCCTTCTTTGGCTCCACTGCAATGCCCCTCTCCACTTCAGCCACCGCAATCTCCTATTGCTCACCTTTATCCACCTGCTCTCCCGCCATCTCCGGCTCCACCGCAATGCCCCTCTCCACTTCAGCCACCTCTATCTCCTCCTTCTCACCACTATCCACCTACTCTCCCGCCATCTTTGGCTCCACCGCAATGCCTCTCTCCACTTCATCCACCTCTCTCTTCTCCTGCTCTCGCTACATCCTCCTCTTGAGTTCTTCTGCATCACCCTTCCAGGAGTTGGTGTTCACTGCCGTCACATAGCACTCTCGGGCCGCCTTAGGATCTCCCCGCACCCTGATCTGAGTCCCCCCTGAATTGAGCTTCAAACACTAATAGAACGAGGAAGGCACGCATCTGAAGGTGCTGATCAAAGGGTGTCACAACCCGCATTTTCTCCGAATTAAGAATTGTCAGAGTAAGAGAAAACACGCGTCATGATGCCACGTCAAGCAGGGGATAACTGCTGACGCTCAGGCAATTCCAACTACAAACTTTATGCAAGAAAAATCATGTGCTTAATGAAATAGAAAATTAGTTATGTTTAGAGTCCGTATCCCTCGGCTCAGTGGATCATCTAGTCCACAAAAGAAAACTATATTTAAACGCTGCGGAAAAATACTTTGATTAGGTTTTACACCCTAAAGAGCGCATAAGGGTCCCAAGAGAACCACTCATACTATGCAAGACACTACACTCAGTTTATATAATATATATAAGAAAACGGTTTTCGTACGTGATTTGGAAAGTAGTGATTAAGTTTATAAAAACATGCTGATCATGAGCTTCATTTATAATAGTATTTATAGTTTAAAAATAACTAGCAACCTAGCATAAAACCTTCTCAAAGCAAGTAGACTATCTCCAGAAAAAAAAATGGTAGCAGCAATAGTGTATATCTAGTACAAGGTAAAAACTACTAGTGGGCGCCAACAACCTGACACGAACCCACCAGCACACATATATGTCTGTAAGAAAGTACTGAAAACAACCTCACAAACAAGGTAAACAAAACTCTACAGTCCGGAAGTCCACCAACAACACCACCTCCAACTAGCCACCAGACTAGCTACAGCTCAGAACCTGGGGTATTCCAAAAGAAAACAGAATACCTCAGCAAGCTAAAATCAAGGTAAAACTGCATGAAAGAGTCAACCAAAAGGACGAAAATAACAGGAAACATGCAGTAGAAAGAGTCACAAATGTCCAAAACAGGACCACAAGAAATGCACAACGTGCAAAGAAACAGCAACGACCCAGCCCAGGAACCACATCCTGCAGGGCCTACTAGGCTGCCAAGAGCCAAAATGCTGCAAAACTACCACGGAAGAAACTTCTAACACCCTAAACTGTGGGAAGTGATAGTAGCAAAAACAACAACGAGGAACCGGATCGAAGGCAAACGCAGTCCCCCAATCCACCATGTCCAAGTCAAAAGCTCGAGGGTCAATACGTGAACACACAAGGGACCTTCCACCCGACATGCCCAGCCCGTACCTAGAGCAAGAAATCCATGGGTGGCCTTGGCTATATCACACAACTTCACCCCCATAAAGAGCTACAACCACCACTACTAACCACGACCCACGATTCGGCCATTCGGAAAGAAGAACACGGCCGACAAGGAAAACTCAAGACATAACAAGGAATTCACTCAAGCACGGAATTCATGGTAAGGAACGAGTGTTGAAATAAACCAACACGACTAGGCGTTGAGTGAAACCCACTTAGTGCCTACCCAAACTTTGGCATTGAGTGAGCTAGCCTCACTCGCCGCCAAAATAAAGTTACTACCCACAATACCGCTAAAGAATACGAACCTCGACGATAGCCGAACGACCAAGGCAGAAGATCCAGAACTCGGGTAGTTGCCTGCCACTTGAGTATCTGAATCCCCGCACTCGAAACCCGCTAAATGCGTCTAGCAAACGAGAAAATACAAGGCGCACGATCAGTGGCGCACGGTCGGTGGTCGTGCGCACCCAAGGCTGATGGTCGTGCGAGTTGAACCTGGGAACCAGACAAAAAGCTAAGCATCAGCGCACGATCAGTGGCGCACGGTCAGTGGTCGTGCGCACTCAAGGCTGATGGTCGTGCGTAATGGGCCCGGAAAACCTGAGAAAAACCTAATGGCTGCGCACGATCAGTAACGCACGACCAGTGGTCGTGCGCACTGTCGCCAGCGCTCGTGCGATTTGCCGAGACAGAACTTTGGAAACTGAAAGATAGCCGCGCACGAGCAGAGGCACACGACCAGTGGTCGTGCGCCCTACCGGTTGATGACCGTGCGCGACTAACCTGTACCGTTTGGAATTTTCCGAACGATACCGGAACGCGCACACGACTCACGCCACTGCAGTAGCAGTAGACAACTATCAACGTCTCACGCTACTACCATTCAAACTATGCCTAAGCACTCGAATAATATCTTAACGAGGGAAATTGGCAACCACACCCCCTCCTAACTCTCCCCCTCGGCTACGCCCGAACCGGAGCAACAATCAAAAATGAAGGAAAACAACGGCTTCACGCCGACAATTTGGATTCCAGTCATCACAACATAGGGGGGGTTTCAGTAGGAAGAACTAAGCCCTATAGTTAGCAAGAAAACGAGAACAACAAGGCCTCTAACCTGGGCTAACCGGGATTTCAATTTCAGCAAATAAAATCAAAGAAAAACACTTGGCAAGGGCAAGAATACCACTTGCCTCAATCTCCGGCGAAGCTTGGGCTGCCTTCCTCTTCTTCGCACGGATCAGAACGGCCGCAACCCTAAAACAAGCACCCGGCCATTAATGGCGGAAAAACCTCCAAAAACCGAAATCTCCAACTCATGAAAACTCCACGAAAAACAAATATCTTACCGCCGAAATGAAGATCTAAGGGAGAGCAAGACAACGCCGCCTTCGGAATCGAAATCCGTCCACGAACGAGCCCGGAATCCCCGGCGGAAGGGGAGGCGGTTTCTCCGTGCGATAGGGCGGCGGTTTTGCGATGAGGAAGAAGATCGGGCTTTTCTCCTATATATATATATATATAATTATATAATTATATAATTATTTATAAAATTACATTAAGCACCCAAAACTACGCGAAAACCAAATCACCTCGGAATTCGACGAAATTCGCACCGTAGCTAAATACCCATGCTACGAACACAACGGCGAAGTCGAAATTACCTTTCGACGAACAGAACTCGAGTTACACCCAAACAAAGCCAAACACAAACATCCCCCCGAGAGGCCACACCGGGTCACCAAAACGACTCGGTTAGCTAGGGAGATCTTGCCAACAGGCTACCAAACAGGGCACTCAGTTCTAAGGAGCTAAACCATACTCCACACATGGCACAAGTCACGGAAACGCGTCATCGTAACGCCAAATGAGAATAAAAATAATCGCTGAAAAGGCGGGGCGTTACAGTCACTCCCCCTAAAAGAAAGTTTCGTCCCGAAACTTTACGCACAGCCCTCCTACTAAAGAAGGAAAAGGTAACAAACAGAAGTTACAAAGGGAAACATATCGATCCATTCAGCGAAACAGGTGAGGGTACGCCCTCCTCATGGCCGACTCTAGCTCCCAAGTCGCGCTCTCCAAATCCTGATTCTTCCATAGAACTTTCACCATCGGTATGGACTTCTTTCGCAGCACACGCTCCTGAGTATCCAAAATACGAACTGGCACCTCAACAAAAGAGAGGTTGGGCTCCAACTGGGGCACAATGTCCAAGAGTTGCCCACTGCTGCGCACACACTTCCGCAATTGGCTAACATGAAAAACATTATGAACACCAGGGAAGTTCGCTGGCAAATCCAATCTATAAGCAGACACACCAATCCACTCCAAAATCTCGAACGGGCCCACAAACCTTGGGTCCAATTTCCGATTTTTACCAAATCTCTTCACACCAACCATTGGAGAAACCTTGAGGTACACATGATCCCCAACTAAAAACTCCAAAGCAGACCTACGTCGATTGGCGTTCTTTTCATACCTCTCCTGGGCTAAACGAAGCTTCTCCCGAATAAGCTTCACGGCGACTTCCATCTCTTCCAGAGCATCAGGACCCAACAAAGGCTTCTCACCAGCCTCAGCCCAAAACAACGGAGTCCTACAGCGCCTCCCATACAAGGCTTCGAACGGAGCCATCTGCAAGCTTTCCTGATAACTGTTATTGTAAGCAAATTCCATGAGTCGCAGACGCTCATCCCACGCTCCACCGTGGTCTAAAATATAGCACCTGATCATATCCTCAACAATCTGATTGACCCGCTCCGTCTGCCCATTGGTCTGAGGGTGGTACGCAGTAGAATACCTCAGATCCGTACCCAAACCCTCCTGCAGACTCTGCCAAAAACGAGAAGTAAACCGGGAGTCTCGATCTGAAATGATGCTAACCGGTACACCGTGGAGTCGGATGACTTCGTTCAAGTACAACTCCGCTATCTTTTTCATCGGGTAAACAATCTTATAAGGCACGAAGTGAGCACACTTCGTCAATCTATCCACTATAACCCAAACAGAATCAAATCCTCTCGGGGATTTTGGCAAACCCGTAATGAAGTCCATAGAAATACTCTCCCACTTCCAAGTCGGGATATCTAGCGGAGTCAACTTACCACCAGGCCTTCCATGATCGGCCTTCACACGCTTGCAAGTGTGACACTCAGCAACATATCGGGCTATATCTCCTTTCATACCATACCACCAAGCAATTTGCCTTAAGTCATGGTACATCTTCGTAGATCCTGGATGGTAGGCAACGCTGGAACCATGAGCCTCACTGCAAATCCTACTCCTAATGTCCCCAACAGCGGGAACGCAAAACCTGCCGCGGTACTTCAAGGTACCCGCATCATCAATAGAAAAATCTGGCAACTCTCCCTTCTCTGTCCTGGTAAAAAGGTGCAACAGATCCGGATCGTCCTTCTGATGCAGTCTAGTCAAAGAAATCCAGGACGGCTCATCCACTGATAAGCTATTCTGCAAACTACAGCATCCTACTGAAATATCCATAAGGAGGAACTCCTCAACTAAACGATCGGCGGAGAGGTTAAAGATCTTTCCCGTCTTTCGGCTCAGGGCGTCGGCCACCACATTGGCCTTGCCCGGATGATACTGGATTTCCACATCATAATCCGCCACATACTCGAGCCACCGCCGCTGACGCAGATTCAACTCCTTCTGCGTGAACACGTACTTCAGGCTCTTATGGTCCGTAAAAATCTTGCACTGAGCCCCATAAAGTAAGTGCCTCCACAACTTCAACGCATAGATAACCGCTGCAAACTCAAGGTCATGCGTAGGATAATTCCGCTCATGAGTTTTCAACTGCCTTGACCCATAAGCAATTACTTTTCCATCCTGCATTAATACGCATCCCAGACCTATATGCGAAGCATCTACATACACATCATAATCCATGCCCTCAGTAGGAAGGGTCAGAACGGGAGCAGTACACAATCTCCTCTTTAACTCCTGAAAAGCTTCTTCGCACTTCTCACTCCAAACAAAAGCCACATTCTTCTGAGTTAGCTTGGTCAAAGGTGCGGCTAGAGAAGAGAAACCCTCCACGAATCTCCTGTAATAGCCAGCCAACCCTAAGAAACTTCTGATCTCCTTAGGAGTATTCGGCCTACTCCAATCCGTCACTGCTGCAATCTTTTCTGGGTCAACCGAAATCCCATCCTTGTTCACCACGTGGCCTAGAAAAGAAACCTGAGGCAACCAAAATTCGCACTTGCTCAACTTGGCGAATAACTTGTGGTTCCTCAACTCTGATAGGACCAAACGCAAATGCTGCTCATGCTCCTCAGCACTGCGAGAATAAACCAACACGTCATCAATGAAGACCACCACGAACTTGTCTAGGAAATCCTTGAACACCCGGTTCATCATATCCATGAAGGCTGATGGTGCGTTGGTCAGACCAAACGACATCACCAGAAACTCAAAGTGTCCATGCCTCGACCTAAACGCAGTCCGTGGAATATCTGCCTCACGGATCCTGAGCTGATGATAGCCCGAACGAAGATCGATCTTGGAGAACACCGCGCTACCACGCAACTGGTCAAATAAATCATCGATCCTCGGCAGAGGGTACCTGTTCTTGATAGTGACCTTGTTCAACTCTCTATAGTCAATGCAAAGCCGCATCGACCCATCTTTCTTCTTTACGAACAAAACAGGAGCACCCCAAGGCGACGAACTCTGCCTGATAAAACCTTTAGCCAACAACTCATCTAACTGAATTCGCAACTCCTCTAACTCGCGAGGGGCCATCCGGTACGGCGCCTTAGCAATAGGACGCGTACCCGGCTCCAAATCAATAACAAACTCCACATCCCACTCAGGAGGGATACCAGGAAGATCATCAGGAAAAACATCGGCGAAACCACGAACAATAGGAATCTCCTCCAAGCGTGGCCCGCTAACGACGGTTCCAACCGCCGATACTAAACAAACACCACTATCAGAAAGAAACAATCTCTGAACACATACCGCAGAGAGAACAGGAGAATCCTGACACGGATCAGCATACACGCTGCCGGGCTGACCGTCGTCCCTGATGAAGTCCAAGCGCTTTCCTTTGCACTGAATGACCGCATCATACCGAGAGAGCCAGTCCATGCCCAAAATGACATCGAAGTCCTCTAGATCAATCATCTTCAGGTCCGCCTTCGCAAGAAAATCCCCCAACAAAACCGGGCAATCCAAAATACCCAAATCTGACAACACAGATTCACCAGAGGGAAACTTGACACGGAAGGAATCCCGAACACGATCTAGAGACAACCGATGACGCCCCACAAAGGCTCTAGCCACGAACGAGTGGGTAGCGCCGGAGTCAAACAGAACACGCGCCCAACGGTTCTTCACCTTAAATTTCCCTATAGGAACGCACAAAAACTAAGGAACTAGCACAACAGTACCGCAAACAATCTAGCAACTAAACTACCAGGCTAGAAAGAAAAACGACAAACTACTAACCTGAGATCACCTGGGTCGAAGTCTGAGCCTCCTCGGAAGAAATCACGTTCAGCTTCCCTTTTCCCTTGTCCACACGCTGAGGTGGAGGTAAAGCCTGTAACGGAACTGCTGGAAGAGCTGACTGGACCTGAGGACACCTCGACTTAATGTGTCCCTTCTGCCCACACTGAAAGCAGACTCTATCTCTGGACCAACACTGGGCTGCATCATGCCCGGATTGCTTGCAAACTGAACAGGAGACATCTCTCCTAGGAGCACCCTGAATCGCATGAACCTGCTCCTTCTTCTGAGCTGCCGCCTTCTTGAAACACCTCTCAACAGGATGGCCTGACCGGCCACAAAAACTGCACACCACCCTGCTCCTCTTTCCCGGAACAGCATCGGGTACCAGGGGTTTCTTCTCCTCTACCAACTTCCTCTTATCCTTCTTCAACTGCTGGCCTCTGCTCTTCGCCGCCTCAATGGCCTCAACCTTAAGAGCAGCCTCTACAACTCCAGCATAAGTCACTGACCCATAAGCACTGGCCAACTGCTGCACCTCACTCCTCAAACCACCGAGGAATCGCTTAACTCGATCAGCCTCAACGCTGACCAATCCAGGGGCAAAACGGCTCAACTTACTAAACTCTATCTCATACTCACCCACCGTGAGCTGCCTTTGCTTCAGATAGAGGAAATCATTCATGAGGCGGTCACGCTCGACCGAGGGTAAGAACTTCCTCAACAGCATCTCCTTGAACACTTCCCAAGAGCATCCGGCTACCAGGCTCTCCTTCTCTCTCAGCCACCAACTCTTAGCCAAACCTTTAAGCTGATAGGCGGCTATCATCACCCTCTGATCATCTGAAATCCCAGAGTACGAGAACATCTCCTCCATGGAGATCAGCCAGTCGTCTATCACCATGAAATCTGCCTTCCCATCATAAGTGGGAGGGCTCAGCCTCTGAAACTGCGAGATGAAGGCCATCTCTGCTGGCACCACCACTGGAGGTCTCAAGGGTGCAGGAGGAGGAGGAACAGCTAACCCCCCAGCAGGAACTTGCGTACCCTGAGCCTGGCCTGCCACAACTGCCACCAAAGACTGAATCTGGGCTTGCACCTCCTCCAACTGCCTGCCCATAGCTTCGCTACTCTGACGCAGACCCTTGATCACCGCATCGTTCTGAGCTCCAGAAGATTCACCCTCAGACAGGGGAGTCGATCGAGTCGCAGGACGCCTAGCCATCCTAAAAAAAAAAATCAATACAACGCAAATCAGATCCAAATCCCACGACTAGAACCGACTACCAGTACAGACAATACATATGTAGATATAGACTTAAAGCTGCTAAACTTGCTCTGAGAGTTTATCTTCTTCACAAGAAATTAGATGATATGCCCTATCCTAGGATAGTTAACCACCACCTCACTAACTCTTGTGCCTAGATCGGATGCATGAACTTATGTTAGTTTGAAAACTTATGTGTGTACATATGTCATCCTGCAAATCTTTAGCTTGGCGCGTTGTGCTTATGCAATGTTATGATATGCATGATCGTGCTATGCATTCTAAAAAAACAAAGGCCCTAATGCATGATATGAGCGGCGTACACATGAAAATGTTATGCATCCCATACTACATAACATTTCCATGCAACGAAAAAAGAAACATGCTAGTCGCAGTCATGTGGTGAGGTTATGCATCCCATACTACATAACCCTCACATGTAGCCCCTATGGTGGATCCATATACGAACACATATTATGCATCCCATACTACATAATATGCCCCGTATACTTCATGTTATGCTATGAGTGTAGTGTTCGTGCTTTTGCCAAGACGTGCTGATGACATATCGGTGTGTGAATGACATGATGCTGAACTACTAACAGCATCCAAGGAAGGTTGCCCAACTAACTTGTCAAGCAACCTCCCTCTGATACCAACTGTCACAACCCGCATTTTCTCCGAATTAAGAATTGTCAGAGTAAGAGAAAACACGCGTCATGATGCCACGTCAAGCAGGGGATAACTGCTGACGCTCAGGCAATTCCAACTACAAACTTTATGCAAGAAAAATCATGTGCTTAATGAAATAGAAAATTAGTTATGTTTAGAGTCCGTATCCCTCGGCTCAGTGGATCATCTAGTCCACAAAAGAAAACTATATTTAAACGCTGCGGAAAAATACTTTGATTAGGTTTTACACCCTAAAGAGCGCATAAGGGTCCCAAGAGAACCACTCATACTATGCAAGACACTACACTCAGTTTATATAATATATATAAGAAAACGGTTTTCGTACGTGATTTGGAAAGTAGTGATTAAGTTTATAAAAACATGCTGATCATGAGCTTCATTTATAATAGTATTTATAGTTTAAAAATAACTAGCAACCTAGCATAAAACCTTCTCAAAGCAAGTAGACTATCTCCAGAAAAAAAAATGGTAGCAGCAATAGTGTATATCTAGTACAAGGTAAAAACTACTAGTGGGCGCCAACAACCTGACACGAACCCACCAGCACACATATATGTCTGTAAGAAAGTACTGAAAACAACCTCACAAACAAGGTAAACAAAACTCTACAGTCCGGAAGTCCACCAACAACACCACCTCCAACTAGCCACCAGACTGGCTACAGCTCAGAACCTGGGGTATTCCAAAAGAAAACAGAATACCTCAGCAAGCTAAAATCAAGGTAAAACTGCATGAAAGAGTCAACCAAAAGGACGAAAATAACAGGAAACATGCAGTAGAAAGAGTCACAAATGTCCAAAACAGGACCACAAGAAATGCACAACGTGCAAAGAAACAGCAACGACCCAGCCCAGGAACCACATCCTGCAGGGCCTACTAGGCTGCCAAGAGCCAAAATGCTGCAAAACTACCACGGAAGAAACTTCTAACACCCTAAACTGTGGGAAGTGATAGTAGCAAAAACAACAACGAGGAACCGGATCGAAGGCAAACGCAGTCCCCCAATCCACCATGTCCAAGTCAAAAGCTCGAGGGTCAATACGTGAACACACAAGGGACCTTCCACCCGACATGCCCAGCCCGTACCTGGAGCAAGAAATCCATGGGTGGCCTTGGCTATATCACACAACTCCACCCCCATAAAGAGCTACAACCACCACTACTAACCACGACCCACGATTCGGCCATTCGGAAAGAAGAACACGGCCGACAAGGAAAACTCAAGACATAACAAGGAATTCACTCAAGCACGGAATTCATGGTAAGGAACGAGTGTTGAAATAAACCAACACGACTAGGCGTTGAGTGAAACCCACTCAGTGCCTACCCAAACTTTAGCATTGAGTGAGCTAGCCTCACTCGCCGCCAAAATAAAGTTACTACCCACAATACCGCTAAAGAATACGAACCTCGACGATAGCCGAACGACCAAGGCAGAAGATCCAGAACTCGGGTAGTTGCCTGCCACTTGAGTATCTGAATCCCCGCACTCGAAACCCGCTAAATGCGTCTAGCAAACGAGAAAATACAAGGCGCACGATCAGTGGCGCACGGTCGGTGGTCGTGCGCACCCAAGGCTGATGGTCGTGCGAGTTGAACCTGGGAACCAGACAAAAAGCTAAGCATCAGCGCACGATCAGTGGCGCACGGTCAGTGGTCGTGCGCACTCAAGGCTGATGGTCGTGCGTAATGGGCCCGGAAAACCTGAGAAAAACCTAATGGCTGCGCACGATCAGTAACGCACGACCAGTGGTCGTGCGCACTGTCGCCAGCGCTCGTGCGATTTGCCGAGACAGAACTTTGGAAACTGAAAGATAGCCGCGCACGAGTAGAGGCACACGACCAGTGGTCGTGCGCCCTACCGGTTGATGACCGTGCGCGACTAACCTGTACCGTTTGGAATTTTCCGAACGATACCGGAACGCGCACACGACTCACGCCACTGCAGTAGCAGTAGACAACTATCAACGTCTCACGCTACTACCATTCAAACTATGCCTAACCACTCGAATAATATCTTAACGAGGGAAATTGGCAACCACACCCCCCTCCTAACTCTCCCCCTCGGCTACGCCCGAACCGGAGCAACAATCAAAAATGAAGGAAAACAACGGCTTCACGCCGACAATTTGGATTCCAGTCATCACAACATAGGGGGGGTTTCAGTAGGAAGAACTAAGCCCTATAGTTAGCAAGAAAACGAGAACAACAAGGCCTCTAACCTGGGCTAACCGGGATTTCAATTTCAGCAAATAAAATCAAAGAAAAACACTTGGCAAGGGCAAGAATACCACTTGCCTCAATCTCCGGCGAAGCTTGGGCTGCCTTCCTCTTCTTCGCACGGATCAGAACGGCCGCAACCCTAAAACAAGCACCCGGCCATTAATGGCGGAAAAACCTCCAAAAACCGAAATCTCCAACTCATGAAAACTCCACGAAAAACGAATATCTTACCGCCGAAATGAAGATCTAAGGGAGAGCAAGACAACGCCGCCTTCGGAATCGAAATCCGTCCACGAACGAGCCCGGAATCGCCGGCGGAAGGGGAGGCGGTTTCTCCGTGCGATAGGGCGGCGGTTTTGCGATGAGGAAGAAGATCGGGCTTTTCTCCTATATATATATATATATAATTATATAATTATATAATTATTTATAAAATTACATTAAGCACCCAAAACTACGCGAAAACCAAATCACCTCGGAATTCGACGAAATTCGCACCGTAGCTAAATACCCATGCTACGAACACAACGGCGAAGTCGAAATTACCTTTCGACAAACAGAACTCGAGTTACACCCAAACAAAGCCAAACACAAACATCCCCCCGAGAGGCCACACCGGGTCACCAAAACGACTCGGTTAGCTAGGGAGATCTTGCCAACAGGCTACCAAACAGGGCACTCAGTTCTAAGGAGCTCAACCATACTCCACACATGGCACAAGCCACGGAAACGCGTCATCGTAACGCCAAATGAGAATAAAAATAATCGCTGAAAAGGCGGGGCGTTACAAAGGGTGCCCAAAGATTGTGTTTTAACTACTGGGGGCATCCACTATCACAAAGCGGCAGTTTCTGGACAGCCCCCCCTAGAGTTACCTAGAGCCCTACTCCTCCCTCAACCTCCTTCTGCTCTCCTGAGAATCCAAACAATGGTTCATCCGCCACCAACACTCTCCTGGCTTCCACTCTTATCTCATTGAATGCTTTTTTGAATATGATATTTACGGAACTCCCATTATCAACCAAGATTCTGGACATCGTGAAGTTTTCAATCGCGGTCCTAATCACCAACGCATCACAGAAGGGATCTTCGTGATCTGGTAGGTCCTTCCTGGAAAAAGTAATATTTTCATCCGGGGGAGGAGCTTGTGACGTCGAGGCGATGCTCCGATGGTACATGGTTTGGAGGCTGGCCTTCCGGGTAGCCTCAATCCCCCCCCCCCCCCCGTGGATCACTCTGATCCCCCCCGATCCCCTATATATGATCGATCAACACACCAATCCTCCTCCTCGGTTCCTGTAATCTCGATTATCCACACTGGCAGCTGCTGCTCCCCTACTTCCTTCCCCCTCTTCAACTCCAGAAATTCTGGGCAGGTAGCCGTCGTGTGACCTTCCTCCTCGTGGAAGTCACAATACGACAATGTATCTCCCCCATCCCATCTCCCTTCTTGGGGGTTCCTCCTCCTCCCCACTCCTAATCCTTCTCTCCCACGCTCTCTTCCTCTCCATCTTCACTGGTCGATGGCCATAGCTTGCTGAGGCGGGGGTGGGAGCGGTCTAGGACCATGTCCCTACCCTAGCTGATGAAAGCTCCCTGGTCCTCCCTGGTAGTAGTTCCTTCCCCCCTTGGGAAAAACTCTTCCCTGCCCTTGAACGGGACCTCCTGGCTGCCTCCAACCCAACTCCTTATGCCCCGACCCTCTTGGCTCTTCCCTTCTCCTTCCCTCTTGCTGCCTTGCTCCTCCCGGTTCTCTCTGCTCCACCTCTATCAGTCTCACCAACTTCTTAGCAAAGGCCGGGTTTACTGCCTCCATAGCTATTTCCTTCGATGTCTTCTCCATCAACCCCACGAATGACAACGGCGGCATCCTTGTCAGGCTCATCTTAAAAAAGCTCTCCTTTTGCCCCACAGTGAAAGCCATCTGGAGAGCGAAACAAGACACCTCCTGGATGTCTAGAATCTCCTCCTGGAAGCGGTCCACATATAGAGCCATGGACTCGTCGGCCTTCTTCTTGATCAAGAAAATGGACTCCGAGTTCCTCTTCCTCTTCTTAGAGGTCGAGAAGCGCAACTGGAAGCTTCTGCTCAGGTCCTCAGAGCCGTAAATTGACTCCGCTGGGAGTTGGTGGAACCAATCCCTAGCCTTGTCCTTCACGGTGATGGCAAAAAAGTGGCACTTAAAAGCGTCCGTCATTGGTCTGATGTAGACCGCGTCTTCAAACCACTGCAGGTGTTGTAGGGGATCGTCCTTACCCACATAATAGGTCATCTCGGGCTCGCGGAACCCTTCAGGGACGGGTGCCGATAGGATCAACTCGCAGAAGGGGGACCCTCTCGCCGGGGGTCTCCCCACCTCCACTCGCGCGACCATCCCTCCAGGTGAGACGACGCTCGCTAGGCTGGCAAAAAGTTCTCTGCCCTCCATGTCTCGTCGGCTTCCTTCCACCACTACTTCCTTCCCCGGTCGCCTTCCGGGCGCATCCTCGCCTATCCTTGACAGGTCAATCCCCTCGAGGGGCGCGAGACCTGGCATCTGTGGTGGAGGGGTCTCGCATTCTCCTCTCCGCGAGATCTGCTTCAGCATATCCTTGATCACCCTAATGGATGTCATGAAATCCTCTCTCCCGACATAGCCTCCATGGTTCGGGGACCTGCCTCCATCTCCTTCAAGATCCCCCGCCATGAGGTCACCTAAAGTTCTTGTGTGCAAGCTGTTGTTCCACGCTCACCACACAAAAAATGTTGGAACCAATAAGGTCAGTCCCTCTTAAAGCTTGGAACTAGAGGTGCAACTCACACTTACTCTCTCTAGACCACCCTCTCGACAAGGCTCTTGAAAGACAAGGTCGGGGGCTTCAACGCGGAGGTCCCACCTCATACCCAGAAGAATTGGAAATTCTTCCCCTCCCTAGCAATTGCTGAGCTAGGTGCCTTAAAGGAAGAAGAGAAGGAGAGTTAGGAATGAATGTCTCTTCTAAGGTAACTTTCCGGTCTATTTATAGGCCTCTGAACTAGGACTGCCAATAACCAAATATAGTTGTCCTGAAAATACTAGAATACCCTTAGTTGGGTCTTCCAACAGCCAAACTATGCTGTTCTGAGGGGTTATATGTAGCCCACCCAGGGCAAAAGCATAAAATCTTATGGGGCTAAAAGATAAGCCCGGCCCTACCCGAACCGGTCTTAAACCGAACCGGTGCTTGGAGAGAACCCCTTCTGGGGTCCTCTCACCTGGCAAGAGCTCCGCCTCGCTAGCGAGAGCTCCCCTCTGGGGCCTTCTTGCATGGCGAGTCAGCTACTTATTTGTGAGTGCCTCCTCCCCTGGTACTTACTCGCCTACCTCTTGGTGTAGCTTTTGTTCAAACCATTCTCGCCTGGGCCCTCTTGTCTGTCCTTCTTTTCGGGGTCCACTCGTCATGCGGCTTGACGACCGCCCTGGGCCATCTCGCTTAGCTTCCTTCCTCAATCATTCAGCTCCGTCTCGCTCACTCGAGGTTGTACAAAGACCTCTTTCAAGAGCATTGACACCAAGACTCAGTGAGGTGCTTATACCTCCTGCATATGGATTTGTTTGGTCCTATGCTAGTTCAAAGTTTAGGTAGGAAAGTCTATACCCTTGTGGTTATTGATGACTTTTCCAGATTTGTCTGGATGTTCTTTCTAAGGAAGAAATCTGAAACCCCTGATGTCTTCCAGACATTTGTCATGCAAATTTAGAATGAATTTAACAGTACTGTGGTCAAAATTAGAAGTGACCATGTAACTGAATTTCAGTCTGAGTGCGTGATAAGGTTCTGTGAAGAGATAGGGATTCATCAAGAATTCTCCCCTCCTAGAACACCCAAGCAAAATGGGATTACGGAGAGAAATAATAGGACTCTCATAGAGGCTGGAAGAACCATGTTAAGTGACACATCTCTCCCAATATACTTCTGGGCTGAGGCAGTTAACACTATATGTTATGTCTTTAACAGGGCTTCTATCACCAAGAGCCACAAAAAGGCTCTATGAGATCTTGAAGGGCAGAAAAACAAACCTGAGCTATTACAGGATCTTTGGTAGCAAGTATTATGTGCCTAACAATAGAAAATCCTATATAACTAAGTTTGCTGCCAAGTCCCATGAAGGGATCTTTGTTGGGTAAAACATTCATAGTAAGGCATATCGAATCTAAAACTTAACAAGTCAAGTTATAGAAGAGTCAATACATGTTGTCTTTGTTGAATCCAACATGATTAACAGTGAGCTGCCTAGCTCCTCTTCTAGTATTGAAGGTGCAGAGCTGATGGTGGACAAGCTAACCATCAAGGAAGCTGCTCCCACAGTCCAAGATAAAACTTATGGACTGATCATTCCTAGAGAAAGGCAAGGCATATTTGAAGTGGTTGAAGACCAACCAGATGAAGACATTGAAGATTAGAATGCTGAAGCTAGATTTCCTCTAGCTATCAAATATCTGAGGGGTCATCCAGCCCACCAAATCAATGGTAATGTAAGCCATGGAGTCCATAGCAGAAGTAAGAGTATCAATACAGCTCTCTAATCAAGTTTTTTGTCTCAAGAAGAGCCCAGGAATTTTGAAGAGCCAATCAAAGACCAGTTCTGGATTGGATCAATGCAAGAAGAACAGGACCAATTTAAGAGGCGTAAGGTCTGAAAGTTTGTTCCCAGACAATAAGGACAAAATTTCATAGGGACCAAGTGGATCTACAGGAAGAAGTTGGATGAGAATGGCATTATTGTCATGAACAAGGCTGGATTGGTGGCTAAAGGATACAAGAAAAAAGAAGGGATAGACTTTGACAAGACATTTGCCCTAGTAGCCAGATTGGAAGCAATAAGACTCTTCCTTGCATTTGTTGCCTATCAAGGATTCAAAATCTACCAGATGGATGTGAAGTTAGTATTCCTAAATGGGGACTTAAAAGAGGAAGTATATGTGGACCAGCCACCAGGATCTTTTGACCCTAACTCTCCTAATTTTTTTATAGGCTTAGAAATGCTCTATATGGGTTGAAGTAAGCCCCTAGAACATGGTATGAGACTTTGTCTAGTTTCCTCATTGAGAACAAATTCTCAAGGGGGAAAATAGACAAAACCCTATTCCTAAGGGAATCTAAGGGCATGATTATTGTAGTCCAAATTTATGTAGATGACATAATTTTTAGGTCTACTGATGACAACCTTTGAAGGAAGTTTGCTAAACTTATGCAAGGGAAGTTTGTGATTAGCAGTATTGTTGAGCTCAAGTTCTTCTTGGGACTCCAAGTAAGAAGGACTGATGATGGCTTATTCATATCCCAGTCCAAGTTTACCCGGGAGTTGATTAAGAAATATGGCATGGTGAATGCCTCCACTATAAGAACTCCCATGGGTTCAAGTATGCCTATAGGAAAAGATGAGGCATGGAAACCTGTTGATGAGTCTTTGTATAGAGAGATAATTGGCTCCCTTCTATACCTGACTGTTAGTAGGCCTGACATCATGTATGTTACATGTGTCTGTGTTAGGTATCAGGACTGCCTTAACGAATCTCATTACTCTACTACAAAGTGAATTTTGAGGTATCTTAAAGGCATACCAGATATTGGCCTATGGTACCCTAGGAATATGGATTTTGATCTAACAGACTTTTCGGATGCAGATTTTGCAGGCTACAAAGAAGACATGAAAAGTACTTCAGGTACCTATCAGTTCTTAAGTGGAAGACTGGTATCATGGTGCAGCAAGAAGCAAACGAGTGTGGCAATCTTAACTGCAGAGTCAGAGTGCATTTCAGCAGGAAGTTGTTGTGCTCAGTTAATGTGGATTCAACATCAGCTTCAGGATTATAACATTAAGATAAATAGAACTCCTCTTTATTGTAATTCTACTAGTGTCATTTCTATTTCTAGGAATCCTATCTCACACAACAGGACTAAGTACATAAAAATTAGGTATCACATCATTAGGGAACATGTGGAAATGAAAGACATCAGCCTCAAGTTTGTTTCCACTAACAAGCAAGTGGCTGATATCGTCATAAAGCCACTAAATGAAGCAAAGTTCAACTACTTCAAATTTGAATTGGGTATGTTGAACTTAATTTAGCTTCAGTTACTCCCAATAGTATTTTTTGTTTCAGGTTTGTTTTTTTTCTTGCAGACTGAAAAGATCTTTAGTGGTATAAAGATTGTGGAGACCAAAGTGTCTATTAGGAAGATGTGATAGAAGATGCTCTTATTGAGGGGGAGAAATTAAAGCAGATACAGAAGCAGGTTCAACCTTATGAAGAGAGGGAGCTAGCAGCTGTATCAATTGATCTCCTACACATATCTAGGGGAAGAAGAAGAACAAAGGAAGCCAGACCTCCCTGACTATTCTTCAGAAGTAAAAAAGGGGGATAGAAGGGGTTGATCAAGTTTTGGATCAAGTGGTATCAAGGCCAAAAGGATTGATGAAGCTCAACTGTGGCAATAAGACAGGAGGAGCAGGGATGCTTCTAAAGAGGGGAGTAAGTAACCTTCCTATAACTATCATTTTATAATGTTTATTGCAGCAAATATGGAGTGTATTTCATTGACTAAAAAATTTTGAAGTGAGGTTTTGACATCTTCAAATAGGGGGAGATTGTTGGGTCCATTGATCACACTGTCCCTGATTTGTAAGAAGTCAAACAAGTCAATGATATACACCAGGTTTTATTTGATATGATTGCAAGTTAATGCATGCAGGTTAGTCCTTATTACACTGATAGGACAGGTGGACACAAAGGAGTTAGCTAGATAGGCAGGAAATTGCATAAGTCCACAGGCATTGAGTGGAGCAAGCTCACACAACGCTAGATGGCTTAAGGGAGGAAGCTGGATAAAGGAATACAACAAAGTATATAGGCGTTAAGTGAAGGCAGTTCACTAAACGCCATAGCACAAAAAGCGCTGAATAAAGCCGGGTCTGTCAAAGCCTAAGCAGTGGAAGGAATAAAAATAACTAAGTCCACAGGCATTGAGTGATGTCAACTCTCTCAACGCCATGCGGCATAATTCGTCGAGTATTGCTGCAAAAGTCAAAGCAACTGAGTTTCTGTCAAAGAAAAATAAGCTAAGTCTAGAAGTATTGAGTGAAGTCAGTTCACTCAATGCCATACTAATTCTGTCAATGCCATAGAAGATAGACTGGAAAATTTGTCTAAATCCATAGGCGTTGAGTGAAGCCAGTTCACTCAACGCTAGATGGCAGAAAGCTTGGACTCAAGCTCTTGCAATCAAAGCCAAGGGGAAAGAGTGAAACAAAAAAATGGCTAAGTACCAAAAGCATTGAGTGATGAATCTATAATCAACACACTCATTACCAAGGTTGATGAAGAAGAAGAAAAAATAATCTAAGGCAGTGATGAATCTACACTCAATGCTCTCAATGCCAAGGTTGCTGAAGAAGCAAAAAATAATCTAAGGCAAAAAGCATTGAGTGATGAAGCTACACTCAAAGCTCTCAATGCCAAGGTTGCTGAAAATACAGAAAATAATCTAAGACAAAAAGAGTTGAGTGATGAAGCTACATTCAACGCCCTCAATGCCTAGGATGCAAAAAGAGCAGAAAGCTAAGCTAAGTCTAAAAGCATTGAGTGAAGGTCATTCACCCAACGCCACTCAGCGCTAAGGAATTTGCAAAATTACTTAGTACAGAATCGTTGAGTGAAGTCCATTCACTCAACTCCACTCAATGCCAAGAAAGCTGCAAAATAACTATGTACAGAATCGTTGAGTGAAGGTCATTCACTCAATGCCACTCAACGCCAAGGATGCTTCAAAATTACTAAGTACAAATCATTGAGTCAAGGCCATTCACTCAAAGCCACTCAACACCTAAGTGGATTTTGAGAATTTGGCTAAGTCCACAAAGGGGTGACGTCGGCAAAAGTCAATAATGTCAACGTAGTTCAAAATAGTTGCGGGAAAGCTGCAGAATAATGTTAATGGCACTGATGGCCAGCTGGTTGTCTTCTTGAGTAAAAGGAAAGTGATATTCTAGCAATTAAGGAGGGTCCCACACAAAAAAGAGTCATTGATCAGCGTACAATAAAAGGGGAAGATTGGCTTAGTCGACAAAAGCAATTAGGATTTTTTGTTTACGTATTTCTGCGATTGAACATCATCTTCTTCCTCTCCTTCTTGTAGAGACTAAAGGAGAAGTTCATATCAGTGAACAAGAAAGCAAATCGAGATAGTTAAAGCGATTTTCATCTTTGATAGTAAGTTCGGAATCATATTCTGAAAAAGGAGAAGGAGCAGAGTTCTTAAATATCTGCAGGAAAGTTGGTTGATTGAAGAAAATAATATCAGGAAAATTAGTTTTCTTCATCTGCAAGTTCAAAATAGTGATTCTGAAGTAACTTCTAGTACAATCCTTCCAGTACTAAAGATTAGTTTTCTTATTTTTGAGAAGAAGCTATGGCTGAGATAATCTCTGTCTAGGAAAGGCAGACACAGAGAACTCCTCTGGTGTCAAAATCAACACATCTATTGTTTATTTTGTAGGATCCTTTTGGATCTGAGCGCAAGCCTAATCTATAAAGGTTGAGAGGTAATATTCCCGCATGAATTTGAGCTGTAGGCATGTGTTATAAAGGCTGAGGAAGGATCATTTATTGATCTGAGTGTAGAATCCATTTGGGTCTGAGTGTAGGGCTTAGACCGATGTTGTAGGATCCTTTGGATATTAGGTAGGGCTTAGTGCCTGAGTGGTAGGTATTGGAGAAGACTGAGAGGTCTTGCGGGATCTGTGTTGTAAGCTCTTAGGAGCCGAGTGTTGGTATTGTGCCTCATCTAACACACTGTTAGAGAACCGGGAGGGACAATGGTCGTACCCAAGATCGGGGAACCACTATAAATCAACTGTGTCATCTATTATTGATCTTTAAATCCAAACTAACCTAGTCACTAAGCATAACAAAATCAGTTAAGGTCTAAATAAATTAAAATGAGACCTAAAACCTATTCACCCCCCCCCCCCTCTATGTGTTTAGCTGACCTTGACAACAAGACTTTCACATTCGCTACTGTTTGATTTCACTGGATCAACTAATTTTAGAGTAGAATAAACAATATCTATGCTCAACGGAAAAGTTAAAAAATATCTACGAGCTTAAATAAAAACTAACTCTAGACAACATTTTATGCGAGACACGAGCACCTGATTAGGAGCACTACATGAGTCTACATTTTACTCTGCCTCACAATCCTAAGCCAATGCCAATATTTTACAAATTGTACACGTGAACTGGAATTTTATCTAAGACGTGCTAGTGGTCAAGTGCGCACACAAGTGGGTGCACTGGTGTGCAGTGACTTGATACGATAATTATAAAAAGAAAGGGCTTCTAATATAAAGTGCAATGTGCACATGCACGGGTAACTCGTAATCACATTTCACACCAGACTGAATTGAATCATAATATCCCTAATGCAATAATAAAATGAAGACAAGGAGTCTAGGGAGACATTACCCATGCAATAAATAGATCAATCAAGAAGATTGGCGTGAAATTTTGAATGAATGGGGCATGCCCTCCGCGAAATAGCACCACTTGTGAAATAGATATCTCCAACACATGATATAAAATAATAGCAAATATGCGTTAGGGAATGATGAATAAGCAAAAAAATGGGGTTGTCTCCTGAAAGCCCTTTCATTACCATCCTTAAGGTGAACCAAATACCTAAATTAATGGTGATAAGAGAGTTCTAAACCAAAAAGTACGAGTACTATTAAAGCCAAAAAAACAACGAACTGGAATAGAAAATAAAAACAGAACAACAAAGAGGAAAACAATCCAAAGACCTATCACACCTCAGCTAAATGATGATTTGTGTTGGTTCTACCCAGCCATGCTAGTTAGGGAAGAGGTGAAGGCTTTATAGCTTAAGGAAGAGTTACCTCCCTTTCCCCTAGCCTCTTCCTTCTCGTATGGAGGGCGGTAGAATGAGTCTTGTGTAATAATTTGTCACGTTTTAATTTCTATACTATGGGAGAGCGCCAACGAGCACAATTAACTCGCTCAGAATTAGTTTTTACGCTTTCTGAATCGACTTGGGGCATCATTTCTTCACCCTCTGTGGGTGAAAGATCAGCCCATCATACATTTTTTAATGGTTTACATACATAATCTATATTACTAGGAAATTTCAATGAATCGCCGACCAAAGTCTCAATAGCAGAACTAATCATCTCAATCTCATCGCACTCCTCTTTTACAATCTCATCATGCACCATATCTTCTACCACATGCTTAGCTTCATCAACATCTACCACAGGATCTGCTTTTGATATCACCGACTTCTTTTCAGCATTTTCACAATTCACAACCACCTTAGACCTGTACTTATCAGAAATCAAAACATCATTTGATACAACAAGATATAAATTAGGAGTTTTCAACAGCTCACCCAGAGCCTCAGTCAAAATGGGCGGACAAGAATTATGTTCAACCTTGGATGCCAAGGTAATGCCACCATCATCAAAATTCAAAGTTGTTCCACTCTCCTTTAGGAACAAAATATCCAGCATTAGAATGGATTTATTCTCTATGGGTACGAGCACCTGAAATTTAGTGATGACAACCGTGTCGTCCATTATGACATCCACTTCTTTGATTTCTCCTTCAATTACAATGACTGCCCAATTTGACAACACAAGAGAAGTCTGATCATCAGTATCAATATTTATACATAGCCTCTCAACATCTTGCAAGTAAAAAATGTTGCGCGATTATTCGGAATCACACAATACAACCTTGTCAATATTATTAATCTTACATTCAACAACACACGTGCCCTCTCGGCGACCATCAGACTCACCAATGCGATTCCCCTATTCACGTGGATTTCTCTCAATTCTACTAGGAGGAGATCCTTGAGTACGTCCAGAGAGTACTTGGTCAAACTGGACTAGTTGTGTCTCCAAATTCCTCATGGAGACAGTCTCCACAAACTTCTCCATCGTGTTTGATGACGTCAAGCACACTTTTCTTAAACATCTCAATTTAACTTGAAGAGAAAAATAGTAATAAGTCACCTAATCCACGTTTGATGAGACAGTGACTTTGGATCCAATCCAATAATTATTTTTGCTCCTCCTCTCTGGCTTAACATGGTCGACGAAAACAATAACTCCTCTAAAGATCATAAAGAAGATGAGTGCTTGTCCATATGGCAAAAAAAACACTTTCAAGGACAGCTCGAATCAGAACCACTTCACCCACAATAGTCTTGACATTAATTAAGATCTAAGAGGAATTAATTAAGAACTAGATGCCATGAACTGTCCAAAATCAAAAAATGATCAATCTCCTTCAATCTCAACTGGACGAATCAGACAAGAATGTCCTCTTTTTCCAGAGAACAACTTCACCTTAATGAGATACAAAAAAGTGCGCTCGACGTCATAGACTTCACCTTATGCCCAGAACCACCGCCTTATAGGGCACTAACACACGGGTTAGTCGCCATCGCATGACGTTGATTCTGCCGGCTAGTACGATCATTCAACTCTTGGTCAATATAAGAAAATATATTTTATAAAAATTTTCGAAGTCCATATGTCACAAACATCACATCATATATAAATGAAAATATAGTCCACAATGAGTACAAAATAAGTGAATAAGGGTGTATGCTCGATACTTGCCAAAATGAAATGAAAACTCTCCCTCACAACATCTCCAAGCAGAAGCTGAAATTAAATAGTCATCATCAGCTAACGCTGAGCAATAGTAGTGCGCGGTATCTTCTCCTCAAGTCCTGCCACCTCGTCCTGCTAATCATGCTGGTGCTCTAACTCCTCGAGCTTCTACGGTCACAATCGATCGTTAGTAATAAAGACTAAGACATTTTATCCTCGTCTCACCCCCGCAAATCCTAGGCACCGTCCGAGAAGATGAAAGTGGAGGACAACAAAGGAAGTATCAAAATAGCAGGTGACAAGGGAACTATCATATCACATATAATATCTAACAATGTTTATATCATTATGCTAGCAGTTATGTATGAATATCGAAAAGGTAAAGAACAATAAACAGTAGAACTATAATAAAAGAAGCAATAGAGTAAGTAAGTACGACGCAGTAAAGTAAACAACTACTATATTATCATCACAAGAGTACCTTAAATTATATGAATGTCTATAGAAACTTATAAGTTACGTTTTCAGGAATTGTAACTTAACATATAAAAGAGCTCATACTAATTTATATGATAAGGATCTGCAGTATGAATTGCCTATAGTACATATTTATGTTACGATATGTTATGCATGCTATAATTCATACAGGTACAACTCACCCACACGACTATTTGATCACAGACATTTAGTTCCCCAATTTTGGAGTTAGTTATACTCTCTGGAACCACCGTTGTGGCTATGGCAGCAGCGGAACATGCACCTCCATTCCTAGGCGGGTAAACACACTACCATGCCTAGACCTCTCATAAGCCTTTGTACACATCCTAAGTGCACTTTAGAGTCTTTGCGTACTAATTGCTCACTATCCCACCAGTCTTTATGGTCGATCGTGTATTTTTGGGGATCGTACTCCATACTGTAGTATAAAACAACCTACTGGCCCCTCAAACCCTCATACCTTGCAAGAATCAACGTATTGTCATCTGTGTGACAACTATCCCAGTACCGATGACTCGTGACTAATTTATTTCTATACACATGCAAGTTGTATCAACCTGAGCCTCCAGCTAGCAGGACCAACCTATCCTGATATAAAACTCTCGAGCCTCCAGCTCGAAGTACTAACCCATCAAGATTTAGGACGAACCCATCTTGTATCAATCCAACCCTACATGTTTAAAATTTCTACATTTTTCCTTAAACCTTTTATACAACTCTTATCTAATTTTAGTCATACATAACGACATAGGGTTAATCCTGGACTTCCCGAGGTATACCCGGTGAAGGGCTCGTAGCGGTACAAGGGAATACGATGGGTTGAAGCCCAAATTGCCCTTTCCAGGACAATTATTTTTATTAGTGTCTACCCATTATTAACACCCCATTATCGTTGTTACTCTTGAGCAAACCAAATGTCATAAGGTACCTATAGGAGAGTGATGATATTTCGCCGGACATGAACTAACTATTTCATTAAGCAACCATACACACTAGCACTTAATGATATGTAGTGGCATAACTTAGGGTCCCAACCAAGGTTCTAATGCTTCCAAAACATGTATTCAAATCAATTAGAGTTCACTATCCTAAATTCCATACCCAGCCCATCCCTATGAATACATTCTATATACAGTGAGAACTCATAAACCCTTAAGTGATATGCAAATCTACTCGTAATTCCTCATGAACCGAAAGCACTTCTAATGATGCACCATGACCTTATTCATGACTTTAGCTGGTTGGATAACATTTTAAAATGGTTTGGATGATATAAACATTGTATCTTAATTCTACTAAATGCATCCCAAGGGTCTATCCATGGTAAGTATTAGGTGACTTCAGATTCTCTTGGCCAAAGACCTCTAAATTTTTATCACAGGTTCATCAAGTCGTAAATAGTGAAAAATCAGAAAATAACAATTTTTCTAATTATTTTTGGTTATAATTAAATTTATTTAATAATGTGACCTAAGTGACATTGAACATGAACTACCAAAAGTAAAGGTCATCTAGGTCAAAATGATTTATCTGGTGTTTATCTTGGGATACAAGGTCAGTGTAGAAAATTTCATAATTTTCCATATTGATTTGACCGTTGTTTTCTATTTATTAATAATAATACAATATTGCCTCTTCCCAAATTAATTACAAAAAATAATCAACCAATAATTTAGACAAAATTCCTAGATGATATTATTGTCATGGGTGTGGTCAAAACCAATTTCATAATTATCCACAAAGGTTTGGCTTAAAATATTCACATTGTATGATATTTATGAAAATGCCACTATTCATAAAAACATCATGTCTACCCATCCAAAAATTATAATAAAATTTACAGAGATCCATAGTACTGAAATAATTATCTAATAAAAATGTCATAATTTTCCAAGGCATATTTTCCACCTTTTTAATCAAAAACATCTAAGGGCATAATTAAAATTTGTACTATTATTCACATGAAATAGTTTCCAAAAATCCCAATAAATTTTCCAGAAAAATAAAATAATATTTTACGGCTTGTGTCAGAGATCTAGAATTTGTGAAGTTAAATTTCCCATAGTTCCTATTATTATATAAATATGTGTTATATTTAAAATAAATTGAAATCCTAGGATTTTTAACTCCAAAAATCCTTACTTCACCATAGATGATTTATTTCATCTCCATAAACTCCTAGCCAAAGATTCATTGACATGCAATTAGCCAAATGGGCTTAATTCCCCATTTTCACATTTTTGCTAAAGGCACCCAAATATACCTACTCCTTCAATTTGTAAGTTGGATCCTCCAACATGCAGAGTTCCAAATGACCCTAACTTTTTATCAGGGTCCTAAAATGACCTCATAGACATACCACCCAAAGATGGGGTTATTTTGTGTTTTAAAACTCCCTAAATCACATTAATTTGATAAATCAAATAATGAACTAAAGTATAGGGAAAGGTTCGCCTGAAAATTTGATTTTTGGGCACAAGCTAAGTCTGGTACATACACATGCAATGTAATACCCCAGTTTGCAGACTTGGAGTCGTTAGAAGCTAACGCCCGGTGGTAGGGGTGCCATGGGCGATGGGTGGCCGTTTTCGGCTGTTGTTTAAAGCCCATGATCACTGGATCTAGTGCGCACGACCACTGGCTGTGCGCTGCTGCTCGTGCGCACTTTATCCCAGTTAGCCAAGTTCTGGTTTGGTAAACGAACGATCTTTGGTCAGAGTGCGCACGCCCACTGGTCGTGCGCAGCTGCTTGTGCACGTTTATCCCTTTCTTTCTTGAGTTTTGCGAGAGGTAATCGCACGACCATGGGATCTATTGCGCATGACCAATGGTCATGCGCCACTAATCGTGCGGTCGGGATGGTTCCGTCAATTTTGCTTCGTGGCCGTCCGATGCTTCTCCAAATTATATCCAAAGGCTAGGATCTTCCGCCCAAATGATCTTATTAGGGTTGAGAGGGTTTTTCCTCTAATTATTCTCATCTTTAGGGTTTGGGAGAGGGGTTGGAGAGGAGGAGAAGGGAAGAGGACTGATAGAGCTTCTTCCGCCATTGACGGAGTTTCGGAGCTCCGATCGCCGTTCTGAGACCAGATCTGTGGAGAGGGTGTGGAGGCGCTCGTGTCAAGCCGTTCAATGCAAAGCTTCCATGGCTAGGAAGAGGGGTCGTAAGGTAATGACACTTCTCCTCTTGGTTTTAGGATGCACATTTAGCAACTTCTTTTATTCTTATTTCTTATGGGCTCCAGATCTCTCAAATGAGAGGGGTTTGAGTTTCCATGGTTCAAGATGAACCTCCGGATCGATTGTGTCCATCCCCGACATGATTTTGTATTAGTGATCCGCTCCATTATTGGATTAGGCATTGTGGGTGAAGCCGAATTCGTGACCGTTAGTCCGACTCAGTGATGTTGTAGAGCGAGCTTTGAAGATTCGGTAGAAATCCGTTACGGCTAGATGTCGTTATGATTTATGCATTTTTTCCCTTTTTCTTGAGTGAGTACTCGTAGCTGGAACTGGGCAAGGATAACTCTGCTTCGGCGGTAGATGGTTTCCTTGGTGCGCGGGAATGTTGTGGTACGAATGATGGATTAGGGTGGAGAATTATGGTTGTGCTGTGCTACGACGTGGATATATCTCCGTGGTCTGCTGGCTATCCTGTGATGTCTATGTCACTTGGGGAAAGTGTCCCGACGAGACTAGTCCCCTTTTGTGAGACTAACGAGAACGCCGAGCGTAGGGCAAGCCCGAGCAATGAAGCCATGAGCGGGTAGGGTCTAGCAAGGGTTCTTAGAATCGGTTGTGTGTGATACGGAATCCTGATGTGAGAAGTCAGAATTTGCAGGAAAGCCCGGGGTTTAAGGCCCATTTGCGGGTGGGACCTTTGCAAGAATTCCGTGTAACGACGCTTGGGCCGTAAGGGACAATGTAGTTTCCTTTTGTTTGCGGCATATGCCAATGGGGAAACGGAAGTACCCAGTGCTTGATGATGTGTTAGATGCATACGAGATAGGGTGCCTTGGGAGAAGCCCAGGTTTGCATATATGTTGCATAATAGGCCCCTTTCACTCTGTTCTAAACATAGAAAACGTGTTTGTTGTATTAGACATCCAAACCTATTTTATAGCTTTCTATATATATTTGTATTTGGTGTACGAAGTGCTTACTTGCAGGTTGGAGGGGTACCCCGGGTCCGTTAGGGGTGGCCGGGAGGAGATGTGTTTGTTACACAGTAGAGGTCAGTCTTTGCTGACCCATGTTACTTAAAATCTTTACAGGGCAAGGATCACAAGCAGAAGCTAGTGCGCCGGGCGAAAATCCCTAAGCCTTATGAAGTGTTGCTGTACTTTTAGCTTGTTTCCTTTTTCTTCTCTTGTATGATCCATGTTTTGGACATTGTCCGGCTTGCACGCCGAGGTAGATTAGGAGTGCTTTTGCACGTTCATGTTTGACATTGTGGTCTTTATTTGATGGACTCTTGTATGTAAGGCCCTAAGGCCATTTGATACTCATTATAGTGGTGGATAACTTCTAGTGGTTTTGCTTTGCTTCCGCTGTGTTTAGTTCTGAGTTTTGAGTTTGGGTAGTAATATCATCTAATAATGCTGAAGCTGTGGCGTCTATATGTTGTGGGGCCCTAGCCGGACCCATATCATACGGTCCTTATAGAGTAGGTGTTACATTCATGGTCCAAATTCAGGAGAAGAGCTCTCGATGAGTAGCGCTACTGCGCAAGGTCCGTTAGGCATGGTGGTAACTCTGGCGACTTTTGTCGTATGCTTGCAGAAGCGATGGTGGCGGCCCAAGCTGCAGCGGGAGCACAAGTAGAAGCCCCGTTGCTCAGGTAGCAACTCCTGCTACCCCAGATACGTCGAAGGCCGTGCCGGGCGAGGAAGCCAGGCGGGCAGAGCCGCTGGCCGAAAGGGTGATTGTCGGGCATGGTGTCCGGAAAATTAAGTATTTCTTGAGCTTCCAGCCTCCAAACTTAAGGGAGTCAGCATGCCAACAAATGCAGAGGATTGGTGGGCTCGGATTCAGGAGCTTTTGAGAGCAGCAGAGACGCCAGACGATAAGAAAGTAGAGTTTGCAGCCTTCATGTTGGAAGGAGACGCCAAGTTGTGGTGGGTGAGCCACAATGGCCGGCAGTTTCCTGGACGTACCCCATCCATTGATGAGTTTGGGAATTCTTTCCTGAAGAAGTACATTCCCGCGTTGACATGGTTAGCCCTCTAGAGATAGTTTTTGCACTTGGTGCAGCGAGGCAAGACCGTGGACGAGTATGTTCAAGAATTCACTCGTTTGGGTCGTTATGCTGGAACGACTGTGGCGGATGATGAGGAGAGAGACAATCTATTCTACCACGGATTGAGGGAGAATCTGAGACAACCCCTCATATATATGAAACGTGTGGGTTTCAACGAATTGGTTAAGGCAGCTAGGATTTTGGAAAGTGATATGGAGCGAACCCAGCACCGAAAGGGTCACACCCAAGCAAGGGGTAGGGCAGCCTTCTCAGTCCCACGGGAAGTCGGAAGGGAGAAGAAGGAAGAAGAAGCCTCACCCATACAAGTCGTGTGAGAAAAGTAACTGGATGTCCGGAGGTTCTTGCTCTAAGGGACATCTGACGTGCTATAATTGTGGCAAGGCAGGGCACATAGCATGTTTTTTTACTCAAGGGGGGCACTGAGCAACAACCAAGACAGGAGCAGACTGTAAGCTCTGGCCCTAGTACCGCAGAGAGAGGGAAGATGGCGGAGTCGAGCGCTTCCCAGTTTCAACCGGTGCAGCCAAGGGCCTATAACCTTGGGCAACGGGAAGCGATCTGTCAACCCGATGTGGTGACAGGTATGAGATTTTAACTTCCATCTTGGGTTTTCATGAATACAAGTTATTTATGTTTGTTGCATGTGTTTAGGCTTTATGATAGTTTTTGGGTACCCCGCTAGGGTACTGTTTGATACGGGAGCGTCACACTCCTTCCTTGCAGAAAGCTTTATCCAGAGGATTGTAGTTGAGTCTTTCTCAACGGATGCAGAATTGAAAGTGTGCATGCCCAATGGGTCATCTATGACTATCAGGGCTAAAGGATGTATATGTTGGAGTCTAGATGGAGTCAACTTCATGTTGATGGTGGCAGTCTTACCGTTGGCCGAGTTTGACTTAATATTGGGGATGGACTGGCTAGCAGAGCAGCGTGCCAGTATCAACTGCCTGTCCAAGGTGGTAACCTTGAGGGGCGAAGG
The DNA here is from genome assembly GCA_039513925.1 of Platanthera zijinensis. NCBI lineage: Eukaryota > Viridiplantae > Streptophyta > Magnoliopsida > Asparagales > Orchidaceae > Platanthera > Platanthera zijinensis. The sequence goes on from CM077082.1 coordinate 188,652,123, forward strand.
GCAAGCTAGAGTTAAGTTTGAGGGTCTTCACGTAGTGGCCTGTTCCCTAGTTTCGGCCATGCAATTACCACAGGAGGTTAACCAAGGAGGTGTAGCCCTAGTAGAACTGTTGGAGGTTAGCCTTTCCAGGTTATCTCTTGGAGAAGTACCTGTAGTGGCAGAGTTTGAAGATGTGTTTCCTGAGGAGCTTTTGGTATCACCTCCTCGGCGAGAGATTGATTTCTCTATCGAGCTAGTGCAAGAGGCTAGGCCTGTGTCTCGTCCTCCCTTTAGGATGACACCAAAGGAGTTGGCCGAGCTTAAAGTTTAGTTGCAGGATCTTTTGGAGCAGGGGTATATCAGACCCAATTCTTCACTGTGGAGCGCGCTGGTATTATGCGTGAAAAAGAAAGATAGTAGTAGGCGGTTGTGCATAGACTACCGAGAGTTGAACAAACTGACTATTAAGAATAAGTATCTGATTCCTTGAATAGACGATTTATTTGACCAGTTGGTGGGGTCTGTGGTGTATTCCAAGTTAGGCTTGAAGTCAGGATACTATCAGTTACAAATTCGAGACGAAGACATACCCAAGACCGCGTTTGGCACGAGGTCTGGTCACTTTGAATTTTCGGTGATGCCGTTCGGGCTGACGAACGCACCATCCGTATTCATAGACTTGATGAACCGAGTTTTTCACAAATACTTGGACTCATTTGTAGTCGTCTTTATTAATGACATCCTTGTTGATTCCAAGTCGGAAGAAGAGCACGAGACTAACTTGAGATTAGTGTAGAAAGTGTTGAGAGAGAACCAGCTTTATGTAAAGTTCTCCAAGTGCAAATTCTGGTTAGAGAATGTGGCATTTTTGGGCCATGTTATTAGTGGAGATGGGGTGGCAGTAAATCCAACGAAAGTGGAAGCCATCAGAGATTGGGCAATATTAAGGACCGTGGCGGAAGTCCGGAGCTTTTTTGGACTAGCCGGGTACTATCGAAGATTTGTGGAAAACTTTTCGCGGATAGCTCTACCCCTCACCTCACTAACTCGTAAGGATAAGAAGTTCATGTGGACACAAGAGTGTAGTCAGGCATTTTATACCCTAAAGGAAAGGCTTATGACAACTCCAATCCTAAGTCTGCCAAAGGGGACTAGATGATTTCAAATTTTAAGCGACGCATCCGGATATGGTTTAGGGTGTGTATTAGTACAACATGGAAGTGTGATCACGTTTGGGTCTAGGAAGTTGAAGCCTCACGAGAGAAAATACCCCATCCATGATTTAGAAATGGCGGCGGTAATTTTTGCGCTGAAATTGTGGTGGCACTACGTTTATGGTGCGAAGGTGGAGATCTACACGGATCACAAAAGTCTGAAGTATCTCCTAGATCAGAAGGACTTAAATATGAGGCAACGCAGGTGGGTTGAGTTCCTTGGGAACTACGATATGGTGATTCAGTACATGCCAGGCAAAGCCAATGTGGTGGCCAATGCCTTGAGTTGAAAATACTCTGGGCAAGGAATTGGATAGAAGCTCATGATGAGTAGTTTAGGCGGGACTGGGAGTCCCTCGGCATGGAGTGTGTGGCCAGAGGCGAGTCTAATGTTGCTCGGCTGAACTGGATTGAAATGCAGAACGATTTGTGCGATCGTATTCGGGAAGCGACCCGTTTGGATGTAGAGTTCCAACCGTACGTGGAGGAAGCTCCAAAGGGAGAGGGCAACATCTGGGAGATGATTGATGGGATTTTGAGGAAGGGCGGGAGGATTTGTGTACTGTAGTTCGGCAAGCTCCGTGAGGAGTTGATGTTTGAGGCCCACTTCACAAAGTACTCCATTCACCCGGGCAGTACAAATATATACTCGGACATAAAGAAATCTTATTGGTGGTCTTGTCTGAAGCGAGATGTAGCGTTGTATGTGAGTCAGTGCCAAACTTGTGCCTTGGTGAAGGCCGAGTGTAAGAAGCCGGGCGGGTTTTTGAAGCCTCTTCCTATCCCAGAGTGGAAATTCGATGACATCTCCATGGATTTTATGCACGGGTTACCTAGATCGCAGTAGGGTAATGACGCAATTTTGGTGATCATGGATCGCTTGACCAAAGTGGCACACTTCAACCCAAATCAAACGGAGGACAGCATGGAGAAGCTGGTGGAATTGTACGTTCGCAACATTGTGCGACTGCATGGGATTTCGAAAAGCATATTTAGTGACCGCGATGGACGTTTCACGTCTAAGGATTGGAGGTTGGTGTAGAAAATCCTGGGCATGAAGCTCAAGTTCAGTACGGCCTTCCATCCTCAAACTGATGAGCAGACTGAGAGAACGAACCGTACTATAGAGGATATGTTGAGGATGTGTACTCTTAACTTCGGCAAGAAATGGGAGGATTATCTCTTCATGGTAGAGTTCACATATAACAATAGTTACCAAACAAGTATAAAAATGGCACCACACGAAGCTTTGTATGGGAGGCGTTGTTGAACATCGATGTCTTGGATAGAGGCAGGAGACACCAAGATCTTGGGAAAAGAAGTTGTAGCTGACGCTTGTGAGTTGGTGCGAACCATTCAAGAGCGCATAAAGGTGGCTCAAGATCGACAAGCGAAATATTTTAATGCTCGCCATAGGAATGTGGAGTTCGCGGTAGGTGACTGGGTTTATCTAAAGATCAAGCCGTTCAAAGGCGTTTTGCGGATTTGCCGATTCAAGAAGTTGAGTCTGAGGTTTTAGGACCCTTTGAGGTTATCGATCGGGTGGGAGAAGCAATGTATCGGTTGGCGTTGTCCAGTGAGCTTAGTGGATGACATGATGTCTTCCATATCTCCGTCTTGAGGAAGGCCTTAGTGGAGGTTAGTGTAGTGATCGAATTGGCATCAGTATCAATAGAAGAGGACTTGAGAACGCGAGTTCGTTCAGTTGGTATAGAAGACTCGGAAGTTCGGCAGTTGCGGAACAAAGAAGTCAAGCTCGTGAAGGTGCGTTGGGATAACTGCGGGTGTGACGAGTTCTCTTGGGAGCGTGAAAAAGCAATGCACGAGGAATATCCCGGGTTATTTGTGTAAGTCTGGCTTAAAACGTTAGCCGATGTGTGTCAACAATGTTTTATTAGTTGCAATTATTGTTATTATGTCTTTCTTGTTGTCTCCCTTGATGAGGATTAATTTCAGGGACGAAATTCTTGTAAGGGGGGAGGATTTGTAACACCCCAGTTTGCAGACCTGGATTTGCTAGAAGTTAACGCCCGGCAGTAGGGGTGCCACGGGTCGTGGGTGGCCGTTTTCGGCTATTATTTAAAGCGCACGATCACTGGATCTAGTGTGCATGACCACTGGCCGTGTGCCACTGCTCGTGCGCACTTTATCCTAGTTAGCCAAGTTCTGGTTGGGTAAACGCACGATCTTTGGTCAGAGTGCGCATGACCACAGGTCGTGCGCTGCTGCTCGTGCGTGTTTATCCCTTTCTTTCTGGAGTTCTGCCAAAGATAATCGCACGACCATGGGATCTATTGCGCACGACCACTGGTCGTGCGCCACTGATCGTGCGGTTGGGATGGTTCCATCTATTTTGCTTCGTGGACGTCCGACGCTTCTCCAAAATAGATCCAAAGGCTAGGATCTTCCGCCCAAAAGATCTTATTAGGGCTGAGAGGGTTTTTCCTCTCATTATTCTCATCTTTAGGGTTTGAGAGAGGGGTTGGAGAGGAGGAGAAAGGAAGAGGAAGGAGAGAGCTTCTTCCGCTATTGACGGAGCTTCGGAGCTCCGATCGCCGTTCCAAGACCAGATCTGTGAAGAGGGTGTGGAGGTGCTCGTTTCAAGCAGTTCAAAGCAAAGCTTCTATGGCTAGGAAGAGGGGTCGTAAGGTAACGACACTTCTCCTCTTGGTTTTAGGATGCACATTTAACATCTTCTCTTATTCTCATTTCTTTTGGGCTCCAGATCTCTCAAATGAGACAGGTTTGGGTTGCCATGGTTCAAGATGAACCTCCGGGACGATTGTGTCCGTCCCCGACATGATTTTGCATTAGAGATCCGCTCCATTAGTGGATTAGGCATTGTGGGTGAAGCCGAAGTCGTGACCTTTAGCCCGACTCGGTGATGTTACATAGCGAGCTTTGAGGATTCGGTAGAAATTCGTTACGGATAGATGTCGTTATGATTTATGCGTTTTTCCCCTTTTTCTTGAGTGAGTAATCGTAGCAGGATCTGGGAAAGGTTAGCTCCGCTTCGGCGGTAGATAGTTTCCTTGGTGCGCGGGAACGTTGCGATACGAATTATGGATTAGGGTGGGGAATTATGGTTGTGTTGTGATAAGGCGTGGCTACGTCTCCGTGGTCGGCTGGAATTCCCGTGACATGCATGTCACTTTGGGAAAGTGTCTCGGCGAGACTAGTCCCCTTCAATGAGACTGACGAGAATGTCGAGAGTAAGGCAGGCCCGGTCAATGAAGCCATGAGCGGGTGGGGTCCAACAAGGGTTCTTAGAATCGGTTGTGTGTTATACGGAATCTTGACGTGAGAAGTCAGAATTTGCAGGCAAGCTCGGGGTTTAAGACCCATGTGCGGGTGGGGCCTTTGCACGATTTCCGTGTAACGGCGCTTGGGCCGTTAGGGACAATGTTGTTTTCTTTTGTTTGCGACTTATGCCAATAGGGAAATGGAAGTACCCAGTGCTTGATGTTGTGTTAGATGCATACGAGGTAGGGTTGTCACAACCCGCATTTTCTCCGAATTAAAGAATTATCAGAGTATAAGAAAACGCGCGTCATGATGCCACGTCAAGCAGGGGATAACTGCTGACGCTCAGGCAAAACCATCTATTACACTTTATGAAAGAAATTTATAAGTTTAATGATTAGAAAATCAGTTATACTTTAGAGGCCGTATCCCTCGGCTCGGTGGATCACCTACTCCACAGTTAAAAACTATACTTATGCGCTGCGGAAAAATACTTTATTCAAGTTTGACATCCTAAGAGGTGCATAAGAGCCCTAAGAGGACCACTTATGCTATGCAAGACTCTACATTTAGTTTACATTATATATAAGAAAACGAACTTTATACGTTGTTTTGAAAATAGTGATTTACTTTAATAAAACATGCTGATCATGCGATGTACTTATAATAATAATAGTTGTAGTTTTAAAATAACTAGCAACCTATCATAAATCCTCCTAAGAGCAAGTAGACTATCTCCAGAAAATGATAGCAGCAAAAGTTATATATCTAGTACAAAGGTAAAAACTACCAGTGGGCGCCAACAACCTGACACGAACCCACGGGCAAATATGTTTGTCTGTAAGAAAAGTACTAAAAAACTACCTCAATAACAAAGTAACAGGATTTCCAAAGTCCAAGAGACCACCAGCAACACCACCGTAACCTAGCCACCAAACTGGCTACTGCTCAGAACCTGAGGCATTCAAAAAAAGAAAGAATACCTCAGCAAGAAAAACAAGGAAAAACTGCATGGAAGTGTCAACCAGGGAACAAATAAAAGAGGAAAACACACAGCAGAAAAAGTCATAACTGCCCAAGGTAAGACAACAAGGAATGCACTACGTGCGAGGAAACAACACCAACCCTACCCAGAAACTACATCCTGCAGGGTCTACTAGGCTACCAAGATCCCAAAGTGCTGCAATCTACAAAGGAATAAACTTCTAACACCCTAAGCTGTGAGGGATGGTAGTAGCAAAAACAAACAGCATGGATCCGGGTTGGAGGCAAACTCAGTCCCCCAACCACCATTTCCAAGCCAACAAGCTCAAGGGTCTACATGATAAAGCACAAGGGACCTTCCACCCACTTGTCCAGCCCGTACCTGGAGCAAGATAGAAGAATAAGGGTGGCCTTTGCTAAATTACACAACACCTCCCCCATGAAGAGCTTCAAACCACCACTACTAACCACGACCCACGATTCGGCCATTAGGAAAGAAAAATAAGGCCGACAAGGAAACTACAAATATAATCAAGGAATTCACTTGGGAACGAAAATCGAGGAAAGAGAAAAGTGTTGAAAATGACTCCACATGGCCTAGCGTTGAGTGGGACCCACTCAACGCCTAACAGACCTTGGCATTGAGTGAGTTAGCCTCACTCAGCGCCAGAACGGCCATGGCGTTGAGTGAGAGTCCCTCACTCAACGCCCTCCGCAAGAACAGCTCTGGCGTTGAGTGAGCTATCCTCACTCAACGCCAAAACAGTCACGGCGTTGAGTGAGGTCCACTCCCTCAATGCCTTCATCAAAAGAGGCAGCGACGTTGAGTGAGCTAACCTCACTCAACGCCAAAACAGCTATGGCGTTGAGTGAGGTCCACTCCCTCAATGCCTTCAGCAAAAAACCACAAAACCCAACGGTGGCGTTGAGTGAGTCCACCTCCCTCAACGCCAAGGCAGCTTTGGCGTTGAGTGAGGTAAACTCACTCTACGCCAAAGTTCATTCCCGTAGGAAAACCCTAAGCCAACGCCAACAAGAGGAGGTCGGCAGGAATGCCGACTGATTCTCGCCGAAAAGGCGGGAATGCAGGACGATTCTCGCCGAATCAGCGAGAATGCAGGATGATTCTCGACGATCGGCGGGGATCCAGAATGATTCTCGCTGAATCGGCGGGAATCAAGGATGATTCTCGCCGATCGGTGGGAATCACTGACGATACACGTCGAAATCGGCGGGAATCACTTAGTGATTCCCGTCGATTTTGACTTAGACGAAAATTCTAACACTATCACCCCACCACTCAGCCGCAAAGAACAAACCGAACTATGTCTTTGAGTGTGTCCACCACACTCAACGCCAAGTCCGGGCGACTTTTGGCTTTGAGTGTGTGCACCACACTCAACACCAAAACTCGAGAGTCTACCAAGACTGATTCTAACCAGAGCCCTACCACAACAACCTCCCTCACTCTCTCTCTCGGCTCCACCCGCAAAAGCACCCAACTAGAACTACAAATCTTGAGTCTAAATAGTTAAAACAACCATCAGGTTGAGCAAAACAGCACAAGGAGGGGGGTTCATAGGCGAATCTAAGCCCTAAATTCAGCAAGGTAAAAGAGAATAAACTTGGTTTCTACCCTAGGGTTAACCGGGAAACATTCTAAAATATCAAAAGATCAACAATGGCAAGGGCAAGAATACCACTTGCCTCGATTTCCGGCGAAGCTTGGTCGGCCTTCCCTCCTCTTCGTTCTGCACTAGAAGGAGCAGCACCTAACAAGCAAACCCGCACTTTAATGGCGGAAAAGCACAAGAACCGGAAATCCAAGTCTCCTAAAACTCCACGAAAATCAAATATCTTACCGTCGAAATGAAGATCTGAGCGAGAGCAAGACAACACCGCTTTCGGAAACGAAATCCGTCCACTAACACTCCCGGAATCGCCGTCCAACGGAGAAGCAGGCCCGGCGGTTTCCTCTGTTTTCCGTGAACAGGAGAGGCGGGTTCGGTCTCGGGAAGAAGAAGAATAGTGGCCTGCCACTTCTTAATAAGGCTTTTATATAGGCTTAGCCATGACGGTTCAGCCTAACTGCCTCCCCAGCCACCGGTTCACTTAATTGAAAAGGGTTTCTAATTAGATTTTACTAATGGCACACCCAAAACGACACGAAAATCGAACTACCTCGGAATTCGACGAAATTCGCACTATAGCTAAATATCCACACTACGAACACAACGGCGAAGTCGAAATTAACTTTCGACAAACAGAACTCGAGTTATACCCTCCCGAAGCCAAAAAACAAGCATCCCCCGAGAGGCCACACCGGGTCACCCAAAATGACTCGGCTTGCTAGGGAGATCTTGCCAACCGGCTACCAAAATAGGGCACTCAGTTCTAAGGAGTTAAGACTACACTCCACAGATGGCACAAGCCAAGAAAATGCGTCGACCTAACGCCAAACGAGAATTTAAATAATCGCAGAAAAATCGGTGGCGTTACAGTCACTCCCCCTAAAAGAAAGTTTTGTCCCGAAACTTTACGCACAACACTTCTACTATAGAAGGAAAGTAATAATCCAAACATTACAAGAAGAAAAAACAAACCAAACTAATCAGGGAAACAGCTGAGGGTAAGCCTCCCTCATAGCCGACTCTAACTCCCAAGTCGCGCTCTCTAAATCCTTATTCCTCCAAAGAACTTTCACCATCAGAATAGACTTCTTTCGCAGCACCCGTTCCTGAGTATCCAAAATACGGACCGGCACTTCAACAAAAGAGAGGTTGGGCTCCAACTGGGGCACAACGTCCAAGACTTGCCCACTGCTGCGCACGCACTTCTGCAATTGGCTAACATGTAAAACATTATGAACACCTAGGAAGTTTGCTGGCAAATCCAACCTGTAAGCTGACACGCCAATCCGCTCCAAAATCTTAAACGGGCCTACATACCTCGGGTCCAATTTCTGGTTCTTACCAAACCTCTTTACACCCATCATCGGGGAAACTTTAAGGAATACAAGGTCCCCTACAGAAAACTCCAAGGCAGACCTACGCCGATTGGCGTTCTTCTCGTACCTCTCCTGAGCTATACGAAGCTTCTCTCGAACAAGCTTCACTGCGACTTCCATTTCCTCGAGTGCATCAGGACCCAACAATGGCCTCTCACCAGCCTCAGCCTAAAACAACGGAGTTCTGCAGCGCCTCCCATACAAGGCTTCGAACGGAGCCATCTGCAAGCTCTCTTGATAACTATTGTTGTATGCAAATTCCATAAGTCACAGCCGCTCGTCCCACGCTCCACCGTGGTCTAAAATGTAGCATCAGATCATATCCTCAACTATCTGATTCACTCGCTCCGTCTGCCCATTAGTCTGTGGGTGGTACGCAGTAGAATACCTCAGATCCGTAACCAAACCCTCCTATAGACTCTTCCAAAAATGAGAAGTAAACCGGGAGTCTAGATCAGAAATGATGCTAACCGGCACACCGTACAGTCGGATGACTTCATTCAAGTATAACTCTGCTATCTTCTTCATAGGGTAATCAATCTTATATGGCACGAAGTGAGCACACTTCGTCAGTCTATCCACTATGACCCAAACAGAATCAAATCCCCTCGGGGATCGCGGTAAACCCGTGATGAAATCCATAGATATACTTTCCCACTTCCAAGTCGGGATCTCTAACGGAGTCAACTTGCCACCAGGCCTTCCATGATCGGCCTTCACCCGCTTGCAAGTGTGGCACTCCGCAACAAATCGGGCTATATCTCCTTTCATGTCATACCACCAGGAAATTTGCTTTAAGTCACGATACATCTTTGTAGATCCTGGATGGTAGGCAACGCTGGATCCATGAGCCTCTCTGCAAACCATACCCTGAAGGTCCCCAACCGCGGGGATGCAAAATCTGCCACGGTACTTAAAAGTTCCCGCATCATCGATGGAATAATCCGGCAACTCTCCTCTCTCAGTCCTGGAGTAAAAGTGTAAAAGATCCGGGTCGTCCTTTTGGTGAAGTCTGGTCAAAGAAATCCAAGACGGCTCTACCACTGACAAACTACTCTGCAAGCCACAGCATCTCACTGATATATCCATAAGGAGGAACTCCTCCACTAAACGATCGGCGATGAGATTAAAGATCTTTCCCGTCCTTCGGCTCAAGGAGTCGACCACCACATTGGCCTTGCCTGGATGATACTGGATCTCTACATCATAATCGGCCACATACTCTAGCCACCGACGCTGGCGCAGATTTAACTCCTTCTGCGTGAACACGTACTTCAGGATCTTATGGTCGGTGAAGATCTTGCACTGAGCCCCATAAAGTAGATGTCTCCACAGCTTCAACGCATAAATAACTGCTGCGATCTCGAGGTCATCCGTAGGATAATTCTTCTCATGAGTCTTCAGTTGCCTTGACCCATAGGCAATCACCTTACCCACCTGCATTAATATGCATCCCAGACCCACATGCGAAGCATCCACATATACATCATAATCCACGCCCTCGGTAGGAAGGGTCAGAACGGGAGCAGTGCACAATCTCCTCTTTAACTCTAGGAAGGCTTCTTCGCACTTCTCGCTCCAAACAAAAGCCACGTTCTTCTGAGTCAGCTTAGTCAAAGGTGTAGCTAGGGTAGAGAAACCCTCCACAAACCTCCTGCAGTAGCCGGCCAACCCTAGGAAGCTCCTGATCTCTTTGGGCGTGCCCGGCCTACTCCAATCCATCACTGTTGCGATCTTGTCCGGGTCAACCGAGATCCCATCCTCATTCACCACGTGACCCAGAAACGAGACCTGAGGCAACCAAAATTCGCACTTGCTCAACTTGGCGAATAACTTATGGTTCCTCAACTCCGATAGAACCAGGCGCATATGCTGCTCGTGCTCCTCAGCACTGCGAGAGTAAACCAACACATCATCGATGAAGACCACCACGAACTTATCTAGGAAATCCTTGAACACCCGGTTCATCATATCCATGAACACTGATGGAGCGTTGGTCAATCCAAACGACATCACTAAGAACTCAAAATGTCAGTGCCTTGATCTAAACGCAGTCCGTGGAATATCTGCATCACGGATCCTAAGCTGATGATAGCCTGAACGAAGGTCAATCTTGGAGAAGACCGTCCTACCGCGCAACTGGTCAAATAAATCATCGATCCTCGGCAGTGGGTACCTGTTCTTAATTGTGACTTTGTTCAACTCCCTATAGTCGATGCAAAGCCGCATTGACCCATCTTTCTTCTTCACAAATAGAACAGGAGCACCCTAAGGCGAAGAACTCTGCCTGATAAACCCTTTCGCCAACAACCCATCTAACTGAACTCGCAACTCCTCTAGCTCTCGAGGGGCCATCCGGTACGGCGCCTTAGCAATAGGACGCGTCCCCGGCTCCAAATCGATCACAAACTCAACATCCCGCTCGGGAGGAAGACCAGGAAGGTCATCAGGAAAAACATCGGCGAAATCACGAACAATTGGAATCTCCTCTAAGCGCGGTACACTAACAGCGGTCCCAACCACCGAGACCAAACAAGCAAAACAGTCCGAAAGAAAAAGCTTCTGAGCACATACCGCAGAGATGACAGGAGAATCCTGGCTCAGATCTGCATACACGCTTCCAGGCTGACCATCGTCCCTGATGAAGTCCAAGCACTTCCCTTTGAACTGAATGACTGCATCATACCTAGACAGCCAGTCCATGCCCAAAATAACATCGAAGTCCTCCAGATCAATCATCCTTAGGTCTGCCTTCGCAAGGAAGTCCCCCAACAAAACAGGGCAATCTAACACGCCCAAATCTGACAACACAGATTCACCAGAGGGGAACTTAACATGAAAGGTATCCCGAACTCGATCTAAAGTCAACCGATGTCGCTCTACAAAGGCTCTAGCCACAAACGAGTGGGTACCGTCGGAGTCAAACAGAACACGCGCCCAACGGTTCTTCACCTTAAACTTCCCTATAGGAACATATATAACTAAGGAACTACCACAATAATACTACAAACATTCTAACAAGACAAGAACAAAACATTCAGGCTGGAAAGACAACTAACCTGAGATGACCTAAGTCGAAGCTTCAGCCTCCTCGGAAGAGATCACGTTTAGCTTTCCCTTTCCCTTATCCACACGCTGAGGTGGAGGTAATGCCTGAAGAGGCACTACATGAAGGGCAGGCTGGACTTGAGGACACCTAGACTTGATGTGTCCCTTTTTCCCACACTGAAAACAGACCTTATCCTTGGACCAGCACTGGGCAGCATCATGCCCGGGTCACTTGCAAACAGAACAGGAGACATCTCTCCTCAGAGCACCCTGAATCGCATGAACCTGCTCCTTCCTCTGAGATGCTGCTCTCTTGAAACATATCTTGACAGGGTGGCCTGACCGACCACAGAAACTGCATACCACTTTGCTCTTCTTCCCCGGAACTGCATCCGGTACCCGGGGTTTCTTTTCCTCCACAGACTTCCTCTTATCATTCCTACTTTGTTGTCCTTTGCTCTTCGCGGTCTCAATAGCTTCCACCTTCAGAGCAGCCTCCACTACTCCTACATAAGTCTCTGACCCATAAGCACTAGTCAACTGCTGCACCTCACTCCTCAAACCACCGAGAAATCGCTTAACTCGATCAGCCTCAATGCTGACCATTCCTGGGGCAAAACGGCTCAGCTTGCTGAACTCTATCTCATACTCACCCATCGTGAGCTGCCTTTGCTTCAGATGGAGGAAGTCGTTCATGAGGCGGTCACGCTTGATCGAGGGTAAGAACTTCCTCAATAGCATCTCCTTGAACACTTCCCAAGAGCATCCAGTTACCAATCTCTCCTTCTCTCTCAGCCACCAACTCTTAGCCAAACCTTTAAGCTGATAGGCGGCTATCATCACCCTCTGATCGTCTACAATCCCTGAATACGAGAACATCTCCTCCATGGAGATCAGCCAGTCGTCTATTACCATGAAATCTGCCTTCCCGCCATAAGTGGGAGGGCTCAGCCTCTGAAACTGCAAGATGAAGGCCATCTCCGCTGGCACCACCACTAGAGGTCTTAAGGGTGCAGGAGGGGGAGGAACAATAATCCCCCCTACAGGGCCTTGCACTCCCTGAGTCTGACCTGCCACAACTGCTAGCAAAGACTGAATCTGAGCTCGCACCTCCACCAACTGCCTGCTCAAGGAATCGCTACTCTGCCACAGGCTTTCGATTACCGCATCATTTTGAGCTCCAGAAGACTCACCCTCAGACAGGGGAGTTGATCTAATTGAAGGACGTCTCGCCATCCTAAAGTCATAGCAACACTAGTTAGATCCTAGTACAACGGCTAGACCCAACTACAAGTACAGACAATACATATATAGATATGAACTTAAAGCTACTAAACTTGCTCTGGGAGTTTATCTTTTTACAAAAAAAATTGATGTTATGCCCTAACCTAGGATGGTTAACCACCACTATACTAATTCTTGTGCCTAGATCGGGAATGCATGACTTTATATTATTTTTGACTTGAAAACTTATGTGTGTACATATGTCATCCTGCCAGTCTTTAGCTTGGCACATCGTGCTTATGCCATGTTATGCTATGCATGTTTGTGATATGCATTCTAAAAAGGCCCTAATGCATGGTATGAGCGGCGTACACATGAAAATGTTATGCATCCCATACTACATAACATTCGCATACAATGAAAAAGAAAACGTGCTAGTCGCAGCCATGTGGTGAGGTTATGCATCCCATACTACATAACCCTCACATGTTGCCCCTATGGTGGATCCATATATGAACACATATTATGCATCCCATACTACATAATATGCCACGTATACTTCTCGTTATGCTATGAGTGTAGTGTTCGTGCTTCTGCCAAGACGTGCTGATGACATATCGGTGTGTGAATGACATGATGCTGAACTACTAATGCAATCAAAAGGGAAGGTTGCCCGACTAACCCGTCAGGCAACCTCCCTCTGATACCAACTGTCACAACCCGCATTTTCTCCGAATTAAAGAATTATCAGAGTATGAGAAAACGCGCGTCATGATGCCACGTCAAGCAGGGGATAACTGCTGACGCTCAGGCAAAACCATCTATTACACTTTATGAAAGAAATTTATAAGTTTAATGATTAGAAAATCAGTTATACTTTAGAGTCCGTATCCCTCGGCTCGGTGGATCACCTAGTCCACAGTTAAAAACTATACTTATGCGCTGCGGAAAAATACTTTATTCAGGTTTGACATCCTAAGAGGTGCATAAGAGCCCTAAGAGGACCACTTACGCTATGCAAGACTCTACATTTAGTTTACATTATATATAAGAAAATGAACTTTATACGTTGTTTGGAAAATAGTGATTAACTTTTATAAAACATGCTGATCATGCGATGTACTTATAATAATAAGAGTTGTAGTTTTAAAATAACTAGCAGCCTAGCATAAATCCTCCTCAGAGCAAGTAGACTATCTCCAGAAAATGGTAGCAGCAAAAGTTATATATCTAGTACAAAGGTAAAAACTACCAGTGGGCGCCAACAACCTGACACGAACCCACGGGCAAATATGTTTGTCTGTAAGAAAAGTATTGGAAAAACTACCTCACTAACAAAGTAACAGGATTTCCAAAGTCCAAGAGACCACCAGCAACACCACCGCAACCTAGCCACCAAACTGTCTACTGCTCAGAACCTGAGGCATTCAAAAAAAGAATGAATACCTCAGCAAGCAAAACAAGGAAAAACTGCATGGAAGTGTCAACCAGGGAACAAATAAAAGAGGAAAACACACAGCAGAAAAAGTCATAACTGCCCAAGGTAAGACAACAAGGAATGCACTACGTGCGAGGAAACAGCACCAACCCTACCTAGAAACTACATCCTGCAGGGTCTACTAGGCTACCAAGAGCCCAAAGTTCTGCAATCTACCAAGGAATAAACTTCTAACACCCTAAGCTGTGAGAGATGGTAGTAGCAAAAACAAACAACATGGATCCGGGTTGGAGGCAAACTCAGTCCCCCAACCACCATTTCCAAGCCAACAAGCTCAAGGGTCTACATGATAAAGCACAAGGAACCTTCCAACCCCTTGTCCAGCCCGTACCTGGAGCAAGATAGAAGAATAAGGGTGGCCTTTGCTAAATTACACAACACCTCCCCCATGAAGAGCTTCAAACCACCACTACTAACCAAGACCCACGATTCGGCCATTAGGAAAGAAAAATAAGGCCGACAAGGAAACTATAAATATAATCAAGGAATTCACTCGGGAACGAAAATCGAGGAAAGAGAAAAGTGTTGAAAATGACTAAACACGGCCTAGCATTGAGTGGGACCCACTCAATGCCTAACAGACCTTGGCGTTGAGTGAGTTAGCCTCACTCAGCGCCAGAACGGCCATGGCGTTGAGTGAGAGTCACTCACTCAACGCCCTCCGCAAGAACAGCTCTGGCGTTGAGTGAGCTATACTCACTCAACGCCAAAACAGCCACGACGTTGAGTGAGGTCCACTCCCTCAACGCCTTCAGCAAAAGAGGCAGCGGCGTTGAGTGAGCTAACCTCACTCAATGCCAAAAAAGCTATGGCGTTGAGTGAGGTCCACTCCCTCAACGCCTTCAGCAAAAAACCACAAAACCCAACGGTAGCGTTGAGTGAGTCCACCTCCCTCAACGCCAAGGCAGCTTTGTCGTTGAGTGAGGTAAACTCACTCTACGCCAAAATTCATTCCCGCAGGAAAACCCTAAGCCAACGCCAACAAGAGGAGGTCGGCGGGAATGCCGACTGATTCTCGCCGAATCGGCGGGAATGCAGGACGATTCTCGCCGAATCGGCGAGAATGCAGGATGATTCTCGACGATCGGCGGGAATCCAGAATGATTCTCGCCGAATCAGCGGGAATCAAGGATGATTCTCGCCGAATCGGCGGGAATCAAGGATGATTCTCGCCGAATCGGCGGGAATCAAGGATGATTCTCGCCGATCGGTGGGAATCATTGACGATACACGTCGAAATTGGCCGGAATCACTTGGTGATTCCCGTCGATTTTGACTTAGACGAAAATTCTCACACTATCACCCCACCACTCAGCCGCAAAGAACAAACCGAACTATGGCTTTGAGTTTGTCCACCACACTCAACGCCAAGTCCGGGCGGCTTTTGGCTTTGAGTGTGTGCACCACACTCAACACCAAAACTCGAGAGTCTACCAAGACTGATTCTAACCAGAGCCCTACCACAACAACCTCCCTCACTCTCTCTCGGCTCCACCCGCAAAAGCACCCAACTAGAACTACAAATCTGGAGTCTAAATGGTTAAAACAACCATCGGGTAGAGCAAAACAACACAAGGAGGGGGGTTCATAGGCGAATCTAAGCCCTAAATTCAGCAAGGTAAAAGAGAATAAACTTGGTTTCTACCCTAGGGCTAACCGGGAAACATTTTAGAATATCAAAAGATCAACATTGGCACGGGCAAGAATACCACTTGCCTCGATTTCCGGCGAAGCTTGGTCGGCCTTCCCTCCTCTTCGTTCTGCACTAGAAGGAGCAGCACCTAACAAGCAAACCCGCACTTTAATGGCGGAAAAGCACAAGAACCGGAAATCCAAGTCTCCTAAAACTCCACGAAAATCAAATATCTTACCGTTGAAATGAAGATCTAAGCGAGAGCAAGGCAACACCGCTTTCGGAAACGAAATCCGTCCACTAACACTCCCGGAATCGCCGTCCGAAGGAGAAGCAGGTCCGGCGGTTTCCTCTGTTTTTCGCGAACAGGAGAGGCGGGTTCGGTCTCGGGAAGAAGAAGAATAGTGGCCCGCCACTTCTTAATAAGTCTTTTATATAGGCTTAGCCATGACGGTTCAGCCTAACTGCCCCCCCAGCCACCGGTTCACTTAATTGAAAAGGGTTTCTAATTAGATTTTACTAATGGCACACCCAAAACGACACAAAAACCGAACTACCTCGGAATTCAACGAAATTCGCACCGTAGCTAAATATCCATGCTACGAACACAACGGAGAAGTAAAAATTAACTTTCGATAAATAGAACTCGAGTTATACCCTCCCGAAGCAAAAACACAAGCATCCCCCGAGAGGCCACACCGGGTCACCCAAAACGACTCGGCTTGCTAGGGAGATCTTGCCAACTGGCTACCAAAATAGGGCACTCGGTTCTAAGGAGTTAAGACTACACTCCACAGATGGCACAAGCCAAGAAAATGCGTCGACGTAACGCCAAACGAGAATTTAAATAATCGCAGAAAAATCGGGGGCGTTACAAGGGTGCCTTGGGCGAAGACCGGGTTTGCATACATGTTGCATAATAGGCCCCTTTCACTCTGTTCTAAACATAGAAAAAGTGTTTGTTGTATGAGACATCCAAATCTATTTTATAGCTTTATATATATATTTGTATTTGGTGTACGAAGTGCTGAATTGCAGGTTGGAGGGGTACCCCGGGGTTCGTTAGGGGCAGCCGGGAAGAGATGTGTTGCTTACACAGTAGAGGTCAGCCTTTGCTGACCCACGTTACTTAAAATCTTTACAGGGAAAGGATCGCAAGCAGGAGCTAGAGCGCCAGGCGAAAAGCCCTAAGCCTCATGAAGTGTTGCTGTACTTTTAGCTTGTTTCCTTTTTCTTGTCTTGTATGATCCATGTTTTGGACATTGTCCGTCTTAAACGCCGAGGTAGCTTAGGAGTGCTTTTACATGTTCATGTTTGACCTTGTGGTCTTTATTTGATGGACTCTTTTATGTAAGGCCCTAAGGCCTTTTGAAACTCCTGATACTTGTGGATAACTTCTACTTGTTTTTCTTTGCGTCCGTTATGTTTAGTTCTGAGTTTGGAGTTTGGGTAGTATTATCATCTTATAATGCTGAAGCTTTTACATCTGTATGTTGTGGGGCCCCGGCCGGACCCATATCATACGGTCCTTACAGGGGAGGTGTTACATGCATAGTCCAAATTTCATCACATTTGGAGTTGTCATCTATCATATATACTCATTATAATTTCTATCCTTGGCTAGGAGCAGTCTTAGGTAAATAGACCTACAAGGAGCTACAATACTCCAAATGACCAGATTTAGGTGCCTAATTAAAGGTACGAGAAAGGGCTACGCTTTTCAGGGCAATTTTCCTGAATCTTCCACTAAAGGGCCTAATTTTAGCATGCACGTTGTTGTAATAAGTGTGACAGAATATTTAATAACACTATAATTTAATATATATATATATATATATATATATATATAATGGACGGCATCGGGTCATCCCCTAACTCCAGCCAAAGGCCGAGATCAACCTGACTTGGGCCACCTTGATCTTGCATTTCCCAACCTTCCGGCCTCCACCACTACCAACTCTCATCATCACCACCTCTGTTGAGGTGTTGGCTTGCATTTCTCGATGACATGGATGTCAGAGGCGGCTCCTCCCACAATCCCGCAAGGTTGAAATCTACGATAAAATTCATGGATTTTGCTCACCCGATCGGCCTCAGTTGAGCCTGATACCTCTACTATTCGATCTAAAAAACTAGCACAAGGGGAGTGGAGGAGAAACGGACTTAGAGATGGGCTTGGCGGCGGGTATGGTGGCGGTGCGCCATTGCCGACAACTTTTCCGATGATCAAGCTTCCGAGCTCGATTCTCTTCCTTTTTCCTTGATCAAAAACTCGAATTCAACTCCTCTTAGAGCTCTGAAGGTGATGGTGACATCAATTTTGGTTGAAATGGGTTGTACAATGAGTTGTTATCAAGGGGTGGCCGACCATGAGCTTAGAATACTAATCCTTGATTCCATGTGTCCACCACCCTTGGAAATCCGTTTGGAACTAGCTGGGAAGCTCAGTGAGGAGGTTGGGCAAAGAGGAGGAGGGTCAAGTGGCTTCCATCCCTTATTTCCCTCTTTTCTCTATCTTAAATTTGGTAAAAAAAGGCCATTTTACCCCCCATGCATTTCACTGTCGTCTAAATCCAGAGGGTAGGGGCTGTAATTGGACTAATGGGCTGTTGGTGGGCCGTGGTCCATGGCCTTAGCCCATTCGAATTGGGCTTGGTTCTAGATTTCCTCTTTTAGGCTTTATGTTGACCAAGGTTAACTTTAGGGTTGACTTGGTCAAATTTATGAGTGGGCTGGCCCCACTCGATGGTAATGAGTCCTTTGACATCACCCAATATTGGTTGGGCCATAATGATGCCCCAATTGGCCTAATTTTACCAATGTATGTGATTTTGACCAAATTAAGGTTAAGGTTGACTTTGGTCAAATTGGACCAATGGGTGACCATGTGATGGGCTTTATGGTCCAATGTACTCCAATTAGGGTTTAAAGTTCAGTGGTGGGGTCAATTTGCCTATGTGATACTTAATTGAGTCAATTAGGGTTGAGTTGACCTATGTTGACCTAAAGGGCACTTTGGTCAATATGGCCAATTTGGTGACCCTATGATAGGGATTTTGGGTAACTTAGGTTTCCTTTAAGGATAGGGACATATTGGTGTGGTCAATTTGTACTTGGGGTTTCAATTTGGGTTAGTTTGACCTAAGTTGAATTAAACACTATAGTGAGACCTAAGTTGAATTGAGCACTAAAGTGGGCCCCATGTGAGTTCACCCTAACTTATTGGGTCCTAAGGTCACTATCTAGCCTAACCCATCACACTCACCACATGTCCTATCTTTAATTGTGTTAAGGGGTCTAGAAGGAAATGAGATGTTATACAAGGTTCCCGCATCTTTGATATAAGATAGCCAATACCTGTGTTGGAGGCAAAGCAGGTCTCTTTAGTAGCACCATGCTATCTATAGCTAACTGTGCATTCTCCATTGGTGGCCTAGAAGTTTTCACCTCAAAAAGATTTCTAGCACCTATTGGTGCATTTCTTCCGGTGATCCAATACGTGTTATGTGGCACAGTGTCTCGCAGAATTCTCAAAGCTTCATTTAGGATCAGATTCATAATAGTTCCTCTCGCAGTAGTGTCATTCATGGCCTGATAATTTGGCTCGATTACAAAGTAGAAGATCTCCACGATGTTATATGGCTCACTGCCGTGCTGAGTGCATCTTTGCAAGAGCTCTGAAAATGTTTCCCAAGCCTCAAATAGAGTCTCCTGGTCAAGATGAAGGAATGTTGCAATCAAACGCTGAGCGTTCATAATCTTATCAACTAGAAGAAATTTGGAGAGGAACTTTGAAGGGAGCACACGCCCAAGTTGTGGCAGCACCGGGTGGAATGTAATGAATCCATGCCTTGGCCTTATCGTGCAATGAGAACGAAAACAAACTTAACTTCACAACATCTTCAAAAATATCCGCATACCGGAATGTTCAGTAGATAACAAAAAACTCTGCCAAATGGAGGTGAGGATCTTCACTCGGTAAGTCTGAGAACTGGGCATAGTTGTGAATCATGTTAAGGATGGCCAACATAGTTTCATACTGGTTGTTGACAGTCGTAGGGTTAAAACTAGGATACTCCCGACAGAGGGAGTGGTAAAATCTCGCATAGCCCGCATCCTCGGACGGATTTCCTCCTTCTCACCAACATAGAGGTCGACATCTCCCCCCTGGCCATTTAACATGACTCTATCACGGTCCATTACAATAACAACTCTTAGACGGGCTCGCCTTACCCTATCAGTCTTAAGGTCAATTTCTTCAATATCACCAGGGTCCTGTCCCTGCATACGAACTCAAGAACAATACCAAAATAAAATAAAAACAAAAGCACTTACCATAATTTCCTAAATAAGAAAAATCACATGACACCAGCACTCCCCAGCAATGGTGCCAAAAACTTGATGCATTTATGGGTTGTTTACAGGTCGCACAAGTAATATAAAATGGGAGTTTCTCCCGCAAGTATCGATCTCAGAGGAGTGCAGCAAGGGTGCGTAATTCGATTGATTAGGAAAGGATTGTTAGAGCGAGTACAGAGCAAAGGATTTTGTTTTGGATGATTTAGAAAAACACAAACAATTACAACAACATGGGTCGCCTTCATTGCTTCACAAGGGTGGTTACCTGAATGGGTAAAGATGCCGAATGGAAAGGATTGGGAGAGGGTCATAGGCACCTCCTCGCAACGCGCACTCCTAGCAACTGCTAGATCGGCTCACAAGAAATGGAATGACAATGAAATGAGATAAAGACGCTCCGCACTAGCATAAACCACAAAGAACCACATAGACATGGAAACTTGCATTAAAACATTTAGGGTTCATACACATCACAAAGAAATCTCAAATAATCAAAAGGAAATGTACTACAAAAGAGGAGGAGGGAAGAATACAACCAACGCACGAAGACTCGCCTAGGTTCATGGCCGGAATTGAGGGTTGTCAAGCCTCGTCCGTGCGCAGACTTTGACTGTCTTCTGGGGTCGAGGAGCATTGTCATCTACAACCCAATAACACGTCTTCTTTGTCAATAATTGTCAGTCTTGTTTTTCACCGGATAACTCCCGAGGTGTTGCGAGAAATCCCTTAAAATTGATCATAGAGGTTCGTAGATGATGGAGGAGGCCGGAGAGGATGCCCTAGCCTTGGATTTGCAAAGAAATGATGGATGGAGCTTCTCCCCTAGATGGGTAGCAAGAGAGGGGCGAATTCGGGCTTCCCGGGCATGGGGAAGACGAAAGATCCAAAATTAGCGCGAATGCATGTGACTTAAATAGTAGACGATCAGAATTTAAAAGGCGCATGACCAAATGCACGATCATGTATTTGGTAGTCCGATTATAATAGCACAAGATCACAAGTTTGAGGAAACAGGCAGTTTGTGCATTTTTGAACTCGCATGAGCAAACTGCTCGTTCGCGACAAAATCGCTCGGGGCTGGACAGAACTCAGTTTTTCAGGCATTACATTGAGGTCATGTGTTTTCCTTCGCGCAGGATTGAATCCAATTGTGCGTTAAGAAAAATGCATAACGACTACTCACTAAAAGAGACCTATAGAAATCGCATGACTGAAACGGTCGTCCGTCAAGGAAACTGCACGATCGTGCGATGTCTACAGGCAATAATTTATGCCTTGAGGGAACAACCCACCTGTAAACAAACATCACAATATGGAGCAAACCTCCAACATAAGCATAATTATGAAAAAATAATCCAGAAAGAGCTTGGGGAGAACCATGTGCTTACCCCTAGCAATTGGATTCATGCTTGCACACCTCAATGGGACTAGAAAGTGCACTTTGTGTACTTAAACAATTCAAATAGAATATGAATGAAAACATGCTAAAAATGTAGTGCACATGCATGAAAACTAGACGGGATGTGTCCGAAAAACACTATATAAATCGAACTAATCACTTATGATGGATCTCGACCATCTCTTCCTTAGAAAGTGAATGACTCCTTTGAATCATCATACTGCTAGGGAGGCAGGAAAGATGGAGGTGGCGAGGTATATTACGGCTGGTACACGGGAATTATTGGCAAAATGGGGGCAGCTGGTGGAGTGGTTGTGATGGCCAACGTCAGTTTCTACTGATGAAACTGTTGATGGCCTTTATATGATCGGTGGTTACAAAAGTTCCTTCCCCTCAGAGAGGGTGGTCGGAACTCTTGATGTGTCTTGGCTGACTACCGAGTGATGGAAGAACTAGCCATATCCCTCTAAGGGGTTTGACAACGAGATTGATGACATACGTGGGATGGGTTCTTTCTCCATTAATTTATTGATTGGCTAGATCAATCATCTCTTGATAAGTTCTTGGCTCTCGAACACTTATTTCGAACTTCAAGGGGCCTTCGTGGAGACCGTTAACTAGAGATACTTTATTTAACTCTGTGTCAACGTTCCTTACTTCCATAATTTCCCACCAGAATCGGTCAACAAAATGAGCGAATGACTCATTGTCGCCCTGCTTGATCTCAAAAAGGGAAGTTGGACCATTCTTCCCCGTTTTTGAGGTTTAAAATGTAAAAATAAACTCTCTCCAAAGCTCAGCAAAATAGCCCATGGACTGGGGATGCAGTCTATATAACCATTTCCATGCTTGCCCTTTGAAGGAGGTCACAAGAAACTTACATTGTATCGTATTTGATAGAGTCCTCAGAGCGACACCAGATTCAAAAGTCTACAAATACGAAATCGGATTGGTCTCACCAGTATATACTGATTTACAGGGCTCCCTGAAGCTGTTGGGGACAGGCTCCCAGCAAACTATATCTGTGAAAGGAGAATACTCCTCCTCTTCATCATAAATAGTAGGAGACGGAGGATAGGTAACAACGGCTTGATAAGGAGGAGGATAGGTTGTATATGCTTCCTGGAAGTTTAGCACTCTGGCTGGAACTCCTCGAGCCGCCTCCCAGAAAAAATCCCACCGAGCAACAAATTCTTCTCCAAAATACCACAGAGGAGATGTGGTCTGCATTGGCAGATAGAGTGGTGGAGGAGGAGCCTCCACCACATGAGCTAAGGTAAGCCTCGTGGGAACGGTGGGCTGAATTGCTGGTCGTTGAGTAAGAGTGGCTAGTGCAAGCCTGATGGCTTTAATTTGCTGGGCGGTCTCTTTGAAATACTGTTTAGCTTCCTGGCGTGACTTCTTATCTTCTCACCAAGTCTTCTCGAGAATTCCCAAAGTGCGACCTCACCAGGGCTAGAACAACTTGAGCATTTTGTGAGCTTATGGTCTAACATTCTAACCATAGATTTCATCGACAACTTGTGATCTGAAGGTCACATGTCCATTTTGTTGGTGATAGAAGTGCACCTCAACAATGACACGCAAAGAAGAGCTGGGGGAAGGAGAAGGCTTGTGAGTTGTTGATTACTAGCGATTGAAAAAACAAAGGCAATAAAGACCACTGGAAGCGGCGACACCAGACTTCACCTTCCATGATAAATGAATCTCTTGCAATAGGCTTTCTATTTGAATGAAAGTTGTGGATACCAGGGTTGAAAATAAGAAGTCGCGTGAGTAGAAGACCGCAAAGCCACTAAAATTGAGACTGAATCTCTTAATAAGAAAGCTACTGAGTTCGAGTCATTATGATTTAAAAGTGCTTCTCCCCTTAATTATATGCCCAGGGGCCTGCCCAAACCAACAGGGCTAAAATAATTTCTTTCCTGGGGTACAGGAGAATCAGGTAGAGGTTACGGGATAAAAATCAGAAAGAAAAAAAGGACCACTGACAGACCGGCAACCAGGTTATTAGCCCCATGCCATCTTGACCACCATCTGATAGGTTATTTCTAATTTGCGAACAGATGTCTGGTGCATTCAAGTATATCCTAACCGAACGACTAGAGAGTTTGTTCGAAACTGGTCGCAGGCTCTTTGGTAAACATACACTCCATCCTTTCGCTCCTGGTCTGGACTCTGGGAACTGTGGGGCATTATATGGGGTTTCCAAGGGAGGGTTTGATTGAACTATAGTTTCTTTGAGCGTAGCCTCGACCACTGGGCACACCCGCATGCAATCACACACGTGGAGATGCCTCCCACCATCACCACTATATGGATGCTAGATTGCGTGTGCCTGACCCAATCAATACAGGGCCCCGGGCTGTAAGCAAGTGTATATTTGTGGTCTCACTATGTGCACCTGCATGTGGTCTTGTAGTGTGTGCTTGTGCGCAACCTTGGTCATGCCCAGGGTTATGTGTGGCCTGTCACTCTGGTTGGGCGGCATCTTTGCCACTTGGCCCTCTAACCGCCAGACCCTCGGGACTCCAAGATCAGGAGGCTTCTTGATCCCCAGATCCAGGCAGTCATTTCTCCATCTAGGGAGGGCAGCCCCTTGTTCGACCTGCCCACTGGCTGCCTAATCTTGGAGGCCTTTTATCTTCCCAAATTATCCGACCATACCTCATCCTAGGGCGGGAGGCCCCATGGCTGTTCTGATCGGGCAGCCTTCTCACCACCTAGGGTGGCAGCCCTTCTCCACCCTATGCTCTAGTTGCCTTATCTGAGTGTCCCTTTGGTCTCCCAAATTGGGCGAACTTTTCTTCGCCTAGGGAGGGAGGCCCTTTGGCCTCCCTACCCTTTAGCCGCCCATCCGGGCGGCTCCATGGACACTTCGATTAGGCGAACTTTTTTCCTTCTATGGTGGGAGACCCCTTGGCCTCCCTGCCTAATGTTGGCCTAATCCTGGCGACCTCTAAACCGGCGGTCGGTTTACCTCCTAGACCTCTTGTCGCGTGATGCAGGTGGCCTCTTTCTCATCCAAGTCAGGCTACTGTTTTGTCATGTAGGGTGGCGGCCCCATGGACGCCCACCACGTCGACTGCTAGGATTGGGAGGCTCCTTGGCTGCTAAGTCGAGCGACCCCTTAAATGCACAGCCTTCCACCGACTGTCAATCAATATTCCATCAACGGCCGGACCACGCTGGCCAGGTCTCGTCGCCGGTCAATCTTTTAACCGGTCTGACCTACGCCTTTGGATCGCTATCATGTGATATCTGCCATATAATCCATATATAACCCCTCCAAGGTAACCACCCATAGTGGGGGCACATGTAGCCAAAAATAAAGACTAGTCTGCATTTAATAAAATTAATAAAATGATACTCGTATTAGGCTATAGAATTCCGACCTGCAGATCGTGATTACGGTGACTACGGTCTGCAAATAGTAGGGTAACCACCATAAGTATCCCTAGGGCCTATAAATAGGACCTCGGGCCCTCCGCTTGTCCTCTTTACGCGCTCCCGCAAGCTCCGCTTCCCTACAAGCTCCCGTGAACGCCACTTCCTAGTGCTCTCACGTACGCTGCATTTTTGTGCACTCCAGCACATGCAACATTTTTGTACGCACCACTTTCTTGTGCTCTCCCGCGTGCACATCTTGGGAGCCTGCGGCTTCCTTGTGTGCTCTAGCATACGCCGCTTTATTACACGGTTCTGCGTGCTCCGCTTCCTTGCGCGCTCCTATACGAGTTGCTTCCTAGCTCTCTATCGTGCGCACCTCTTCCTTGCACGCTCTATCACGTACTGCTTTTATGCTCACCCATATACTCCACTCCAAGTGCACCCTTGTATGCATAGCTGCAAGTGCGCCCCCGCGCGCTCCGTTCCAAGTTCTCCCCCATGTGGTCTTCTCCAAGTGCGCCCCTACACACTCTCACGCATGCTCTACTCCAAGAGCTTTCACGCATGCTCTGCTCTAAGAGCGACCACGCATGCTTCGCTCCAAGTGCGCCAATGCGCTCTCCTCTCAAAGAGAGCCCACGCGCACTCCGCTCCAAGAGCGCTAACACGCGCTTTGCTCTAAGAGCACACATGTGCGCTCCGCTCCAAAGATGCCCACGCACGCTTCGCTCTGAGTCACCCCACTCTCCAAACAACTTTCAAAAGTGCACATCACTACCAGCAAGGTGCATTTGGCGCACAATACATGAGGCATTTAGCTCACAACATTCTCGACGATTGACCCTCAAAATAGTGTCAAGTCAACTACTCCAAACTCCACAAAATGCAACAAAAGACAAGCTCTAAAGGATAAGGCGCACATGACACCCTACTAAAGCTCTCTGGCACAAGTACCAGTACGAACAAGGCTCACCCCTCCCTCTTCTAAGAACTGGCAGAGGACTTCTATGTGTGACGAGCGAAAAGCACTCAAAATACGTGAAGAAATACTTAGCTCCGTGATTAGTGGCATACCACCCTCTGAGCCATGCTCTCTATCTCTCTCTCTTTCTTCAATATTTGTACCAAGGAGAGGCTTGATGCCCTCGCTTTCCTTAAAAACTCTATAACAATATAAAGAGAATAGTGGAAGTTTGGTCGACATCGATCCGGCCACGTGGTTTTTCACCTATTTTGGGGGCTGCACTCGACAGCTCTGTAGGCTAAGGCGGTTCAATTAGTATGGTCTACCAAGAGCCTCAAGTGAGCAGCAACATTTGATTAAAGGTTCTTGGGAATCCGATTATAAAAGATAGGTTCTAATCTTTAAAATTCCATTTTGATTGGAGGATTGAAAAGTATGGTATCTGAAAGTGAAGGGATAGATACCGATTGCGGAATTAAGAGATTATAGATATTAAGAACCCTAAAGCCTAACATAAGTGATGTGCACAGACTCAAGCTAACTGTAATTACAGTTAAGGCTTGGATAACCTAATCAGCAACTAGCAAACCTAGTTATATCTAATCACAGCCATAATGCAAGTAATTAACTTGAGCAAGCCAGACGACATAAGGAATTTATAGTGGTTCCCCAAACACTGAGTACATCCACTCTTCTACCCACACGGTAGGAATCCACTCAGGTTTTTGATCAGGTGCCCTGCCACCAACAAGATCTGCTTCAGGTAGATCTAGAAACCCTTTAGACTTTTGATCAGGTGTCTAAAAACCAAGCTTTACTTTTGAAGGGAGTAAACAACCCTTTACATGAGGGGGGAAGAGGGTTAGAGAGTCTTCTCTATTTTACAATAGATTAGAGAAGCACAAGAGACTCTTCAGAACTTCTGACAGCAAGCTGTCTTGAAGTTCTGAAGGAATAAAGCCTGAAGAAGACTAGAGAACTGGATGGATGTTCTTCTTCAGCTTCCTTCTTCTTCTTCTTCAATATCTCTAAGTGTATCTTCCTGGATCAGGAGCACTCAGGTTGAGGAAGAGCAGAAGAGATATCTTCTCAGATCGATGTATGAATGCTGAGAGCAGCTGTAAGCTATTTCTTTCTCTGTATGCTGTACAAGTTTCTTCTTGTTCTACAGCTCTGCTTTTTCACCTAGTTCTTTCAAAAGAACTCTTTATATATAAGAGCAGCAACGGCTCTATTATTTGAGTTGATCTTTTGTTTTCTTCTCATATCTTGAATCTGGGCTGCAAATAACATAAGGCAAAATATATCTTGCAGATATATAATTCTATATAAAGAATAAATCTATACCAGCTGCAGAAAGTAATCTGATAAAGGCTATTAGAAAAGATCACATCAGAAATAACTCTTTACAGCCAACGGCTATAAAGGACAGCTGCATTAATAATGACAGATAATAGGACAAAATACAGTGTTAGAAAGAATTGACTTATGCATAAATATAGAAGCAAGCTTGCTTTGAGATATATGCATAAGATCAATTAAATAATCTATAATAAAAATATGCTAGAAATATAGGAAATAAAATAAGGAAAATAAAGCATATAATATTATATATATGCAGACAGCTGACCGTCGAACGACCTTCGACTATAGTCGAACGACCCACGACAAGATAGTCGAACTATCTAGGCAGATAGTCGACCGACTCAAAGCAAGACAGAAAATGTTGAACTATCAATAGATAGTCGACCAGAGATCGACGATCTAGCAGAACTTCGAGCTAACAAAACACAGAGCACGACTATCTGAAGACAGAAGATAGTCGATCAAACAGACAGACGATCGTCGACCGGCTGATCGACGATAGTCGATCGGCGTTCGTCGATAGTCGAACCCGAAAATCCCTTAGCCAGAATTTTACTGGTAAAGAAAATACACTCCAACAAGACTTTGACCATAGATAAATCTTGGGTCAAGAGACTAAAAGGAAAGACTTAACTCAAATCCAAACTAGGGTACCAACAATCTCCCCCTATTTGGGTTAAGTCTTTCAAAAAC
The DNA here is from genome assembly GCA_039513925.1 of Platanthera zijinensis. Taxonomy (NCBI): domain Eukaryota; kingdom Viridiplantae; phylum Streptophyta; class Magnoliopsida; order Asparagales; family Orchidaceae; genus Platanthera; species Platanthera zijinensis. Next base: position 188,680,123 of record CM077082.1, read on the forward strand.
TAAAATTACAAGAAATAAATAAACTAAACTAAAACAACCTAATAGAGAACCTAGCCCAAATCAGAACCAGGGTTCCAACAATCTCCCCCTATTTGGGTGAGGATCCTATTAGCAAAATAAATAAATAAATATTGCAAAGCATAAGATATATAAAGAAAAGCTTTGCTTAGCAGGCTGTTGCTGGCATTTGCAATCTCCCCCTATGTTGATGCAGTACATGTGATTTGAGGAGGCTGAGATGACTTTGAATTTTGATTGAGTCATCCAGCTAACTCTTGTAAAAGTACCTGCAGAAAGACTATGGTAGAGATTGCTCTCTCCTTGACAAAGAGGATATGTTAGCAGCAAAAGAAATGATATTTTGTTCATCAAATTTAATTAAGATTCTGGATCTGAAAAACAAAATCAGATATCTTCCTTCCTATAGAATTTCTTTTCATTAGACGAGATTCAAACTCAGCTGACAAATGCAACTAGAGTAGAGGACTCAATCTAAATGAAATTAGAAAAGGATCTATAAGAAATAGAGTTATTTGACAGAGAATTCTCATACAGAAATCCAAACAAACTATTTGAACACAATATCAATCAGAAATAATCAGCTATAAGAAAAGAAAATGCTTCCTAATAAATCTGTTCCAAATAATAAAAGGATTTGAAAATATTCTAACTATTTTATCCTTATGAGTATAAAACAGATTTATGAAAAAGCAAATTGAGTTCTCAAATCTGAACTCATTAAAATATAATGAAAACATTTCTCTGAGAAGTGTTGTTTCCTTCTCAGGTTTTGTTAAACTTTGACAGCAATTTTTAATTTCTAAATTAACTAAACTGATAACAGAATTAGATATTACCTGAACCTTTTCAGGTTTTGAGTTGTCTTCTATTTGTTCAGCATCTAAGTTGCTGCATGAAGCATTTATGGCCATTATGCAAAATTCTTTGGCCCTTGCTTCCTCCTCTTCATCTTCAAATGATGAGTCATCATCTGAGACATCCCAGATAACATCTAGGGATGTTGGTTTTCCTTCTTCAGATGAGATGTTGTGGCTTCCTTCTGATATATTATCCACGGGTTCAGAAGCCATTTGGTGAAGGGAATCCCACATCTCCTTAGCTGTTGAGCATTCAACAATATCCTGAAATAAGTCATCAGATAATGACTGAGCTAGGATGTTCATTGCTCTGGCATCAGCTAGCCTGGCACTTTTTGTTGTTGTTGCCGAAGTTGGAAGACTTGTCAAAATAGAAGAAAATATTTCTTCATCAATATTGTTCATAAATAATTTGACTCTTGCCTTCCAGATGCTAAACTCAGCTAAGTTGCAAGCTGGAGGTCTGGTGCTAAAATAATCATTGTACTGGGCCATGAAAATGAATGTGAATATCTAAAAACTTTGGTATCTATTAGGATCTTGTGACTTAGGTGTTAGCCTATTCAGTCAGACAACCTCCCTCTAATACCAATTGAAAGTGAAGGGATAGATACCGATTACGGAATTAAGAGATTATAGATATTAAGAACCCTAAAGCCTAACATAAGTGATGTGCACAGACTCAAGCTAACTGTAATTACAGTTAAGGCTTGGATAACCTAATCAGCAACTAACAAACCTAGTTATATCTAATCTCAGCCACAATGCAAGTAATTAACTTGAGCAAGCCAGACGACACAAGGAATTTATAGTGGTTCCCCAAACACTGGGTACATCCACTCTTCTACCCACACGGTAGGAATCCACTCAGGTTTTTGATCAGGTGCCCTGCCACCAACAAGATCTGCTTCAGGTAGATCTAGAAACCCTTTGGACTTTTGATCAGGTGTCTAAAAACCAAGCTTTACTTTTGAAGGGAGTAAACAACCCTTTACTGGAGGGGGGAAGAGGGTTAGAGAGCCTTCTCTATTTTACAATAGATTAGAGAAGCACAAGAGACTCTTTAGAACTTCTGACAGCAAGCTGTCTTGAAGTTCTGAAGGAATAAAGCATGAAGAAGACTAGAGAACTGGATGGATGTTCTTCTTCAGCTTCCTTCTTCTTATTCTTCTTCAATATCTCTAAGTGTATCTTCCTGGATCAGGAGCACTCAGGTTGAGGAAGAGCAGAAGAGATATCTTCTCAGATGGATGTATGAATGCTGAGAGCAGCTGTAAGCTGTTTCTTTCTCTGTATGCTGTACAGGTTTCTTCTTGTTCTACAGCTCTGCTTTTTCACCTAGTTCTTTCAAAAGAACTCTTTATATATAAGAGCAGCAACGGCTCTATTATTTGAGTTGATCTTTTGTCTTCTTCTCAGATCTTGAATCTGGGCTGCAAATAACATAAGGCAAAATATATCTTGCAGATATATAATTCTATATAAAGAATAACTCTATAGCTGCTACATTAAGTAATCTGATAAAGGCTATTAGAAAAGATCACATCAGAAATAACTCTTTACAGCCAACGGATATAAAGGACAGCTGCATTATTAAAGACAGATAATAGGACAAAATACATTGTCAGAAAGAATTGACTAATGCATAAATATAGAAGCAAGCTTGCTTTGAGATATAAGCATAAGATCAATTAAATAATCTATAATAAAAATATGCTAGAAATATAGGAAATAAAATAAGGAAAATAAAGCATATAATATTATATATATGCAAACAGCTGACCGTCGAACGACCTTCGACTATAGTCGAACGACCCACGACGAGATAGTCGAACTATCTAGGCAGATAGACGACCGACTCAAAGCAAGACAGAAAACGTCGAACTATCAATAGATAGTCGACCAGAGCTCGACGATCTAGCAGAACGTCGAGACGACTATCTAAAGACAGAAGATAGTCGATCAAACAGACAGACGATCGTCGACCGGCTGATCGACGATAGTCGATCGGCGTTCGTCGATAGTCGAACCCGAAAATCCCTTAGCCAGAATTTTACTGGTAAAGAGAATACACTCCAATAAGACTTTGACCATAGATAAATCTTGGGTCAAGAGACTAAAAGGAAAGACTTAACTCAAATCCAAACTAGGGTATCAACAGTATCTACTCGCTAAAGACAATACCGCCTAATTTTAAAATATTTCAAATTGAATTTTCTTCTAATTTGAAATAAATCAAAATCGCATAAGAATTATTTTCTTTTGTCAATGAGAATAAAAACACATTTTATTTCTGAGAGATATAAAGTATCCATAAGCCTTTTGGCTACTAGGACGTCATTCTGATCACAAAATTTATATACTGACATTATAAATTCGTAGCCATAATTAATTGGAAATAAATCAAAATGTAATTTTAAAAATTAGAGACGATGGATTTTGATTTAATCCTCATCCCAATGCTACATAATGAAGAACAAAGTACACAATTAGTTAAGCATGGTGAAGGTAGAGACAATAATAAAAAGGGAAATGAACATTTTCTTTAATCGAAGGGAAAAGTACAAAATAAAAACCAAAAAGCAAAAAAATGAAAGTAAACTACAAAATATCTCTCCAATACTTCTCGCCGCAACATGATTTGGGTGACAGACCCTAGGTTGAGTTGGACTTCTCAAGGATGCAATTAACTCCACTTCTTTCCCTTTGTTGGTATAAGATGCTCCTGACTTTTTCTCCCTCCTTTGAGCCCTATCGCGACATTGTTTAGTATAGTGCCCCACCTTGACACAAATGTAACACATGAGCAGACCTCGCTTAGTAGTCGCTTTAGAGACTGTAGAAGAAGCTGGCCAAAATATCTAGACTTCTTGTTCTCCACAAAAGAAGCACTCACCTTTATAACCATCGTTTGAAAGACACTATGACAGTCTCGGACCAGATGGCCTAACTTACCACAAGTAAAGTGATAAGTCATTATTTATAGTTATTTTAATATAGATTTTTTTAATAAATAAATCATTTTTATTTATTTTATATTAATATTTGTTATTAATTACTTTATTTTTCTTATTTTAGGTCAATCTGGGCTGCCAATATTAATTTGGAGCTTGCTAAACTGATCAGGAGAAAAAGCTGAACATTTCTAAAAAAAATCGTTATTTACATGCCCCAGCCATGGGCGTGACCTTTGGGTCACGGGCGTGACAAAGAGGCATGAACCTACAAGAGCTCCAGAAAATCATTTCCATGTCGGATTAAAGTTACACGCCCAGGTCAAGGGTGTGACCATTGGGTCACGGGCGTGACTGCCAGCCGTGACAACCAGGCCTGTCACGTATTATGAACGATGTTTTGAATCCAGATAGTTTTCAGCATAAACGCCCTAGGTCACGGGAGTGACCTAGGGGCATGAATTCCCGCAACTGCCAGATTTTAATTCCCACCATGCCTCCTTCCCGTCATTTCCAGTAACAGTATAGATATAAGACCCCCCCTTTTTTTGTAACACCGGGGTCTTAGGCGCAGAACCACCGCTTTGTGGTGACACCTTCACGCCCGGGAAGGTCATCACTACAAAATGTCGATCCTGTCGGCCGATTCGATCACAAGACAGTAGCCAAACAAAGAAGAAAGCAAGTCCACAGCAATCACATATAAAGTAAATAGTCTCCATGAAGGGAGTGTCCATAGATATAATAAAAGTAAAGAAAACTTGGGCTTATGCCCGGTACATCAATATCCTCAATACATATCACTCAGCGCGGAAGTAAAACTAATCATCTAATAATGATCAAGACTCGCAGTCCCAATTGTCTGAACTCTGGTACTAGACTTCTCCATCTCCAAGCGTGCCGACCTCCGGGGCTGCTCCTCCATGCTAGGCTCTACGGTCCCCTAAAATGATGTGGTTCAAAAACCATTAGTCTAAAAGACAAAGTCCTATCATCCCCCGCCCCTTCACCCATGACTCCTAGGCATTGAGCGGGGAGGAGGAAAGGAGAGGTAATGAAGGTGGAGAATGACAAATAATAGGTGACGGCGGAACTAGTCTAGCAGTTCTATAAGTATGTGCGACAATAATAAAAGTAAGAAAGACTGGACAAGAAATAAGTAACGTTAACTTATATGGAAACACATAAGCTAAGGGATCTTCTATAAGGCTCCTATCGTATAAAAAGTCCCATACCAATTTATACGATAGGGTGTCTGTTTTCTAGCAAGCATACAATTATATTTAATGAATAAAAACCTTAACTTATAAGCATGCTCGCGCGAACTTATAAACCAAGGTGTCATTTTGCACGGCCCATTGTATAAAGCATCCCATACCACTTTATATAATAGGTTTCAGGGTTATATGCAATGGTTATGATATGATATGCAATTATGTCATGATGTGAACATGCAAGTGCAACTCACCCACTCGACTCTGTGTACACAGACCTTTAGTTCCCCTTTCTGGAGCCAAACCTTCCAGGATACCTCCGTAGTGGCAAACGGAAGCGGTGGGTTGGGCCTAGCCCAACTCTAAACCAGTATTTGAACTATGAATCAGACCTATCGTACGCCTCAACGTTGGTGAACTAAGCCGATCTCCTGCGTACTCTTGCAGACTGGCGCACCGGACTTTTATGGCGAACTGCTAAACCACACTTGCCGAGTTAACGTATTTGCGTTGGTGCATCAACCCTCCAATACCGAAGACCCACCACCTTATACTTTATGCATATGCAACTTATGTATCAGCTACCGAGCCAAAGCTCCCCGGACCATCCCGTCTATCACAATCAACAACCGAGCCCAAGCTCGCCGGGCCAACCTGCCCATCACCAAATCCACCGAGCCTACAGCCCGAGTGGCCCATCCTAACATCCTGAGACATCAAGGTGAGCGAAAGTGAATCCCTATTTATGCTATCTCTTGCAATTCAGTTTTACATACAATTTAGGTTAGCCCAGGACTGCCCTCAGCATACCCCGTGATGGATTTTCAAAGGGCACTAGAAACTACGATGGGTTGAAGCCCAAAGATCTCTTTTGCAAGGCACTTATTATTATTGGTTGTTACCCAACTCCCAATCCCTTTAATGTTGTACTGGATCTAATCCTAGTGTATTTTGACTCTTTCTCTCTCCCCATAGGGAAAACGATGTTTCGTCGATCCCGAGCACCTCTTACCACTAGTCAAACCTCGCACTCCTCATCATAACTCCCGATGATGCACTCATTTCACTTACCAGATCAACACACTAACATCTCAACTTTCTAGGTTCATCTGCACCTTATCATGATTTCTGCAGTTTTACTAAACGCAGACCATCCTAAGCTATATGATGTATATAATGGGAGGTACTCAAAATTATCATCCAATATCCCTATAATTATTATAGGGGGTCTATCATGACATGGTTAGCCTAAATCCATAAATTCATAATTTTCCAAATTTATCTGATGATTTATTTAATTTCCTAAGTACTCCAAATGCCTTGGTTTTGAACATGAAGTACCCTTTTCAATCATGCAAGATGCATCACAAAATTAAGATAAATACTAGGCATCTATATTACTGTAAAATCAAGGTCTCCCAATTTTTATAGAAAATAAAGAACTCTAAATTTGATTTTGAAACATATACCATTTTCATATGTTAATGAAGTAAGTACAAAAATTATACATCCAAAAATTGTGAATAAATATCCTCATGAAAGTATTGACCTAATAATATTACTGATCAGGTTTCACAATTTTACAACAAATAATGAGCTCTGGATAAATTATTGAACAAGTTTCTATTTTTATGAGCTTGTGAAGTAAGTACTATAAATATTCATCTATAAATTGTAATAAAATTCATGTGTGAAGATAATAACCAAAAACTCCCTATTCTTAAACTACATATATTTTCTATGGACAGGGAGGTCAAAAATAAGAAATAATCAATTAAGGTCTAACACTTGTATAACAAAGGAAGTACCAAAATAATTGCTCCAAAATTCCCATTAAAATTTCCAAAGACTCATACTAGGTGACCACTCTACCCAAATTTCACTATTTTTCACAGACTTTTGTTACCCTATTATACCATTACAAAATTTGTGACCTAAACAAGGTTTAGGGTTTTGAGAGGCCTAACTGTCCCTAAGTCCACTAGTATTTTCACCAAAGGACCTTAGCTACCATAAGGTCCTCTTCACAAAACTTCAAGTCCATACAAGGGAATTTGACCACATGCCCTTCTCAAACCCCAAAAGTCCAAACATAGGGTTTGAACTTGGGTCCTAAGGCAACTCAATCCAAAACTACCCCATATCCCAAATGATGGTGTTATATGTCATGCCAAACAAGTGGCCCAAATTTCAGCCTCTGTTGAGGTGATTTGACCACTCAAACCTCAAAGTGCACTTTTGACCTAAACACCCTTATTATGGCAAGGTTATGGTTTGTTAAAAATCAAACCAAATCATCACCAAATGGGATGAAAATTTTTACAGAGGCCCATAATGACACCAAGAACCTCTCACCAAAATTTGGGAGCATTTGGAGGTCATAAGGTCCCTTAAGTAATTCAAACCTAATTTATTAAATTATTACCAAAACCATAGGAAAATATTATCGAAAATTTCTCATATTTGGATATGTTGTTGGTATAGGTGAGAGTGACCCCTGGCCCAAATTCTAGATAATTTGGATGCTTGGATTGGTGGGAGCCCTAAAACTAAGCTCTAATCAAGCCTATGTATAGACCTCACCAAAATGGATGCTGTGGTCAAACTACATACCCAAATTGGTTGATATCAATTTTAAAATAAAGTATACTTCAAGGGATACAATTTTTATGTTGTCCACTGTTCAAGTTTCAGCCTCTAAGGGCCTTATTTATCTGTTTCAAAATGAATGCAGTAAAGGGATAAAAATACACAATTTATATAATAACTAAATCATCAATCATTCAACGGCCAGGATTTCGTCTTCTTCCTTGAGCCTAAGGTCACGATTTGCCCGACCTAGAACTATTTCCAGATCAATTTCCCTGCCACCCATCCACCTCACTGGGCGACCACCACCGCCACCACCACCGTTGAGGTGGGGGCTATCGCCGGGCGGCACCACGGCCGCCAGAGGGGCGTTTTCCTGCGAACCCGCAAGGTTGAAAAAACCACGGAAATTTCAGAAATTCTAAATCCCGATCGGGCTCAATTTAGCCCGATTCTTGCTCTAAATATTCCTAAGATCTAATCCATGAAGAAGGAATAGGGGATGACCTTGCTCGCAGCCTGGAGACATGTCGATCGCCGGGATGCCATGGTCAGTGGTGGCACCACTCAATTTCTGCAACTATACAGTGGGCTTCCTCGGCTCCTTCAGGTTTTGTGTGGAAACCGCTCCTCTAAGTCAAGTGAGTCTTTTAAAGAGGAGAATTGGGGTTGTGGGTGAGTGTAGGCTGACACGGCCATTAATGCCCCTTGAAGAGCTTTTCGGCCATAGAGGAGGGGGGGTGAATCTGGGTTCAATCTAGCCAGGAAATGGCTGGATACTACTCCTCTTCCCTAGAGGAGTTGAATCCAGCCATAAAAGGGGGATGGGAATGAGGCCAAGGCATCAAGTACCATTAATGGCCATGAAAGCCAAATTTCGGCCATGGCTTTGGGTTAAACCGTCTGCCACGTGGCACCCTACTACTAGACAGCTTATTATTGTTTAAATAAGTACTAATGAAAGGACTGAGACAAATTAATTCATCTTGGCGCAATTTTCGAATTCAGCCTATTCATACGAACCAGCAAACAGGGCCGAGATTTTCTCTCAGGCAAAAGCATTGAGAGAAGCCTCTACACTCAACGCCAAAATAGCCAGTGTTGGGTATTGTATCCTCAATGTACCTAATTTGAAGAAGCCCCTGAACTAGCTAAGGTGAATTGACAATGTATTTGATCATTTGTATTCAAGGTGTGCTTGCAGTTACTCCACGCTAAGTACACACCAATGTCAGGGTGCAGTAGGTCAATATACACGGGTCTGCGCAACGTAATCCCTCGTTGAGCAGATCAGTGTGTTGGCTTACGTGTACTCTCTCTATTGGAGTGTACTTACTTTCAAGTATAGGATAGTGATAGATCAAGAGCAGGCAAGGGGCAAGAATGGGTCAAAGACCAGCTCACGGGAAGATAGACGAAAATTCGTCTAAGTAAGATTCGACGAGAATCACTAAGTGATTCTCACCGATTCGACGCTCGCCGAATCGTCGAGAATCAGTAGCCGATTCTCGCCGAATGCTTTCGTCTATCTCAGCGCCGTCTAGAATTCTACTAAGGCAGAATTGGCAAGAATCACTAAGTGATTCTCGCCGAATCGTCGAGAATGACTTTGGATTCTCGCCGATTCGTCGAGAATGAATTGTGAGTCTCGCCGATTCTCTCTGGATGGCTTGCTTTTTCAGCTAGAAATCTTCTAAGTAGAATTCGACGGGAATCATTAGTGATTCTCGACGAATCATCGAGAATCACAAATGATTCCCGCCGAATTTGCCTTAGGCGATTTTCGTTGGCGCGCTGGACCAGACCAAATGTACAGGCGCTGTTTTGAACCGGATTTAGGGTTACTTTTGGTGGGGCCCACAACGGTCATAAATGATTACCTACAGTATATATATTCGTGTATTTTGAACAGTAAAGACAATCCATCCATACGAAAAGAAAGGGCCGCCAGATTTGACCTAGAGGATCGCGTATTCTCTTCCGCCTCCGTCTCGGCGCATCAAGTTATCGCCGCCGCTGATCGTGGATTCTTCCTGATCTCCCGGCGACAGAAGCTTTGCCAAGCAACGCGTCTCACATGTCTATCTTGAGATCCTTTGTCTCTTGATTTGTTGAACGGGAATACCTTCCCCTTCCGAATCGATTGAGACGATCGATCCAAGTAAGACCGTTGGTAGACCTTGCTAGCTTTGCTACGAAGGTTGGATCTCGAAAGTATCGCTGCCGAAATTTGTGCCGCCGCCGATATTGAAAGAATTGCTACCGCAATATTTGCCACCGCCGATCTCGAGGAGGTCCTTTCCAAGTGAGAGCTAAGGTCGTGGACTCTTCATCTTCATAAAGAACGCGTCATCGAACGAAGAGGGACACCTAACACTCCAAAAGTAGTTTGTATTTTATACATTCCATTTTTACTTTTGTTGTAAAGGAACGTTGGTTCCTCATTGTAAGGGTTTGGTGCAACCCGTGGTTGAGGAGTGGTGACTCCTTCGAGTGGAAGGGTTCCTTCCATTTGTGTGAGGATTGTATTTCAATCCTGTTGGTGAAGTGACCGAGTCATCCCTTATTTGGAGAAAGGTCGAAGGGGGAAAGTGGACGTACCCAAATCAGGGAACCACTATAACTGCCTGTATCTTTCCGTGCTCTGTTTGTTTTCTTTTATTGTGCAGGTAAATTTTTAATTCCGCAAAACGACTGCGCATCACCTGTCCCCCCCCCCCTTAGGTGAAGATAGTTGACACTAGTATGACTTTCAAGTGGTATCAGAGGGAGGTTGCTCATCAAAAAGGTTAACACCTTGAGCAAGTTGCTGCCACTAGTGTCAAGAAGAAGGCAGATATCTACTATGGACGGACTCAAGTACTCAGGCAAGATCCCAGTGTGCACCAAGCTAAACTTTCCTATCTGGAAGGAAAGGATTAGATTTTACATGGAAGCAGTCGACCCTCGACTCTTCATGATCATTGAGGAGGGACCTTATATTCCCACTAAGGCCTCCACCATTGATCCTACCAAAATGGTGCCAAAGAAGTTTTCTAAAATGGACAAGGACGAGATGGTGTTGGTCGGACTTGACAAGAAGGCGCAGAACATTCTAGTCAGCGCAGTCGATGACTCCATGATGCAGAACTTCTGCAACTGCAGGACAGCCAAGGAAATCTGGCACTACCTGATTATTCTAATGGAGGGAACTGATGAAGTTAGGGATGATCGGAGATCCCTCCTGAACCAGAAATATGAGGCCTTCAGGCAAGGGCCTAAGGAAGAGATCTGAGTTACCTTCGAGAATTTCCTCAAGATAGTAAATGCCCTCAAGGGATATGGAAGAGTGTTCACTGATGGTGAACTTAATGATAAATTCCTTAGGTCCCTTACTAAGGAATGGGACACGAAGATCTACGCCATCCGAGAGTTTGGCAGATTAGCAGAAACTGATCCTCAAATACTATTTGGTAAGCTTATGTCCTATGAGCTTCAGCTGAACATGAGGAAAGCAGAAGAAGAAGCCGAGAAAGCCGCAGCAAAAGAAAAGACTGTGGCCCTGAAAGCCATTCACTCCAGGAAAGGCAAGGGTGCTGCATCGTCCCGTTCGTGGAAAAAGGATGAGGAGGAAGACTCCGAGCCATGCTCCTCCGGCTTAGAGCTGTCTGAAGAAGACTTCTCCCTCATCACTCGGGAGTTCAAGAAGTTCCTCAAGTTAAGGTATCAAAGAAAGAGAGACGGCTCCTCCTCCAAACATCAGAAGAAGAATTATTCTTCTGACAGGTATGAATCCAAATAGAACAAACATCGCTCTAACGACATCATTTTTTTTGGGTGCAATAAGGCAGGACACGTCGTGGCTGACTGCCACCAAGGCAAGAGAGATAAGGGGAAGGGAGAGGAGCACAAGTCCTCTAGAGATAAGAAGAAAGAGAGGAGCAACATCCCCAAAAAACCAAAGACACTGAGTGAGTCTGATTCCTCAGACTCCAGTGATGATGAGGAAGCTTACTTCGGGCTAGTGGGTCGCTCTGACTTTGAAGGAGAATGACCCCAATTCACTGGGAAGGTAAAAGCTCGTACCCCCCTCTCTGACTCTGACTATGAGTCTCCTGATGATGATCTCGAGGACAGCCCATCTGCCCGAGAAGCTGAACTCCTCGAAAAGTATGAGCTTCTTCTCAACACCTTCGAGGAATGCCGCAAGAGATTGAGGGCTCAGAAAAAGGAAGTCAAACTCCTTAAGGTCGAGGGTGTCTCCCTAAGAGAAGAGATTACTAGCTTGATTTCTCTCCGATAGGAGAACCTGGACCTGATCTCTAAGCACTCAGAGTTTCTAAGTCTCCTTGACCTTAAACAGGAAGAAATCAATAAGTTGGAAGAACAACTTGCGGCAGAAAGGAAGATTGTCCAAAGCTTCTCTATGCCAAAGACTGTTCTTCCACTAGTTGATACCTTCTCTGCTAAGGCTAAGGGGGCTGGCTTGGGGCATGTGGGTGTGCCTGGTAAATCATCCAGGAGAAACAAAAAGCAGAGGAAAAATAAGGCTGCTAAGAAGGCCTCTGCTGCAGAAAAGGGAAAGGCCCCACTTAACCCTGTTGTATTCAGGAAGCCTGGCTTTCCCTGCAATGAACAGGACTTTGAGTCAACCTATAGCCACTTGTTCCGGCCCTCGGTTGAAAAGCCAAAGAGCCGGTATGATGGTTGGGCCTTCCCCCGCAACTTTGGTGAGAGTGTCTTCAAGGCACCTTATGAGGAAATCCAAGTGGAGGATTATGACCACTTCTCTAGCGGCCATAATAGGAAGCAGGCACCAAAAGCCAAGCCTGTTATACTGAAGGAACATGAGGTGAAAAAATCATGTGACTACTGTCATCATGATGGCTCCACCTCAAGATCCAAGGCCCCGGCTGGACCCACCATTTCCAGGGTGAAGCAGGAGCCTAGGAAAAGGTACAACAGATTTAACTGTTGGTGCTGTGGCAAAGTTTGTCACTTTGCCGTGGATTGCTAGTTTAATCCGAGATATAACGAGACTCCTCATGTTAGCAATGCGAGACCGACCACTTGTAGGGTTAACCATCCGAGGGGGAGTATGCTAACAAGGAATCTAGGACCCAAGTTCGATTGGGTTCCTAAGGGAAACTGATTCTGTTTTGCAGGTATGTACAAAGGCCACCAAAACTCCTATATGGTACTTGGACAGTGGATGCTCCCGGCATATGACTGGGACAAGAAGCCTGCTGCGTGATTACTCTCCAGACGAAAATGGACCCAAAGTCATCTTTGGAGGATCAGATCGAGGAGTCACCAGAGGTTACGGTATGATTTCCAATGGTATAATCTCTATCACCGATGTGGCTTATGTTGAAGGGTTAAATCATAACCCGACCAGTGTAAGTCAGTTATGTGATAAAGGTTATGACGTTAAGTTCTGCAAGTATAAATGCCTAATAATATCGTGTGCCTCTTCGGAGACGGTATTAACAGGAATTAGGAGCAGAAACATCTTGTGTTTAGATTTTCTTAGTTTAGATTCATCTACCCCCGTGTGCCTAGTAGCAACAGGCAGTGCATCTCTTTGTGAACAATGACACAAGAGATTGGCACATATTAATTTCAAGACAATTAGTATGCTGTTTTCTAAAAACTTAGTAAGGGATGCTCCCATCATTAAGTGCATCAAAGATAGCCCCTGTCCTGCATGCCAGAAGGGCAAACAGACTCGGGCTACCTTTAAGGGCATTGCAGACAAAGACTCCTCCATATGTCTTTATCTTCTGCATATGGACTTATTTGGTCCAATGCAAGTTCATAGCTTGGGAGGCAAGTCTTATACGCTAGTGATTGTTGACGATCACTCTCGATTTACTTGGGTGTTCTTCTTAAAATGCAAGTCTGATATGTTTGACATCTTCACTAGTTTTGTCAAGCAGATTCAGAACGAACTTAACTGCTCGGTGGTCAAAATCAGAAGTGACCATGGAACAGAGTTCGAGTCTGGTGCTATGACAGAGTTCTTTGATGAACTTGGTATCTTTCATGAGTTTTCCTCCCCGCGCACTCCTAAGCAGAATGGAGTTGCGGAGAGGAGAAATAGAACACTCATTGAAGCTTGCACGACAATGTTGAATGACGCTTCTCTCCCATAATACTTCTGGGCAGAGGCTGTCAACACAGCTTGTCATGTACAAAACCGGGCCTTGATCAACAAGAGCCATCGTAAGACGCCTTATGAGCTACTGAAAGGCAGGAAACCAATCATGTCCTATTTTAGGATCTTTGGCTGCAGATGCTATGTACTAAATAACAGTAAGTACCCGCGTACTAAGTTTGGTGAAAAATGCTTCGAAGGCATATTTATGGGCTATAGTAGCCATAGCCGGGCATATTGGGTTTTCAATAAGAAAACCCTAGTGGTAGAGGAATCCATAAATGTTGTATTTGATGAAGGAAGCTAGCTTAACAGAAATTCTTCCAGTGGTCTTCTTGAAGATACAGGTACAAGAATTGAACAGCTTAGTCTCGATGAGACCGCTAAAGATACAACTCCCAAGTACATCAAAGTCTCCACCACAACGCTTACCGGAGATGATGACGGTCAGAATGGAGTTATCCTCCCTGAAGAGGAAGGAGCCCCAGAAATTGTTAGAGCTCTATATGCCAGACTGTTAGAGCTTCGTCACGTGAGGGATCATCCCAGAAATCAAATCATCGGAGATCCCTGTGACGGTGTCAGAACTCCCCGAGGTACAATTAATGAGATTCTGCATTTTAGCTTTCTGTCACAGGTTGAGCCAAAGAAGTTCGACGAAGCGAACAAGGATGCATCTTTGATCTTGGCCATGCAAGATGAACTGCATCAATTTGAACGATACAACGTCCTGACACTGGTTCCCAAACCAAAGGGGCAGAATGTGATAGGCACCAAGTGGATCTTCAGAAACAAACTAGATGAACATAGTGTCATCATAAAGAACAAGGCCAGACTGGTTGCTCAAGGTTACAGACAGGAGGAGGGGATATACTTCGACCAGACCTTTGCACCAGTGGCAAGGCTCGAGGCGATCAGATTGTTCCTTGCATATGCTTCACACAAAGGATTCACTGTCTATCAGATGGACGTGAAATCGGCATTCTTAAATGACAACCTGAAAGAGGAAGTATATGTCGCACAACCCCCAGGTTTTGTTAATCCGACTTATCCCAATCATGTATATTTTCTTAATAAAGCTTTATATGGCTTAAAACAAGCTCCTCGAGCTTGGTATGAGACTATGTCTAGCTTTCTTATTGAGAACAAGTTCTCTAGAGGAAAAATAGATAAGACATTGTTTCTTAGGGAAGTCAAAGGCAAGATTTTGCTGGTGCAAATCTATGTCGATGACATAATATTTGGGTCAATGGATAACAACCTTTGCAAGAAGTTTTCCAAACTTATGCAAGGGAAGTTTGAAATGAGTAGTATGGGAGAGCTGAAGTATTTCTTGGGACTTCAAGTGAAACAGTCTGAGGATGGGATTTTCATCTCTCAGACGAAGTTCACAAATGAACTCCTCAAGAAATTCGGAATGGAGAGTGCAACCTCTATGAGGACTCTAATGGGATCCACTGTGTCTCTGAACAAGGATGAGAAAGGGAAACCTTTTGATGAAACAAAGTACAGAAGCATAATTGGATCCCTGCTCTATCTTACTACTAGTAGACCGTATATTATGTTTTCCACATGCATTTGTGTCAGATATCAGGTGAACACTAAGGAATCTCATTATGTCGTTGCAAAGCAGATTCTTAGATACCTTAAAGGTACACCAAATCTTGGCTTGTGGTACCCAAGAAACAATGATGTCGAGCTGATAGGCTTTTCAGATGCTGACTTTGCAGGAAGCAGGGATGACAGGAAAAGCACTTCCGGGATGTGTCAATTCCTCGGAAGAAGGCTTATTTCATGGAACAGTAAGAAGCAGAATTGTGTCGCAACCTCCACAGCTGAATCTGAGTACATCTCAGCAGGCAGCTATTGCGCAAAACTTCTATGGATCAGAAATAAGGTCAAAGATTATGACCTGAAGTTCAGCGAAGTTCCGATGTATTGCGACTCCTCGAGCGCAATACCAATTGCAAACAATCCTGTATCGCACAACAGAATAAAGCATATTGAAGTGCGCTATCACTTCATTCAGGAGCATGTGTAAAACAAAGACATATCTCTCTGCTATGTCCCCACGGATAAGCAGGTTGCAGATATCTTCACAAAGCCCCTAGACGAGGCCAAGTTCAGTCTCTTCAAAACTGAACTCGGCATGCTGAACTTTGAAGAATGAAGACTGTGTGGCTCAAGGCTCTTGGATCAAGGGGGAGCATCAGCAAGGAACTCAAGAGTAAGCACAGATGCAAGAACTTAGGGGGAGCACTGTGACAAGTGCAAAAGTCCCAGATTTGTAGAAGCCAAAAAGGGGGAGATTACCCTCTCGGTTAAGGTGCTAAGGTGCTCAGGCTAAGTATGCTCCAAATCCTCTAAAGATAATGGTATGAAAATTCATAATTCATTCTCAACTGATTATTCAGTTTGTGTTTTACTTCCATCCGTTATATTCACCTTAGCTTGTAGGGTTTAGGCTTATTCAAATAGGGGGAGATTGTTGGGTATTGTATCCTCAATGTACCTGATTTGAAGAAGCCACTGAACCAGCTAAGGTGAATTGACAATGTATTAGATCATTTGTTTTCAAGTTGTGCTTGCAGTTACTCCACGCTAAGTACACACCAATGTCAGGGTGCAGTAGGTCAATATACACGGGTCTGCGCAACGTAATCCCTCGTTGAGCAGATCAGTGTGTTTGCTTACGTGTACTCTCTCTATTGGAGTGTACTTACTTTCAAGTACAGGACAGTGATAGATCAAGAGCAGGCAAGGAGCAAGAATGGGTCAAAGACCAGCTCACGGGAAGATAGACGAAAATTCGTCTAAGTAAGATTCGACGAGAATCACTAAGTGATTATCCCCGATTCGACGATAATCACTAGTGATTCTCGCCGAATCGTCGAGAATCACTAGCCGATTCTCGCCGAATGCTTCCGGCTGTCTCAGCGCTGTCTAGAATTCTGCTAAGGCAGAATCGGCAAGAATCACTAAGTGATTCTCGCCGAATCGTCGAGAATGACTTTGCATTCTCGCCGATTCGTCGAGAATGAATTGTGATTCTCGCCGATTCTCTCTGGATGGCTTGCTTTTTCAGCTAGAAATCTTCTAAGTAGAATTCGACGGGAATCATTAGTGATTCTCGACGAATCGTCGAGAGTCACCAATGATTCCCGCCAAATTTTCCATTGGCGATTTTCGTTGGCGCGCTGGACCGGACCAAATGTACATGCACTGTTTTGAACCGGATTTAGGGCTACTTTTGGTGGAGCCCACAATGGTCATAAAGGATGACCTACAGTATATATATTCGTGTATTTTGAACAGTAAAGACAATCCATCCATACGAAAAGAAAGGGCCGCCGGATTTGACCTAGCGGATCGCGTATTCTCTTCCGCCTCCGTCTCCACGCATCAAGTTGTCGCCGCCGCCGATCGTGGATTCTTCCTGATCTCCCGGCGACAGAAGCTTAGCCAAGCAATGCGTCTCACGTGTCTATCTTGAGATCCTTTGTCTCTTGATATGTTGAATGGGAATACCTTCCCCTTCCGAATCGATTGAGACGATCGATCCAAGTAAGACCGTTGGTAGACCTTGCTAGCTTTGCTACAAAGGTTGGATCTCGAAAGTATCGCTGCCGAAATTTGTTCCGCCGCCGATATTGAAAGAATCGTCGCCGCAATCTTTGCCACCGCTGATCTCGAGGAAATCCTTTCCAAGTGAGAGATAAGGTCGTGGACTCTTCGTCTTCTTCAAGAATGCATCATCAAACGAAGAGGGACACATAGCACTCCAAAAGTAGTTTGTATTTTATACATTCCATTTTTACTTTTGTTGTAAAGGAACGTTGGTTCCTCATTGTAAGGGTTGGGTGCAACCCGTGATGGAGGAGTGGTGACTCCTTCGAGTGGAAGGGTTCGTTCCATTAGTGTGAGGATTGGATTTCAATCCTATTGGTGAAGTGACCGAGTCATCCCTTGTTGGGAGATAGGTCGAAGGGGGAAGTGGACGTACCAAAATCGGGGAACCACTATAACTGCCTGTGTCTTTCTGTGCTCTGTTTGTTTTCGTTTATTGTGCAGGTAAATTTTTAATTCCGCAAAATGACTGCGCATCACCTGTCCCCCATAGGTGAAGATAGTTGACACTAGTGTGACTTTCAGCCAGGAATTTTTTAAGTACAATAGCGTTGAGTGAGCTCAGTTCACTCAACGTCATTCAGGAAAGTGAGTTTAGTGAGCTCAACTCACTCAAAGCCATTAAGTCTATGGAATTGAGTTAGCTCAACTCACTCAATGCCAAGATTCCAGAAAATCCTTTCATGCTAATTGGCATTGAGTGCACTCAACGCACTCAGTTCCATTCAGCCCATGGCATTGAGTGCACTCAACACACTCAACGCCACGATCACAAAAGTCCTTCTAAGTAAAAATTATGAGTGCACTCAATGCCATTCAGCCCATGGTGTTGAGTGTACTCAACGCACTCAACGCCCTGAGCTCAAAATTCTTCCTAAGAAAGATGGCATTGAGTGCACTCAACACACTCAATGCCACCAGCTCATAGCATTGAGTGCACTCCACACACTCAACGCTCGAGCCCAAAAACCTGTCTAAGTAGATACCTGATCTACTCGTCGAGTCGTGTCGACTAACTCGATGCTTCCCGGACTTGAGTCAACTTGGCCAATTTTTGGTTGACCCCAATGGGTCCTTAGTGACCCTATGGACTAACCAAGGTGTAAAAGGTGTTGTGGTAGGTTTATGGGGTCAAGTTGAAGCTCTAAAGTCAGACCTTAAGTTTGATGTTGAGGATGTGCTATAAGAAGACCAAGGTGATTTCCACCTTAGGCCTTGCCCACTTGATCTTGAGCTTCTGATGGTTTTGTGATGACCTAGTAATGACAAAACAAAGACCTAGGGGTCTAGTTGTTTAAGGGATTGATAGTTTTACTTTCAAGACAACCTAAACACCTAGAGGGGGGGGGGTGAATAGGTTCTAATTTCTTGTCTATAAATCTAGGCAGAATTCAATTACAATTTAAAACATCTAGCACAGCATTCATAGACAACTAAGCATCACAGATTGCACAATGTTTTATAGTGGTTCCCCAAGTTCTGGGTACATCCACTTTCCCCCTTCACCTATCTAGCAATATGCTAGATTCGGCCAAACTTCCACTATACTCAGATCCTCAGATCCTACACCTCAGAACCAGGATAGGTTCCTATAACTCAGGCTCAACAGCCCTACCTCAGCCTTGCCTCAAGGCCTACCACACAGAGAATAACTTTCTCCTACACTTAGGCAAATAGCCCTATCACTCAGAGATCACCTCTCCTACACTCAGCCTTTATAACATAGGCTTACAACTCAGATCTGTGTAAACAGATCCTACCGAAATTTAAAAAAAGATATTTTGATGTCTTGCCTTTGTTGAGAGAGAAGAGGACAAGACACTTCTTGATCAGCTGATGAAATCAACTGAATCTGAGCTTTCTTCAAAGCTTCTTGAATCTGAACTTAGCTGAGTTGATTTCCAAACAGCTTCTTGAGAAACCACTGATGGCTTCCTTCTTCTTCTTCAAGATGACTGGATCTCCCTCTATCCAACACCTTTACTGATACTTCAGACTTCTTCTTCTTAGACCTTCTGATGAAGATCTTCTTTTTCACTTTCTTGAATTGAAACTTCAACAGGATCGTAATCCTTCTGTTTCTTCTTCTTAGATCTTCTTCTATTATTTTTCTTAGCTTAGCTACTTTTTAATTCCTTCTGAATGTGTCTATTTATAGACTTTCTTCATGGTAACCGGCTGATCTTGTTTCTAACTATTTTCTGACAGGTCTGACAGCTTCAGTTAAACGGTGGCAACCCACAGCTGTCAAGTCTTCAAACAGTTCTTGTACCTTAGCCTTGGACAGCAAAATGTCGAGACAGTCAGTTAGAAAGTGTCGAGACCAATCTGTCTATCTGTGTCGACACAAGTGATTTTGGTGTCGACACAGTCTTTGATGATGTCGACTAAGTCGCCTTTAAGTCGACACAGCTTCTTCAGAAAATAACTTGGTCTAGACTCTGCAGTGTGTCGACACAAGTCCTGTGTGTCGACACAGTTGTTGTAGATTCAGAACTCAGCATGTGTTGACTCAGCCTTCAAGTGTCGACACAGCAATCTTCAATCCTGCCAAAATGTGTCGACTCAGTCTTCTGGTGTCGACACAAGCATAGTCGACTTCTGCCAATATGTGTCGACACAGTCTTCTGGTGTCGACACATCCACCCAGTGTCGACACAGTTGTGGTCGACTATCTTCTTCTGTGAGTCGACTATCTTTCTCTGGTCGACTATCTTTCACTAGTCGACTATCTTTCACGGTGTCGACTAACCTTCTCTGGTCGACTATCTTTCACGGTGTCGACAAACCTTCTCTGGTCGACTATCTTTCACGGTGTCGACACTGCTTCCCAGTGCTGAGGTCGACGATTTTCTTTATGTGTCGACACTGCTTCCCAGTGTCGACATAAATGTGGTCGACTATCATTCTCTGTGTCGACACTGATATTCTGAAGTGTCGACACAAATATTCTGAAGTGTCGACACAAATATTCTGAAGTGTCGACATGTGGACTTAGAATATTTTTCTGCATTCTTTAATACTTCTTTACCTGCACATGTCAACTCAAAACAACATCAAATACACCTTCATGTATATCATTGAGCTAAGTTGGGCTTCTTCAAATCAGGTACACATTTTTCAATGTACCCAACAATCTCCCCCTATTTGGAGAAGTCATAACCCTTATAGCCAATGATATACACCATTTACAAAAAGTATAATCTGATGATATATGACATAACAGGAATACCTAATATAAACAAAACATAAAAACAATCCATCACAGAATGAACATTATATGATATCAACCAACATTTTGTTTATAACTTGATAATGTTTGAATACAGAGATTTACATTTAATGATTTAATCAAAACATTACAAAATACTTTGAAAGAACTAAATATTAAGACTGATCAGGCTCTTTAATGACAATTCCTTTGCCAGACAGAACTTGAGTCTTCACAGGAGCTTCAGAATCTTCAGATGGCTTCTTGCCTTTTAGATCAGCCTTCTTCTTTGCTTCTTCCTTGAGCCTTTGCCTTTCAAAATAATGAAAGGGCTTTGGGAAGTACTTGCTTGGCTCCTAAGCATCTGAAGGCAGCCTACCCAGCTTGGCTTTTCTTCTAAACTGTACAATGGCCTCTTGCCTGGCTTCATACTTCTGCCATTCCATCTCATTGTACCACTTGCCTCTTTCCTGCACTTGGTCTTTGACAGCCTTCCATGCAGTGAGTATTATATTTCTGGAAGTAGGACTCCACTGCTCAATGTCTGGCTTAAGTTCAGCCTGCTCTCTAAACCTTTTCTTAGATAGAAGAGCATCTTGCTGGTCTTTCAAAGTAGCCTCAGGCTTATCAACCTTCCCAATAACAATATTAGTAACCTCCTTTGGAGGACTATACATCCCTTGAACCTGCTGATCAATCATATCATAATCTGGAGGGGGGTAAATGACTTGGGCAACCTCAGGTTGATTGCCTTCAAGTAGACTTGTTTGTATTCCTGACTCAGCCACCATAGCCTCATCACACAATGGGGGATATCCCAATGTGGCTCGAATACTATTGGTCACCCATTTAGAGTGCTCTGAGCCTGCATGAACTAGCATCCTCTCCCCCTTTATGGCTTCTCTAGAAACATGATCTCTGAGATCTTCCTTTTGAAATCTGATTTGGCCATCCAGATAATTGACACCCTCTTTAAAAAATGGTTTTAACTTTTGAAGCTTTTCAGATATTTCTTTTTGAGAGGTAGTGATTGCAGTCTTAACAGAAGCAATAGCAGCTTGAAAGTTCTTATCAAATTCTTCAATTTCTTTTGTTCTATCTGCAGGCAGGCCTGGAACAATCTTTTTCAATTCCTCTATTATCTCATGATGAGATTCAGTTAAATTATCATTCATTCTTAACTGATTTTCCAAGACATAGCTTTGCTTTAAAGCAATGTCATCCACCTTAGGGATGATAGTCTGTTGTTGTTTTGCCAGATATAGCACAGCATTACCTCCCTTATGGAAGCAATCTGTCATTTCCTTCTTATGCATATTGACCTCAAACCTAATTGATTTTATATCTTGAGCTAAGTCAAACTGCATAGACTTGTTGTTCTCATCAACATATTTTTCAATGGCTACCCTGTGTTCATCCAATTTCACTTGCAAATCTACCAAGAACTTGTTATAATCAAAGGCAGAAGGAGTTTGATGTGCTGTAGACTGTAGAGCCTGCTTATAGCTCTTGCTCCTTCTCTGAAAGACCATAAGTTTTCTCTTTTTAGCCACCCTGGCTTCTTCAGTCTCTGAATCAGAAGTGCTATCAATTTGAACTCTTTCTTTGGGAGGAGGAGAAACAGCTGCTTCAGTGCCATGTTGTACAGTCTCAACATGCACTGGCTCCCCCTCAATTTCTTGCTCCACTTCCAGACTATCAGTAATTGTTTCATCATTTGGAAATAACTCCTCCAGAGTATATTCCTTCTGGGCTTGTTCATTTGCAGTATTCAAATTTGGAGATTGATGAATTGGAGCATCTTCTAGCACTTGCTCCCCCTGGACCGGTGCAGAAATAGAAATATTAGAAATCTCTGTTGTAGGAAAAGACACCAGCTCCCCCTGCACCTGTACCTGGTCATGAGTAGATACAGTTTGTGTAGGTGAATAAACTTGCTGAGCTGGTATACTTACTTCTTCTTCTTGAACTGCAGGTATTGTGGCATCCTGAACTTGTATAGATGCAGGCTGATCTTCAACCTCCAGTCTTTCTTGCTCTTCCTGTGGATGCCCAGTACTGGTAGCATGACCTGGGGATTTCTCAGGGGAATCCTGCCTTTCCACTTCAGGCTTCTCTTTGGTCAGCACCCTATCCCATCTGGAGAACAATCTCATGTCCATCCTTCTCATGTGATTAATTTTAGTTCCAGGTTGTTGTTGCATAACCTCAGGAATCTCCTTACTTAGATATATACTCATTATCCTAGCCAGATTTGGCTTCTTGATCCCTTCCTTAATCTTTTCAAAAATTATAGATGACCAATCCGTTGGAATTGTAAACACAATCCTGGTCATTAGGCTGAACATATAGGCAGAAATCCTATCATGTCCACCTGACTTGCACAGAATAACCTTTCCAACTACTTCTGATAGGAACTTGCCTTGTTGATTCATTCCTTTCCGATTGAACGCAGCTCCAATTTTCATGGTGGATTCCAATCCACACCATTGAAGAGCCTCCCTAGATTTTGAAGCAGGGACATCCTCTTCATTCTCAATTGTAGATAATTACAGAATTGTTCTTATCTTTCTTGGTGTAATCTCCACAGGATGTACTGTGGATTTTATCTGATGACTTTCAGAGTTCATAGAGGCAGAGGTAAAGAACTTATGCACCTCCTTCTTCCATATCTTTGAAGGTTCGGAGACCAGAAATACTAAACCAGAGTCGGTGAGGAGAGAGATAACCCCAAGAACATCTGGAGGGGCAGCTGCAAAGGCCTGGCGCACCAACTCATATCCTTCATTAACATTATCTTCAATCTTCGGCGCCATTGATCAGTCGAGAAAGCTTGAAAGATGAGAGAAAGAGAGAGAGAGAGAGAGAATGTCGACACAGGGTTTCAAAAACCTTGTAAGCGTGTCGACAGAATGAGTTTTTGACCTATTTATACCTTCTGTTTAAAGAAGATCAAAAGTCGCCAAAAACAGACTATAAGTGTCGACACAGATGGATTGTGTCGACACAAGCTTCTATTGTCTCGACAACAAGTTCGTCTACTATGTGTCGACACCAATTTGCGGTTATGTCGACACTAGGGATATATAGTAGAGCATCAGAAATTCTGTGTCGACTCTTAGTATAAGTGTCGACACAAAATCTGTAGGTGTCGACACCACTATCCTAGTGATGTCGACACTACATTCCTGGATAAGTCGACAATAAGATTCTTAAGTGTCGACACATATTTTCTGTGTAGACACAATATCTCTGACTTGTTGACATTACTACCCTGAGTGGACACATAATTACTGAATGTGTCGACACCATCTTACTTAGCCAATTTCTGTTTGTTCATCACAACTTATAAGTACAACAAAGTACTTAATACTACTTCAATGTGTCTTAATATCACTTGAATGTCTTGTTACTACTTCAACTTTATTGTTGATGATTTTGTGATTACACTAATCAATTGTTAACATACCTAATTCAATTTTGAATTTATTGAATTTTGTCTCATCTAGGGGCTTAGTAAACACATCTGCTATTTGATAATCTGTTTTCACAAATTCCAATGAGATGTCCTCTTTTTCTACATGTTCTCTAAGAAAATGGTATTTTATTTCTATATGCTTAGTTCTACTATGAGAAACAGGATTATTAGCAATAGAAATTGCACTCTTAGAATCACACAAAAGAGGTGTTCTACTTACTTGAATACCATAATCCTTTAGCTGATGCTGCATCCATAATAGCTGTGCACAGCAGCTTCCAGCAGCAACATACTCTGACTCAGTTGTGGAAATTGCCACACTAGTCTGCTTCTTACTACTCCATGATATTAGTCTTCCTCCCAGGAATTGACAAGTACCTGTAGTACTCTTTCTATCCTCTCTACATCCTGCAAAATCTACATCTGAATAGCCTGTTAGTTGAAAATCTCTATTACTAGGGTACCAAAGACCTAGATTAGGTGTGCCCTTAAGATATCTTAGAATCTTTTTGACTGCAGTATAATGAGATTCTTTAGGGCAGGCTTGGTACCTAGCACAGACACATGTAGCATACATAATATCTGGTCTACTAGCAGTGAGATATAGTAGTGAGCCAACTATTCCTCTATACAAAGTCTCATCAACAGGTTTACCTGCATCATCTTTGCATATAGGCATACTTGTTCCCATAGGAGTTCTCATGGTGGAGGATGACTCCATACCATATTTATTAATCAATTCTTTGGTGAACTTAGACTGGGATATGGACAAGCCATCATAAGTCTGTCTTACTTGGAGTCCCAAGAAGAATTTCAGTTCCCCCATACTGCTCATCTCAAACTTCCCTTGCATAAGTTTGGCAAACTTTTTACAAAGGTTGTTTTCAGTAGATCCAAAGATTATGTCATCAACATAGATCTGAACTAAGATGATCTTGCCTTTGGATTCCCTAAGGAATAGAGTTTTGTCAATTTTTCCTCTTGAGAATTTATTCTCAATAAGGAAAGTAGACAGGGTTTCATACCAAGCCCTTGGGGCTTGCTTTAACCCATACAGAGCTTTCCTAAGCTTGTAAACAAAATCAGGTTTAAGAGGATCTACAAAACCTGATGGCTGCTCTACAAAAACTTCTTCTTTAAGATCACCATTCAGAAATGCTGACTTCACATCCATCTGGTATACTTTGAAGTCTTGATAGGCTGCATAGGCAAGGAATATTCTGATTGCCTCCAGCCATGCTACTGGAGCAAAGGTTTGATCAAAGTCAATCCCTTCTTCCTGCCTGTATCCTTTTGCAACCAATCTTGCTTTATTCTTTACTATTATTCCACTTTCATCTAGCTTGTTCCTATAGATCCATTTTGTGCCAATTATGTTGTGGCCTCTTGGTTTAGGAACAAGCTCCCAGACATTGCACCTTCTGAATTGATTCAGCTCCTCTTGCATAGCATCAATCCAGTGCTGGTCTTGGATAGCTTCTTCAAACTTCTTAGGCTCCAATTGTGGCAGGAAACTTGAATGTAGAACTGTGTTTTGATTTCTGCTTCTAGTTTGCACCCCTTGTCTTGGATCACCTATTATCTGATCAACTGGATGATCTCTTAAATGTCTTGTAGCTGGAGGAAGATTTCCTTCTGGTTGAACATCTCCAGCTCCTTCATTTAACTGATTCTCTTGATTTTCATCAGCTTCTATAGTGTCTTGTTCTCCCCCTGGACTGAAGCCTTCATTTTCCAATGCCCCATCTTCCTTTGATACTTCAGTAATGGAAAGCTTGTCCATACTTTTGCTTATACCTGTTGAGTCATTTGATCTACAAGACAACTCACAGTTGATTAATCTTGTTTCATCAAACACAACATGCACAGATTCTTCAACAACTTGAGTGGTCAAGTTGAAGACTCTATAGGCCTTACTATTTGTGCTATACCCAACAAATATCCCATCCTGGGATTTGGCAGCAAATTTAGTCAAATATGACTTGCCATTGTTAAGTATATAACACTTGCAACCAAAGATCCTAAAGTAAGATAGATTTGGTTTTCTGCCTTTCACAATCTCATAGGGAGTCATTTTGTGGCTTTTGGTGATAGTAGCCCTATTGATTACATGACAAGCAGTGTTAACTGCCTCAGCCCAAAAATATTCTGGGAGAGAGGTGTCACTCAATAGAGTTCTACCAGCTTCAATTAATGTTCTATTCTTTCTTTCAGCAATTCCATTTTGCTGAGGTGTTTTAGGTGAGGAGAACTCTTGGAAAATCCCAAAGTCTTTACACAAGTTTGTTATGCTTTCAGATTGAAACTCAGTACCATGGTCACTTCTGATTTTGACCACTGTACTATCCAGTTCATTCTGAATTTGCTTTACAAAATTAAGTAATACACTTGGGGTTTCAGATTTTTGTCTCAGAAAGAACACCCATGTAAATCTAGAATAGTCTTCTACAACCACAAAAGTGTAGACCTTCCTACCTAGACTATGAACTGGCATAGGACCAAAAAGATCCATATGCAAGAGGTATAAGCACCTCACAGAATCCTTGTTTTCAAGGCTTTGAAAGGAGGATTTTGTCTGCTTGCCCTTTTGACAAGCTGAGCATATCCCTTCCTTTATACACTTAATTTGAGGTCCATTCCTCACTAACTCTTTGCTAAAGAGTTGGCCAATTGTCTTATAGTTTAGATGAGTCAATCTCTTGTGCCACTTAACACAATGAGAAGCATTGTCATCAGCTACAAGACAGATGGGAGAAGCCTTATTCTCACATTCAAAATTAAGACAATATACATTTCTCTTCCTATACCCAGTCAATATGATCTTTTGATCACTTGACCTCTTGATATGACATCCATTTTTAACAAATGAAATGTCATATCCTAAATCACTTAGCTGGCTTATGCTTATTAGATTATGTTTCAAACCTTTTACATAAGCCACTTGAGTGATAGTAATTAGGTTAGAAGAAATGTTACCAAACCCTTTGATGACTCCTTTTTCAGATCCACCAAAGATCACTTTAGGTCCATCTTTGACAGATGAATACTCCTTCAGCAGCCCCTTTGTTCCAGTCATGTGCCTAGAACAACCACAATCCAAGTACCATATAGGGGCATGGTTACTTGGATTCACCTGCAACACAGAATTACTTACCCTTAGAACCCAAGTAAGTCTTGGGTCCTTGATTCAGGTTAGCATTAATAAAGCTACCATAACCTCTTCTAACAGGTAGACTATTGTTCTTTATAACATTTGTGTTATACCATCAGTCTAATGCAAAATGGCCTCTCTTGCCACAGCACCAACATTCAAACTTATTGTATCTAGATCTAGATACATCCTTGTCAGAAGAATTTCTGTTCATTGCTGGTGCTGTAGCAACTTCACCTACTAATTTCTTAAAACCATTGGGTTTATGACCATAGGTAGGGCTGCTTGCATTTACACCCTTGTTCTTCAGAACATTAGTCTTAATATGACCTTGAATGTCTTCATGATCATATTTGTTAGAAGGCACTTTCACCTTACTAAACTTTATGGGGACTGAAAGGTTTAGTGGCTGAACAGGAGCTTTGCCTTTCCTCTTGAATCTGCCAGCCCTGGAGTTACCTTTAAATCCTAATCCAGCCTTACCCTTTTGAGTGACAAATTCATCTATCAAGGGTAAGACAGATTTTGGCTTAGAGTAACTAGCCACTAAATCCTTTTCAATTCAAAGTCTGGCCTCCAGACTCTTCACTTGATCATTAGTATAATTAATTGTGCCCATCTGAATAATAGTTATATTCTTCAGCTTGGCAATTTCATTTAATTTTTGATCAATAACTTTTTCTAACTCAGTTGTAGCAACCCTTAGTTCAGACATTTCCTGAGCCTGAGATTTAACCAGGTTCTTGCTTTTCTTAAGGGCCTGCAATAGGTCCCCATACTTGTCTATCAATTAATAGACATCTCCTTCAGATTCAGATGCATCTACATCTGTTGATGCAGATGTAGCTGATTCTTCACTTGTACAACAAACAGATGTAATAGAAGGACATTGTACCTTATTATGACCAGACTGATTCTGGCATATGTCCTCTTCTGATCCTGCCATCAGCCCCATACACTGATGATCCTTTTGTTCATTGATGGAGTCTAGCAACTGCAGAAACTCCTCTTCTTCAGATGCAGCATATAGTCCAATATATGCTTCAGCTTCAGATTCTGACTCTGAAGTTGACTGGTCTGTTAGACTCTTATCTTTCTTTGCAACAAAGGATTTCTCCTTCTTGCCTTTCTGATAAGTCTTCTTTTTGTCTGAAGATTCCTTTCTCTTATCAGGACAGTCAGCCACTACATGTCTAGGCCTATTGCAACAATAGCAGACAATCTTTGAAGTAGTGGCTTTGCTGGGCTTTGATCTGCTCTTCTCTTTCCTTGATGACCTTTTCTTCTGATAATAGTCATCAACTTGCTGTGATGTGGAAGGCCTAGACTTCCATTGCTTCTTTTTCAAGAACCTTTGGAATTGCCTTGTGAATGCAGCAAAGTCTGCATCTGAATCACAGCTTTCTGAACCCTTATCTGAATTTTCAGAACTATCTTCTGCAACTTCCTTAGGAGGAGATGGTGATTTCCTCCTATTCTTTCTAGTGGCTTCTGCATTGAATGCCACAGTCTTTTTTCTATGCTCTCCTCTTGAATTCTTTTCCTCCTCCTTCCTCACCATAAGTTGCATTTCATAGGATAACAACTTTCCAAACAAGGTGGGAGGAGATATCTCTGCCAATTTAGCCACTTCTCTTATGGAACAGATCTTTGTGTCCCAATCCTTTGTTAAGGATCTCAAGAATTTGTCATTCAGTTCATAAGTACTGAAGACTCTTCCATAGGACATAAGCCCATTCACAATTCTATAGAATTTCTTGTAGCACTCAGTTATGCTATCAGATTTTCCTTGTCTAAAACTTTCATACTCCTGATTGAGCATAGATTTCCTGTCCTGCCTCACTTCTTCAGATCCCTCCATGTAGACAATTAATGTGTCCCACATCTCTTTGGAGGTCTTTCAGTGAATCAGATTCTGAAATGTTGAATCATCTATGGCACTAACAATAATGTTCTGAGCTCTTTTATCCATGGTTGCCAAGATGATTTCATCCTTGGTCATTTCTGAATAACTCTTTGGAGTTTGGATATTTGCATCAAGAACTGATACCTTCATTGGAATGAAGGGGCCTTCCTGTACTGTGATGTAAATCCTTGGGTCAGATGCTTCCATAAACAGTCTGACTCTTTCTTTCCAGATTCCAAAAATTTCTTTCTTGCATATGGGTAATTTCATAGACCCTAGCTCCTTATGATTCTCACCAGAACCCATCTTTTTGAATCTTGATTATGCCTATCAGATCTACCTCAGACTGTTAAGTCCTTTTTGAGGAACCTCCCTCTGATACCACTTGATAGTTTTACTTTCAAGACAACCTAAACACCTAGAGGGGGGGGGGGGGTGAATAGGTTCTAATTTCTTGTCTATAAATCTAGGCAGAATTCAATTACAATTTAAAATATCTAGCACAGCATTCACAGAAAACTAAGCATCACAGATTGCACAATGTTTTATAGTGGTTCCCAAAGGTCTGGGTACATCCACTTTCCCCCTTCACCTATCTAGCAATATGCTAGATTCGGCCAAACTTCCACTATACTCAGATCCTCAGATCCTACAGCTCAGAACCAGGATAGGTTCCTACAACTCAGGCTCAACAGCCCTACCTCAGCCTTGCCTCAAGGCCTACCACTCAGAGAATAATTTTCTCCTACACTCAGGCAAATAGCCCTACCACTCAGAGATCACCTCTCCTACACTCAGCCTTTATAACATAGGCTTACAACTCAGATCTGTGTAAACAGATCCTACAGAAATTTAGAAAAAGATATTTTGATGTCTTGCCTTTGTTCAGAGAGAAGAGGACAAGACACTTCTTGATCAGCTGATGAAATCAACTGAATCTGAGCTTTCTTTAAAGCATCTTGAATCTGAACTTAGCTGAGTTGATTTCCAAACAGCTTCTTGAGAAACCACTGATGGCTTCCTTCTTCTTCTTCAAGATGACTGGATCTCCCTCTATCCAACACCTTTACTGATACTTCAGACTTCTTCTTCTTAGACCTTCTGATGAAGATCTTCTTTTTCACTTTCTTGAATTGAAACTTCAACAGGATCGTAATCCTTCTGTTTCTTCTTCTTAGATCTTCTTCTATTATTTTTCTTAGCTTAGCTACTTTTTAATTCCTTCTGAATGTGTCTATTTATAAACTTTCTTCATGGTAACCGGCTGATCCGGTTTCTAACTGTTTTCTGACAGGTCTGACAGCTTCAGTTAAACGGTGGCAACCCACAGCTGTCAAGTCTTCAAACAGTTCTTGTACCTTAGCCTTGGACAGCAAAATGTTGAGACAGTCAGTTAGAAAATGTCGAGACCAATCTGTCTATCTGTGTCGACACAAGTGATTTTGGTGTCGACACAGTCTTTGATGATGTCGACTAAGTCGCCTTTAAGTCGACACAGCTTCTTCAGAAAATAACTTGGTCTAGACTCTACAGTGTGTCGACACAAGTCCTGTGTGTCGACACAGTTGTTGTAGATTCAGAACTCAGCATGTGTTGACTCAGCCTTCAGGTGTCGACACAGCAATCTTCAATCCTGCCAAAATGTGTCGACTCAGTCTTCTGGTGTCGACACAAGCATAGTCGACTTCTGCCAATATGTGTCGATACAGTCTTCTGGTGTCGACACATCCACCCAGTGTCGACACAGTTGTGGTCGACTATCTTCTTCTGTGAGTCGACTATCTTTCTCTGGTCGACTATCTTTCACTAGTCGACTATCTTTCACTGTGTCGACTAACCTTCTCTGGTCGACTATCTTTCACGGTGTCGACAAACCTTCTCTGGTCGACTATCTTTCACGGTGTCGACACTGCTTCCCAGTGCTGAGGTCGACGATTTTCTTTATGTGTCGACACTGCTTCCTAGTGTCGACATAAATGTGGTCGACTATCATTCTCTGTGTCGACACTGATATTCTGAAGTGTCGACACAAATATTCTGAAGTGTCGACACAAATATTCTGAAGTGTCGACATATGGACTTAGAATATTTTTCTGCATTCTTTAATACTTCTTTACCTGCACATGTCAACTCAAAACAACATCAAATACACCTTCATGTATATCATTGAGCTAAGTTGGGCTTCTTCAAATCAGGTACACATTTTTCAATGTACCCAACAGGGATGTTATAATAAACACGCCATGACCTAGGGGCGTGACCCGCAAAACTACGAATTTTAGCAGTTTTTCTCAAAAGTTCCTAGGCTTTCAAGAGAACAGTTTTGTAGCTTACATGCACCCTAGTCACGAGCATGACTGAGGGGTGCGACTCTCCAAAAAAAATCCTATAAATTCCATACAAAGACAGGAGCTTAGGGGTCATCGAGGAGTCATCTTGGAGTAGAGTTTAGGAAGTTTTAGTAGTTTATTTCCCCTTGTTCTTGTATTTTCTTATTGTAATTTCAATTTCATAGTTTAGGTATTTTTCCTTATTGAAATCATGTCTTACTTTTCCTTTCTTTTATGTATTTCTTTTATGATAATAAGTAACTAATTTTTATAGCACTTGATTATTACATGTTTTTTAATAAAATAAAATTCTTCTTTCTTGACAATCTTCTTTTATTTCCTCTTCAATCCTCTTTGATTTTGATTTTAGATATGTATCCTAGATTTATCGAGAGGTTGTGGGTACGAGTAGATCACTCAAAGGTAGAAGGATTCACATGCACTCCTCGAGAGAGGATGATATGGATCTTCTAGATTGGAGTTAAATCCAATAGTGGGATTCACCGCTTTAAGCAAGCTTAGAAGTTTCGACTGGCCGATAGGTCTTAATCAATCAACCTAAGTTTAGTCGAGTGCATTTTCTCGAGAGAGGTGCTTTTGTAATTTGGCAACCTCCACGGTCGAAGTAAGTAATTTAGAAGTTTGCTTTTATGAAAAGTTTATTTTAATTCAAAGTGACTCTAGGTCAAGTATTAATTTTCTATCTATATTTACTGATAAAATAATATTAATTTGCATGAGTAGAAGTTGTCAACAAGCCCTGAGTCTAATACATCACTTGATCCTATACTCTAGAACGATAGGTATACTTGTCTTATCGATTTAGAATCACGCTCTAGCGTGAATTTTACCCATCAAGTTTTTGGCGCCGTTGTAGGGGAATATTTTTGTTGATATTTGGAAAGCGTAGATTTTATTACTTTTATCATCCTCTTTTTCCACCTCCATTTCTATTTTTAATTTTCTTTTTCAAATTCATTTTCCTCTTTTTCCACCTCCATTTCTATTTTTAATTTTCTTTTTCAAATTCATTTTTGTTAGGTAAACTGTTGTTTTTATTTTCTTTTAAAAAAATATTATCTAAATTGGCCACCATGCTTGCGAAGCTTGAAAATCACCTAAATAATTTGGAAGCCGCACGCAAGCACAAAATTTCTTGTTATTATTGTGGTGGTTCTCATCGAAGTGAGTATTGTTATCATTATAATTATTATAAAAATCTTTCTTATGATAATAATTTTGATAATGATTCGGAAAATAATTTTTCTCACTTTTATGATAACTCTTTTTTTAATTTTCATGAAACCAATTTTTCTAATTTTTCTAATATTCATGAAAATATTTTTTCAAATATTAATGCGAACATTTATTTTGATTTAAATAATTCTTCTTCCACCTCAGATGTGGGTTTTTCTTATTCCCAAGATCAATCAGAAAACTTCCCGAGTTATGAGAATAATTATTTAGATCCAAATTTTTGTTCTTCTTTTTCCGCACCACAAGTTTCTTTTTCTAATTTTAGGGAAACTTCATAATTTCAATTTGATCCCTCTCCCCAAAATTTAGAGAATATTATCACTTGTCCTAATAAGTTTTCTTCTCATTTCGGAGACTTTTAACAATTTTAGGTTGATCCTCGTCCCCAAAATTTAGAAGAAATTAATATTTTTTCTAATAATTCTTTTAATTTTGGGGGATTATCGCAAATTCAAATTATTCTCCTCCCTAAAATTTAAATGAAAATTTTTCTTGTTCTAATAATTCTCCTCCCTCTTCGAATATTTCTTCTATGGAGGCACATGAATTCTCATGTGCCCCCTCAGCATCTTATTCCAAAAAAGAAGAACATTTATTATATCAAAAATTTATTAATATTATCAGCACACTGGGTGAATTAGGAGAAGAACATGTTTCTTCTCTTTCTACACCCGATTCTTATTTTCATGAACATTCAAGAAACCCTTATAATTATTTTGGAATTGAAATTCATGAAAATGATGTGCCCAAAAATTTTATTTTAAATGAATTTTTAGTTGATAATTTTTTTTCAGAAAATAAACAAATGGAGCCCAATTATATAGTTTTGCAAGAGTCTCCTCCTTACGAAAATTTTTCTGACGCACTATTTTTTGATTTTTCCTGTACTAACAACTTTCAGTTCGAAGATGAGCCGTTGCAACCAAATGTTATCTCTGATCCATTTTCCTCTCATCTACAAAGATTCAAATCACCTCGGGTATGGAGAGGTGATTTGAATTTACACTTTAATGTTCACTGCCAGAAGGAAAATCAAGAAGCAAGAGGAGGAGTGCCCGGGCAAGTGACTTCCGCACATTCAAAGCGTGAATTAAGGGAGTTTCCCGTCCACTTTAATGTTTATTTTCCATTTTCTTAACAATAATTGTCTAGCTTAAAGGCGAAAAAAAGAAAAGCGCTCTTAGGAGACACCCCTTGCTTATCATTTACTTTCTTGCATTTTCATTTAAAAAAAATTAATCTATTTTCTTTTTCTTTTCCCCCCTTACTTGACATATAAACATTTGGGACAATGTCTATTTTTAAGTATGGGGGTGAGATCTCCTTTGTTGTTTTTATTTTAAAAAAAAAAATTTAAAAATTTTTTAAATTTTTTTATAAATATATGGATTATAATTTATGTTTTTAGTATTTATGTTTAAAAAAATATCAAAAAATAGAATAACCCATACTTAACTTTTTGTGATTTTTAGAAATTTATTTTGAGTTTATTTATAAGAATTTTATAATTTTTGATTTTCTAATCCTTTATTTTATCATTGTTAGTTAGATTTAATTTTTAGGTGATTTAATTGTGAGAAATAATATATGAATTAAAATTTGTTTAGAATAATTTATTTAGTTTTTTTTATCTCTAATTCTAATCAGTTTCAATTTTGTAGTGCTTAGTTAAATAATTTTTAGATTTCAATTATAATCACTTATGTTTTAAGATTCTTAGGAAATCTTAATTTACTATAGTGCTCTCTAATTATTTTAATTTAATCTAAATTTATTTAGTCTTTCCTTTTGTTTTTAATTTTTCTTGTTAGCTCATATGTCACGGGGATAAGAGAATAAAATTCATTATCCCCTGGTAAACATATGCATTTTTTCCTTTTTGGTTAGATCATATGTCAAGGGAATCAAGAATTCCTTAGTACACATATGCAACTCCAAAAATAAAAGATGGAATAAGAGGATAAAATTCATTACTCCTAATCAATTTTGTTTTTATTTGAAGAGAGAAAAATATTTGCTTATATATCATGAAAAATGAGAGGATAAAATTCATCATTTTCTTGATAAACATATGCAAATAAGGAAATAAAAAAAAATTGTGGGGTGAGAGGATAAAATCCATCACCTCGAATCAAAAACCTCTTCAATTTCCTTGCTTTCCTAATACCTAATAGCCAATTTATTTGCTTTAGATGTAAATTAAAATACTTACAGAGCATAAGTAGTAGTTTAAATTTTCTTTTAAGTTTCTTTTTAGTTAAAAGTGTTACTAATTTTTAATCTAACTTTGTTTGCTAACTACTTAATTTTGAAGTCTAATTAATTAATTTGAGAAATTTTGCTAAATATTTTTTCTCTCCACATTTTAATTTCATATTTTAGGACTTAAATTTAAATTCCTAAAATTTATTTTTAACTTTCTTTTGATTTAAAAAATCTTTTGTGTAAATAAATTATATTAATTTCTTATTAGTATTTCTCATAGTTTTGCTCTAGAATAGCAAATGCTTAAGTATGAGGGTATTTGATAAGTCATTATTTATAGTTATTTTAATATAGAATTTATTTAATAAATATATCATTTTTATTTATTTTATATTAATATTTGTTATTAATTACTTTATTCTCTTAATTCAGGTCAATCTGGGCTGCCAATATAAATTTGGAGCATGCAGAACATATATGGAAAGGAAGCTGAACATTTTTGGAAAAATCATAATTTACACACCCCGGTCAAGGGCGTGATCTTTGGGTCACAGGCGTGACAAGCAGGCGTGACCCTCTTGGAGCTCCAGAAATCATTTCCACGTCAGATTAAAGTTACATGCTAGGGTCACGGGCATGACCATTAGGTCATAGGCGTGACTTCCAGGTGTGACATCTAGGTGTGTCATGCATTATGAAAGCAGTTTCGGATCCAGACAGTTTTTAGCTTACACTCCCAAGGTCATGGGCGTGACCTAGGGGCGTGACCCGTAGAACGGCGAATTTTGGCGGTTTTTCTCCGACATTCCTGAGCTTTCAAGACGATGGTTTTGCACCTTACACTCCCCTTAGTCAGGGGCATGACTCTCCAAAAAAATTACTTTAAATTACAAACAAATCCTTGAGCTTACGGGTCATCGAGGAGTCATCTAGGAGTAAAGTTTTGGAAGTTTTAGTAGTTTATTTTCACTTGTTCTTGCATTTTCTTTATTGTAATTTCAATTTCATAGTTTAGGTATTTTTCCTTATTGAAATCATGTCATACTTTTCCTTTCTTTTATGTATTTCTTTTATGAAAATAAGTAGCTAATTTCTATAGCACTTGATTATGACAAGATTTTTAATAAAATAAAATTCTTCTTTCTTGCCAATCTTCTTTTATTTCCGCTTCAATCTATCTTTGATTTCAATTTTAGATCCGTATCCTAGATTTACCGAGAGGTTATGGGTACAAGTAGATCACTCAAAGGTAGAAGGATTCGCATGCACTTCTCGAGAGAGGATGTAAGGGATCTTCCTGATTAGAGTCAAATCTAGTAATGGGGTTCACCGCTTTAAGCAAGCTTAAGGGTTTCGACTGGTCGAGAGGTCTTAATCGATCAACCTAAGTTTAGTCGAGAGCATATTATTGAGAGAGGAGATTTTGTAATTTGGGAACCTCCACGGACGAAGTAAGTAATTTAGAAGTTTGCTTTTATGAAAAGTTTATTTTAATTCAAAGTGAGTCTAGATCAAGTGTTTATCTTAGTTCATAGTTTTATTAATTTTCTATCTTTATTTACCGATAGAATAATATTAATTTGCGTGAGTAGAAGTAGTCAACAGGACCAGTGTCTAATACGACACCTAATCCCATACTCTAGAACGATAGGAACACTTGCCTTATCGATTTAGAATCGCGCTCTAGCGTGAATTTTAACCATCATAAAGCAAATATAAGGACCTTGCCTTCACTTTGTTCCTATAATGTTTATTCCAGCAAACTAAACTCATTCTTCCACTTGCGACTGTAAGACTTTGAAAAGTTTGACACCTTGAACTCTTGTTTTGATCTGACTTTCTCCAAGTCCATTTCCAATGATCTAGCTGTCATCACCATAGTGTGGAATCAAATTATTTTTGGACTTAATAGTCATAAATCATTGCACAAACTAACATAAAACTTGTTGGCCTTAATCTCCTCACTTTTAAACATAATTTCTGCACGTTGTCTCAGCCTAAGGAATTCACACAGGTATTCATTGTACTCTCCCTATTCCAAACTCAAGAACTAGTTTTGCCCGACAAAAGGTACAAACATCTGATCTAAAGCTTGTCTCACTACTCTCTGCTCAGCTATGTCAACCTACAAAGGGGCAACCGCAAGGGTAGGAGGTTGTACTTGCCTTCCTAATTTCATATTAATTTGCGCAAACATGGCTTTAGAAACAAACTGTATTGTCTCTGCTGAAGGAGGAGATGTAAGCACATCAATAGGTTCTCCACACGCCACAAAGAGTCGGGATTGCGACTATCATGCACCCCAACTAGTCACATATAATCGTGAAACATACAATTAAGTGACTACTAAAATTGCAAAATAGCAGTCACTGGAACAATCAGGTTCCACAAACAATATTTTTAACATGTTTCATGTGTGTTTTTCTTTCCTAAGTGGACATTCAAGGGTTACTTTAAAGTTGTTTAGGTGATGCACACACGTGAACTCCACCCCTTAAAAAGAAATCGTCCATGAATTAAGCGAATAATAGACCAACACCTAGAGCTTTGATAACAAATTATAACACCCCTTCTCATTCCAAGGAATATAATAGCGGGTCTAACCAGGACCCCACACCATATTGAATGAACAGACAAAAGCGCTACTCAATTAATATCAATAATAACTATATAACAATGCATAACATAAATATACGCTAACGAAAGAACTTAAAATAAACTTTAACCGGAATATCCACATCACTAGGAATGATTAAACATTAATTATATTGCCAACTTTGTCCTTGAGGGCCTTACACACATCAAATATTTAAGCTCTTATGTGATTTCCATACATCAATGTGGAGGCCGATAATATATGAGAAAGCTATAAAAAAACATAGGACTTCAGGGACCAGCATAGTGTGGGCTCCTGTCTGCTATTTCCCTCTCGACTCGCCAGCACCGGTACCTATTCAAATCAAAATGGTGTTGCAAAAAAATAAGGAAACAAGTCATCTTTTACAGACCACTATCCACAAACGCGCGGTATAACAACCACACCCCATACCCGGGGAGATGGAAAACTTCCTTGCAGGAAAGCAGCAAGTATATACATAACAAGAGTGTGCACTTTAAGCACTAACCATCATAGACGTTGGCGCAACCGACCAAACGTCTCGTGCACTCAGGGAATATTATCAGTGTACCGGATTCCCGGGGTCCCACCATAATACTCAGTCCCAGACCAATGACAACAATAAGCATTCACTTCTTAGGCACGTAGCCACGACTTTCTCCTATTTTAACGGTGATTCAAAGTACCTTAAGATTTTATCCCAAAAGATATAGTGCGGGTACAGTTCAACCACATCTTATTGCTTAAATCATCGTTTGTACTATGCCCAACGTGGATCATCTTTGCCTTTCTTAATATCGTATACATAATTGATGTTATATAACAAGGCTAGCACTCACGACCAACACAGCTGGGCACTCTAGGGGTTGATTCCAGTGCCAACAATGTCCCAGATTTTTGGACGTCAAACAAGTCAATTATATACACATAGTTGTATTTGATGTATGTTAAAGTTTATTCATGCTGGTTGGTCCTTGTCACATTGATTCAATAGGTAATCCAAGTGGTTGTGATAGGTGGTCACAAGGTAGAGAAGTGGAGAGACAGAAATCTGTCTAAGTCCACAGGAATTGAGTGAAGCCAGTTCACTTAACGCCAGATGTCAAAGAAGGATGCTGGAAAGGCTATAAATTGCCTAAGTCCACAGGCATTGAGTGAAGCTAGTTCACTCAAATGCCAGATGCCAAAAGGCGCTGAGTAAGGTGTGGACAGACAAACCCCAGCAGTCTGCAAAGTAATTCTGTGGCTAAGTCCAAAAGCGTTGAGTTAAGGCAGTTCACTCAACGTCATATATCAAAAGGCGTTGAGTATAGCTGAGTAAAGAGAGGACTGTCAAAGCCCAATAGTTTGGAAGATAAAAATGCAGCTAAGTCCATAGGCATTGAGTGAAGGCAGTTCACTCAACGCCATATAAAAAGAAGCGTAGAGTAAAGCGCAGTCTGTCAAAGCCCTCAACTCTAGATGCAACAGTACAAACACCAAAGAAATACTCATAAATGATAAAGGATAAAGTCATCTTGGACAACATAGATAGGAGGGCATAGAACATCATTGTTAGTGACAGATTATTCTACCTTTCAAAATCTGGTTCACTTCCAGTCCTCAAAGGAGATATCAGATACTCTTGAGGTGTACATGGAGGGAATTTAAGAGGTTAAAGATGGCATGAAGTCCATGATCAACCAGGAGTATGAGGCTTTTAGGCAGGCCCCCAAAGAGAGCATAGCTGGATACTATGAAAGGTTCTTTAGGATAGTGAATGAGCTAACGACCTATGGGAGGGTCTTTAATAATTATGAGCTGAATGATATGTTCTTAAGGTCTCTAACTAGAGATTATGATACCAAGATCTGTGCCATAAAGGAGGTGGAAAAGCTGGTTGATACTCTACCTCACACCTTGTTTGGGAAGCTGCTCTCCTATGAGATGCAACTAACTTCCAGGAAAGAGGAGGAGACCATCGGCAAATCCTAGACCAAGGAAAATTCTTTGGCCTTCAGAAAAGAGAACACTAAGAAGAGAAAGGAGAGGATTACCTCTCCTCCAAGAAGGCCTGCTTATTCAGACAGCACAGGGTCAAGCTCATCAGAATGCAACATGTCTGATGAATACTTTACTGCCTTCTCTAGGCAATTTCACAAGATGATGAAGAAGAAGCAGGTGAGAAGCAGACCCTCCTTCTCCTATCATCACATGAAAAAATCACTCAAAGGGAGAAAGGTATGATTCCAAAACTAGCAAACATAGTTCCTCTAAAGTCGTTCGTTGTTATTGCGGCAAGCCAGGGCATGTGATTGTTGACTGCCAAGTGAAGATAAAAGTGGCTGGTGAGAAAAAGGTTCACCAGCATAAGGGCATTAAGGAAAAGTCCTTCATTGCTAAGAAGGAGAAGAGCTGGACAGACTCATCTTCCTCAGAGTTTGAAGATCATGAAGCCTATATAGGGCTAGTTGCTCCTGGAGAAACTGAAGACTATTCTGCTGTCAGGATTGGTATCAGAGCCCCTCTGTCACATTCAGACAGTGACTCAGTGGAGGATGAAGATGAATAAGATGCCTATAGTTGTAAGACCCCCTCCCCCTTACTAAGGAGGGTACCCAGTCTTATGCCCAGAACCACCGCCTTTCGGTGACACTAACACACGGGCTAGTCGATACCACAAGATGTCGATTCTGCCTGCTAGTACGATCATTCAACCTGTTTGGCCAATCGAGAGAATAAGTATAACAAGTAGTAAATAAAACTAACAAGTCCACAAGTCGCAAAATTATCATTATATATATACAATGAAGGAGAAAGGTACAACAGTCAACAATGAGTACAAAAGTGAGAAAAGGGCTTATGCCCGGTACATGCCAAAATGGAATCAAATCCCTATCTCACAATAACACTATTCATATGCGATAACTGAAATACTCGTCATTAACTGACGCTGAGCTTCGGTAGTAGTAGTGCGCGGTAAATTCTCCTCAGATCCAGCCACCTCGTCTTGCCGGTCGCGCTGGTGCTCCAGCTCCTCGATCTCCTACGATCACAACCGACCGTTAGTCATAAAGACTAAGCCATTTTGTCCTCTCCTCACCCCCGTGACTCCTAGGTACCGAGCGGTAGGACGAAGCGGCGGACAATAAAGGGTATAAAAAGGAAAGCAGATGACAGTGGATCTATTCTAACATGGTTACATTCCAACAGATATATCTCTACTCTAACAGTTTTATATAGTACGAGTAAGGTAAATATAACAGTACTAAAAGGAGTGCAGTAAGTAAAGTAAAGAAAGGGCAGAAAGTAAACTAGCTACCACTATACTATCATCACAGAAGTACCTTAACTTGTCTGAATGCCCATAAGAACTTATAAATTAAGGTTTCTGAAATATAACTTATCATATAAAAGTTCCCATACTAATTTATATGATAAGGATCTGCAGTGTGTATGACCTAGGTATATATTTATGCTATGATATGTTATTCGGGTTGTGGTTCATATAAGTGCAACTCACACACACGACTCTGTGATCACAGACCTTTAGTTCCCACTTTTTGGAGTTATATTAATTCTCGGGTACCACTGTTGTGACTACGGCAGCAGCAAAGCTGGCGTCTCCATATCCTAGGAGGGTATACACACTACCAGGCCTAGACCCTTCGTATGCCTCTGTACACGTCCTAGGTGTACATTCCACGGTCTTTGCGTACTAACATGCTGGCTAATCCACCAGTCTTTTTGGTTGGGTGTGTGTTTTTGGTGTTTGTTCTCCAGGCTGCAGTATAAACAACCTACTGGCCCCTCACACCATCACACCTTGCAGAGTCACCGTACTATCTGTTGGGTATTGTATCCACAATGCACCTGATTTGAAGAAGCCCCTGAACAAGCTAAGGTAAATAGACAATGTATTTGATGAAATATTTCTAGTTGTGCTTGCAGTTATTCTATGCTAAGTACACACAAATGTCAGGGTGTAGTGGGTCAATATACACGGGTCTGTGCAACGTAATCCCTCGTTGAGCAGATCAGTGTGTTGGCCTACGTGTACTCTCTCTATTGGGGTGTAGTTAATTTCAAGCACAGGGTCATGAAAGATCATGAGCAGACAAGGAGCAAGGATGGGCCTAAGACCAGCTTGCAGATTGAAAGACGAAAATCGTCCAAGTGTAAATCGTCGAGAATCACTAAGTGATTCTCGCCGATTCGTCGAGAATCACTAGTGATTCTCGACGAGTCGTCGAGAATCACTAGTGATTCTCGACGAGTCGTCGAGAATCACTAGTTATTCTCGATGGGTTGGGCCAGCTGTCTCGACGGAGTCAGAAAACTCATCTAAGGCAGAATCGTCGAGAATCACCAAGTGATTCTCGTCGATTCGTCGAGAATGACTTTACATTCTCGACGAGTCGGCGAGAATCCAAGGTGATTCCCGCCGATTCTCCCCGGCCTCTATAACCTGTGCAGCCAGAATTCTCCAAGTAGAATTCGGCGAGAATCGTAAGTGATTCTCGCCGATTCATCGAGAATCACCCACGATTCTCGCTGAATTTGACTTAGGTATTTTTCCAACTCTGTCTGGACCGGTCCATGTTATCTACGGGATTTTGAACCGGACTTTGGTATTACTGCTGGTGGGGCCCACAACGGTCATCTTCATGACCTAAGGTATAAATATGCTGTATTTGTGAACAGTAGACACACGGATTACAGATCGAGGAAAAAACAAGCCGCCGTCAAGCCCTAGATCGAAAGCGAGCTCGGTCGACCTTCTCCGCCTCTCGCTAGTTGCTCGCCACCGTTGATCGGGGTTTTCGTTACCTCTCCTGGCGACAGAAGCCTAGTCGGGCACAGCGTCTCACGCGTCTATCCAGAGATCTTTTGTCTCTTGATTTGTGATCGGGAAACCTTCCCCATCCGAATCGATCGAGACGATCGATCCTAGTGTGACCGTTGGTAGACCTTGCCAACTTCGCTAAGAAGATTGGATCTCCAGTGCGTTGCTGCTGTCTTCAGTTGCCGCCGCCAACACCGAGAGCCTTGCCGCCGCTCGTCGCCGCCGCCGGTCTCGGGGAGATTCTCTCTAAGTGAGATCTAGGGTTGTGGCTCTTCGTTGACTTCAA
The DNA here is from genome assembly GCA_039513925.1 of Platanthera zijinensis. NCBI lineage: Eukaryota > Viridiplantae > Streptophyta > Magnoliopsida > Asparagales > Orchidaceae > Platanthera > Platanthera zijinensis. The sequence continues at coordinate 188,722,787 of CM077082.1, forward strand.
GAACACGTCGTCAAACGAAGAGGGACACCATAGTCTCCATACGTTGTTTGTATTTCTTACAAGCTATTTTCAATTCTTTGTAAAGGACCGATTGGTCTCTAGTTGTAGGGTTGGGTGCAACCCGTGCTGTGGGAGTGTTGACTCCTACGTGTGGAAGGGTTCCTTCCGTTAGTGCAAGGATTGGATTTCAATCCTGTTGGTGAAGTGACCGAGTCGTCCCTGGTTGGGAGATAGGTCGAAGGGGGAAAGTGGACGTACCCAAATCGGGGAACCACTATAAATTGCTTGTGTACTTTCTGTGCTGTGTTGTTTTATTTTCTTGTGCAGGTAAAATTTTAATTCCGCAAATACGCTGCAAGTCACATATCCCCCACCCCATAGGTGAAGCTAGTTGGCACTAGGTGGACTTTCAAGTGGTATCAGAGGGAGGTTACTCATCAAAGGGGTTAACACCTCGAGTAAGTTCCTGCATCTAGTGTCAACAAGAAGATCAGACTCAAGCATGGAGTTGGATTATGATGTCCCTCCTCTAAGACTCCCCTCATGCACAAAGGAGTACTATCCTGTATGGAAGATGAGAGTACTATTTCATCTGGAGGCCATCGACCCTCGAGCATCACTCATTCTGGAAGAGGGTCCCTTCATTCCCATGAAGGCTTCCAGCTCGGGGAAAGATCTCCAAATCCCCAAGTGTCCCAAAGAGATGTCGGAGACAGAGCTCTCACTATTCATCCTGGACCAGGTGATTCGTTAGATCATCACTGATGTCTGGTCTGGACCATCTTGCTCTAGAGTGGACAAGTGTAGGACAGCCATGTCCATGTGGCAAACCATCTCAGACCTCATGGAGGGATCAGAGAAAACAGGGACCAGTTGTCAACAAGAGGATGAAGCCTATGTAGGGGTCCTCATTTCTGAAGATGAAGGGCATGATCAATCTGTCAATATCAGGGCTCCTGTGTCCTTGTCAGAAACTGAAGAAGAAGATGAGGAAAGCAGTTCTGATGAAGCTAACTCAACAGTCTCTGCCGATATTAACGGTAACCCTGAACAACAAAGCTAGGAGCAGGTAACTTCTTCCTCATGCCCCTCTCCTCTTGAAGTTCCTGAAGACAGGAACAATTCAGAGGGTAGTCCTTCCAGAGATGCAAGGGATATGGATAGCTTCAATCAAAAGATTGAAAATCTTGATTCCCTTGAGAGTGCCCTTCAGACGAGCAACTTACTTGTTGAGGAACAAGCTAAGGAAATTGCTCAGCTGAAGATCTTGATGAATCTCCAACTAGAATCCATCAAGGTAAAGGACTCAAAGATCTCGGATCTAGAGAGTCGTCTAGAGACCGAGAAGAGGATAGTTTCTAACTTTTCCAAGATAGATGCTATCAAGAGAAAAGCAGAAAATGGGTGGATCTCCCAAATTATTAATTCATGGAGAAATGGGGAAACTGTGTTCAGACCCCCCACCCCAAGTAGGAAGGGCACTCATCATGCTTTCAGGTATGACCACAGAAACAACGTTGGTCACTACAAGAATGATCAGCCCTTAGGTGGAAATACCCACAGTGCCAGAGCTGTCATGGCTACCCATGAGAGAATACACAAGGCTCGTTCTGAGCCCTTTGTATTCTCGGCCTCAGCCCCAACTCATCATGAATCTACTGGAACCAGCTCTCACTGCAGTACTTTCCACCCTAGGACACAGGAAAGGGGGGTCAGGAAACATGTGGCAAGTACCCATGGGGCCTCTGGAAGCGCGCTGACTGAAAGGAAGGCACCACCTCCAAGGCCACTTGACACTCACCACATACATTCTTTCCACCCTCCCACGTGTTACGGTGGAAAAGGCAATTTTGTGAGCAGAACTAGCTTTATCCCGTTTAGACCTGAGATCATTACTACCTCAGTCAACAGATCAGGTCAGAAACGGCGATACAACATTCATGAGTGTTGGTGCTGTGGCAAGGTGGGTCACTTTGCCGTAGATTGTTGGCACAATCCCTCTATGCCAAGGGCAAGGGTATGTCCACTTCCTCTGGGCAGAGTTAGTCTTACTGACAGGATTCCTGCAGGAAGGCATTCAAGATTTTATGCTGACAAGAACCTAGGACCCAATACATATTGGGTTCCTAAGGAAAGGTAATTCTTTTTTGCAGGATAGTCTAGGTACCCAGGTACATGATGGGACCTAGACAAGAGATGTTCCAGGCTTGCCATGGAACAAAATAAAGGGAAAAGAGATAACGCTAACTACGGTGCAAGGCTTGAACAGCTAAGTTTAGATGAGACTGCTAAAGGTGCAACTCCCAAGAACGTCAAGGTTTCCACCTCGACGTCAGCTGGAAAAGTTGACGAGCAGGATGGAGAAAATCTTCCAGAAGAAGGAGAAGCCCGAGAAGATGTCAAAGCTCCTGATGCCAGACTCCTAGAGATACGACACGTGAGGGATCATTCTAGAGATTAGATCATCGGAGATCCTCGCGGCGGTGTCAGAACTCGAAGAGGTACTATTAATGAGATTTTGCATCATAGTTTCCTGTGACAGGTTGAGCCAAAGAAGTTCGACGAGGCGAACAAAGATGCAGCATGGATATTGGCCATGCAAGATGAACTACATCAATTTGAAAGATGCAATGTCTGGATGCTGGTTATCAGACCAAAGGGGAAGAACGTGATCGACACCAAGTGGAGGGGATTGACTTCGACCAGACGTTTGCGCCAATTGCACGGCTCGAGGCAATCCGTTTGTTCCTAGCCTATGCCTCTCACAAAGGATTCACAGTCTATCAGATGGACGTGAAATCGGCATTCTTGAATGGAGACTTGAAAGAGGAAGTATACGTCGCTCAACCTCTAGGAAGTAGGGATGACAGGAAAAGCACTTCCGGGACGTGTCAATTCCTCGGAAGCAGGCTCATCTCATGGAATAGCAAGTAGCAGAATTGTGTAGCAACCTCCACAGCGGATTCAGAATACATCTTGGATGGGAGCTGTTGCGCACAACTCCTTTGGATCAGAAATCAGTTAGCAGACTATGATCTCCAGTTCAAGGAAGTACCAATGTACTGTGACTCCTCAAGTGCAATTGCAATTGCCAACAATCCGGTATCGCACAGCAGAATGAAGCATATTGAAGTGCGCTACCACTTCATTCGGGAGCATGTGGAGAACAAGGATATCTCTCTCTGTTATGTCCCCACGGACAAGCAGATTGCAGATATCTTCACAAAGCCTTTGGACGAGGCCAAGTTCAGTCTTTTCAAAACTGAATTGGGGATGCTAAACTATGAGGAATGAAGACCACAGAAGCTCATGGCTCGTGCATCTAGGGGGAGCATCTGTCAGGCACTCAAGTGTAAGCATAGGTGCAAGAACTAAGGGGGAGCATGGGGTCATATGCACCAGACCCCGATTTGCAGAAGCCGAAAAGGGGGAGATTACCCTCTCGGCTAAGGTTAAGGATTACCCTCTCGGCTAAGGTTAAGGTGGCTCCAAGTTTGCTCTGAAGTATTTGGGGGAGATCAAATTACCCTCTCGGCTAAGGTTAAGGTGGCTCCAAGTTTGCTCTCAAGTAATTGGTAATGAATATCTCTCTCAACTCAATTTTAAGTTTATGAGTTTCATTCCTATATGCTCTATTCACCTTAGCTTGTAGGGTTTAGGCTTCTTCAAATAGGGGGAGATTGTTGGGTATTGTATCCACAATGCACCTGATTTGAAGAAGCCCCTGAACAAGCTAAGGTAAATAGACAATGTATTTGATAAAATATTTCTAGTTGTGCTTGCAGTTATTCTATGCTAAGTACACACCAATGTCAGGGTGTAGTGGGTCAATATACACGGGTCTGTGCAACGTAATCCCTCGTTGAGCAGATCAGTGTGTTGGCCTACGTGTACTCTCTCTATTGGGGTGTACTTAATTTCAAGCACAGGGTCATGAAAGATCATGAGCAGACAAGGAGCAAGGATGGGCCTAAGACCAGCTTGCAGATTGAAAGACGAAAATTGTCCAAGTGTAAATCGTCGAGAATCACTAAGTGATTCTCGCCGATTCGTCGAGAATCACTAGTGATTCTCGACGAGTCGTCGAGAATCATTAGTTATTCTCGACGGGTTGGGCCGGCTGTCTCGACACAGTCAGAAAACTCATCTAAGGCAGAATCGTCGAGAATCACCAAGTGATTCTCGTCGATTCTTCGAGAATGACTTTGCATTCTCGACGAGTCGGCAAGAATCCAAGGTGATTCCTGCCGATTCTCCCCGGCCTCTATAACCTGTGCAGCCTGAATTCTCCAAGTAGAATTCGGCGAGAATCGTAAGTGATTCTCGCCGATTCGTCGAGAATCACCCACGATTCTCGTTGAATTTGACTTAGGTATTTTTCCAACTCTGTCTGGACCGGTCCACGTTATCTACGGGATTTTGAACCGGACTTTGGTCTTACTGCTGGTGGGGCCCACAACGGTCATCTTCATGACCTAAGGTATAAATATGCTGTATTTGTGAACAGTAGACACACGGATTACAGATCGAGGAAAAACAAGCCGCCGTCAAGCCCTAGATCCGAAGCGAGCTCGGCCGACCTTCTCCGCCTCTCGCTAGTTGCTCGCCACCGTTGATCGGGGTTTTCGTTACCTCTCCCGGCGACAGAAGCCTAGTCGGGCACAGCGTCTCACGCGTCTATCCAGAGATCTTTTGTCTCTTGATTTGTGATCGGGAAACCTTCCCCATCCGAATCGATCGAGACGATCGATCCTAGTGTGACCGTTGGTAGACCTTGCCAACTTCGCTAAGAAGATTGGATCTCCAGTGCGTTGCTGCTGTCTTCAGTTGCCGCCGCCAACACCGAGAGCCTTGCCGCCGCTCGTCGCCGCCGCCGGTCTCGGGGAGATTCTCTCTAAGTGAGATCTAGGGTTGTGGCTCTTCGTTGACTTCAAGAACACGTCGTCAAACGAAGAGGGACACCATAGTCTCCATACGTTGTTTGTATTTCTTACAAGCTATTTTCAATTCTTTGTAAAGGACCGATTGGTCTCTAGTTATAGGGTTGGGTGCAACCCATGCTGTGGGAGTGTTGACTCCTACGTGTGGAAGGGTTCCTTCCGTTAGTTCAAGGATTGGATTTCAATCCTGTTGGTGAAGTGACCGAGTCGTCCCTGGTTGGGAGATAGGTCGAAGGGGGAAAGTGGACGTACCCAAATCGGGGAACCACTATAAATTGCTTGTGTACTTTCTGTACTGTGTTGTTTTATTTTCTTGTGCAGGTAAAATTTTAATTCCGCAAATACGCTGCAAGTCACCTATCCCCCCCCCATAGGTGAAGATAGTTGGCACTAGGTGGACTTTCACTATCATCGATGTGAAAATTGGCCCAGCACCGCATGACCCGCCACTAATATGATCTATGCACTTGCAAATTATTTCCAACCTGAGCCTCCAGCTCGCAGGGCTAAAATCGTCCTGTATCCAAACATCCGAGCCTCCACCTTGCAAGATTAAACAAGTCATGAATCCATCCAACCCTTTGTTGGTGAGTTTGCCATATCATTCCCTTAACCTATTAGACTACTCTTATCTAATTCTTGTTATATATAACAATTTAGGGTTAGTCCTTGGACTATCCAGGGCATGCCTGGTGAAGGGCTCTCGGGGGCACTAGGAACTATGATGGGCTGAAGCCCAAAGCTCCCTTTCTCAAGGACACAAACTTTTATTAGTGTTTACCCATTATTAGTACCCAACTCTCGGTGTTGCTCTTATGTGAACCTAAAGACCTAAAGTATTTATTGGGAGAGCGACGGTCTTCCACCGGTCCCCATTGTAGTTATTCTTCTTGGGGTTTGCACTCTAGCACTCGTTACAAAGTAGTGGTCTACTTGATACCAACTAGGGTCTGAACTTCCCAATACAGTTCTCAATGCAACCACTTATCATATCCCTTGGGGGTCCTAGTGTTATATGTTACTTTTGCTATGCGCAACCCATGACCTAATACTAACCCGTATGAGATGGCTTCCATTTCCTTGGGCCAAAGGCCCCTAAATATTTATCAGGGGTTTTTCATGTGTATGAGATTGACCAGTTAGAATTTTATCAACTTCCTAAGTATTTAGGACCATAAATTAAATCATTTAATTAAGTGACCTAGGTCACTTTGTACATGAACTACTATATCCAATGATCCATTATGTCTAAGTAATTTATTTGGAGTTCACCTAGGTTAAAAAAAGACTGTCCATTAAGAATCCTAATTTTTTCATTTGATTTACCATTCATTTTTATTTATGATTAAATTCACAATTATTCGATTTTACAAATGAAGTACCTAAAATATTCAATTGAAAATTCATATAAAATTATTGGTAATTAACATTGTCATAATAATACTCCAAATAGAAATTCATACCCCTATCCATTGATTTATCCTAAAATAATAACAGGTGAACATTATTACAAAAATGCCACTACTATGGTTTTCATCATACTAAATCATCCAAAATTCTTAGATATATTCACAGAGGTTTATATCACAGAAATGAGACTATATACAGTTTCCCATAATTTTCCAAACAGTATTACCCCCTACTTTTAATTTAAATCCCCAAAGCGTAAAACTGTAAATATACTAATTATACCAGATATAATTATCAAACAAGATCATAAATTTCTTTAGAGATTTAAAATGACCTATTAGGGCTTGTCTCAAAATTTTAGAATTTTACAAGTTAAGCAACCCTATTTTATCATTTTTATATCTAAATGTGCCTATTTTTCAATAATTCAAATTAATGGGATTTTTTATCCCAAAAATCATAAAATTTCTATGAGAGGTGTAATTCATCCCTATAAACCTTTGTAAAAAATTTCATGGACATGCATTGGGCCAAATGGGCTAATTTCCCATTTTTTCACTTTTTACCATTGGCATACCATTTACAAATCTACCACCACCATGCATGTTGGATTCCCAAACATGCAGATGTCCAAATGGTCTGAAATTTCTACCATGGTTATATAATTACCCAATAGTCATGACAACAAAATTTGGGGGAATTTGGATAAGGGTATCTCCTTATATTCCTTTTATTTAATAAATGAAATTTCTATAAAAACTATAGAAAAATACCCTCCAAAAATTTGGGTTTTAGGTCAAGGCCTAAGTCCAACATAAGCACATGCATGAACTAAATTTCATTGCATGTGGAGGGTTTGAGCTAGGCATCCATTTGAAATTCTTCCCTAGCCTAGGAGCAGTCCTAGGAGAACTGTCCTACAGTGAGCTACAGTTCTCCAATTTGCATGTTTAGGGTGTCAAATTGACTGTGAGTCCTAGATCTACCATTTTCATGTTGGACATTATTTCTGTAAATGCTTCTAAGAGGCCTAAATAATTCATGAAAGGTGACTATTCAACTGTGACAAAAAAAAGAAATCAATTAACATGATCCATAGTTTAATATTACATTTAAATGGATGGCATCAGCTCATCTTCCCCTAAATGGATGGCATAAGCTGACGGTCTAGATTATCCTGAGATGTAGCTCATTGATCTCCACTCTCCCGCCCATCCGGCCATCGCCATTGCCGGCGATTGTTTTACCACCTTTGTTGAGGTGGCGGGTGGCGTTTCCCGATGACATGGCCACCGGAGGTGGCTCCTCCATCGAACCCAAGCAAGGAGAAATGCTCGAAAATAAAATCTCATCTTCCTCACATAGTATCGGGCTCAATTGAGCCCGATATCTCTCCTAAAAGAGCAAGATGGCTAGCATCGAGGGAGGGGAGGAGAAACGGACAATTAGTCATGCTTGGCGGTGAGTACGATGGTGGTGAGGCATGGCCGATGATTGCTCCGGCAAACTCTTATCCATAGCTGTCGGTTTCCACTCGTCTTGGCAAACTAAATGTGATGGTGGGGTGAAATGGAGGTGAGGTTGGGAGTGGGTAGTATAAGTATTTGAATAGGGGGTGGTTGGGGGTGGCTTGGGGTGGCTGGGAGTGGTTGGGAGTGGCGGGGCATGTCTAGTCATCCTTGAGCATGGTTCCTCCTTACCGCCAAGTGTCACTATAATATTGGACCGTCCAATTATTACTTTAATTAGGTCTTTATTAAAAGGACCGGGTCCAATAGGTCAATTGGCGCTCTTTCTAAAAACCCGGTTTAGCCCGTACATATGAACCGTAATCATAATTTTTAGACCAAAAAAACTCTAAGTCCAAAAGCGTTGAGTGGTGTTGAGACCACTTAATGCCTTATTGAGTCCCGAGTTTTCTAAGTCAAAAGTGTTGACTGGCATTGAGACCACTCAACGACGTATTGAGTCCACTCAACACCTCAGCATCCAGAATGTTCCCAAGTCAAAAGCATTGAGTGGCGTTGAGACCACTCAACGATGCGTTGAGTCCACTAAATGCCTCAGCATCCAATGTTTCTAAGTCAAAATCATTGAGTGGCGTTAAGATCACTCAATATCGTGTTGAGTCCACTCAACACCTCGGCATCCAGAATGTTTCTAAGTAAAAAGAGTTGAGTTGCGTTGAAACCACTCAACAGCACGTTGAGTCCACTTAATACCGCAGCATTCAGATAGTTTCTAAGTCAAAAGCATTGAGTGGCATTGAGACCACTCAACGTCGCGTTAACACCACTCAACACCAACAGTATTCCACAGTTCTAAGACAAAAGCATTGAGTGGTGTCAAGACCACTCAATACCGCGTTGAAACCACTCAACGCCAATGACATTCCACAATTTCTAAGTCAAAAGCAATGAGTGGCGTTGAGACCACTCAATACCGCATTTACACCACTCAAAGCCAAGAACATTCCACAATTTCTAAGTCAAAAGCATTGAGTGGCGTTGAGACCACTCAATGCGGAGTTGAGTGACGTTGATACCACTCAACGCCGCATCGAGTCCACTCAACGCCTATAGTTTCGAGGATATTTTCTAAGTTAAATTCGTCGAGTGGCATCGAATGGTATCGAGTTCACTCGACTCTCTCGACACTTCCCGATCCTGAGTAAATTCTATTGGCTCAAAATGCATGTGAGGGGCATAGCACAAAATGGATATTACAACATCTGCTATGGGCTGATGGTAATGTTTGATGAAGAATCTATCCAGAGTCAACCTGGTCCTGAAAAGGTACTTCCTCTATCTAGTTCTTTTTTTAAGTTTAGGTATGAGACTTGTCCCTGTATAGAAGCTTCTTCATCCAATGGTGAAGATGATTCTGAATCTGAAGGATATGTCAATCAATTGATTGATATGTATGGTGAACTTCTGGATGCCTTTAAGAAGTGCAAGAAGTTGACTAAGAAGCAGGATGAGGAGATAGCCTCCCTTCAGCTTGCTGCTTCCTAGTAGGCTGAGACAATATCTTTGCTGGATCAAAAAGCAAGTCAGGGAAGTTAGCCAACTCAGGAACATTACTCTCATCTAGATAGGCACCATCAAGTACAAGAATAATCTCATTAGAGATCTTGGAGAGAAGCTCTAGAGGGATAAAAGAATTTTGGCTAGTTTCTCTAAGCCTAATACTATGTTGCCCCTAATAGACTCCTTCTCCTCTCAGAAGGGTAATAAGGGGTTGGAGTTTACGAGAAACACAAGAGTTTCTCCTTCCAAAGGGAAAGGGAAAGATCCAGTCCAGCCTCTAGCTTCCAATCCTCCCATCCATTTTAAGAAGGTGATGTTTCATTCAAACAGGTATGACCAAGAAAGAATCTGTTGTCACTAGATGAATGGCAGATCCACTAGTGTGAACAAAGAGGTTCACAACTATGGTGAAAGGTATAATAAGGAGTGAGTGCCTTTAAGGCTCCCCATGAGGAAATCCAAATTGCCCATCATGGACCATTTTTGTTTGGTGCACACTCAAGAAAGTAGTAGTGGCTAAATCTCAAGGCCATCCAGCAAAGACCCAAACCAAGGGCCAGTATATTAGCAAGCTAGATCTAGCTATCTCTGATGCTATAAATAACATGTAATCTGCAAAGATGACTACTATAAATAGCATTCTGAGCAAGCCAAGAAAGCCTGCTGAAAGACTCGCCTTCCGTTAGATCTTTGCTGAAAGGAACTTGAAGAAGGCTGTTGCACCTCTTCTGTCTATACAGTCAGTAGTTAACCCAACTACAGGGCCTGTTCAGAAGATAAGGTATAATATTCATGAGTGCTGGTGATGTGGCAAGGTATGGCATTTTTGCCTTACACTGTTGGCATAATCCTAATATGCCAAGAGCTAGTGTTTGTCCTCCTGTCAAAAAATCTACAGGAAGACATGTTCATTTTTAGGCTAATTAGAACCTAGGACCCAATAATTAATGGGGTCCTAAGGTAAGGTAAATTATGTGATGCAGGTTAGTCCAAGTGCCCATACCCTTATATGGTACTTGGATAGTGGTTGTTCCATACACATGACTGGGACAGGGAGCAATCTAAAGGAGCACACTCCAGTGGAGGAAGGTCCTAAAGTTATATTTGGTGGTTCAAATAGAGGAGTTATAAGAGGCTCTGGAAAGATTACCAATAATATATTCACCATCTAAAAATTAGCTTATGTCAAAGGGTCGCAAAAAACCTTATAAGCATAAGCCAACTCTCTGATCTTGGCTATGTCATTGTCCCATAAGGATGAGTGCCAGATTAAGAGGAGTGACCAAGAGTTCAACTTGACAGGCACTAGGAGTTGAAATGTTTATTGCTTAAACTTTTTGTGTCTAGATACAGACTCTCTTATTTGTCTAGAGGCAAATGAGAAAGTTTCATATTATGTGCAATGGCACAAGAGACCAGCTTATTTGAATTATAATACTATTGACAAGCTTTTTAGTGAAGAGCTAGTTAGGAATGGTCCTAAGGTGAAATGCACCAAGGAAAGCATTTGCTCAGCATGCCAATAGATCAAGCAGACTAAAGCTTCCTTCAAGGGCATTGGGACCAAAGACTCTGTGAGGTGTTTATACCTCTTGCATATGGACTTGTTTGGTCCTATGTTAGTTCAGAGTATAGGTAGGAAAGTCTACACCCTTGTGATGGTTGATGACTATTCTAGGTTTGCTTGGGTGTTCTTTCTCAAGAAAAAGTATGAAACCCTTGATATCTTCATAAAGTTTGTCAAGCAAATTCAGAATGAGTTTAATAGTACTGTGGTCAAAATTAGAAGTGACCATGGGACTGAATTCCAGTCTAATAGCATGATAAAGTTCTGTGAAGTGCAAGGGATTCATCAAGAATTTTCTTCTCCAAGAACACCCCAGCAAAATGGGATTATTGAGAGGAAAAATAAGACTCTCATAGAGGCAAGGAGGACCTTGTTGAGTGACATATCTCTCCCAAAATATTTCTGGGCTGAGGCAGTGAATACTGCATGTAATTTCCTTAACAGGGCCTCTATCACCAATAGCCATAAGAAGACTCTCTATGAGATTTTGAAGGGCAGAAAACCAAACCTGGGCTATCTTAGGATCTTTGGTAGCAAATGTTATGTGATTCATAATGGGAAGTCCTATGTGACTAAGTTTGCTGCCAAGTCCTTTGATGGGATTTTTGTTGGGCACAACAATCATTGTAAAGCCTATAGGATCTACAACTTGAAAAAGCCAAGTTATAGAAGATTATGTACATGTAGTCTTTGTTGAGTCTACCATAATTAACAGTGAGCTGTCAAGCTCCTATGCTAGTACTGTAGGTACAGAGCTAATAATGGGCAAGCTAACCATCAAGGAAGCTGCTCTAGTAATCTAAGATGGAATGGATATTCTAGAAGGAGAGCAAGGCACACTTGAAGTGGATTTAGATCATCAAGAAGCTGCTACTGAAGCTGATGCTGAAAGAAGACTGCCTCTAGTTGTCAGGCATCAAAGAGATCATCCAAGAAACCAGATTATTGGTGATGCAAACCAAGGAGTGGTGACAAGAAGCAACTGCCTTATTATGAGCCCAAGAGATTTGAAGAGGCCAACATAAATCAATTCTGGATTGTAGTTATACAAGAGGAATTGAACCAGTTTAAGAGATGCTAGGTTTGGAGGCTAGTTCCCAGACCACAAGGACAAAATGTCATTGGAGTCAAGTGGATTTATAGGAACAAACTTGATGAAAATTGCATTATAATCAAGAACAAGGCTAGCTAGTAGCTAAGGAGTACAGACAAGAAGATGGTATTGACTTTTATCAAACTTTTGCCCTACCTCAACACAGATCCCTCAGGATCTCTCAGACTTCCACCAAGTCCTACCTTAGGTCAAAGCCCTGCCTACTCAGAGTAAATTTTACTATTATAGCTTAGTGATCCTCCAGATCACCTACTACAGGCTTAAAAAGAAACCCTACAACTCGGGCTATAAGGGTAGCCCTACACACAAAGATAATAAGTCTCCTACAGCTTAAATCTAACCCAGATCCCACCTCAGCCATAGAAGCCCTATCTCAAATCCACACTAGAATCCTACCACTCAACCTTTATATTTCAGGCTTACAACTCAGATCAAAACTGATCCTAAAACTGATCAAAACTGATCCTACCACTCAACCTTGTAAGACCCCATTTTTTTCTTTTTGAACACCGGGTTCTTAGGCCCAGGATCGCCGCTTTGCAGTAACACCTTCACGCCCTAAAGGGTCATCACCACAAAGCGCCGATTCTGCCGGCCAATTCGATCATAGAAAGATAGCATAATAAATTAAAAGCAAGTCCACAGAAATCATATGTATAGAAATAAAAGTCTCCACGAAGGGAGAGTCCTCAGAAATAGAATAAAAGGTACTGAAAGTAAGGGCTTATGCCCGGTACATAATAATCCTCACTAGAGGTCACTCATGCGAAAGTAAACTATAACATCAACTATAAGTCGGGACTCACAGTCCCAGCTGTCTGAACTCCTGAGCTAGATTGCCCTATCTCCAAGCGGGCCGACATCCGGGGTTGCTCCCCCATGCTGGGCTCCACGATCCCCTAAATGATGTGGTCCGAATACTGTTAGTCATAAAGACTAAGCCCAATCATCACCTACCACTTCCCACATGGCTCCTAAGTACCGAGCAGAGAGGAAGAAAAGGAAGGACATGAAGGTGGAGAATAAATCAAAACAAGTGATAGCGGACCTATGCTAGCAATTCTATAATACATGTGCCAGTAAAGTAAAGTATGGAAAAATAACCTAAACTTATGTGCGGAAACGCATAAGCCAAGGGATCTTCTGCAAGGCTCCCATCGTATAAAAAGTCCCATACCAATTTATACGTTGGGGTGTCGGTTATCAAACAGCAGCATATATATAAATAATTTAACCTTAATTTATAAACTTGCCCACACAAGCTTATATACCAAGGGGTCATTTTGCAAGGCCTATTGTATAAGCGTCCAATTCCACTTATACATTAGGTGTCAGGGGTTAAATGAATCGATTATGCCATGACATGCTAGTGGTTATGATGAATCATGAAAGTGCAACACACACACCCGACTCTATGTACACAGACCTTTAGTTCCCCCTTTCGGAGCCGTTACCTCCCAGGATACCTCCGTAGTGGCAGACAGAAGCGGGGGGTTAGGCCTCGCCCACCTATAAACCAGTAAAGCACTACCGCTCAGACCTATCGTACGCATCAACGCTTGGTGCACGAAGCGGACTCCTACGTACTCTTGTCGGCTGGCGCACCAGACTTTTGTTGGCGAAGTGCTAACCACACTTGCCGAGTCAGCGTATTGGCATCGGTGCATCGACCCTCCAATACCGAAGAACCACCACCTTAATTTTCTTTCCCTTTTATGCACATGCAACTTTAACGTATTCAGAATAAAAAAAACCGAGCCGAAGCTCCCAGACCATTCTGTCCGTCTCTTAACCAACCGAGCCGAAGCTCCCCGGATCATTCTATCCGTCTCTTAACCAACCGAGCTGAAGCTCCCAACTATCTTCCTGCGCTAAGAGTGTTTGTGAAATGTGCAATCCTAATTACTAATTTACTCTTATCAGTTTGTTAATACAGTTTACGTTAACCCAGGACTGCCCCCGGTATACCCCGTGAAGAGCTTTCAAAGGGCACTAGGAACTATAATGGTAGCTAAAACCCATCGTTCCCTTTCGCAAGGCACTTTTTGTTATTGGTTGATTCCCTTAACCCATTATCTTCTCATATTACAGTTGGCTAATCCTAGGGTGATTTTGACTCTTCCTCTCCTCGGGGAAGACGATCTTTCGTCGAACCCGAACACCTCTAAACTCTAGCCAAACCACTTCTCCCTACTCTCCATATCCCTCTATAGTGAAATAATCTACATCAGTCCACTGAGCTAAAATGACTAACTCCAACAACTATCCCAAATCATGTCCTATTGTCATTTAACAATTTGTTATATGCAGACCAACCTAGGCTATATGTCGAACCGAATAGGAGATAATCTAGATAATCATCCAAATGCCCTATATTATTTACTGGAGACTTATCATGACACAAATAGACTAAATCCAGAAAATTGTAATTTTCCTAATTTATCTGGAATTTAATTAATTTACCTTGAAGCTTCTAAGGGCTACCAATTGAACATGAAGTGCACTTTTCAAGTATGTATAAAGCTTCATAAAATCATGATAAATTTTTAACAATAATTTAATAGTAAAGCTAAGATATAACAATTTTTCCAGTATTTTAAGGACTCTAATTTAATTTTGATAATAAATCCTATCTCCTTTCATTAATGAAGTAAGTGCAGTAGATAATCATTAGAAAATTCTTAATTAATCTTCTAGAGTAGATACTGTACTAAAAACATCGGTAGCCAAATTTCATAATTCTTCAATGGGGATTGAGTTCTAGAATAAATAATTACCAAAATATAAAAAGCTATATTTGTGAAGCAAGTATTATAAATATTTTCCTAAAAATCATGAATAAAATTATACAACTAGATATTTATCTGAAAACATCATTGGCCAGGTTTCATAATTTTACAGTAGGTAATTTGCTCTAAATGATTTATTGACCATAATTTCCCTTTTGGAACTTGTGAAGGAAGTACTAGATATAATCAACTAAAATTTATTACAAAATTCAGAGATATTTGTTTAGACCTAAAGCGTCTTCTGACCAAGTTTCAGCAGATTCAAATGAACAGGGTAATCAAAATAATTAAAACACTAGTTTGGTCAAATTGATACCTAACAAATAAAGTACTTGAAGTATAATCCATAAAATTCTAATAATATTTCTAAGGGTTCTACCTTGTCTAAAACTTACTCCACCCAAGTTTCACAACTGTTAACTAAGGTTTAGTGGCTGTGTTTTCATAATTGAGCTTCTACCCTAAAACTTGGGTTAGTGTTTGGAGGTGTCTACCTACCTCCAAATCCTCTAAGATTTCTACCAGAGAACTTAGGATACACTACCTTCAACTCTACTAAGTTACAAGGTCACACAGGGGCATTTGCCCCTATGCCCTTCACAACACTCAAAAACCCTTCCTCAGGGTTTGAGTTTGAATCCTAGGGTAAATCAACCCTAAATCACACCATTTTCCTTAAGAGAGTGAAATTAGCCATGCCAAGTCAGTGTCCCAAATTTCAGCCTCTGTTGAGGTAATTTGACCACTCAAAACCCCAAGGGGTGTTTGGTCCTAAATAATCCTATAAGGGTCAACATAGGGTTGGATAAAAACCTATTCAAACATCTCCAAATGAGATGAAATTTTACCAGAGCCTTAACATGACCTCTAAGACTACCCACCCAAATTTGGGGGGATTTTGAGGTGTTTAAGACACCTAAATAATTTATACATGATTTATTAAATTTTTCTAAAAACTATAGAAAAATATTCTCTAAAAATTCCCATTTTTGGACAGGCCCTAGATATAGCTATGGTAGACCCCCGGACCAAATTTCAGCTCATTTGGACAAGGATGAAAGGTGGGCATTCATTTGAATCTCAGGATAGCCCAAGGTATAGGTCCCACCAAAATGGGTGCTGTGGTCAAAACACTTACCCAATCGAGTTGAAATAAATTTTAGAATAATCTAGACTCGAAGGGCTACAACTTCTGTGACTGGACATTTTTCCTAAAACGGCCTCTAAGTACCTCATTTAATAGCATCAAAATGAGCTTGATAAAAATGATTAATTACTATATATTATCTATAAATATATATCAAATTAAATATATGGCACTGTTCATCTTCTCCAAAAACCCGAAACCAGCAACCTTTTAAAAAGCATAAAACCTGTAGCTTTGCATGAGCCACCGCCGGCCATTTGGCCACCTCCCTGGCAAGCCACCACCACTACCTCCGTCGAGATGGTGGCTATCGGTCGGCGGTTGTTTGGCCGCCGGAGGTGGTGGTTTCCGACGAACCTGACCACCATGAATTTCGGAAAAACCCATGAAAACGCTCACTCGATCCAGCTCTATTGAGCCCGATTTCTCTCCTATTTGATTTCTAAGATCTATCCATAGAAGAAAGAGTAGAGGAGGACCTTATTCGCGGTTTGGAGTCGAGCCGATCGTCGTGATGCCATTTGCGCGGTGGTGGCGTCGCCGGAATTCCTCAACAGCAAGGTAATAAGCTCTAGCTTTGTCGGGCAAGGGTGAAAACTACCTCTTTAAGTCTAGGGAGTCTTTTAAGGGAGAAACAAGGCTGCGGGTGGGGGTATTAGATGTCCAGCCATTAATGCCTCCTTAAAAGTATGCTTCGACCATGGTGGAGGGGAGATGAAACGGCTCAAAACAGCTAAGAGAAGGCTGGAAACTCCTCCTCTCCCCGAGAGGAGTTGAATCCAGTCATTTCAAGGGGGAGAGGATGGAGCCGAGCCTTAAAAGCCAATATGGCCATGCAAACTGTCGCTCGGCCATGGCTGGAAGGAAGAGGAGATGGCTGCCACGTGGCACAGCCGGTCAAAATCATAAAATAAGACTTAACTAAGTCTTAATAAGAGAAAACGGCCCAATAACGTATTCTGGCCCACTTCTTAGACCGGCCCGGTTCAGCTGAACCATCAGCCAAACTAAAAAAAATTTCTAAGTAAAATGGCGTTGAGTGAGCTCAGCTCACTCAATTCCATCCATGATACGGCATTGAGTGAGCTCTGCTCACTCAACGCCATCCAAGCTGCGGCATTGAGTGAGCTCTGCTCACTCAACGCCATCCAGGATACGGCATTGAGTGAGCTCTGCTCACTCAACGCCATCTATAATACGGCCCTTCCAGACTATGGCATTGAGTGAGCTCAGCTCACTTAACACCCTCAAGATTATGGCATTGAGTGAGCTCTGCTCACTCAATGCCATCTAGACTATAGCGTTGAGTGAGCTGAGCTCACTCAACGCCATCAGATTATGGTGTTGAGTGAGCTCTGCTCACTCAACGCCACCCAGACTATGGCGTTGAGTGAGCTCAGCTCACTCAACGCCATCCAGATTATGGTGTTGAGTGAGCTCTACTCACTCAATGCCACCCATACTATGGCGTCGAGTGAGCTCAGCTCACTGAATGCCCTCCAAACAACACTAGATGGCGTTGAGTGTAGTCACTGCACTCAACGCTATTCAACTTATGGCATTGAGTGCACCCGACGCACTCAATGCCAACCCACCTATAAGATGGCATTGAGTGCAGTCAGTGCACTCAACGCCATTCTGCTTATGGCGTTGAGTGCACTCGACGCACTCAATGCCCGAGTCCTAATCTTATTTTAAGCAAGTTTCTGACCTACTATTTGCAGACCAAGGTGATTTTCACCTTCCTACCTAAGCTCTCTTGGTCTTTTGGGTTTCCTAGGGTTTTGTCATGACCTAGTCATGGCAAAACCACTCCTTGGGGTCTAGCCGGAAATGGGATGTTACAAATCCCAATAAACAAAACAAAGATTTCGTCCCCGAAATCAAGGTTAAGCCTACGGGGGCTTCTATCCGGGAGAAAGAAACTTGTAACATCTAATGAGAATTAAAAGATTTACATCATGATGCCATATTTTCTATGTGAGGTTTGAAGGCGATAGTCAAATCTAAGACCAATTCGCCCAATTGACAAAGTCTAGACCCCCAATAAATAGAAGATTAGCCCCTATTCTTGAAATTTCAGTCCTACTAGTTTAAAATAGGAAAGTAAATTGAACGTCCTGAGAGGTTTGCGAGGTATACCTGACTAAACAGCTCCGGATACTTTTGTCGTATATGGTCCTGCGGTTCCCAGGTATGCTCCTCCTGACCGTGGTTCTTTCACAGAACTTTGACAAACGGAACTTTCTTGCGACGCAAGGACCGTACTCCTCTGTCATCGATCTGAACCGGCTCCAAGTGAACTGACCGGTCGAAAGCTATCAGCCCATCTGTGGTCATAATCTGTTGCTCCGGGCGCAGTAGAGCCCTCCTAAGTGAAGAAATATGGAACACGTCGTGTAAACCTGCCAGTTCTGGGGGCAACTCCAGCCTGTAAGCTAGGGGCCCGATCCGCTCCAGGATCTTATAAGGGCCCATATACCCAGGGCTGAGCTTCTTCTTCTGACCACGCACCCGTGAAACTCCATACATGGGCCGAATCTTCATAAACACTTGGTCCCCCACCTAAATTTCCACCTGAGGATACCGACCGTCATAGTACTTAGCCTATCTGCTCTGCGCCACTAACATCCTGTCTCTCATCAGCCTCACCTGAGCCTCGGTGTCTTAAACAAAATCCTATCCCAATGCCTTCGGACCCTCATCCTGAATCCATGAAAGCGGAGTCCTACATCTCCTTCCGTACAAGGCTTCATAAGGAGCCATCCTTATGCTGGACTAGTAGCTGTTGTTATAGGAGAACTCGACCAGTGGTAAGAGCTTCTCCCAAGGTTCCCCACGATCCAATATGCATAGCCTCAGGAGGTCCTCCAACGTCCGATTGGTGCATTCATTCTGCCCATCCATCTGGGGATGGAATGCGGTGCTGAAGGTCAATCGTGTGCCTAAGTAAGCCTGCACGGATCTCCACTCCCTAGAAGTGAACCGGCCATCCCGATCCGACACGATCGTCTTGGGCACCCCGTGGTATTGAACAAACTGCTCCACAAATCTCCGTACTAGTACTCCAACAGAGTCATCCTTCCTGATCGGAATGAATCTGGCCACCTTCGTCAACCGATCGACGATGACCCAAATCGAGTCGTTTCCCGTCCGTGATCAGGGAAGCCCATGAATAAAGTCCATCGCGATGTCTTCAAATTTCAACTCCGGCACCGGAAGTGGCTGTAGCAATCCCTCCCTTCCTTGTCTGGATATGGAATAGCCCATGAATAAAGTTCGTCGAAGGATTCTCCCGAATCGCACTCCCTCTTACTTCCCTGACGAAGAAGGAATCGCCTTTCTTTTGGAAGCCACAGTGCAAGGAGGCCTTTATGGAGTTTAAAGGTCGGCTTACCTCGGCTCCCATTCTCGCCCTTCCGTCAGGAAGGGAGGGATTCCAGGTATACACGGACGCCTCCTAATAGGCTATTCAGATACAGATTTTACTGGCTACAAAGAGGACATGAAGATCACTTTAGGCACCTGTCAGTTTTTGGGAGGAAGACTAGTGTCTTAGAGCAGCAAGAAGCAAACCAGTGTTGCAATCTCAACAGCTGAGTAAAAATACATCTCCGCAAGTAGCTGTTGTGTATAGTTACTATAGATCCAGTATCAGCACCAGTACTATAACCTCTAGATAAGTAGAACTCCTTTGTACCGTGATTCTACTAGTGTAATCTCCATTTCTAAAAATCTTGTATCTCATAGCAGGACTAAGCACATTGAGATTAGGTATCATTTCATTAGGGAGTATGTGGAATGTAAAGATATTGGTCTTGAGTTTGTCCCTACAGACAAGCCAATGGCCAACATCTTCACTAAGCCACTAGATGTTGCAAAGTTCAACACCTTCAAGTTTGAGCTGGGTATGTTGAACTTGGTATAGCTTCAGTTTCTCCTTGTGTTGTTATTATTGCAGGTTGTACTACTTCTTGCAGGTTAAAAAGACCTTCAGTGGTATGAAGATTTTTCAAGTAGTATACTGTTATTGGTATCAAATTTTTCAAGCAGTTCAATTGTTATCCATACTGGAAAAGACTAAAGTGTCTACCAGGAAGGATGATAGAAGATGCTTTAGTTGAGGTGGAGCAAGTCTAGCACTTATAGGGATAGATTTAGCCTCATATAGAGAAGGAGCAACCTGCTGCAATAGTTGATTATTTGTACTCAAAAAGGTGGAGAAGATAATCAAAGGCCAACACCTCCCTGACAATTTACAGAAGTCAAAAAGGGGAGGAGAAGGATATGATCAAGGCAAGGAAGCAGCAAAATAGGAGGAGAAGGAAGTGATGATGATCACCCAACATGCAATAAATGTGTGGTAACCTATAACTTGATACTCTTGTTCTCTTGTTATAAGTTGTTAAATTTATTGTGTTATTGTTATATATGTTAGTATATATCATTGACTCGGAATTTTTTTGAACGTTTTGACTTCTTAAAATTTGGGGAGATTATTGGGTCCATTGCCCACAATGTCCCAGATTTGTAGAAGTCAAACAAGTAAATGATATACACATAGTTGTATTTTATGTATGTTCAAGTTCATGCATGTAGCTTGGTCCTTGTCACATTGATTTGATAGGTATTCCAAGTGGTTGTGACAAATGGTCACAAGGTAGAGAAGTGGAGAGACAAAAATATGTTTAAGTCCACAGGCATTTAGTGAAGCCAATTTAGTCAACGCCAGATGTCAAAGAAGGATGCTGGAAAGGCTGAAAATAGCCTAAGTCCACCGACGTTAAGTGAAGCCAGTTCACTCAACGCCAGATGCCAAAAAGCACTGAGTAAGGTGTGGACAGTCAAAGCCCAGCAGTCTGCAAAGCAATTCTACGACTAAGTCCATAGGCATTGAGTGAACACAGTTCACTCAATGTCATATATCAAAAGGAATCGAGTACAGCTGAGTAAAGGGAGGACTGTCAAAGCCCAACAGTTTAGATGATAGAAATGTGGCTATGTCCACAAGCTTTGAGTGAAAGCAGTTCACTCAACGCCATATAACAAGAAGCGTCGAGTACAGCTGAGTATGTCAAAGTCTCAGTATTGGCAAGCTGAAAAATCGACTAAGTCCAAAGGCATTGAGTAAAGCCTGTTCACACAATGCCATAAACCAAGCAGTATTGAGATAAGCTCAAGCAATTTAAGATTCTATTAAGAAATCTGGCTAAGTCCAGAATCGTTGAGTGAGGATAGCTCACTCAATGACAAAGAAGAAATGCATTGATTGAGGTATAATCAGTGAAATCCTAAGGAAAGAGATAGACAGAAAAATTTGTCTAAGTCCAAAAGCGTTGAGTGAGGTCAGCCCACTCAACGCACTCAACGCCTCAGTATTCTGGCAAACTTAAGAGAAGCAGCTAAGGACAAAAGCATTGAGTGATGAAGTCTTACTCAATGCTCTCAATGCCTAGAAGATAAAGAAAGTTGCAGCTAAGTCCAGGGGCATTGAGTGATGAAGATTCACTCAACGCACTCAACTCCTGGTAGTGCAGTAGAATTTGGCAAAGTCCAGAGGCATTGAGTGAAGCCAGTTCACTCAATGCACTCAATGCCTAAGCAAGACAGAAGAGTTGTCTAAGTACAGAGGCGTTGAGTGAAGCCAATTCACTTAACACTCTCAACGCCTGATTATGCAGAGAATTCGACTAAGTCCAGATTTGTTGAGTGAAGGCCATTCACTCGAAGCACTCAATGCATGGAGTTGAATCTGAGAATTTGGCTAAGTCCACAAATGGTTACATCAGCCAAAGTCAACAAAATCAAAAGAGTTCAAATTAGTTGTGGGAAAGCTACAGAACATTACAAATAGCCCCAGAGGTCTACTGTACGTCTTCTTCCGTTAAAGCAGTATGCAGCTAACAACCACACGTGGTCCCCACTACTTCTTGGAGCCGTTAATAGGTAGAATATAAAAGGGACAAGATGGACTGAAGAAACTTTAACTTTTTAGGGTTTTCTCATTTTGAACAGTTGTGTCTGAACTTCTTCTTCCTAGCCATTATTACCGAGCTCGAATCTTGAAGTAAAAACATCCGATCTAAAAGTTCTTTCAAGTTAGCTGTAGCGATTTCTTCTGCTATAGCGAGTTCATATATGGTTCTGATAAAGAAGATGGAACAGAGCTTTAAGGTTTCTGCATGTCCAAGTTATCTGATTGAAGAACACAAGAACTGTCAAATCTCCAGTCTTCTTCAACAAGTTCAGAAATATGTTTCTTAGTTACTTCCAGCACAAGCTCCAACTTATTGAAGATCATTTTTTTGCCACTAAGAAGATGATAGGGATGAGGTAAACTTATCTTTGGAGGCAGACACAGAGAAATTTATCTGGTGTCAAATCAACCACACCAACCAACTACTCTTCCTATAGGATCCTTTTGGATATGAGTTATAAGCCCTATTTATAAAAGCTGAGGTAGGATCCCTGTATGGATCTGAGTGTAGGGTTGTTTGCTTGAGTGTATAGCAGTTGTTCCTGAGTGGTTGGATCCTTTATATCTGAGGTAGGGCTGTTGAGCCTGAGATTGTAGGATACAGTTTTAGATCTGAGGTAGGGTCATGTGCCTAAGATGTAGGAGAGTCATTCTCTCTGAGTTGTAGGGCTAACCTCCCTAGCCTGAGCTGTAGAACTTTTGTTCAAGTCTGAGGTAGGTGATCTTTTGATCACTGAATTGTAGGAGTAAGTTAGCTCTGAGCTAGGGCTTTGTGCCAGAGCTGTAGGTCTTGGAGGAGACTGAGAGATCCTGTGCGAACAGACAAGTAGAAACCAAAAATTATAATAATAAAAAAATTTATTATCCAAAAAGATGAGTATTATAAAGGTATGGCCTCCCTTTTATAGAATGGAGGAGATTGGAGAGATTAGAAATAAGCAATGTGGGACTAAATAATTACAGGTTTAATAGAAACAAGCCGAACAGGTCGCACGGTTAGACGAATAGGCTAACATCCCGGCAATTACCAGAAGGAGAGAACAAGCCTCTATAGGAGATTGTCGGACCGCCCAGTCTCCAAGTCGCATGTGACAAACCGTTAGATTGCACGGACACCAAACAATAATAGTCTGGCTACCAAGCCGCTGGAGACAAATCGAAAGACCGCTCGGTCTCTAATCCTCTAGTGCCAGACTGCCAGACCGCCCGGTCTCCATACAGCAACACTCCCCCTCAAGCTTGAGCATATAAATCGATCATACGCAGCTTGTCGCAAATGTGAAGAAAGGAGGCGGACACCGGCTTGGTGAAAATATCAGCTAACTCTTTATCGGAGGTGACGAACGGAGTACAAATTTGTTCCTTCAAAATCTCTTTCCGAATAAAATGGCAGTCGATTTCAATGTGTTTTGTTCTCTCATGGAAGATCGGATTTTTGGAGATGTATATATCGGCCTTGGTATCACAAAACATAGGTAGAGGATGATTGTAGACCTCTCCTAGGTCAATCATAAGAGCCTGTAACCACTTCAACTCACATGTGGTCGATGCCATACTTCAATATTCTTCTTCTGCACTGGACCTGGAGATTATAGACTGTTTCTTGCTCTTCCAGCTCACAAGGTTTCCCCCCCACAAAGGTGCAAAATCCCGATGTTGACTTGCGGTCTCCTTTGTCATCAGCATAGCTCGAATCTGAGTAGGCTTCAACCCTCAAATTACTATTCTTCTGAATGAGTAGTCCTTTCCTAGGTGCTGATTTAACATACTCCAATATCCTCATGGCAGAATGTAGATGGCACTCCCTTGGAGCTTGCATGAATTGGCTAACCTTGTCTATAGCATAAGAGATATTGGGTCTCATCACCATGAGATATATGAGTTTACAAACTAGACATCTGTACCTCATAACATTTGGAAGAGGAGGAGAGTCATTCGTCCAGGTTTTATCTTCTCTAGTCGCCATGGGGCATCGAGCAGGTTTAACCCAGTCAACCCTGCCTCTTTTAGCAAATCAAGAGCATACTTGTGTTAGGAGAGGACTAAGGAATTGGGCTTCCGAGAGATCTCTATCCCCAGAAAGTATTTGGGGAGACCATATCCTTTGTGACCAGGTGTTGATGAAGATGCTTCTTTGTCAAGGTTATCCCAGCCTGGTCATCTCCAGTGTGAAGAATATTATCCACATAAACCGCAAGAACTACCAGACCAAGGGACGTTTTGTGAACGAATAAAGAGTGATCCGCAGAACTTCTCGTAAATCCCACGACTGCCACAATCCCGCTAAACTTTTCAAACCAAGCCCGAGGACTTTGCTTTAGGCCATAGATAGCCTTCTTTAGCCTGCATGCCTGTGTCTCCCCCTGAGCAACATACCCTAGATGTTTCTTAATGTAGACATCCTCCTGAGGATCCCCATATAGAAAGGCATTATTCACATCCAGTTGGGAAATGGGCCAATCCCTTTTGACCGCCACAGATAGGAGGACCCTGATAGTGGTGAGACGAGCAACTAGAGAGGTGTAAAAATAGTCAACACCATAAGCCTGGGTAAAGCCTTTAGCAACAAGGCGGGCCTTGTAACGATCCACACTACCGTTTGGACTTAACTTCACCACAAAGATCCAGCGACAGCCAACAACATCTCTGTCGGAGGGAGGAGGAATAAGGGTCCGGGTACCCCGTTTAGTAAGATTAGCAATTTCCTCATCCATGGCAGCCTTCTAATGAGGAATAGTAAGGGCCTCCGAGTATGAATGGCGGGTGGCAGTGGCAAAGATAGCCAGTGCAAAAGCCATGTGAGAAGGTGTAAGACGATCATAGGAAACAACAACAGCAAGAGAGTGCTTCGTACATACCTGAACACGTTTGCAAAGAGCAATGGGAAGATCCAAGTCAGCGGATTCCTCAGTATCCGGAGCGTCCGAGGTGGAGAGAGCTGGCCCGGGAGTAGAGAGCGATGATGGCGGAGAAGAGGGACATAGCAGAGGAGAGGAGAGAGGAGGAGACGATGGAGACGATGGAGATGGTGGAGGTGGAAAAACCTCGGTAGGGGTCGATGGGTTGGAGGTAACAATAGGAGAATCAGAAGCCTCAGGAAGAGGAGAGGAGTTGTCAGAGAAATAGGGAGCATTCTCGAAGAAGGTAACGTCAGCAAAAATGAACTGCTTGCGGAGAATGGGGTCAAAACAACAATGGCCCTTCTAGGTGGCAGAGTACCACAGAAAGACACATTTGGTGGAGCGGGAGAGTTTATCACAGGTGGAGGAGGGAGCATGCACAAAGGCTGTGCGCCCAAAGATACGTAGATTAAGAGTAAAAGGTTCCTTGCCTGGATAGAGAATGGAGAATGGGGTTTGACCGTGGAGAACCGTGGAGGGAATGCGTTTGATGAGATAACAGGAAATGAGAACTGCATAGCCCCAATAGGAGTGAGGGACTTACATCTGCGTCATAAGAGTGCAAGCGACATCAAGGAGGTGTCAGTTTTTGCGTTCCGCTGCTCCATTTTGTTGTGATGTATAGACACAACTAGTTTGATGGACAATCCTATGTTACATATAGAATGATGAAAAAGCTTGACTAATATACTCTTTAGCATTATTAGAGCGAAAGACTTTAATTGAAACACCAAACTGATTTTGAATTAAAGGATAAAAGGATGTCCATACATTGAATAATTCAGAGCGATCTCGTAAGAGATACACCCAAGTACATCTAGAAAAGTCATCAATAAAGGTTACAAAATAAGAACTACCCCAACCTACGGTGAGGGTAGGAGCAGGACCCCAGACATCAGAGTGAATGGGATCAAACGGACGGGTAAGGCCATGACCATGCTTCAGAGGGAAGGAGGAATGGTGATGCTTGCTAAGCTGACAGGCATCACAGTTGAGAGGAGAACTGTGCGGAGGGAGGTGGGGCAGAAGCTGATAAAGAAGCCTTGGAGGAGGATGACCAAGGCGGAGGTGCCAATGTAGAAGATCTGTAGAGGAGGAGAAGGTGGACAAAGTAGAAATATTATCGAGGAAGTAGAGGTCGCAGCTCTCAATCCCAGTAGTAATCGTCCGTTGGGAGCTCGGATCCTGAAAAGAATAAGAAATTAGAGTGAATGTGACGGAGCACTGGAGTTGCTTGCATAAAGAGGTAACTGATAATAAATTGCACGAAAACTTTGGCACATAGAGAGTGTCTGCCAAGCGAAGAGAATGAGTGACATGAACCACTCCTGTTCCATGGACCGCGGAGGGAGTGTCGTCAACAACGAGAACAGTGTGCAACCGATAATGTTTTTATAGGAGAGAAAAGCACTGAGGATTGCCCTTCATGTGATTGGTCGCGCCAGAGTCTATCAGCCATTCACCTTGAGTAACCACGTGGGAACTACCTGATAACGTGACCACAATGAGAGCAGAGGAAGCGGAAAGGGCCATGCCCGCCGGACTGGTGATTATGGCTACCAGAGCCACTCCGTTGAGTCTTGTGAGTATAGTTGTCTCCTGGTGATGGAGAGGACAGAAGGGGATGTTGAAGTAGAGAGGTAACTGCGGCAATGCATGCAGTAGTGGATACCAAGGTTGGAGAGTCTGCCTCATCCAAGAATTTGCTAACGGATCATGCCATAGGACTTAGGAAGTCGCAGAAGATATCATATAACTAGAAGTTCCTGGAAGTGCTTGTGCTGCTCGGCCAAATCCGCAGAGAAGGGGAGATTCTAAAGAATCTCAGCCCCAAAAGCCTGAACCTATTGATAAGCGGTAGCAGGTGACATGGAAGAACGGGCAAAGAGGTACTCATATAATGTATAGATGCGGGATGTCTGATCCCCCTTTGAGTACAGAGCAGCAGGATGAAGCCAAGCCGTCTTGACCGTCTCATCATGACGGATGATGGGAATACATTCATCCAAAAGGCTGTTAGGTAGACAAGTGCGCACAAGCGCATTGCTAGCATCCCAATCGTCAAACTCAGCTGAATTGAGATGGGGTGGGTCATCAATAAGATGGTGGCATTTGCATTGTGAGAAGAGAAGGAAGGTGAAGGAGACACTCCAATCCGAGTAGTTGGGACAGATGAGTTTGGAGACAGTTCTAAGATTCCCGGAAGGAGTGCGAGGAGGAGGCGGATTGGCCACGGGAGTAGTGGTGGTGGTTGAGGTACTGAAAAGAGCCATGGAGGGAAGACAAGAAGCTGCGCGAGAAGAAGAAACAAGCCGCGCAAACAGCGAGCATGAAGTGCGGATAGGAAGGCCACATCGGACAGAGAACAGACAAGAAGCCGCGCAAGAAGAAATAATAAGCCGCGCGAATAATAAGCAGGACGTGTTGCTAGGAAGGCCGAAAAGGACAAAGAAAAGATTCTGCAGTGGTCACGGTATCAACACAACAGCGCCAAGGAAGGCCACAACTAAGAAGCAGAGCAAAGCAGAGGGAAAGAAGTCGCATGGCTAGAGAGAAGGCCGCACAAACAGGAGATAGAGAGGACCACGCGAACTGGAAGGAGTTCACGAGAAAGGCAATCAGGTCATGCAAACAAAGCAGAGACCGCACGAACAGAAATGGGCCGCGCAAATCAAAGGAGATCACTTAGAGAAAAGAAGAAGATCAACCGCGAAAACAGGTTGTGGATAAACAAAAAGAGAGGTCGCGCACACAAAGGGACGCAACAAAGAGAAGAAAAGCCGCGTGAACAGACTGCACAAAGAAAGGCAAACCGCACGGTCAGAAGAAGGCACCGAATCTGGTGGAAAAGATCGAGTCCTCTGATACCATGTGCGAACAGACAAGTAAAAACTGAAAATTGGAATAACAAAAATTTTAATTATCCAAAAAGATGAGTATTACAATGGTATGACCTCCCTTTTATAGAATGGAGGAGATGGAAGAGATTACAAATATGCAATGTGGGACTAAATAATTATAGGTTTAATAGACACAAGCTGAACAGGCCGCGCTGTTAGACGAATAGGTTAATCGCCCAATAAACACCAGAAGGAGAGAACAAGCCGCCATAGGAGACCGCTAGACCTCCCGGTCTCCAAGTCGCTTGAGACAAAATGTCAGATCGCCCGGACACCATACAACAAAAGTCTGGCTACCAAGCCGCTGGAGACAAACCGCCAGATTACCCGGTTTCTAATTCGCCAGTGCCAGACCGCCAGACCGCCCAGTCTCCATACAGCAACAGATCCTACAATATCTGTGTTGAAAACTCTTAGGATCCGTGTTTTGGAGAAGTGCCTTGTCTAACACATTGTTAGAAAGGTTGGAGGGAAAGTGGACGTACCCATAATCTGGGGAACCACTATAAACCTTGCGTGTGCTTTGTGTGATTGTCTTGGAATCAATATATAACTCACCCATAACACACTAAGTAGAGGGAAAATTATAAAAGACCAAAAACCTATTCACCCCCCCCCCCTCTTGGTGATTTGCTACCTTGGAATTGAAGACTTTCACCTGGCTCAACAGCTCAATAAGCTACCCCTCTTTTCTCAGGGGCATACGCATCACAACCACAAAATAGCTCACTTGTAGCTACCACCAGTGGTAGCACTATCGTCGGACGGTTTCTGATAAAACTTTGATTTTGTCCAATATTTCAGATATTTCCTGGAGTTTGCCTTCAGTACTCCCTGCAGCACTCTACAACACTCAGAACCCAAAAATAGCATAAATCACGGAGTCATCTCTGGCATATAAAGAACATTATAACCATCACCAATCCACACATCATGCCTATGTTCGCACTTCTATTCAGAAATCTATATACAATTGAAGTTAGGGACGGACTCAATCAACCTAGAGAAAGTCCAGTCGTGCGCAACTTAGCGAAAGAGACACTTTTATATGCATATATAGAAACAAAAGAGTACACAAACGTCCTAACAGGAGGAGTAAGAATGTTACCCTTGAAGTTCTCTTTGTCCCCATGGATTCAAAAATCTAAATGGATGGAAAAAACTGTACCGGGCCACTCTCCATAGATTTGGACTCGGCTCACGGGGCTCCGAAGCTCCAGTAATGGCAGGATCTCTCCTTCTCCTTCTTTCTTTGCTCTCCCCTCTCTCTAACTCTTTAAAAAGAGAAACCCTAGGATTGAACTAAGTAACAACCTCATCTCACGGCTTTAAATAGAAAAGAACCACTCCCAACCATCAGATTCCACTAGAAATTGACAAATGTCCATGATTCAAGCTGATTTCCTGTATAGAGCACTATCATCATGTGATAACAAGTTACCGACGTGCAGTAACTCGATGGGTGGCTTTCCCAGCAAGCCCACCATTTAAACTCTTCACACAAATGCTGACACGTGGCAACCCATAACTGGCACACTACCACCGCGCGATGCCATACTACCGCCGAGCGATAGTGAATTCGAAGTGTCATTATGCCGACTACATTGAAGGGCCCACTACTGTCAGGGGTAACACTACCTCTGAGCGGTATCTTACCGAGAGACACGACATAAAATCAGTTTCATTACCATCAGCGCTAACACTACTGTCGGGTGGTAGCACCCAAAAGCTAATTCTGCATAGCAAATTCTGGGGCATTATACTGTAACCTTTGGCTACTAATCTGGCTTTGTTCTTGACTATAATGCCATTCTCATCCATGTTGTTTCTGAAGATTCACTTGATGTCAATGATGTTGTTTCCTTGTGGCCTTGGTACAAACTTTCATACCTTACATCTTTTGAACTGGTATAATTCTTCTTGCATTGCACTATTCTAGAAGGGGTTCTTGTTGGTATCTTCAAATTTCTTTGGCTCCACCTAAGACAGGAATCTTAAAAATAGAGTTTCATTGTGAATTTTGATTCTAGTGGTGACTCCTTGACTGTCATCTCCAATTATGAGAGTGCTGGGATAATCTTTCATATTTCTGGTTGTAGTAGGCAATCTATCAGCATCAGGATGGCCTGCTGGAATGTCTCCAGCTATCTATTCTTCTTCGGTAGCTTCCATAATTCCATCAGCTGGCTAAATTTCTTCACTAAACACTTCAATTTGAGAAGAATTTCTACTTGAGCATGTCTTGTCTTGAATAGACAAATCGTGTTTTTTTCGCTCAGAACCTGCATTATTAGTAACACTAGTCCTGCCCTTATATAACAAACTAGACTCATCTAAAATTATATGCATAGATTCTTTTACAACATGAGTTTTCCTGTTGAAAATTCTATATGCTGTACTATGGGATCTATATCCATCAAGGGTTCCCACACAACATTTCTCAGCAAATTTAGTAAATTGAATTTTTCCATTGTTTAAAATATAACATTTACAACCAAAGATTCTAAAATAAGATATGGTTGATTTTCTGTCTTCCAATTATTCAAAGAGAGTTTTACTATGGACTTTCTTGATAGAATCCCTATTCATAACATGACATGCAGTATTGATTACCTCAGCATGAAAATATTCTTATAGTGAGTGAAAGTGTCTAGTCGTCAACCTAAATCACCTAGAGGGGGGTGAATAGGTGATTTCTGTATCTTATAGTGGAATAAATATTGTACAAAAAAAGAACACAGAAACAAAGAGAATTTATAGTGGTTCCCCGAGTTATGTACATCCACTGTACCGCCTCGCCTATCTACCATGATGGGCTAGATTCGGCTACTTCACCATTATCTCAGATTGAACACAATCTTACACCAAGGAACCTCAACTCCAATAACTCGAAGAACACCCTCTCCTATAACTCAGAGAACAACCTCTCCTACAACTCAAAGAACAACCACTCATACAACTCGATCCAAAAACATGGATCTACAAATCGGAGGCAAAACCTCCTACAAAAGTATAAAAGATTTACACAAAACTAGATTACGAATAATCTTCTTCAGATCTGAAATCTTCAGTCTTCCTTTCTTCTGAAATATAGAACTTGAAAATCCTGAGGGGAAATAAAATATGAAATATTTTTGTAGACTATATCTGAACACACAGATCAACTAGATTTGAGTAGTATGAGAACCTTCAGAGATAAGTGATCTAGTCGACACGCTTGATGAAGAATGAATCATGCATCACGTCTTTGTCGGCCGAGAGATTCGTGAAAAACGGAAAATAAAGCCGATGGGAGCTTTCCTTAGATTTTCTCGATTTGAACTTGGAAATGCACGATTAGTGTTTCTTGAAATCCACCCTAGATATTTATAGAAACTTCTCTTCTCTAATGGCTAGAAGATTCCTTCCATACCGAGAAATCTGCGAGTTACTATACATGGCGGTCTGGACGATCCGAGTCAAAAATTTGAAAACAGAAAAAATAAACCGTAAGTATAATTCGTCGAGTATCATCGAGTATATATGTGTATACTCGTCGAACTACTTCAAAACTTGACGAAAATTACATAGGCGGTTCCAGACAGATCCAACAAATAACTTAATGCTTTCCTGAAGATAAACACAATGAATTCGACCAATATTGACTAGTTGACTCGACGAATTCGACGAGTATTGGCAGATACTCTCAACGCATTCGACGCATAGGCAAAGTGATATTCGAAAAATTTTACTTAGAGAAATCCAGAGAAGTTAATTTGAGAACTCAAGGCATATCCAATGAGTTTCGATGAATTCGTCGTGTATCGATATATATAATTGATAAATTCAACGAGTATCGATAGATACACTCAACGAATTCTACGACTATACATGAAGATATTCGATGATTTTTACTTAACTGATTTCCAAGAACTCAGAGTTAATTTCCTAAGTAAATACGACGACTTTGACCAGTGTTAGTAAGTATACATGATTAATTCGACGAGTATTCATGAGTAAACTCAGCGAGTTTAATGAGTATTCACTACTATACTCGATGAATTTTTATAGAGAAAAATTCTATTCTTTTGAATGCAACAACTTGACCTTCCGTGTTTCTCCTACTGTACTTGAATCATAAGTACACCCCAATAGAGAGATTACATGTGAGCCAACATATTGTCCTACAAAATGTAGGAATACATTATATAGTCCTGTGTTTCATGATACACTATAAGATGACATTGGGTTGTACTTAGCAATATATTCCTACAAGCACATAACTAAAGAAACAGCATAAAATACAATCTCAATTATTCTTAGTTCAATGGAGACTTCATCAAATAAGGGTCATTGTAGATATTGTTGGGTCCATTGTTCCCAATTTCCCTTATTTGTGAGGAGTCAAACAGGTCAATGACACACATATCAACTGTATTTGATGTGCATTTGAGGTCTTGAGTGCAGGTAGTCCATATCGTATTGATTGGACATGTGGACACACTAAGTGGTTGCTGGACATACCAAAAATCACCTAAGTCCACAGGCGTTAAGTGGAGCAAGCTCACTCAATGCCAGAGGTATGAACTCAATAATACCTAGTAGAAATTTGGCTAAGTATAAAAGCGTTGAGTGTAGTCTACTCATTAATACCATATGACATATAACATTGAGTGTAGTCTACTCACTCAACGCCATATAACATATAGCGTTGAGTCTGTCTCAGCCTAACTAGAAGATATCAAAAAATGTGGCTAAGTCTACAGGCATTGAGTGTAGTCTACTCACTCAACGACATACATCAAAAAGGCAGTGAGTCAGGCTAAGTCAGTCTAAGCCTAGAGAAATTGGCTGAAAATGTTGCCAAGTCCACAAGCATTGAGTGTTGTATACTCACTCAATGCCATACAGTTTTTTAGTATTGAGTGTTGTTGTGCCAGTCAACTCCACAGGAAAGTTGGGCAAAATTTTCACTAAGTCTACAGGCGTTGGTTGTAGCTTACTCACTCAACGCCAGATAACTGAAAATTCTGTTAAGTAGTTTGGCGTTGAGCGGAGCTTACTCTCTCAACGCTAAGGCGCAGAAATATTTGCTAAGGAAAATAGCAATTAGTGAGGTAAGCTCACTCAACGCACTCAAATCTCTCGACGCTCTAAACGTCTTGGAGCTGAAATTTGGCTAGGTCCAAAAGCATGGGCTACTTGACTTTCGTCGAGCTCAGCTTCGTCAAAATGAGCTCAGTGATCATCGAGCTGAGCCAAATTACTAAGTTTATCCTTGAATTTGTCAAACTCAATTCAGCCTTTCATCAATCTAAGTTTGCAGTTTGTCAAACTGAACTTTTGCATTCGTCGAGCTGAGCTCGACGTTCATCGAATGGAGCTCAGCTTTCGTCGAGCTCAATACTTAGATAGATAGAATTTTATCTAAGTGTTGTGCCATTGAGTGATACCTACTCACTCAACACCTTTGGTTTTGATGATTGAATTTTGTCTAAGTCTAGAGATGCTGGGTCATGCTGACATCATCAAAGTCAAATTGTCAACCAAAATTCAAATGGTGTGAAATTGCTGCCAGAGACATTGGCGGCCAGCTGTCATCATCTTCTGCACTTTCCAAGGAATATTTCCATCATATAATGTTGGGGCCCATACACAGTAAGGATCCGTTAAATCAAATTTAAATGGAAGGGATGCGCTGGATAGCTTAATCTCAGCCATCAATCCTGGTGGTGGGGCCCACTACTTGATTGGCCTTTAGAGTATAAAAAGGAGCAATCGGCCAGAGAAAAAATAGAATGAACACAACCAAGAGAGAACAATCGATTCCTCATCTAGGTTTTCTGAAAATGAGATGAAGGGCGGGAGAACATCATCTTCTTCCTCGCCATTTTCGTCGAGCTTGAAGAAGGAGTTCTGCATAGAGAACCTTGCTGGGAAGGAGATAGCTGGAGAAATTACCATTCACAATAGCAGGATTAGAATTCATTCTAAGGGAGCAGTTCTACAAGTTCTGCAGAAGGAAGGTTATGTTGGAACACCCTATTACTAATTTGGGTAAGGATCACTATGTATATAGGATTGTGTCTTGACCTCATTGTATAGATTTAAAGGTCAACCAGAATAGGTCTAAGGCTTAGAACTTAGGTTTGAAAGCTGCCCCCAAGACCTCCTAGTTTAGATTACAAGTGCAGAAGACCAAAGGCAATTTTCGTCGAGCTCAGATCGACAAGGCGTCGAACTCAGTTCGACTATCTCTTAGCTCAGGTCGATGAGGCGTCGAACTCGGTTTGACGATCTCCGAGCTCAGATCGACGATTTTTGTCTCAAGTCAAACTCTAGATCTCTGAGCTCAGATCGACGATTTTTTTGAGAGATCGACAATTTCAGGATTTTAAATCAGACTGTTATGGAATTAAAATATCTTCAATATCCAGCATTTAATGCAGAAGATTTATTAGCCGTTTCATCAATCTGGAGCAAGTTTCAAGGAGACTGAAAGGGAATGTTTCTTAGGACTTTCCTCCAGTGACAGCTACCAATTAAGGAAGTCATTTATGACTGGTTAACGGCTATCTAGGAGATTAGATTTCATAATATCATTATAGACAATAGAGACAGACAACCAAGGAGAATATCTCTCAAGAATTCTACAGGATTATACAGTTAGAGTTTTACAAAACACAAGGAATAGTACAGAGAAAGAGATCAACACACAGAGAAGAATCTCTTCTATTCTTTCAGATCTCTTCTCTGATTCAAGTTTTCCAGGCTTCAACAATCCAAGACTCCAGACACAACACATTTCAGCCTTTGCTAAAATTATCAATTGCTGGAGATCTCAACTTACTGAAGGCCTATCACCATGTACAAAGCTTCTTCTCCTGACCTACTGCTAATCTCAGGGGGAGATTTGACACCAACAAATCCACTAGTCTTCTCTTTGATTGTTGATAGAGAAGAACATCTTCACTCTTTTTATTTTCTTTTGCTGTAAAAGGGTTGTTCAGAACTCCCTTCAATAGTTTTGTGTTTGGTTCCTGAGACCTTGTAAAAACTCAGTGGTGGCAAGACACCTGATCAAAAAAAATCTATTTTGGTTTTTTAGCACCTTATCAAAAGCTCATTGGTGCCCAGGACACCTGATCAACTCATCCTGCAGTGGATTCTAACCTAGGGTGGTAGAAGAGTGGATGTACCCAGGTTGATTGGGGAACCACTATAGCTCCTTGTGTCATCTGGTTTGCTTGTGTATTGATTGTTGTGTGCTGTGTTTTTATATCTTGCTTTACTTTATTTTATTTACTGCAAGCACAATACACTATAAATAATTTAAGTCTTCCACTGCCAATTAGTTTTAATTTGCAAAATTATTTTAAAATACTCTATTCACCCCCCTCTAGAGTAAAGGTAGATCTTACCCTCACTTTCAATTGGTATCAGAGGGAGGTTGGTTGTTTTTACAGGCTAACACCTGAACCAAAAGATCTCTAATAAGATCAACCTTTAATAAAGGGTTGTTATTTCTATTATAATTATTTTAATATAAATCCATGGTACAGAACAAAGACTATGCAAGCACCAGACCTCTAGTGTGCAATCTATCTAAGTTTTCACTTTGGAAGGCAAGGATTAAATTGTACATGAATTCTATTGATGAGGATATCTTTAATTCTGTTTTGACAGTGTGTCCAAGACCTCCAGAAACCACAAGTAAATGCTGTTCCACCCCCTTCATGAACAAATGCAGACATCAAGAAGTGGAAAGTTGCTGATGCAAAGGTAATGAATATATTGGCTCAGACAATGTCTGATGATATATTTCAGAATGTAGCTGAATGCAACTCAGCAAAGGAAATCTGGGACAAGCTATCTGAGCTTGTGTTAGTATCTGCTGATGAGAGAAAGGACAGAAGATCTCATCTCATAACCAGTATGAGAACTTCAAGAAGGGAGAAACTGAGTCAGTAGTTAACATGTATAACAGACTCAGTCTGATTGTTAGTGAATTAAAATCTTTGGACAAGGAGATCTCACTGACTGAACTCAATGATAAGATCCTAATGTGCTTCCCTAGCACTTGGGACTCAAGGATCTGGCCAATCAAGGATGCCAGAAGCTTGAATGAGATCACCACTGAAGCTCTATTGGGCAAGCTCAAGTCTTATGAGCTGCTCATCAAAAATAGAGAGGAAGAGCAAAAGACAGCTTCTCTAGCAACAAGGAAGGAGAAGACAATTGCTTTTAAAGCTACAGAAGAACAGCCTGAAGACAAGGTCACAGGCAATGAAGAGCTAATGAGCCCACTAGCCAAAAGATTCTACAAGATGGCTAGAAATGACATCAGGAAAAGGTTATCCAGAGGCCATGAAAAGCCAAGGTATGACAAATCCAGTAATAAAGAGATTATCTGTTTTGGATGTAGGAAACCAGGCCACATTGTGTCTGACTATCCAGAGAACGAAAACAAGGACAAGAAAGATAAGAGAGAAAGGAAAAGAGACAAAGACTCCAGGAGAAACAACTATGACAAATCCTCCTCTAGCAAGAACAAGCATACCAGGAAAGGATTTGTAGCTGAGACCTGGAGTGAGACTAAAGAAGAATCAGATACTTCATCAAGCTCAAGTGATGATGAAGATGATGCCCAGGAGAAGGACTTCTGCATGATGGCTATCAATGCCTCTCAACATAATTCAGATGCAGAACAAGAGTCAGGATCTAAATCTGAACCTGAAGCTGAAGAAGATCATGTAATAGACTCTTTTGATTTTAATTCATAGGACTTTAAATTTGAGTTTAAGGCATTGTGTTTAGACCTACTCAAGTCTGAGAAAGAGATTATCTCTCTCAAAAATCAACTGTATGAACACAGCACCTTAAAATCAGATAACCTCAAACTCTCTGAGGAGTTAGAATGTTGTAGGGAGCAGATAGTTTCACTGAAAAGTGAACTATCTAAGGCAAAGAAGTTTGTACAATCCCTCAATGGGAGAAGCATCAAACTGATGGACATCACAAGCATAGTGAATTCAAGACTTAACAGTACACTTGGCTTGGGTACTTCATCCAGCCAACCTATAATATTAACAACCCCAATCAAATTTATCTCAGATAAAGGAAAAGGATTTGTAGAGGTAGTTAGGAAGAATTATGATATACCTAAGAAAAATAAGGTTCAACAGAAAACGTCGAACGGAGCTCGACGATCTCCGAATGGAGCTCAGCGATCTCAAGCTGAATCGTCGAACTCAGGTCGACGATCTCTGAACTCTGAACTCAAGCAAAGTCAATCTTCGAATGGATCTCAACGATCTGACCCAAGATCGTCGAACTCAGCTCAGAGATCGTCGAACAGAGCTCAGAGCTTTGAACAATCTTTTAAGGGTAAGTCAAAATTCAATTCTAGAGGTCCTACATCCCAAGGCTTCAACCCTTATGCTGAATGGATAATACCTCCTAGGAGATATCATCCAGAAGGCTATAAGAGTCAACTAGGGATGTCTCTTATTTCAGATTTTAAAGGTTATCAACCTAGACCCAAGGTAAACTGGGTCAAAAACAAATAAATTATTATATGTGCAGGTGAAGACCTATCCAACAATAAACCAGCAATGGTATCTGGATAGTGGGTGCTCAAAGCACATGACAGGGAGCAAGGATAATCTTACATCCTTCAAAGCCAAGATTGGACCCAAGGTAATATTTGGAGACTCAATCTTTGGACAGACCAAGGGATATGGTGCAATCTAGATAGGGTCAGTCACATTCAAGAAGGTGGCCTATGTGGAAGGACTGAAGCACAACTTAATCAGCATCAGTCAATTGTGTGATGAAGGCTACCAGGTGACTTTCAACAAATCTTCATGCAAAATCAAATCAGAGGACAACACAACTGTGTTGATAAGTAAAAGGAAAGGTAACATCTATCTTGTAGATTTTCAATCAACTAAGGTAGATATCTATTTGTTCAATTCTGTTGGTAAACCAAGTGAGCTATGCCATAAGAGATTAGGACATGTAAACCTTAGAACCATTTCTAGGCTATCCAAGGACAACCTTGTTAGAGGACTACATTCTGGCCCCTACAAGAAGGAAGGACTTGGCAGGGCTTGTCAATTAGGCAAGCAAACTAAAAATAGCTTTAAGTCACTTAATAAGAGTGATTCACCTAGGATTTTGTATCTGTTACACATGGATCTATTTGGACCAATTACAGTACAAAGTCTAGGAGGGAAATCTTACACTTTAGTAGTTGTAGATGACTTCTCTAGATTCACATGGGTGTTCTTTCTGAGTAAGAAGTCTGATAACTTTAAGTGTTTGACAGAGTTTGTCAAGTGCATACAGATTGAGTTCAATACTCACATTGCCCTGATCAGAAGTGATCATGGGACAGAGTTTGATTCTCTTCTTATATAAGAGTTCTGTCAGAGTGAAGGGATAAGGCACACTTTCTCAGCTCCTAAAACTCCTCAACAAAATGGGGTAGCTGAAAGGAAAAATAGAACCCCTATTGAATCTGCTACTACATTGTTGGCAGATGCTCACCTTCCTCTATCCTTTTGGGCAGAGGCAGTGAACACCTCAGACTATGTGTTGAATAGAAGTTTAATACATAAGCTGAAGGGAAAGACTCCCTATGAATTACTCAAAGGGAAGAAACCTAAAGTAGATTATTTCAGAATTTTTTGTTGTATTTGTTACATACATAATAAT
The DNA here is from genome assembly GCA_039513925.1 of Platanthera zijinensis. Lineage (NCBI taxonomy): Eukaryota > Viridiplantae > Streptophyta > Magnoliopsida > Asparagales > Orchidaceae > Platanthera > Platanthera zijinensis. Next base: position 188,761,258 of record CM077082.1, read on the forward strand.
GACAAGAAATATATAGCAAAATTTCAAGCCAAAGCTGATGAAGGAGTGTTTCTTGGATACTCCATGATCAGTAAGGCTTATAGGGTATATAATAAATCATCTCTTAAAATTGAAGAATCTGTGCATGTGTCCTTTGATGAAACTATCATGTCTTTCAAGGAGAAGAATACTTCTACCATAGAACCTTTACAGGTACATTCTCCTTCAGAGAATTTAGACAGGATAAACATCATTGAAGAGGATACAACACCTTCACCTATCCATCAAAAATGTGAAAGCAGTGAAGATGAAGAAGACATTCAACATCCTGGTGAGAATCACATTGAAGAGCCAGTTGTTGTTCCACATGAGGAAACAACAACACAGGTTGGTGAATAATCAACACCCCCTGTTGATTTAGTAACATCAAGAGATCATCAAATCTCCTAAGTGATTGGAGACATCTTAGCTTGTGTGCAAACTAGAAATCAGGTCAACCAAAACCTGATACACACCTGCTTTCTTTCTCAAATTGAGCCTCAATCCATACAAGATGCAGAACAAGATCCACACTGGATCATTGGAATGCAATAGTAGTTAAATCAATTTGAAAGAAACAAGGTTTGGGAGCTAGTTCCAAGGCCAAAGGATCATCCCATTGTTGGAACAAAATGGGTATTCAGGAAAAAACTCGATGATCAAGGCATTATTGTAAGGAACAAGGCAAGGCTAGTTGCACAAGGATACTCTCAAGAAGAAGGAATAGATTATGACAAGACCTTTGCACCAGTTGCAAGGTTAGAGGCCATAAGAATATTCCTAGCCTATGCAGATCATAAGAGATTCAAAGTTTATCAAATGGATGTGAAGAGTGCATTTCTAAATGGAGATATCAATGAAGAAGTCTATGTCAGACAACCCCCAGGTTTTATCTCTCCTACTCATCCTGATCATGTTTTTAAACTGTATAAAGCATTATATGGTCTCAATCAAGCTCCTAGAGCATGGTCTGAGAGCTTAGCATGCTTTCTTTTGGAAAATGATTTTAAAAGGAGTAGAGTAGACCAAACTCTTTTCATTAGAACCGATAAGTCCAATATCCCACTAGTATAAATTTATGTAGATGATATTATCTTTGGATCTACTGATTCAAACTTGTGCAAGAGGTTTTCGAACCTAATGCATTCAAAATTTGAAATGAGTAGCACGGGTGAGCTTTCCTTCTTTCTAGGATTGCAAGTCAAAAAGCATGCTGATAACATATTCATTTCTCAAACCAAGTATGCAAAAGAGTTGGTTAAGAAATTTGGTATGTCTAAAGCATCATCTACGAAAACACCTTTGCCTACTAATGCTGTATTAGATGCTGTTGAACATGGGAAACTTGTTGATCAGAGAACATATAGAGCAATGATTGGCTCTTTATTATATCTTACAGCTAGAAGACCTGACATAATGTTTGCTACATGCATCTGTGCTAGATTCCAACTAAGACCTAGAGAGTCACACCTAACATTAGTAAAAAGGATTCTTAGGTATGTGAAAAGTTGTCCAAATCTAGGTCTCTAGTATCCAAAAGATTCAGGATTTGAATAAACTGGATTTTCAGATGCTGATTATGCTGGATGTAGAGTAGACAGGAAAAGCACCAGTGGAACTTGTCAGTTTATTGGTGACAGACTTGTCTCCTAGTTTTATAAGAAACAAACATATGTGTCAACATCAACTGCTGAAGCTGAATACATGGCAGCAGGTAGTTGTTGCTCACAGATATTGTGGATTCAAAATCAGTTCCTAGACTATGGTTACAACTTAGGTAAGTCAAAAATCTTTTGTGATAACACCAGTGTTATTTCTATAGCCCAAAATCCATTCCTCCATAGTAGGACAAAACATATAGAGGTTAGGCATCACTTCCTAAGAGATAATGTTGAAAAGAATAAAATTGAACTTCAATATATCCCAACTGATTTGTAAAGGGGAGATATTTTCACCAAACCCTTGGATGAAAAGAAACACACATTCTTCCTGAATCAGTTAGGAATGTTTGATGGAGGAAGTCTAAATTAAGATCCAAGATTTTTAAAACCTTAAAATTGACAAAGACTAAGCTAAAAACTTGATTTTTCTAGTGTCTATAGGTTCTTTCTTAACTCTGAACTGTGCTCGACATTTTTCCTAAAGATCGTCGAACGGAGATCGACGTTCTCATAAAGGGTCAAACGGAGCTCAGCGTTTCCCAGATAGTTCTAGGCTATCTCTTTCCGGTCACATATCGTCGAACGGAGCTCGACGCTCTCCAATATCATCGAACGGAGATTGACGATGTTGAAGACCTTTCAGATTCCTTTAGAAGCCCAGATTGTTGAACTGATTTCAACGATCTTTCCATTTCAGCGTCGAACCCTGATATAAAATCATTTTTGGTCGTCGTTCTCTTTTGCGCATTCATACTTTCTGCAGAGCTTTCTTTCCCTCCAAACCCCTCTACACTTGGTCTTGTTTGGTTTGTTTTTGTAGGAAAGTCATGGCCGTTTCAGTTACTGTCCTAACCGCCATAAAATTTGACACAGGATTTAACATTGATATGGATTCATTTGAAGGCACCGATCAGATTTTCAAGGACATCCTAGAGTTATTCAAAGAACAACAGCTGTTCACCATTATGACTTCAAGGATTAAGCTTGCTGCCGACGAAATCAAGGAATGGGTATACACAGCCCATAACCTAGATCAGAATACAGTGGTCGGGACTATCTCGGGAACCCAGGTATCCCTCACTCCCGTAATTTTGATAGAGGCATTTCAACTAAGTACTGGAAATGATAGTGTTGAGTTATCTGGAGAAGAGTTTTCTAATATGCTAGATAGAATGGGTCATAATGTAGCAAACCCCAATAAGTTACTTAAGAAAAATCTATCAGTAGAATATAGATTCCTGGCTGATGTAGTGGGCAAAGTCATATTAGCAAAACACTCTGCCCATGATACAATTTCTAAGTATCAGTTCTGTCTAATGGCTGCTATTGTAGATAAGAAATAGTTGAACTGGGGAGAGATTTTCTTTGATCTGATTAAGAAGAAAATCAATAAGAATTTTGTAAATTTTAGGAGAATAGTAAGATTGTTTTTGAACAATAGATGCCCCCAACTGCTGGTCTCAAATGGCATGCATATTAATGCCTCCAAGAGGTTGTCCTCTTCCTTATTTGGCAGATGGGAGAGGACAAAGGTCAACCCCAGCAGGACCCCCTCAACAGCTACAACTTCAGGCACCAGGACTGCTTTAGTCACTTCCCCTCAAGCAACTGCCCCATTAAAGGATTTGCATTCATCCTCCATCTCATCTCCGCCATCTCCACCTCCAGTTTCCTCAACCATCCCTACATCACTCATAATAATTTCATCTCCAACAATCTCTACACCTCCTCCAGCCACTCTTCAAGAACAATTTCATCCACTTCATTACTATCCCCCTCTAGAACTTGACTCATCTATCCATATTCCATCATTCAACCTCCTAGATGACTCCTATATGGATGATTCACCTTTTTCTCCACAAGAGCTTCCATCTTCTTCCACCTCCTACCAACAGCTTCTTCAAGATATCTTAGCTCAGCCCTCATTCTCACCATCCATCTCCACAGTCACACCATCAATCACCATCCCAGTTTCACCCATCACCACAATCCCTATATCTGAACCATTCATACCACTTCCATCAACATCACCTCCACACATTTCTGCAGCTCCACCAACAACATCCACTTCTGCAACATTCTTCTCTACCTCTACTCAAGCCTCCCTTGAGCAAGTAAATGTTCCTACACTTACAGATAGGTTATATGAGATATTAGCTCCCAGGCTAACACTCCTGCTGGAAGCCTCCTTGGCTCCTCTTCTAAAATCTATCAATGATTTCTCTGCAAGGCTATCTTCTTCCTATCCTCCTCAGGCAATCCCTTCTTTGAGGTGCCTAGATCCAGTTTCTACTGAATCCAGGCAGGGGGAGATGCCCAATGAAGAAGCCATGCTGCCTGCTGAAGTTTCAGATTTCATGCTATGTTCAGAAGTAGTGCCAGATGTTCCAGCTCCAGCCCTAGTCCCATCTTTCAGGTTACTGCTTTCAGTTTTTGATGTTCTATATAGCATATATCTTCCAGCTCCAGATGCTGAAGATATTTCTAAGGCCATTATGCCTGTTTCAATCCGTGATCCCAGCTTGATCCAATCATATATTGATTCAATCAAGTTTGTGGAAGTTTCAACTGCTGATGATGCTTTTGTTGATGATGATTATGTGATGATCACAAAGGCTATTGTTGAGCCTGTTGTTATTTCAGAGCCTGCTGATGTTGTTTCAGAGGCTGTTGTTGTTATTTCAGAAGCTGCTGCTGTACATATTATTCTAACTTATTCTATTGTTATTCCTACTATTGCACCTCCTGCTTCAGCTCCTATTTCCTACACCAAGGCAACTTATAAGGAAATAAATTCTATGTATGATAAGCCCCAGAGCTCTGATAGTGATGAATATAGGACAGATTCTGATGATTCCTCTGCAACTATTGCAAGGAAGAGGAAAGCTAGAAGTAAAGCAATGAGGAGAGTTCCTGCAAAGAAATCCACTTCTGAAAATGACATTCCTTATTATATATTGCATGATTGTCCCATTACAGAACATTGGATGCAATATTCTAGGAGTCAGCTGAAGTCTATGAAGAAGAAAAAGAGATGCAATGAAAGATCTCTTCCATTTATTCCTCGTCCTCATCCTCCTTCTCCTAGTGCAAGATCTAGTGCTGATTCAGCCTCCAATAATTCTACTCAAAGATCTGCCCAGTCTCATGTTCAAGCAAGAGGTTCTCAGTCCAGAAGCTACAGTACCAGGGGAAAACAATCTAGAGGAAGCCAGCAGAGAGGCAATCAGAGAGGTCATCAAGTATACACCAGAGGACAGTCAAGATACAGGCCATATGAAAGAAGAAGACAAGCTGCTTCTAGTGATACTACTGCAGGGCTATTCCCTTATAAACTCAGAGAAAGATTTCATGAAAAAGCTGCTCCTTCAGATACTTTTAACAAATATGAGCTTCCTGTTCCATTTGAAGATCCAGAGAACAATCCAGTCTATTTGACAGCCAGGATGAAGGAGCTAGCTGCTTTAGATCAGATGAGGAAAGCAAAAGAGCAAGGGAAAGACACCTCTAATATCTCAACATGTTCTGAGCAAAGAAAGTAAGAACTTGAAAGGTATTCATCTAGGAAATTCTTTGACCCAAAAAGTTATATGGAATTGCACCCAGAGGCAGTTGTTCCTAAAGCTGAATCTCAAACTACTCTTGGTGCTGCTGAAGATAGAAGATCGAAGAAAGAAGCAGAAAACCCTAATAGGGAAATTCTTTTCAAGAAAGGCAAGGAAAAGGACTGCTAGTGTAAGATGTACTATATATCTCACTCTGAACAATTTGTTGTGTGTTATATATATATGCTTCTGTGATGCTATTGTCTATAATTCTGCAATGTTGTATTTATTTCTGCTTATTTGTATTTAAATTCCTATAAATCATGTAAATAGTAATTCTAACCCAAATTGGGGGAGATTGTTGGAACACCCTATTACTAATTTGGGTAAGGATCACTATGTCCATAGGATTGTGTCTTGACCTCATTGTATAGATTTAAAGGTCAACTAGAATAGGTCAAGGCTTAGAACTTAGGTTTGAAAGCTGCCCCCAAGACCTCCTAGTTAAGATTACAAGTGCAGAAGACCAAAGGCAATTTTCGTCAAGCTCAGATCGACGAGGCGTCGAACTCAGTTCGACTATCTCTGAGCTCAGGTCGACGAGGCGTCGAACTCGGTTTGACAATATCCGAGCTCAGATCGACGATTTCTGTCTCAAGTCAAACTCCAGATCTCTGAGCTCAGATCGACGATAGTCGAGCTCAGATCGACGATTTTTTTGAGAGATCGACGATTTCAGGATTTCAAATCAGACTGTTATGGAATTCAAATATCTTCAATATCCAGCATTTAATGCAGAAGATTTTGTATCCATTTCATCAATCTGGAGCAAGTTTCAAGGAGACTGAAAGGGAATGTTTCTTAGGACTTTCCTCAAGAGACAACTACCAATTAAGGAAGTCATTTATGACTGGCTAACGGCTATCTAGGAGATTGGATTTCTTAATATCATTACAGATAATAGAGACATACACCCAAGGAGAATATCTCTCAAGAATTCTACAGGATTATACAGTTAGTGTTTTACAGAACACAAGGAATAGAACAAAGAAGGAGATCAACACAAAGAGAAGAATCTCTTCTATTCTTTCAGATCACTTCTCTGATTCAAGTTTTCCAGGCTTCATCAATCCAAGACTCCAGGCACAACATATTTCAGCCTTTGCTGAAATTATCAATTGCTGGAGATCTCAACTTACTGAAGGCCTATCACCCTGTGCAAAGCTTCTTCTCTTGACCTACTGCTAATATCAGGGGGAGCTTTGACATCAACAAATCCACTAGTCTTCTCTTTGATTGTTGACAGAGAAGAACACCTTCACTCTTTTTATTTTCTTTTATTATAAAAGGGTTATTCAAAACTCCCTTCAAATATTTTGTGTTTGGTTCCTGAGACCTTGTTAAAACTCAGTGGTGGCAAGACACCTGGTCAAAAAATCTGGTTTGGTTTTTGAGCACCTTATCAAAAGCTCATTGGTGCCCAGGACACCTGATCAACTCATCCTGCAGTGGATTCCTACTTAGGGTGGTAGAAGAGTGGATGTACCCAGGTTGATTGGGGAACCACTATAGCTCCTTGTGTCATCTGGTTTGCTTGTGTATTGGTTGCTGTGTGCTGTGTTTTCATATCTTGCTTTACTTTGTTTTATTTACTACAAGCATAATACACTATAAATAAATTAAGTCTTCCACTGCCAATTAGTTTTTAATTTGCAAAATTATTTTAAAATACTCTATTCACCTCCCTCTAAAGTAAAGGTAGATCTTACCCTCACTTTCAGGTCAGCTGTTTGAAGAAAGAATCTACTGCCTACATCATTCTCTTCACCAGCAAAAGGTTGAGATGATATCTGCTCAGTTCAGGAAAATGAAGATGCAGAGTTCTTTATTTGGTGTCTAATCTATAATATTTCTCTATTTCTTTCTTGTGTAATGATTCTAGGTGAATCTGGAGTTGTAAGCCTATTTTATAAAGGCTAAGGTCTTTCTGACCTATTTTTGGCTTTGTGTCGGGTGAAAGGTCGTTGTGACCTGAGGGTTGTCTTAGTGCCTAATTGTTAGGACTGTGTGACCTGTGTGGTCCTGCGGGAAATGTGCTGTAAGCTATTAAGTAGCTGAGTTTTGGAGGGAGAGCTGAATCTAACACACTATTAGATAGGCGAAGAGGGATAGTGGATGTACCCACGATTGGGGAACCACTATAAAATTGTTGTGTCATCTGTGAATGTTCTTGAAAGCTGATAACTAACCTGATCACAGGCACAGAAATTTGATACCAAATAAGAAAAGATAAAATAAAGACAAAAACCTATTCAACCCCCCCCCCCCCTTTAGGTGTTTAGCTAACCTTGAAAACAAGACTTTCAAGTGGTATCAGAGGGAGGTTACTCTTTAAAGGACTTAACAGTCTAAGTAGACCTCCAAGGTTAGCAAGAAGTCTGTCTCAATGGGTTCAGGAATGACCAATAGGGATCTGAGTGTTGTGAGACTTCCTATCTGTATGAAGGAAGATTTTGGCATCTGGAAAGCAAGGGCGAGGTAGTTCATGGAAGCTGCTAACCCTAGAATGTACATTACAGTTGAAGAAGGACCATTCATCTCAATTAAGGTCTCTGCACTGGATGTTTATGTCAAAACCCCCAAGATATATGATGAGATGACCAAGGATGAGTTGGCCCTGGCCTTAGTAGACAAGAGGGCAAAGAATATCATCATGGGTACTGTTGATGATTCTACACTTCAGAACCTGATCCATTGTACAACAGCAAAGGAAATGTGAGAAACACTTGTGATTTACATGGAGGGGACAAATGAGGTTAGAGATGATAGGAAGTCCATGCTCAACCAAGAGTATGAGGCTTTCAGACAATCCAAGGTGGACAACATAACCACCTGTTATGAAAAGTTCTTTAGGATTGTGAATGAGCTAAAGACTTATGAAAGAGTGTTCAGTCACTATGAACTGAATGACAAGTTCCTTAAATATCTCTTTAGAGAGTGGGACAAAAAAATCTGTGCTATTAGAGAAGTGGAAAAGCTGGGTGACACTGCTCCTCACACACTCTTTGGGAAGCTATTGTCATATGAGATGCAGCTGGCAACAAGGAAAGAAGAGGAGAACAACAACAAGTCTCAGGTAAGAGAAAAAACTATACCATTCAAAGCTGAAGGCACAAGCAAAAGCAGAAGAAAGTATCCCTCTCCACGAAGGAGCGATGCTGAATCTGATTCTGGAAGATCAAAGGGAAGTACATCAGACTTCCAATGGTCTGATGAAGATTTTGCTGCCTTCACTAGGCAATTCCAAAATTTATTAAGGAATAAGCGCTGGAGAGGAAGGCCTTCCACCTCCTCTCATCCCAAGGATGACTACTAAAAAGGAAGAAGAAACTCCTCTAAGGAGGACAGGTATGGTTTAGAAACTGGTAAATAGGTTTCCTCTAACATAACTTGTTATCATTACAGAAAACCTAGGCATATGATAACTGACTGCCTAGTCAAAAGGAAGGAACACAATGAGAAAAAAGACCACCAACAAAAAGGCAAGAAGGAGAAATCCCTCATTGCCAAAAAGCAAAGAAGCTGGACTGACTCCTCCACATCAGAGTCAGAAGAAGAAGAAGAAGAAGTAGCCTACATTGGGATTTACTCTACTGAAGAAGGAGCTGTAGAAGCAGACTGTATGAAAAGGCTAGCTGCTTTAGAAAAAGAAGCTGAGAAGGTTCATCCTGCTGCCAGGATTGAAGACAGGGCCCCTCTATCACAATCTGATAGTGATTTAGAGGTGGATTGTAACATCCCTACCCATTACATGGGATATAGTAGAAGGTTCGGCCGGGGCCGTACACCATATTCCACAAACAGGCAGAGAGGTTACTATATAATATCAAAACTACCAACGATCCCTTACACAGATCATTCTAGCGGAAGCTTCAAGGTTGGATACTTTGAACTCAATTACAACAAAAGAAATTTCCATTACAAACAATTAGGAATGAATACAACAAATACACAAGGTACATGGCCTTATGGCCTTACAAGTTTCTCTTAACAGGAGTGTGGTTTACAAACATCGGCACGTAGGTCGGCCACACATGAATAAGAGTAAAGCAAAGTAAAGCCTTCAAGGGAAGCAATGCAACCAGGGCTTCAGCCCGCTATTCCCCACTTGGGCCATCTCCACCTGCAAGAGACAATCCACCAAGCGGCGAAAAATAGGGCAATGGTCAGCATTCAGTTGACCAATTATAACGACCCTGCCCCTGACACGGGGCAGCGAAATTCCTTCCCTGCAAAGCATTTTATTAACCAACATATATATACATTAATCCACCACGGTTGTGCACAACTGCACTAGCCAATACATAACACAAATGTCGGCACGACGGCCCGACGATCCGTGCACTGAGTGCACCTTATTGGCGTACTGGAAAATCAAGGTTCCTACCACCGTTTCAAGGTCTCTCCACCTTACGGTCCAAAATGAGCATTCCTAGTCTTTACGGCGCGCAGGCCTAAGACTCTCGCTATGAGATCCTAACAGGGACTTAAGCACCCAAGGTTAGACAACCATAACGAGGGTACAGATCCGCCTTGCCCGTTGCTCATCATCATCAGTCGTCACACTGGACCGACGCGGGTACAACATCTCCTTGCCTGTTTACCACTAAGGATTTTAGTTGAAGCACAACGGCCAAACAACACGAAACATGGTACTCACAACCACACGAGTTGAACACCAAGTATCAACTCTCATATTTTCCTGGGCTTCCTCAAGTACTTCCTGCTGCACCAAGCCACAGGTATTCACCAAGGGACTCCATACAAATAATCAATGAACACGAATTCTTCTCCGATTTGCAAACAAAGCATCACCAATCCATACTACTCACTTTCGGATGGGCGTCACACAGAATACCTAACCATAATACTTACATCAAGTTCTAATGCAATAAAGCAAGGGATGAACCACAGAGCCCACAAGAATCACTTCGCGTTCCACCTTAAGGTGGAGAATTCCTATGCAAATGCAGGAAAGAAGGACTTCATATGTCTGAGTGGAAAATCGTTACCCTTATAGAATGTTTTGGCGCCATGGAGAAAAGTACACGGTTGGAAAGGAACGCAACTCTCTTGCCTTCGCGAATCTGAATTCGACACGCGATTCGGACCACCGTAGCACCACCGGCGGCCGGATTCCTCTTATCTTACCTCCTCTTGCTCTCCCCTCTCTCTTCTCCTTAGAAAGAGAAAGCCAAAGATGAAATGAGGAATAACTTCCCCATTCCCGTCCATAAACCATCAGGAGGCAAGCTAGGGTCGTTGGATCGTATTTAATAAAAATGAATGGCCCAGAATTACTCTGAAAATCATTTCCGATGGCCGAACACGGATTTGCAGACGGCTGTGTGCCTGGCCGTGTGCTCTCTTCCCACACGAATCATCGACCCAGAATTGGAAATGGGTTGAGACACGCCCGTTTCCAAGGTGACATGCCCGTGTCCAAGATGACACGCCTGTGTCGCCCAAACTAGCACTCCCATGTCGGTGGTCGAGTTCCATAACAGCCCTACAGAACCGACACGACCCTAAGTGGACACGGGTCCTAACACGCCTGTGTTAATATTGGCACGACCGTATCAACCACGACATACCCGTGTCCCGAGCTGTGTACACGTCTCTCGACACAGCCCAATTTATAGAGAAGGACACGACATATTGTCACGCCTGTGTCAACTTTGGCACGGCCGTGTCGGCCCCCCTTACACGCTCGTGACCTCTAGCCGGGAAATTCCCAAGGCTCCAAAACCCATAAAAACACTTCTCATACCTATAGTGTTTTTGGGGCATTACAATTCTCCCCCTCTTATAAGAATTTCGTCCCGAAATTCACTAAGCACAAAACTAAATTATATACTATGCAAATATATACTATTGTTCATACAAATGGTTATAACAATACTACAAAAATAGCTCGGGAAATTCAGTACGCATTGCTTGTTCTTGCTCCCATGATAACTCCACTCGCCACAATTGTCCCATCGGACCTTGACCATCCCGATAGCTTTATTTCGTAGTTTTTTAACCGCTATATCCTCGATCCGTAAAGTCCTAACCTTCGTCGTTATCCCACTATCGACAGATACTCGATCCGCATCAACCAACTGAGATGGCTCTTTCATTGCTTTCCTTAATACTGAGGCATGAAACACGTCTTGCAAACCACTCAGTTCTGTTGAAAGCACTAACCAATATGCAACCTCACCAACATGCTCTACCACTTCAAATGGTCCTAAATACCTCGGGCTTAGCTTTTTCAGCCGCCGTATCCTGGACACGCCCTTGAAAGGTTTAATCTTCAAGTATACCAAATCGCCCACCGCAAACTCCACGTTTCAGTGCTTAGCATTGTTGTACTTTGCTTACCTATCTTGAGCCACCAACAATCTTTCTCGAATCAACCAAATAGTCGAGTTAGCATCATCCATTTCTTTTCGCTTGTACAACTTCGATTCGCCAGTCTCCGCCCAAGCCAAAGGGGTACGACACTTCCTACGGTATAAGGCCTCAAAGGGCGCCATCTGTATACTAGCTTGATAGCTATTATTGTAAGCGAACTCGATCATATATAGATGATCTTCCCAACTCTTTCCGAAATCTAGCGCACACATTCAGAGCATATCCTCCAATGTCCTATTGGTCCTTTCGGTCTGACCATCCGTCTGAGGATGAAAGGCCGTACTGAAATGCAATTTCGTACCAAACAGTTGGTGAATTAGCCTCCAATATCCCGAAGTGAAACGCCCATCACGATCACTAACGATGCTACGGGGCACACCGTGTAATCGTACAATGTTATCCACATACAACTTTGCCAACTTATCAACTGAGTCGTCCTTCCGGTTCGCGATGAAGTGTGATACCTTAGTTAACCAATCCACAATCACCCAAACTGCATCATTACCGCGTTGCGACCTCGGCAGCCCATGCACGAAATCCATCGAAATGTCATCAAATTTCCATATAGGAATAGGCAACGACTTCAGAAGACCACCTGGCCTTTGGCAGTCAGCCTTTACCAAGGCACATGTCTTGTATTTTGCAACATAATGTGCGATATCCTTCTTCATTCCAGGCCACCAGAACATTTTCTTCATATCCTTATACATCTTTGTGCTCCCGGGGTGAATTGAATATTTTGTGAAGTGGGCTTCATACATCAATTCTTCACGAATTTTACCCCTACTTGGGACGCACAAATGACCGTCTCTCCGCAAAAGGCCGTCCTCAATAGAAAACTTAGAACCTAAACTCTCTGTTGTATACCGTTATAGACTTTCATCAAGCTCTGTTGCCTGTCGAACTCTATCCATAAGGTCACATTGTACCTCTGTCCAGTTCAAACACACCTTTGCAGTGGAATACTTGTCAACACAAGAAATGTCTAAGACTTCCAGTTCTCGAATTAGGCTTTCATCATGCCTTAGCAACCAATTAGCCCTTGCCGGAGTCCTACGACTTAAGGCATCCACGCCGACATTCCCCTTACCATGAGTGTAGTGAATCTGAAAGGTGTAGTCTCCATAAAACTCCATCCACCTTCTCTGTCACATGTTGAGATCCTTCTGATCAAACAGATACTTCAGGCACTTATGGTCCGTGAATATATCCACTTTCACGCCATATAGATAATGATACCACAGTTTAAGTGTGAATATTACCGCCGCCAACTCCAAATCATGGTCAGGGTAATTCCATTCGTGCACCTTCAACTGGCATGAGCCATAGGCTATCACCTTCCCAAACTGTAAGAAAACGCAGCCTAAGCCACTCTGTTGGGTCCGGCATTCCTTCACTTGACCCGTGGCGCTCTGCTACTTATATAAAAAATTAAGTAGCACCCTCTCCAATAGTCCAGGCTTTTGCTGCAGTTGGGTATGCGCTTGATCCTTCAATTGGTATCAGAGGGAGGTTACGGGTTCAAGACTGGGGAGGGCGCTTTTAAATCCTGATTTTTCCCTTCTACCTGTGTGGGTTTGGTGGGTCAGGCAACTGTGGACATGTGGTAACCCCACCTCTGAGCCGTGTAGGCCATGTGGAAACCCCACCTCTGAGCCGACGGGTTGTGCTGGATGCCGGGGGGGGGGGGGGGTATTGTTTGGTCCGGCGTTCCTATACCTGACCCGTGGCACTCTGCTACTTATATAAAAAATTAAGTAGCGACCTCTCCAACAGTCTGGGCTTTTGGTGCAGTTGGGTATGCGCTTGATCCTTCACATTCCCTTATGCATCATTATACACTTCAAAGCGGACCAAACCACATGGCGATGTCAAGATTGGCGCCGTGGTCAACCGACTCTTTAGCTCTTCGAAAGCTCATGCATATTCGGGCATCCACACGAACTTCTGATCCATCCTCGTTAGTGTGGTGAGAGGCAAGGCTATCCACGAGAAATTCTCCACGAAGTGCTTGTAGTAGCCCGCCAGTCCAAGAAAGCTCCTCACCTCTTCCACAGTAATAAGAATAGGCCACTACCATATAGCAATAATCTTAGCCGGATCCACCGCAATGCCCTCTCCACTAACCACATGGCCAAGGAAAGCTACTGACGACAGCCAAAACACAAACTTAGAGAACTTGGCGTAGAGCTTATTCTTCCTCAGGGTATGCAGCACCAACCGCAAATGATTTGCATGATCTTCTTTTGTTTTGGAGTATATGAGGATATTGTCAATAAAGACGATTACAAACAGATCCAAGTATTCCCTAAACACCCTATGCATTAAATCCATGAATACTGATGGCACATTGGATAGCACAAACAACATTACCGTGAACTCATAGTGACCATAGCGTGTTCCGAACACTATTTTGGGTATGTCACTTTCACGAACTCTCAACTGATAATAACCTGACTTCAAATCCAACTTGGAGTATATAGTCGATCCAACTAACTGGTCAAACAAGTCGTCAATCCGTGGAATCGGATATTTATTCTTTTCTGTCAACTTGTTTAGTTCTCTGTAGTCAATACATAGATGCAAGCTACCATCCTTCTTCTTCACAAAGAGAACTGGCGCGCACCAAGGTGACTGACTTGGACGTATGTAGCCTTGCTCTAGTTGTTCCTGCAACTGAACCTTCAACTCCGCCATTTCCTTTGGTGCTACTCGATATGGCGAGTGGGCCACAGGTTTCGCACCTGGTACCAACTCGATAGCAAAGTCGATCTCCCTTTGGGATGGTAACCTTGGAAGATCTTTCGGAAACACATCAGCAAACTATGATACAATCGGCACCTCACTAATACTAGTCTTAGGCTCCACAGCCTCTAGAAGTGTGAAGAATTACTTTGCACCCTTCTGAACTGCCTTAACGACTAGGAGAGCAGATAACAGTATCCTACTCATCCCTCGCATGCCATTGAACTTAGTCTCTTGTTCGGTATCTTGACCAAGTGTAACCTCTTTGGAAGTGCAATTTATACGAGCATGCTGCTCTGAAAGCCAGTCCATACCAATGATAATTTCGAACTCAGATATCGGTAGCACTGATGCTTCACCAAGAAATCCCAACTTCCTATATTTACATCCACACTACAAGACTTATCCGCGCACAACACACATCAGTTAGGTAGGAGCACCTTAATACTGTCTGTCGTGGTCCGTGAAGGTATCCCGATTAGTAAGACAAAGTCTTCAGACATAAACGAATGTGAGGCACCTGTATCGAACAGGGCTCTTGTTGGATGGTCCCATATAAGGACAGAAACTATATTACCAAAATTAAAACAAGCACGACACAAGGCACAAAGTAAAACTACAAACTACCCGTACCTGTGACGACGTCAGCCTGTTTGATAGCCTCATATTGCCAAAGATTGAAGACTCGGGGTAGCACCAATGATGCTGAAGACTCCATCATTGTCTTCCCTTTCTCCGTATATGATGCTCCCGCCTTCTTTTCTCCCTTTGGAGGGAGAGAGCGACAGTCACGAGCAAAGTGTCCCAGCTTTCCACACGTGTAACAAGCTCGAGAACCATACCCAGAAGATGCCTCTATCACAACATCTGAAGGGGCTTTTCCAGCAGATTTGGATCTCTTTCCCTATCTCTTACGGAACCCAGACTTCTCCGAACGCGACGTCTTGAACTCTGGCTTTGTCACTGCCAAGTTCCTCTTGCCCTGTGTCCTCTTCAAGTCCTTCTCCAAAGACCTAGCCGTACATACCAATGCTTTAAATCCTTGGCTCACAGAACTGGAGAGAAAAAACCTGAGCTCATCCCGTAGTCCTTCATAGAACCTACTAGTCTTACGCTCCTCTTCGGCAAATAAAGATCCTGCATAACGTCCCAGAAATGTAAACTCATGGAGATAGTCATCCACGCACTTTTCTTCTTGCGTCAGCCGTTGAAACTCCAATTCCATACAAATCCTTTGCGGCATCGGCAAATACTTTGCCAAGAACAACCGAGAGAACTCCACCATCAAGACCTCAGTTAACTGCCTGTCTACCAAGTGATGCAGTTCGACCTCATCCCACCAAAGTCGAGCCTCTCCCTCTAACCGGAAAGTGGCTAACATCACCTTCTACTCTACCTCAACCCTGATTGCTGTCAAGATCCTTCTTATCATTGAGAGCCAATCCTCCGCCTGGGCCGAAAAACCGGTCCCATCAAACGTTGGAGGATTGAGGCTCATGAACCACTTTTATTGTTGATCTACTGCTCGGAGATCAACCATAACTTCTACCGGTTCTTATCTTAGCCCATCCTGAATTGGCACCGCTACAGGCCTCGCCTGTCTAGCCTGCTGAGCATTCATCACAGCAAGTACCGTCTCCGTAATCATATGAACAGTTTCAGCAGAAGGAGGAGGTGTGGTCACCTCTGCTGGTTCCTCACTCTCATCGGAACGTTGGGGTTCTGACTGTCCTGCATGACTTCTAGTCACCTATATGTGTAAGAAACACAACTTAGCGGCTAAACAAAATGGCAAACTTACAAAAAGTAATATGCAGATTCTGCAAACAAGGTTATTTTTATTCCTAAGTGGACATTCTTGAGTTCATTTTATGTTATAACAACAACACTTACACGTGCTCGTCACCTCTCAAAAAATTCGCCCACGAATTCGGAAGAGAAAGACCAACAAGCTGATACCAAATTGTAACATCCTTACCCATTACATGGGATATAGTAGAAGGTTCGGCCGGAGCCCCACACCATATTCTACAAACAGGCGGAGAGGTTACTATATAATATCAAAACTACAAACGATCCCTAACACAGAGCATTCTAGCGGAAGCTTCAAGGTTGGAAACTTTGAACTCAAGTACAACAAAAGAAATGTCCACTACTAACAATTAGGAATGAATACAACCAATACACAAGGTACATGGCCTTATGGCCTTACAAGTTTCTCTTAACAGGAGTGTGGTTTACAAACATCGGCACGCAGGCCGGCCACACATGAACAAGAGTAAAGCAAAGTAAAGCCTTCAAGGGCAGCAGTGCAACCAGGGCTTCAGCCCACTATTTCCCGCTTGGGCCAGCTCCACCTGCAAGAAAAAATCCACCAAGCGGCGGCAAACAGGGCAACGGTCAGCATTAGGCTGACCAATTATAACAACCCTGCCCCTGGCACGGGGCAGCAGAATTCCTTCCTTGAAAAGCATTTTATTAACCAGCATATGTATACTTTAATCCACCACGGTTGTGCACAACTGCACTAGCCAATACATAAAACAAACGTCGGCACGATGGCCCGACACTCCGTGCACTAAGGGCACCTTATTGGTATACCGGAAAATCTAGGGTCCCACCACCGTTTCAAGGTCTCTCTACCTTACAGTACAAAATGATCATTCCTAGTCTTAACGGCGCGCAGGCCAAAGACTCTCGCTATGAGATCCTAAAAGGGACTTAAGTACCCAAGGTTAGGCAACCATAAACAGGTACAGATCCGCCTTGCCCGTTGCTCATCATCGCCAGTCATCACACCGGACCGATGCAGGTACAACGTCTCCTTGCCCGTTTTCCACCAAGGCTCTTTTTTGTAGCACAACGGCCCAACAACACGCAAAATGGTACTCACGACCACACGAGTTGAACACCAAGTATCAACTCTCACATTTTCCTGGACTTCCTCCAGTACTTCCTGCTGCACCAAGCCACAGGTATTCACCAAGGGATTCCATACAAAAAATGAATGAACACGGAGTCTTCTCCGATTTGCAAACAATGCATCACCAATACGTACTACTCACTTCTAGATGGGCTTCACACAGAATGCCTAACCGTACTACTCACTTCCGGTTCTAATGCAACAAAGCAAGGGAAGAACCACTGATCCCACGGGAATCACTTCGCGTTCCACCTTTTGGTGGAGGATTCCTATAAAAATGCAGGAAAGAAGGACTTAACATGTCTGAGTGAAAAATCGTTACCCTTGTAGCACGTTTAGGTGCCATGGAGAAAAGTACACAGTTGGAAAAGACCGCAACGCTCTTGCCTCCGCAAATCTGAATTCGACACACAATTCAGACCACCGTAGCACCACCGGCGGCCGGATTCCTCTTCTCCTACCTCCTCTTGCTCTCCCCTCTCTCTTCTCCTTAGAAAGAGAAAGACAAAGATGAAATGAGGAATAACTTCCCCATTCCCGTCCATAAACCATCAGGAGGCAAACCAGAGCCATTGGATCGTATTTAATAAAAACGAACGACCTAGAATAACTCTTAAAATCATTTCAGATGGCCAAACACGGCTTTGCACACGGCCGTGTGCCTAGCCGTGTGCCCTGTTCGCACATGAAATCATCGACCCAGGACAAGAAACGGGTTTAGACACACCCGTGTCTAAGAATATACGCCCATGTCGCCCAAACTGGCACACCCGTGTCGGTGGGCGTGTTCCATAACCGCCCTACGGAACCGACATGACCCTTAGTGGACACGGGTCGTGGCACGCTCGTGTCAATATTGATACGACCGTATCGACCACGAAATACCCGTGCCTCGAGCCGTGTACACGCCTCTCGACATTGCCTAGTTTCTAGAGAAGGACACAGCATGTTGACACGCCCGTGTCAACTTCGTCACAGCCGTGTCGGACCCCCTTACACGCCCGTGACCTCCTGTCGGGAAATTCCCAGGGCTCTTGAACTCATAAAAACACTTCCCATACCTATAGTTTTTTTGGGGCACTAAATAGATTCTGAAGATGACAGCTACTGCCTTGGGCTGATGGCTATGTCAGATGAAGAAATCAGCCAGGATCAGCCTGGTCCAAGCAAGGTAATTTCTATTACTAGCTCTGCATGTTCAAATTATGGATCAGTTCCAAATTCTTGTTCCTCTATATCAAGGGATGATGGTGTAACAGAATCTGAGCGAGACATCAATCAATTGATTGATAAATATGGTGAACTTCTGCAGGCTCGAAAGAAGAGCAAGCTCCTTGCCAAACAGCAGGCTCAGGAAATTGTCTCTTTAAAGCTTGCTGCTTCAGAATCAGAAAAATTGCTGGATCTGAAGATGCAGGAAGTTAGCAAACTAAAGAATGTGACAATCATTAAGATGAGCACCATAACCTTCAAGAATAACCATATCAAGAATCTTAAAGGAAAGATCCAAAAGAAGTGGGAACTAGTGGCTAGCTACTCCAAGCCTAGCATAGTGTATCCCTTGATAGACTCATTCTCCTCCCAAAAGGGAAAGAAAGGGTTGGGATTCAAGGGAGAGACAAGAGCTGCTAATCCCACGGTAAAGGGCAAAGCTCAAGTGGAGCTACTAGCCTCTAAGCCTCATGTAAAATTTGTTAGAGTGCAATTTCCTTCCAACTGCCATGAAAATGACAGTATTTATGGTCACTGGAATCATGCTAGACCATCTTGTGTGAACATAGATGTTCCACACTATGTTGGCAGTTACAGCAAAGGTTCAAGTATCTATGAGAAAATGCAAATGGCCTATCCTGGACCATTTGTGTTTGGTGCAACAGCCCCTTCAGTCAAGGGTAAAGCTGCTAACTGTTCTCAAATTCCTCCAGCCCACTCTAAGACAAAGGGGAAGGTTGTCAGTAGACCTGACCTGGGCATCTCTGAAGCCATCAATGGTATGCTTTCTGGAAAGAAAGCTACTACTAGAATGGCTCAAGATCCAAAGCACTTTTACTGCCAGACCCACCACTTAGCAGACCGGGGCTGGAAAATCATTGAACAGGACTACTGCTACTCCTTCTAGACCCAGAGCTACTGTTAACACAACAACTAGACCTGCTCCAAAAAGAAGGTACAACATCCATGAGTGTTAGTGCTATGTCAAAGTAGGCCACTTTGCTATTGATTGCTGGCACAATCATAGTGTGCAAAGAGCAAATGTCATCATGCCTGTCAGAAAAGCTGCAGGTAGACAGAATTATTTTCAGTCTAACATACACCAAGGACCTAATAAAAATTGGAGTTCTAAGGTTAACTTATGTGTGTTTTGCCGGATAGTCCAAGTTCTTATACCCCTATATGGTACTTTGACAGTGGTTGTTCCAGGCATATGACTGGAACAAGGAGCATTCTAAAGGATTATGCTCTAGTAAGGAATGGACCAAGGGTTATCTTTGGTGATCTGAAAAATGAGTGACTATAGGTTATGTTTAGATATCTAATGGCATAGTCACTATCAATATAGTAGCCAATGTTGAAGATTGAAACACAACCTGATAAGTATTAGACAACTCTGTGATCTTGGCTATGATATAGTATTCCACAAGGATGAGTGCGAAATTAGGAGGTTAAGTGAACAAGAGGTCATATTAATAGGCAGTAGGAGTGGAAATGTGTACTATATAGATTTCCTATGTTCTAGAAAAGACTCACATGTATGCCTTGTTGTAGATAAGAAAGCCTCTTCTTGTGTCCAGTGGCATAAGAGGCTACCTCATCTAAATTATAGGACCATAGGCTACCTGTTCAGCAATGAGCTGGTTAGGAATGGGCTTAAGTCTATATGAACTAAGGAGGGTATCTGCTCTGCATGGAAAAAGGGAAAACAGACTAAGACCTCGTTCAAGAGCATTGACAACAATGACTCAGTGAGGTGCTTATACCTCTTGCATATGGATCTATTTGGTCCTATGCCAATTCAAAGTCTAGATAGGAAAGTCTACCCCTTGTGGTTGTTGATGACTTTTCCAGATTTGCCTGGGTGTTCTTTCTAAGGAAGAAATCTGAAACCCCTGATGTCTTTCAAACATTTGTCAAGCAAATTCAGAATGAATTCAACATCACTGTAGTCAAAATTAGAAGTGACCATGGCACTGATATTCAGTCTGAGTGCATGACAAGGTTCTATGAAGAGCTAGGGTTTCATCAAGAGTTTTCCTCTCCTAGAACACCCCAGCAAAATGGAATTACTGAGAGGAAAAATAAGACTCTCATTGAGGCTGGTAGAACCTTACTAAATGACTCATCCCTCCCAGAATACTTCTGGGCTGAGGCAGTTAACACTGCATGCTATGTCCTTAATTGGGCTTTTATCACCAAGAACCATAAGAAGACTCCCTATGAGATCTTGAAGTGCAGAAAACCAAACCTGAGATATTTCAAGATCTTTAATTGCAAGTGCTATGTGCTCAACAATGAAAAAAAAACATTTAACTAAGTTTGCTACAAAGTCCCATGAAAGGATCTTTGTTGGGTACAACACTCATAGTAAGGTATAGAGAGTCTACAACTTAACTACCCAAGTTGTATAAGAGTCAATGCATGTTATATTTGATGAATCCAACATGGTTAACTGTGAGATGCCAAGCTCCTCCTCTTATAATATTGCAGGTATAGAGCAGTTGATGGACAAGCTAACCATCAAGTAAGATGCCCCCATAGTCCAAGAAAATGATGATGGACTGCCTATTCCAAGAGATGGAGATAACATACCTGAAGAAAATTAAGACCAACTAGCTGAAAACCTTGAAGATCAGCAAGATGCAGCTAGATTGCCTCCACCTATCAAGCATCTAAGGGACCTTCCAGTACACCAAATTATTGGTGATGCAAATCTTAGAGTCTAGACCAGAAGCAGGAACATGAATACAGTTCTCTACTCAAGCTTCATATCTCAAGTAGAGCCAAAGAAGTTTGAAGAAGCAATCAGGGACTAGTTCTGGATTGGAGCAATGCAAGAAGAACTGGACCAATTTAAGAGATGTAAGGTCTGGAAGTTGGTCCCCAGACCATAAGAACAAAATGTCATAGGGACTAAGGGGATCTATTGGAACAAGTTGGATCAAGATGGCATTATTATCAAAAATTAGGCTAGACTGGTGGCTAAAGGCTACAGGCAAGAAGAGGACATAGACTTTGACTGGACATTTTCCCCAGTAGCTAGACTGGAAGCCATAAGGATCTTCCTTGCATTTGTAGCCCATCAGGGATTCAGAGTCTACCAGATGGATGTCAAGTCAGCATTCCTGAATGGAGACCTAAAAGAGGAGGTATATGTGGATCAGCCACCGGGTTTTATAGATCCTAACTCTCCCAATTTTGTTTATAAGCTTAGGAAAGCTCTATATGGGCTAAAGCAAGCTCCTAGGGCTTGATATGAAACCTTGTCCAGCTTCTTAATTGAGAACAAATTCTCAAGGGGGAAGATAGACAAGGCCTTATTCCTAAGGGAATCAAAGGGCATGCTTATCTTAGTCCAGATATATTTTGATGACATTATCTTTGGATCTACTGATGACAACCTTTGCAGCAAGTTTGCTAAACTTATGCAAGGGAAGTTTGAAATGAGTAGCATGGGTGAGCTCAAGTTCTTCTTGGGACTCCAAGTAAGACAGACTGATGAAGGCTTGTCCATATCCCTGTCCAAGTTCACTAGGGAGCTAATCAAAAAATATGATATGGAGAATGCCTCCACCATGAGAACTCCCATGGGATCAAGTATGCCAATAGGCAAATGTGAGATAGGGAAACTTGTTGATGAGTCTTTGTATAGAGGGATAATTGGCACCCTTCTATACCTGACTGCTAGTAGGTATGACATCATGTATGCCACATGTGACTGTGCAAGGCTTCAGGCCTGCCCTAAAGAATCTCATTACTCTATAGCAAAGAGAATCTTGAGGTATCTTAAGGGCACACCATTACTTGTCCTATGGTATCCTAGAAATAGGGATTTTGATCTAATTGGATTTTCAGATGCAGATTTTGGAGGTTGCAAAGAAGACAGGAAAAGCACTAATAGAACATGTCGGTTCTTAGGTAAAAGGTTAGTTTCTTTGAGCAGCAAGAAGCAAACTAGTATGGCTATACCCACTGCTGAGTCAGAATATATATCAGCAGGCAGTTAATGTGCTCAACTACTGTGGATCCAACATCAGCTCCAGGATTACAACCTTCAGGTAAGTAGAACTCCTCTCTACTGTGATTCTACAAGTGTACAAGATAATACCTTTTGAGATTGGACTCCACACTTCACCCAGTTCCTTGCTAGGATCAGACCTGACAGTAGAAGGGCATTCACCATATCTCGTTCTCTTAGAAGCTAGTTGGGAGATATCCTCAACCACTTGAATCTTTGGTTCAGCAGCAACAGATTGATCTTGAGATTCTGGCCAATACTGAGTGTACTACTGAGAAGGTTGAACAAAGTCATGTACAAGATTTGGTATCACCTATTCTGGCATTCTGACTTCAGCATACCCTTAAACAACTCTCTATGCAGCCAAATGAAGTTATCATACTAGTAGATGTTTGTAGCCTTGAACTGAACTTTCATTAAAGCTTCAAGTGCATTAACCTTAGTTTGCAATTCTGACTCCCCCTTTTCACTTCTCAGAGCACTTCTGATGCGATTGCATTACTATAGTACATCATTTGCTCGTCGAAGTAACACATCCCTACAATTTGGGCATTGATAACTGTCTTCGCATTTTCATCAACATTCTGAAGAATAATAGGTTGCTTTTCAACCCAGCCATTATGAGATTTATGACCTACCCACCTTTAACAAACAAGCTGTCCAGATTGGATTCTAGCTTATCAAAACGCACCTTGACTTCAGTAAGGCCGTTGTTCATATCTTATTCTATCTCTTTTTTTTTCTTCATAATTTTTCTTATGAACCTTCTACATTGATAGATGAAATTTTGCTTGCTGCCTTACCATCATGGCTTTTATGGACTATAGTAAATAACTGTCTAAACTTGTGCTTGGAATCTCTATAGCAAGAACACTGTGAAGAGGTGGAATATATGCACTAGACTCAGTGTCACTAGATGACTCTACCACTAGGGAAATACGAGCTTTTGATAACAGTCCTGTACTTGGAACCTCTAGGATAGGAAGATTCACATCTGCATCTTCTTCCTTATCAAAAATGTTAACAATATCTTCTTATACAACTGAAGGTCCACCTGGTATCTTTGCAATCCTTTTCTGTAGGTTTCTGACAAATCTGTCCAACTCTGTTTGAATTGAAATTGAAGGATGAACCTGCTCCCCCTTAGTCCTTACTGGTAGGATCTTCGAGAGACTTACGATCATATTTTTTGTAGTTACGAGCTCAGTAAAATCATTTACATTATCGGTAGCTCCAACATTGTACGCATCATTTACATTATCAGCAGTTATATCCTCATCATCATCAACCTTAGTAAAAGCATCAGCATCCACACTATCATTAGCAACTATCTCAGCATCAGCCTCATCAGGTACAATCTCAGTTGCACCAACCCTACCAATATCAACAATCACACTATGAAGATCAACTATCTTTGCAACAGAACCATGTACCACTGTCTCTAGAACATATGAAACTACAGAAGAAAGAACAACCCAGGGCACTTGTACATTAGTGATCACTTGGGTTTCAGCAGACTCCCCCTCGATTCCTGCACACGAGATTTCAGGAATTTCATGGGAGTTAGGAGTAGGAATTCTTTCCTTAGGAATTTCCTCCTTCTCTACCTCAGGCAAGTCTTGGAGACCACCTTGAATTGGGATTCTTCTTTCCCATCTAGAGAAGATTGTTGAATCAATTTTCTTCAGGTGGTTAATAGGAACTCCTTATGTCATGTCAAATGTGTCTCGGTCCAGCTCATTCAAGTAAAGGCTGATAATCCTTCCAAAGTTATGTGCTAGAAAACAATCTTTAATCCTTATAAATAGCACTGCACCCTAATCTATTCTCTTCCGACATATGATGTCGACTAGAATCTTGAACATGTCTGAGGAGAGGTAATCACAATATCCAGTCTTACACAACAGAATTTTTCCAATGATATCAGAAAGATGTTTTCCTTTGTCGTTCATCCCTTTTTGCTTGACTGCTTAGTACCACTTTGTAGTCCATATAATATCAAACCCCTTGAGAAATCAATGTCTTCAAACTGATCTTCGTCTTCACACACTGGGAGTCGTTAATACCCAGTGAGCAGAGAAGCTTTCACTTAGACATTGACGTGCCTGACTTTGCTCTTGATTACTATATCTTGCCTGCAGAGTTTGGCATGTCAGAAGAAATCCAGAACCTCCTTATCCAACATTTTTCATGGGTGTTCGAGGACGAAGGTGAGACCGACCGATTCCAGCATTAGTAAGACATTATGGAATTCATCCGTGGCCGTAGAGAACACTGTACGAACAAGTTCTCCCCCTAGGATCAAGCCACTAATACCTCTCGGAGCCATTGAGAATCACTGAAGTCCAGAGGTTTGAGGGAATCGAAGAAGAAGACGCTCCATAATTCTGGAAGCTGAAATGGAGGAAGGAAAGAAACTGATGGGATTTGGACTTCTCTATTAGACGAAGTGAAGATTCTTTTGACCCAAAAGCCTTATATATATATATATATTTATTTATTTAAAGTTTCAAGACATGAGAATTCGACACATACCTTAACCGGCGGCTCTTCAGATCCAATAAAAATGACCTAAGTACGATTCGTCGAAATCCCACGGAAGTCGAGTAGAAATTATCGAATATCATCGAGTTTCGTCTTAAAAATTTGTGCTGTTTTGACGAATCGACGAGTTCCCATGAGTACTTCTCGACAAATTTTCCTTGAAAACTTTGATTGCTTGGAGATGTACGTCACTGAGAGAATCTTGACTTTCCTTAGCCGTCTTCAAGAGTCCTTGTTCATCATGCCCAGTTCCATTTTGAAAAATGAGAACTTGGCCTCGTCTAGTGGCTTCGTGAATATATCTGCAACTTACTTATCCTTAGGGACATAGTTGAGAATTTTTTCCCTGTTTTTCATGTGCTCCCGGATGAAATGATATCTGATTTCAATGTGCTTTGTCCGGTTGTGAGAGACTAGATTATTTGGAATTGCAATCGCACTGGAGGTGTCGCAAAACATTGAAATCTCCTTAAATTTCAAGTTGTAATCTTCAAGTTGTTTCCTGATCCAGAGAAGCTGTGCGCAACTGTTGGGTATTGTATCCACAATAACCTTGATTTGAAGAAGGGTCTAGATAAGCTAAGATGAATTGAGTCTATATTTGATACTTTGTTTTAAGTATGTACTTTCAGTTCTATATTGCTAAGTACACACCAATGTCAGGTTACAGTGGGTCAGTCAACACGGGACTATATAATGTAATCCTTCATTGTGTAGGTCAATGTGTTGACTCACGTGTAATCTCTCTATTGGGTATACTAATATCCCTAGTGCATGAGGAGGATCAAGGAAGGAGAAGGACTTAGATTCAGACGAACAGAAATTTTACCCAAGTAAAATTCGTCAAGTATTGTAAGGGATACTCATCGAATACATCAAGTATACTCTTTGATACTCGTCGAATTCATCAAATATCCTTACTAGCACCCGTCAAATTCATCATATGTACTTGTGGTAGAATATATGAGTGTGGAAAAATAGTTAATTAAAATTCATCGGGTATCTTCAAGTATACTCGTCGAATTCGTCGAATGTATCTGACGATACTCACCAAATTTGTCGAATATACATATTGATACACGCCGAATTCATCGAATCATCTCGATGCTACTTCGCTGATTTCTAATAAGGGATTTTTGTCAAGTGCGTCGAATGCGTCGATGGCATCGAGTGCTTCAACTGTGTCGATCTCGTCATGTGAATTGAGTATGTCGAATGTGTCAATGGCGTCTAGTGCGTCGACAACGTCGAGTGCGTCGAGTCAGCCAACCGATACTCGTCGAATTTGTCGAGTATGACTTTCGCATGACGTTGAGTGGCTAGCTAGTTTGAGCTGAATTTTCTCTAAGTAAATTTCGTCGAATATCACTACTAGTTCATCGTGTATACTCAGCTATACTCGACGATACACGACGAAAAGGTGTTAGGCTATTTTTCAGTCTGCTTTTCAAACAACGGCTCGAGTTGATTGACAGCCATGTTCAGTAATTCTGCAAGTCTAGTTTTGGAAATTCCTTTATAGCCGTTAATATTGAGGATTCCTATAAATACCTAGGGTGGATTTTTTATCAAACCTAATCGTGCTAATTGTCCAAAAATTCAAAATCGTAAAGATTCCAAAAAGAAAAACTGATGGCTTCTATACGTACGCAACTTCGGTTCGGCCAATGCTAGCAGTGCACGATCTGATCTCCCTCTTCCAATTCGACTGTATCTTTGTATTTTAATGATCTCTAATCCTTCAAATCTTGTCTTTTCGAGATTCAAGATTCAAAGTCTTCAAGGTTTCTGTTTTCACCATGTTCTCCAAGCTATTCAAGTTCAACCTAAACGAAGAACGGTGGATAGAAGACTCTAGATCTTGTCAAGATTTTTCTTACAAAAATATTGTGAAATTTCCTTTTATACTTGTAGGAGATTCATCTTCGAGTTGTAGATCCGTTTGTGGATCGATTTGTAGATCCGTTTGTGGATCGAGTTATAGATCCGTTTGTGGATGGAGTGGTAGGAGAGTTGTCTCCAAGTTGTAGGAGTGGCGGCTCCGAGGTGTAAGATTTGTTGAAAAATCTGAGAAAGGCGTTGTAGCTGAATCTAGCCCTTCGTGGTTGATAGGCGAGGTGGGACAGTGGACGTACCTAACTCGGGGAACCACTATAAATCTTTGTGTTTGTTTGCTCTTATTTTTAACATTTTTTTATTTCGCAAAAAGGCACAGACATCACTTATTCACCCCCTCTCCGTGATTTAGGTAGACACTAGATACTTTCAAATGGTATCATAGGGGTGTTGTTTAGAATAAGGTTAACACCTTGAACAAGATCTCCCATCTAGTGTCAAGAGATTCCGCTTCGTGTCTATAAATAAAAGCAAGGACTTGTCTTCTATGAAGTTACCGGTGTGCACGAAAAAAAACATTCCCATGTGGAATGAACAAGTCTGATTCTTCATGGAAGCAGCAGATCTGTGGATTTTTCAAATTGTGAAAGAAGGACCACATATTCCTACACAAGCCTCTGCCCTGAATCCAACAGTCATTATCCCTAAGAAGATGATGAATTTAACTAATGATGAAATTGCCTTGGTCTCCATTGATAAGAAGGCGAAGAACATTATCGCGAGTGCAGTGGATGATTCTATGCTTCAAAATTTATTCCACTGAAAATCTGCCAAGGAGATGTGGGACTGTTTAGTTGTTCTCATGGAAGGAACTGAAGAAGTCAGAGATGACCGCAGATTATTGTTGAATCAAGTGTAGGGTTCAAGCAAGGATCAAGTGATACTATATCAGACGGCTTCGAAAAATTATTCAAGATTTTTAATGGTCTCAGAAACTATGGACGCACATTCACTAATGTTGAATGAAATGACAAATTCCTCAGATCCTTAACAAAGAACTAGGATTCTAAAGTTATAGCCATTAGGGAGTTTGGGAAGTTGTCGGAGATTGACCCCAAGAACCTCTTCAAAAAGCTGCTCTCCTACGAGCTTCAAATGAATACTAGAAAGAAGGAGGAGCAAAGCAGCGGGACTTCAAGTAGAGGGAAGTCAGTTGCTATGAAGGATGAATGTTCGAGAAAACCCAAAGCTGTGTCACCAGTAAGGACATGAGCTCCAGATACTCCATAAGTCTCTGAGGCAAGAACACCAGGCTCTGAGCTATCTGATGGAGAGTTTTCACTCATCTCCAAGAAGTTTAAGAGACTTTTCAGTAAGAGGAGACAGATGAAGAATCAATCTTCCTCATCTAACTTCAGAAGCTCATATCGTGATGGTGATCACTCCAAGAAAAGCTACAATAAAGAGTACAGGTATAAACCAAAACCAAACAAATATTCTTCCTCTGACGTTGTGTGCTATTGTTGTAACAAGACAGGATAAATGATTGCGGACTGTCCGTATAAAAAGAAGAAAGGATCAAAGAAAGAGGAGAAGAGACCCTTCAAGGTCAAGAGGAAAGAAGAAAAGAGCATCATTGCCAAGAAGTCCAAGACTCTGAGCGATAGTGACTCGATGGAGTCTAGTTCAGAGAATGAGGAAGCTTACTTCGGGCTTATGGCTCGATCAGACGAGGAAGTTGGCGACTCCGAGTATCATGGAAAGGTAAACTTGCACACGATACTCTCTGAATCAAAAACATCAACTAATGGTCATGAAGGCTATTCTTCTGAGGAATACGATTCCAACTTGTTGGCTCAGCATCAAGAACTTTTGAAAGCTTTTGACAAATGCCGCAAGGTAGTCAAAAATCAAGCAAAAGAGATTGCCTCCCTCAAGGCAGTGGAAACAAGCCTAGAGGAGGAACTTGCAAAATTACTTCCTCTCAGAGATGAAGCCACTCCTTGAAAGAGGAATTAAAATGCTTGGCTGAGACATTAATCCTAAAGGATAAATACTTAGATGAGCTAGAAGAAAAGCTCTTGGTGGATAAGAAACTTGTTGAAAGGTACTCCAAGATGAGAACTATTCTCCCTCTCATCAATGAATTTTCAGCTCCAAAGAAGGGTAGTCGTCTTGGCCACATAGCTGAAAAAGGCAAGGATGCTAAGAGAGCCGCCTCCAAAGGTAAAGAGAAGGCACATCAGAGTCAACCCTATTTTAAGAAGGTGATTTTCCCAACAAATAAATATGACTCTGAGACGTACTATGGGC
The DNA here is from genome assembly GCA_039513925.1 of Platanthera zijinensis. Classification (NCBI taxonomy): domain Eukaryota; kingdom Viridiplantae; phylum Streptophyta; class Magnoliopsida; order Asparagales; family Orchidaceae; genus Platanthera; species Platanthera zijinensis. The sequence continues at coordinate 188,790,535 of CM077082.1, forward strand.
ACTTCGCTAGGCCTACCTATATAGAGCCTAAGAAGCCCTATCAAGGATGGAACCATCCCTGAGACTTGGGGGCAAGTGTGTTTAAGGCTCCTTACGAAGAGATAACTCAAAAATAGTATGGTCCTTATATTCATGAACATAATTTTAAGAAGGCACCGAAAGCCAAAACTATCATACCTACGGCTAAAGTAACTGAGAAGCCTTATGTGTGCTGCCATCAGGAGGATTGCACCTCAAACTTTGTAGCCCCTGCTAGACCTCCCATGCAAAAGATAAAGCAGGAAAATAAGAGAAGGTACAACAGGTTTGACTGTTGGTGCTATGGCAAAATGTTAGGTACATTGGGAATTGTGTACCTGATTTGGAGAAGCCCTTTTAACTCAATGATATACACAAATTTTTATTTGATGTATGTTGAGTTTACTTGTGCAGTGTCTATGTTGAAGGAAAAAATAAACTAAGTACAAAAGTGTCGAGACACTAGACAAGTTTCGACTCCTTTGTAAAAGCAGTGCTGAGACAAGGAATCAAGCTGTGTCGACACTCAGGACTAGTGTCGACACCCTTATAGAAGTAGTGCTGAGCCAGGAAGCAAGTTGTGTCGACACTTAGGACTAGTGTCGACACCCTTATTCAAGTAGTGCTGAGACAGGAAGCAAGTTGTGTCGACACTCAGGACTAGTGTGGACACCCTTATTCAAGTAGTGCTGAGACAGAAACCAACTGTGTTGACACTCAGGACTAGTGCTGACACATTTTACACAAGTTATGTCGAGATTAAGAGCAAGCTGTGTCGACACGCAGGACTTGGGTAGACACCGTTAGTCAAGAAACCAGTTTTGTCACCACTCAAGACTAGTGTCGACAGATTTGATACAAGTTGTGTTGAGACAAGAAGCTAGCAGTGTCAACACACTCAAATTTATGTCAACATCCCTATAAGAGAAGTGCCAACACCTAGGACTAGTGTCGACAGAATCTAAATACAGAAGTGTCAACACTATGAACAGGTGTCAACATGACCATGAAGAAGCTCTGAAGTCAAAAATTCTTCTAAGTCCAAAATTTGAAGCCTGAAGTTCTAACAACCGTCAAAACTATCATATGTTAGTGGATTAACTGGGGCAGTCGATCACTCTTTCCAAAGGCCTATATAAGTATGCCAACACAATAGAAACAAAGAGCAATAATTCATATTTTCTCATCTAAGTTTGTCAGAGCAATTCAATAAAATTATGAAGGTTGAGAGGAGGAAGATCGTGGATGAACTACAAACTTCTCCAGCCAAGTTTAGCCCTACCTTCTCTTTCAAGAAGCTTTGAAAAAGCTAAGAAGGGTTGGACCTCTTTTTCTTCACAGCCAAGATTAAACGAGAAGATTTCACATCAAGATCTGATCAAGAAGAAGTCACCAATCTCTTTCTTCTTGGGTGACACTTCAACACTCAAATTATTTCTACTATATCAATTTTGTAAGATCTATCAGTAGATCTGAGTTGTAGGAGATTTACTTCTCTAAGTTGTAAGCCTAAATTATAAAGGCTGGGGTAGGGTTCTGAGCCTGAGGTATGAGAAGAGGCTATTTCTCTGAGTTGTAGGAACTAGAAGGTTCTGAGGTTGTAGGGCAAGGGTTTTCCTGAGGAGTAGGAGTGGAGGATCACTCTGAGGTAGGGTTCTTGAAGAGGAACCTGAGTTGTAAGATCTTGAGGATCTGAGGTAGGACAATGCTATGTCTGAGTTGTAAGAGTCAGTTCGACTCTGAGGTGTAAGATCTGATTATCTGAGGAAAAGTGAGAAAAAGTTTGGCCAAATCTTGTTTATTGCTAGATAGACAAAGGGGGAAAGTGGATGTACCAATAAATTGGAGAACCACTATAAAACTACTGTGTGTTGTGTTGTGATTTATATTGTGATTTCTATAATTATATTTGTGATGTATTTAGTAGATCAATTGTATTTTTGAATACTGTGGTTGGGTTAATAAACACACTAAGAAATTTTTGTGATTTGAAAGTAGCCAAGATTTAAATTGACCTATTCACCCCCCCCCCTTTAGGTCATTCTCTTTCCTAAACAAACACTTTACAATTGGTATCAGATGGAGGTTCACTGTGAAGGCATAATAGTCTTGTGAGAATCCTAAGGATTAACTGAGAACAAATCATGGCTCAAAGAGAAAACCATTCCATCAAACTCCCTGCCTGCTCTAAAGAAAACTTTGGGATTTTGAAGGAAAGGGTTAGACTCTTCATGGAGGCTGCAGATCCAAGAATATACATCACTGTATTGGAAGGACCTTTCATACCTATGAAAGTGTCAATTCTTGATGCCAACATAAGGTCACCTAAGACCTACATAGAAATGGACAAGGATGAGATAATTCTGGCCTCTATAGACTGTTTGGTTTCTCTATGAGGATGGCACAACACTTGTGCACACAGCGGAAGAAATAAAACATCAAGAACAACCCAAAAGAGATGGGATCGGGCCATGAATATTGAATCAAGAAGTTAACAAACAACTAGGCAAAAATTACCTTAGTGGCGTTGAGTCACAACTCAACGGAGATGCTCCAAGCTTTGAGTCCTTGTCGGTGGCGATTTATACGTAGAATAATGTCTATGTCTCTGCAAAAATCCACACGAGCAGGAGAACACCGAGCTTTTCGTCGCACGAAAGATTGGGAAGGAGATCAACCGCACCTTGCACTTCTACGGACTGTTAGGTCCGCTCCAGGAATAGCAACACCGGCGACTATGGAGGGAAAGTAGGTCGGCGGAGCGAGCGATTGGCGGAAGCAGAACACTTCCGTCTGGCGGGGTACGGGATGCGGTGGATTGGCATGGTGGAACGCTTCCGTCGGGTTCTATCCGGCCGCAGGAGAAAAGCACGTATTCCCTTATCCTCAAAAAACCCTAAGTCCTTATTTATACCAAAGGTATAAACAGACCTAAAAGAATCGCTATCTGCATACCACACAGCATAGGGCTTCTGGATCGTTCAGCGAGAATCACCTCCAGGTTCGGCGAGAATTAATCGATAGAATCGGCGAGAATTAGCAGAAAGATTCGGCGAGAATCAGCAGCTAGATTCGGCGAGAATCAGCAGACAGTCTCGACGACTCTGTCCTCGATTCTCGACAATCAGCAGATTGATTCTCGACGACTTTTCCTTAGTTGGCGAGACATACTCGAAGACTCTCGTCGACTCTCGACGACTTTGCCTTAGTCGGCGAGACAAACTCGATGACTCCCGTCGACTCTCGACGACTTTGCCATAGGCAATGTTTGCCCTACCCCATTCTTTGTGGTGATTGGTAACCCTTACCAACACATTCAATCTTCCAACTTCTCCACATGCTCTGATTTGCGACCCTGCAGGCTCATATCTCGTTGGCAGTGAGATTACATGTTTGACCACTTCTAGATCACCATGGTAACTCCAACAGTCTCCCGCTTGATCTTGAAAGTATCAAACCAAAAACCTCACAAACAATGAGCGGCATCTAGCAATGCATCATTGCCCCCCAAGAAATAAGAGTTCATAACTCATAAGCTTTTATGAATAATGTCCCAGCATTGTCTTTGTCCCTTTGTCCCTTACATACAGAAAGAACTAGAGGCATGGACCGTGTCACCCTCATAATAGCTCAATCCAAGTTTCTTGATCTAGAACGGACTTCTAGAGAATGGTGAGTCCAATATCAGATATTGACTCAACCAAGCATGGCCATGCATTTCTCAGTCCAGTTCCATCAAGGGGCCCATGGATGCAACTCCTGTCATATAGGAGGACAAATCCCATATCTGCTCACACACAAACACCCAAATGATTTGTAACGTGCCCAACAACCACCCTTATCATCAACTTTTCTCAAGGAAGACATTAGATGTCATCAAAGCACGCTCTTCCTCACTTGATGAATGTTGTGACTTCAGGTCAAAGGACCACAACACCATTGTCGATTGAGACCTACTCGTAACACGTTAAGATAACAATCCACAGAGTAGTCTCAGGTTCGGTCTGTCCAGTACAACTTGTTCATTAACAAGTACCCACGTGATGACTTGATATCACAATATCATGACCTATGAAAACTGGTCATCAGTCAACACACGTGCTAGTCTTAATGTATCATCATCACCCTTAGTTTCTATGATGATACTACGACCAGGGACCTTTTAAGAATGAAGCTTCAAATAAATCACAGGCTCTCACATTCAAGTCACGTACTTGATGTCCTATGGAAGCAAACATTCTAAGGGTATTTATTATGTTAACATTTAACTATCGCATAGAGAAACCATAATAAAAGAACATGCCATTAATTGTAAAGAGAAAAATCTAGGTACAAGATTCATCATATGAATAAACAATAAACAGCCAACAGAATATATGTTTACATGCAACCCCACAAGACTCTCACTAGAGTTGATCATTTAGTTATCGTATACGCATTGATCTAATATGACCATCATGCTTTCTCTGCGCGAGAGGCTTTGTCAGTGGATCCGCAATATTCTCCTTAGTTGGCACTCTGCAAATGTTCACATCTCCTCGTTCGACAATCTCACGAATAAGATGGAACTGCCGAAGTACGTGCTTGGAGCGCTGATGAGATCTAGGTTCCTTAGATTGTGCAATTGTACCATTGTTATCACAGTAGAGAACTACGAGACCAACAATGCTAGGAACTACATCAAGCTCGCCGATGAATTTCCTAATCCATACAGCCTCCTTCGCTGCGTTAGCTACAACGATATACTCATCCTCTGTTGTAGAATAAGCAACTGTCTCTTGCTTGGAACTCTTCCAGCTAACAGCTCCTCCATTAAGGCAAAACACAAACCCTTACTGAGACTTTGAATCGTCCCTATCAGTTTGGAAGCTAGCATCCGTGTAACCATTTACAACGAGCTCTTCCTCTCCACCATACACCAAGAACAAATCCTTTGTCCTTCTCAAGTACTTCAGGATATTCTTGACTGCAATCCAGTGACACTCACCGGAGTCTGACTGATACCTGCTAGTCATGCTCAAAGCAAAGGAGACATCGTGTCGAGTACATAACATTGCATACATGATTGATCTAATTGCCGAAGCATATGGAATCAACTTCATGCGGTCCTTATCTTCACAAGATTTGTGTCATTGGTCCTTAGAGAGATTCACACCATGAGACATAGGTAAAAATCCTTTCTTGGACTCCTGCATGTTGAACAGCTTCAACACCTTCTCGATGTATGTACTGTGGGTCAAACCCAGCAACTTGAACGATCTATCTCTATAGATCTTAATACCAAGTATATAAGTCGCTTCACCCAAGTCCTTCATAGAAAAGCAGTTCCCTAGGTTGTTCTTAACAACTTTCAGGGCAGGAATGTCATTCCCAATCAACAGTATGTCATCTACATACAATATCAGGAAGACAACAACGCTCCCACTGATTCGCTTGTAAACACAAGGCTCATCTTCATTCATGATGAAACCAAACTCTTTGATTTTCTCATCAAAACGAAGATTCCAACTTCGAGAGGCATGCTTCAGTCCATAAATGGACCTATTCAGCTTGCATACTTTAGTGGCTTCATTTGGGGATACAAAACCCTCGGGTTGTGTCATGTACACTTCCTCAAGGAGGTTTCCATTAAGGAAAGCCATTTTATCATCCATCTGCCAGATCTTATAGTCATCATATGCAGTAATAGCAAGCAAGATCCTTATGGACTTTACCATGGAAACAGGGGAAAAGGTCTCATCATAGTCAATACCATGAATTTGCTTGAAACCCTTAGCCACCAGTCGCCCTTTGAATGTCTGTACATTCCCATCCATGTCGGTCTTCTTCTTGAAGACCCATTTGCACCCTATGGGTCGTACCCCTTCAAGTCGTTCCACCAAGTTCCAAACTTGGTTTGCCTACATGGAGTCCATTTCGGATTTCATAGCCTCAAGCCATTTGTCGGAGTCCGGTCCATTCATAGCCTCTTGGTAGGTTGCTGGTTCATCATCATGATCCATAAGCAACACATTACCTATTTGAGACATGAGAAATCCATATCTCTCAAGCTCAAATCTCGGTCTACCGGATCTACGTAGGACTTGTGTTTCTTGAGTAGGTTCTCTAGCTACAACTTCTTGTAGTCCTGTCTCAGAATCCAATTCCGGTTCATTCACTATCTGTGGTTCTTGAACTTCTTCAAGTTCTACCTTTTAAGTATTTCTTGATAAGAATTCTCTCTCCAAGAAGACGCCAGTCCTTGCGATAAACACTTTGCCCTCGGACGGTTGGTAAAAGTAGTACCCTTTCGTTTCCTTAGAATATCCCACCAGATAACATTTATCTGATTTGGGTTCTAGCTTGTCAGGCCTTTGACGTCGCACGTATGCCTCACAGCCCCAAATTTTAATGAACGACATACTAGGATGCTTCCAAGTCCATTTCTCTTATGGTGTCTTCAGAACCGTTTTCATTGGAGCGCGATTCAGTTTCATAGCAACAGTCTCTAAAGCAAAACCCCAAAAATAAACAGGCAAGTCTGCATGACTCATCATCGAACGTACCATGTCTAACAGAGTACGATTTCTCCTCTCAGACACACCATTATGTTGTGGTGTTCTAGGTGGAGTGAGCAGTGATACAATGCCACACTCTTTCTGTAACACCCCAAAATGTTGTAGGAGCGACGGGGATCGAATTTGGCCAAGACAGGTTTTTGGTGCTGGTGAGATGGGCCCCGACACGGGCGTGTTGGAGGCCGTGTCGGGCGTGTCGAGCTCGGGCCGTGTAGTCGACCAGTGCAGGTCGACGATGGGCGTGTGGTGGAACACGGCCTAGGACACGGGCGTGTCCCAGGCCGTGTCACACCTGGGCTGTGTGGTTGGGTACACGGGTAATGACACGGGCACGAACACGGGCGTGTCTAGATTGACACGGGCGTGTCCGATGCCGTGTCACCAAGCCGTGTACCTCTCTGACTGCGAAGTGTTGATAAATTGCACATGGGGGGCGTGACACGGGTCCCAACACGGGCGTGTCGCAGGCGACACGGGCGTGTCGGAGGCCGTGTCACATGCTGTGTGCTGGTTTTCAATTTGGGTCGAGACGATGAATGAGCTAAACGGCCAGGCACACGGCTGTGTGCCAACCCGTGTTCAGCCCAGATTTTATTATTTTGGATTTAATCCGGGCCGTTCGTTTCCTTGGCTTTGGATCCGACGGTGGGGGGCTGCTCCTGGGTGGTTATGGCCGGGAGTTAGAGAGAAGGGAGAGCAAGGAGGAAGGAGGAGTCCAAGATCCGGCCGCCGGGAGAGCTTCGGAGCTCCGAATCGCGATCCGAGTCCAGATCCGCGGAGGCGACGCCGTTGCGGTGCATTCCAACCGTGTAGTTTTCGATGGCGCCGCGGAAGAATGCAAGGGTAACGATTTCTCATCCTTGGGCATGTGAAGCCCTCTTTTCCTTTGCATAGGAAGCCCTCTCTCGCGAGTGAGCGAAGAGTTGGAGCTTTCCTTGGGGTAGATATGTGAAGTCCCCCTTGTGTAGAGTTCGTATGCGAAAACGGACGTATGCATTGTGTGTGAAGCCTATCCGGACATGTAGAGCCGGATCGGTGATGTTGCATTGCATATGAACCGGGAATACTCCGGGTGTTTGGGCGTTTTTCGGGTTTTCTACGTGGTAGATTGCATCAGGGAGCCTTGGAGATTAACACCAAGGTGACCCGGAAAACTGGGCAAAAGCGGGTTTTGCCAACACGGTGGGCGGGGGCCAATGTGAACATAACCGGGTTATGTGATTACTGTGGTGGAAACGGGACTCGGTGAGTCTTGGCCTGCGCATATGGCTTAAATTGTCGTTGCGGTGTGAGCACGGGTCAGGCGGAACCGTTCCCGGTCTATGTCGTTCGGTAGGACCGTTGGCATGGATGAGGGTCTTCGGCGGTCTATGGCTTAAATTGTCGTGACCAAGGCCAGGAAGGCAAAATGCTCATATGGATGACCGTCCAAGAGGCGGTGGTGGATTGGGAACGTCTATGGCTTGAATTGACGTGACGTTGGCCGGTTCGGCGAGAATGTGCCCTGAGTGCACGGGGTTGAAAGTGAGGGGATAAGTTGTAAACTACTCTAGAGGGGGGTGAATATAGTATTCAAATTTTATGAACAACTAGTCAGCTCCCTTGGAGTTTATTTGCGGAATAAATAATCTGATACTTGAACCCTAAGAGCCTAACACAGTGAAGTGCACAAGTGAGAGAGTTAACTGAAATTTCAGTTTAACTATAAGCCTATCACAGCAACTAGCAATCCTAGGTAGTTCTATAACAGCCACAGAATAAACAATTAAACAAGATAGCCAGAGACACAGGATATATAGTGGTTCCCTCTAAATAGGTACTCCACTCTTCTACCACCCTGGTAGGAATCCACTACAGGTTTTTGCTAAGGTGCCCTGCCACCAATGATCTGATTCAGGTAGATCAAACAGACCCTTTGAGCTTTTGATAAGGATGCTCAACCACAGGTTGTTGATAAGGTGCCCTGTCACCAATGTTCACTTTTGAAGAGGTGTGAACAAACTCTTTTACAAAGGGGTTGAGAGGGTTAGATTATCTTCTCTGTTGTAAATACAGATTAGAGAAGACTTGTGGATTCTCTAAAGAATCAAAGTCTCCCCCTGGCTCAGTGAAAGTCCAGGGAAAGCCTTTGCTTCAGGATGAAGGAGTTTCAGATATACTGAAACTAAATCCTCAGAGATCTGTAGACTGATTTTTATCAGGTCTTTAGATTCTGGAATAATTGAAGCAGAACTGGAGCTCTTTCTGAAGTCTTGAAAACTCTAAGCAGATGCTCAGGAGACTTGAGAATGAAAGTAATTGCTCTGGGCTTTTTCTTCAGGGGAGCTTTTCTTCTTCTTTTTGTGAGATGGTGAAGAGTTGCTCTGAGGATGCTTGAGAGAATGCAGCACTGAAAAAATCTCTCTGTATCTGTAACTTTGTTATTTTTCTGAGAAAAAAAATCTCTCTTAAATATGTCTTCTCATTTTTCCTTTGGAACGGCTCTATTGATTTGAATTCTCGAGCCCTGCAACAGATTATCTCAAAATAGAATATAGCAATAGGAATAGAATGACCTATTAGCTTACTGTCAGTCCCAATAAGGAATTAAATAAGTGGGAAAATATCTCAGTATAAAGACTTACCATTCTTGGAAATAGCAAACAGTGCCAACGGCTAGAATACAGCCTGGCAATATATTTTGTATAATAGGACAAAAATGCTTTATCAAAATACTGAATCCCGTGATTTAAGCTTGACATATTTGGTAATTAATTTATTTTGAATTTAAGCCATAAATCTGCAAAAACAACTTCAGAAAATTCTCTAACCACAAGCTAAAACACTTGGAAATAAACCAAGGAATAGAATGTATACAAAAAGATAAAGGCAGACAACAATCGTCGAACAGGGGTTCGATGATCGTCGACCTAGCTAACAGATCGTCGACTAAAAGCAGAAATCTGTCGAAACAGAAATCGTCGAACAGAAATCGTCGACCAGCTCAAGATATCGTCGACTAAAGCAGAAAATCTGTTTAAACAAAAATCGTCGAACATCTCATGATGTCGACGACTAAGGCAAAAATCTGTCGAGACAGATATCGTCGAACATCTCATGATGTCGACGACTAAGGCAGAAATCTGTCGAGACAGAAATCGTGAAGCAAGAACACGATCGTTGAACTACTGATGGCAGATCGTCGACCAACCTTCAGAGCATAATAAACTTGCTCTGAGATCGTCAACCATCGGTCGACGATAATTGTCTTGACTTCAACGATTCTATAGCCCTGCTATCGTCGACCAATGATCGACGATCGCGAGGCCTCATTCGACGATGGTCGAACGAAAAATGCCTTAACCAAAAATACATCTAGAACTTCTAGCCTAAGCTCTAGGTCAGTTATAAACTGTCCTAGGGAAACTGAACAAGGCCTAATCATGATCATATATAGTTATATGGATCAAGAGGGGCTGGAAAGGGATTACATAAGCCAAATCACATCTAGGGTACCAACAATCTCCCCCTATTTGGGTTATGTTATCCAATCCGATCTAAAAACTAATGCACACAATAACAAAAGCAGAGATTAACCAAAAATTTAAATCACAGGCAATCCACAGAAAAACATAAAAACATAAATCAGCAGAACTATAAAGTATCAAGCAGATTTATCAGAGGTTTTAGCATCAGATGAGTTCTTAGGGATTACAGCTGGTTTGAAAATAATTTCTCTATTTGGATTTGCTGCTTGTCTTTTGGATAGCATTAGGTCATGTTCACCAATAATTTTCTTTTCAGCATAGCTTGGCAGAACTGCAGCAGGGTGCAACTTCATGTATTCTTTAGTATTAAAAATTTCAGAGTTGACTTGAATTTTGCTGAGTTCCTTTTCTCTGAATTCAGACATAGTTGTATATGCTGTAGGGTCTAGTCCTTGAGCTTTGGCTCTCTCCATCATGCTTAGTGCAATAGATTCCTTAAATCTTGCCATAGAGGCAATTCTTTCAGTTTCAGTCATATCTGATGGAGAGGGTGGTCTGTCAGTATTAGCTTGAGCTGCAATCTCCATGTTCCTTTGAAGAGCTATGGCTAATTTTCTTGAGCCAAGAGGAATCTGTGCAACCTTCTTAGGATTAGTTTCAGCATATAGAGATCTTGGAGGTGCAAGTTCAATGAACTTCTTGTGGGATTTCTCTGAATAGACCACTCTTTTTCCTTTTGTTTCAACTATCTCAGAAGCAGCAGGTTTCCTTGATGTGGAGGATGGACCTCTCCTGGGAGGAGAAGGTTTCCATTCTGGAACTTTCTTTTTAGGAGAAGGAGGAGGAGAGAAAGTAGGTTGCTGAAATGCCATCTCCTTTATTTGTTCCATGGGAGCATTTTCATTTCTTTTCCTTCCTTGTCCTGATACATCTTGGCCTCCCTGGCTTTGGTTACTCCTTCTCTGGTAGGACTGAAAGGTGTTAGAACTGGCTGATTTTGCAGATGGGGAAGAAGAGAGACTTCCAGAGGCTCCAGCACCAGGAGGTGGAGGAGGACCTCTGGGGGGAATTTCTGAATTGGAGTGTCATATCTTTTTGTTCTCTTCTTCTCTCTTGTCTGATTCTTTGAGAGTCTCATCCATGGTTGAAATTCTTTGCTCTTGGGATCAATTCCCTTCAGAATGAAATAGGGAACATCCTTGTCTGGATTAGCAGTAGGAGGAGCAGATGCTTTTCTTTTCTTGGATACAGCCTTTTTCTTCTTCTGGGTGCTATCAGAATCCTCAGAATCATCATCATCAGAGGAGTGGGATGAGGTTCTGCCAACATAATCATCAAAGTCTTGTTCTGAGATATCCTTGGCAGCTATAGCATTTTCAGCCTTTTCTTTCTCCTGCTTCTCTCTATCTTCTTTTTCTCTTGCTTCCTTAATGGCATCTTGCTCAAGGAGGGCATCAAGGTCAACATTTTGAGATCTCTTCCAGAGTTCTGATTCAGGATACAAGTCAGGAACTATCCTGGGGACCAGTTCTGTAATAGAAGGAATGGATAGAGGATAGGTAAGGATAGGTGGAGAAAAAATGACTGTATCTGCAGGGGCAGATGCTTTTCCTAGAGAGATGGCTAGGGAAACCATATGAGATTTAGCCAACTCTTCAATGTACTCAGAGGCAATATTCTCAGCCATAAAGGCTATATATTGTTCAAGGTTTAGAGTACCTGAGCTTGATTCCTTTTCAGTCATCTTGGAGGCATTCTCTGCTAAGTCTTGCACAGCCTCAGCTTCTCCAGCAGCAGCATCAGCATTCTCAAGTTGTTGAACCACTACTTCTAAGTCAGTAGTGTTCATTGGAACTTTTTCACACAAGTCCATGAGGACTTCCTCATTATCTCTCTCAGAGACTTCTTCATCAGAAGCTAGATTCACTAGGGAGTGAATGTCTTTGTTAGATAAGATATCAATTTAAAGTCCTGATTATAACCTTTAGAGGAAGTGTTTTACCTTCTGGTTGCTCTGGATCTTTCATCAGAGACTCTTTCTCTGGAATAGCTTCCTTTAGAAGCTCTTGAGGTTCTTCTACAGTTGCTGAAAGGGGAAGGGAAGAATTGTCCTGAAGGGTCAAAGCATCACCTGAGACCACTTCAACAGACATCTCCCCCTGCATGACTTCAGTGGGTACTGGAGTCATGCATCTTACTGAAGAGGGCTCAGCAGAGGGTGGAAGTGATTTGATTGCTTTAGTAAGGGCATTGATGGATGCAATGAGAGGGACATTGGCAGCCTCAATCATGTTTTGGATGGATGGAGTGATGAGCTTCACAATGTGGGCAAGTAATTCAGGGGTGATCTGAAATGCTGAGGGTGTGGAGGTGGATGGATGACTGTGGGATGCAAATTGAGGTGGTGATGGAATGGAAGCAGTATGATCTGCCACATGATCAAATGAATCATGTGGAGATGGGTGATTATCAACATGAGTGTGGGATTCATGTTGAGAGAGGTGTGTGAGGATGGTAGCAGCATGTAGGGATTCATGTTATGGCGGCACTGCAGGTTGTGTGGAGGGTAATGCATGAGATGAGGATGCAGGGGTAAAGAGGGAGGATGGAGGGATTACTGAGCCTTCCCCAGCAAGCTGGAGAGTGGCTGAATCAGCCCTTGTGTCTGATGGAGGGTTAGGATCAACCCTGACGGTCTTCTGGATGACTCTCTGGGATTTCTTGAACAGAGAGGGGTCCAACCTCTTGCTGGCGTTGACTGCAGAGGGTGCAGAAACAAGCAGCAGGGGTGCTTTCACATACAGAAACACACCCAACACCCTGGCAAGGTTTACTTCTTTCTTGTTGTTCTTTCTCGTTATCAGTTCAAACAGAACTTTCCCCAGGCTATCTGCGTCTTATTCACCAAGGCTGACATTTATGCAAATTGTTGCCTGTTGATGTTGTCGTGAGCAGAGTGTTTTCCCAAAACGACCTTGCCCACCAGGTCTGCCAGAAACTTATACTCTGGAGACAGATTTATCTTCAGCAGCTTAGCTGGAATACCCTCAGCATGGCCCATCACAATTAGCATGCGGCCAATTCCTCTGTATTTTGCTCATAGTCCTCAGTACCGGTTGGTAGTCCAAACAGCTCAGTCAGAACTTCAGGAGTCAGAATGACCTCCTCTCCATTTATCTTTCCAGTCATGGCTTCGTCGCTGGAGGACGAAGTATATACCCATTCTCGAATCTCTGGTATATGAATCTTCGGTGAGAATGACATAAGTCTCTTTAGGCCTTGATCTTCACACAGCTGCAGAATGTCTTGGATGGGTTGATCACATCGACTGAAGGAATCGAAGTCGACACAGAATCCAGTGTCGAACTTCATCCCGAAGAGAACTGCTGAAGGAATCACCATTGGATTGAAGAGAGAATGGAGAATCGAGATGCAAGGCAGGGGAGAAGAGAATCGCGCGGGATTAGAGTTCGAGAGCGAGTTCTAAGCCAGAAGATGGAATATGAAAAGACGGAGCGGAAGAACGACGATCTCCAGACCTAAATCGACTATCAGATATAAATCTGCGATCGTCGAACCCGGAACAAAATCGGTCGTCGAACAATGACCGACGATAGTCAATATTTGACTAATCGTTAAACATCGACCGACTACAAGCAATCACCACGATCGTCGATCAATATATGTTGGTCGACGATTCTCCACACAGCATAGAAAATCTGTCGTCGACCATTGGTCGACGATAGATACCTAAGGAGAGATCGTTGACCAGTTGGTCGACGATTTCTGCCTTACTACAAAAACGATCTGTCGTTGACCATTGGTCGACGATAGATACCTAACCTGGTCGAAGATCGTCGAGCAGTCGTTCGACGATTTTAGACAGAAAACAAATCTATCCAAATTTTCACTACTCTGAACCATTAATCATACCAAGCTGGTTCAGGAAGAACAAATGCCTTTGTTCATCAAGGGGCTTAGTGAAAATATCTCCTCTCTGCAGGTCTGTGGATATAAATTCCATTTTTATCTTGTTCTTTTCCACATTATCTCTCAGAAAATGATGTCTAATCTCAATGTGCTTGGTCCTGGAATGGTGCACAGGATTTTGAGCAATTGATATTGCACTGGTACTGTCACACAGAATTTTTGTTTTTGAGTGTGTGTACCCATAATCCACTAGCTGATTTTGAATCCACAGGATCTGTGAACAACAACTAGCTGCTGCTATATATTCAGCCTCAGCAGTTGAAGTAGACACAGATGCCTGTTTCTTACAAAACCAAGAGACAAGTCTCTCTCCCAGGAACTGACAGGTCCCTGAGGTACTTTTCCTGTCAACTCTACAACCAGCATAATCAGCATCTGAATATCCAATTAATTCAAATCCTGACTCAGCTGGGTACCACAGTCCTAAGTTAGGGCATCCCTTAAGGTATCTCAAGATCCTCTTGAGAAGAGTTAAGTGAGATTCCTTTGGGTTGACCTGAAACCTAGCACATAGGCATGTAGCAAACATTATGTCAGGCCTACTTGCAGTCAAATACAGCAGGGAACCAACAATGGCTCTATAGTTCTTTTGATCAACAGACTTGCCATTGACATCAGAATCAATAACTGCATTTGAGGCCATAGGTGTGCTCATTGATGAAGCATCAGACATTCCAAATCTTTTAACCAGCTCTCTGGCATATTTTGATTGAGAAATGAAGATACCATCAACACACTGTTTCACTTGGAGACCAAGGAAATAGGATAACTCACCCATGCTGCTCATCTCAAACTTGGAGTGCATTAGTTCAGAGAACCTCTTGCATAGTTTGGGATCAGTGGAGCCAAATATAATGTCATCTACATAGATTTGAACTAACAGTTGTGAGTCCTTATGATGTCTAATAAATAGGGTTCTATCTACTACACCTCTCACAAACTTTTGTTCTAGAAGGAAATTTGCTAATGTCTCATACCAAGCTCTAGGAGCTTGCTTAAGTCCATATAGAGCCTTTTGGAGTTTGAACACATGAGTGGGTAAGGTTGATGAAACAAACCCTGGTGGTTGTTCAACAAACACTTCTTCCTTTAAATCTCCATTGAGGAAGGCACTCTTCACATCCATTTAGAAGACCTTAAATCTCTTATAGGCAACATAGGCTAGGAAAATCCTAATGGCTTCTAGTCTAGCTACAGGGGCAAAAGTCTGATCATAATCTATGCCTTCCTCCTGTCTATAGCCTTGAGCTACTAGCCTAGCCTTATTCCTAACTACTATGCCTTGGGCATCAAGCTTGTTTCTAAACACCCACTTGGTGCCTATGATCAGTTGGCCTCTTGATCTTGGAACCAAAGTCCAAACTTTACATCTTTCAAACTGGTTAAGTTCCTCTTGCATGGCTATAATCCAGTGTGGATCAAGCTCAGCATCTTTAATGGTT
Source organism: Platanthera zijinensis (assembly GCA_039513925.1). Classification (NCBI taxonomy): domain Eukaryota; kingdom Viridiplantae; phylum Streptophyta; class Magnoliopsida; order Asparagales; family Orchidaceae; genus Platanthera; species Platanthera zijinensis. The sequence goes on from CM077082.1 coordinate 188,806,009, forward strand.
AGGGGCTCAACCTGAGAAAGGAAACAAGCAAACATCACATCTTTGTTGAGTTGATGTCTTGTCTGGACTCCTACTGAAATGTCTCCAATCACTTGAGATACAGGGTGATCTCTAAGTGTGACAAGATTAGTAGGTTCAACAATGATCTGATCTTCAACATGTTCAAGATTTAATTCCTCATGTGGAATTTGATCAACTGTTGGAGCAGGTGCTTTAACTTCTAAAAGTTCTACATCAGATTCAGAATCTGAAGAAGCAACCTGAGGAGTTTGTTGGGGATGATTCTCCTGTGTGAGTCTCAAACCTTCCAAATCCTTACTTACTCCTAGGACTTGCACTGTACTATTAGAGGAAGAGTCCTTCTCCTTATAATACATGACTGTCTCATCAAAAGAGACATGTGCAGACTCTTCTATCTTAAGAGAGGATATATTAAGGACCCTATAGGCTTTGCTTACTTGAGAGTATCCTAGAAAAACTCCCATTGAAGCTTTTGCCTCAAATTTTCTAAGGTATTCTTTGTTATTGTTATGAACAAAAGCAACACAGCCAAATACTCTAAAATAGTCTATTTTAGGTTTCACTTGCTTAAGTAACTCATAGGGAGTCTTACCCTTAAGTTTATGTATCAGACTTCTGTTCAATACATAGTTAGCTGTGCTAACTGCTTCAGCCCAAAAGGACAGAGGCATGTTAGCATCTGCCAACAATGTACTTGCAGCTTCAATTAGGGTTCTGTTTTTCCTTTCAACTACCCCATTTTGTTGACGAGTTCTAGGAGCAGAGAAGCTATGTTTGATACCTTCCTTCTCACAGAATTCTTGCATAAGAAGAGACTCAAAATCAGTACCATGATCACTTCTGATCAAGGCAATCTGAGTAGAATACTCACTCTGTATACACTTTAGAAAATCTGTAAAAACCTTGAAGTTATCAGCCTTAGTTCTCAAGAAGAATACCCAAGTGAACCTAGAGAAGTCATCTACAATTACTAGAGTGTAAGACTTTCCTCCAAGACTCTATACAGCAATAGGACCAAATAAATCCAAATGTAGCAAGTACAGAATCCTGGGAGAATAACTTTTATTAACTGATTTAAAGCTATTTCTTGTTTGCTTACCTAATTGACAAGCTTTGCAAAGGCCTTCCTTCTTGTAGGGGCAAGAAGGTAAGCCTCTTACAAGATTGTATTTAGCCAACCTAGAAATGTTTTTCAAATTTACATGACTAAGTCTCTTATGCCAAAGGGTATTATTACTGGTTACTTCATTAAATAAGCATATTTCAGATTTGGATGAGTTAAAATCTACAACATAAACATTACCAATTCTAATACCTACTAACACAACAGTATTATTTAAAGCAATATTACAAGCAGTGTCAGTAAACCATACCTTGTACCCAGCATCACACATTTGGCTTACAGAGATTAGGTTGTGCTTTAGTCCTGAGACATAAGCAACCTTCTTGAATGTTACAACTCCTATGGTGAAGCTGCCATACCCTTCAGTCTGTCCACAGCTGGAATCCCCAAATACAACTTTTGGTCCCAGCTTGGCTTTGAACCCTGACAGATTCTTCTTCTTTCCCGTCATATGCTTTGAGCATCCACTATCCAGATACCATTTGTCATGTATGACTGGATAGGTCTTCACCTGCAGAGAGAATAGTTATACATTGTGGACCCAGGTTACCTTGGGTCCAGTATTCTTCACAAAAGAAAAACTAGATATAAAAGATTTTGCAGGCTTAGATTTATATCCTAAAGGGTGTGATCTCTTAGGTGGGATAATCCATTCAGTTGAAGGATTAAACAATCTAGGGTAGTGATTGGGATTTGCAATTTTGGAAGTTTGAAATTTATTTTCCAGCTTAAGTCCAGATCGTCGATCCACGGTCGACGATCGCAAGCCATATCGTCGATCATTTGTAGTAGTGCTATGTTCTGGATTCCACGATCGTCGATCACTGGTCGATGACTCAAGATGAGATCGTCGATCACTGTTCGACGACTCAAGATGAGATCGTCGATCTCCTGCACCAAAGATATCATACTTGGTGAAGATGTTCAGCGATCGTCGATAGACGTTCGACGATTGGTTTGACGATCGTCGATTAATGTTCGACGATTTTTGTAAAGCTAGAAATTTTTTCTTCCTGTTCTCTTTCTTAATCTTATTCTGAATTTTCTTACATTTTTCAATTTCCTCAGTATTCTTTATTCCTGATTCAGAAATAAATTTTACTGGAGTGCTAAATCTCTCCTTTGTGAGGAGGATGGGTTCACTAGATGTAGCACCTAAGACTAGTTTATCATTACCAACCCTAGTGTTTGTTATACTGGTTATTTCAGATAATTTAAGGCTTCTGCCATTTAATTGTTCTTCTAACCTCTTAGATTTAGCTAGTTCTAATTTTAGGAATGTTACTTCTCCTCTTATGCTTTCTAATTCTTTTTCTAATCTGATTATTTCAGTACCTTCCATGTCTAGTTCCATTATCTTTGATCTAAGTGACTTGATTTCTTTTTCAGATAACAGTAGATCTAAACATAGAGTTTTAAATTTTAATTTGAACTCAGGAGATGAAAAATCAAATGAGTTGATTACCTGGTCTTCCATAGGAAGATCTTCTTCATTGTCTCCTTCTTCTTCAGAATTCTCTGCAGCTAACAAAGAACTGCAGGCATTGATAGCCATGAGGCAGACCTCTTTGGCTTTCTTCTCTTCTTCTCCTTCTGAATCACTGGAGCTAGAGGAGCAGGTATCCTCTTCTGTTTCACTCCAGGTAGCAGCCACAAATCCCTTGTCCTTCTTCTTGTATTTGTGTGAGGAGGACTTGGAGTGGTGCTTCCTGTACTCTTTCTCATGTTTGTTCTCCTTGTGTTTCTTCTCTGGACAATCTGGAGCAATGTGTCTAGGCTTGCTGCAAACATAACAGATGATTTCTTTAGATGGAGTCTTGTCATACCTTGGTTTGTCCTCATACTTGGAGGACTTCTTTCTGAGGTCTCTTCTTCCCATGTTGAAGAACCTCTTGGCAATGAGTGCCAGTAACTCCTCATTTGATTGACTTCCTTCAGAAGTCTCAGCAGCCTTAAGAGCTAGAGAGTGCTCTTTCTTTGTAGGTGTAGGAGTTTTTACTTCAGTTGCAGCAGCTCTGCTCTTTAAAGTTTGCTCATATGACTTGAGCTTTCCCAACAGAGCTTCTGTGGAGAGTTCCACAGTGTTTCTTCCATCCTTGATGGGCCATATCCTTGAGTCCCAAGAGATGGGAAGGCACATCAGGATCTTGTCATTGACTTCTGACAAAGTTATCTCCTTGTCCAAAGACCTCAGTTCACCTATTATTGAACTGAGTCTTGTGTACATTGAGTCAATGTCTTCAGCATCATCCTTCTTGAAATTTTCATACTGAGAGGTGAGGTTGGATCTCCTGTCCTTCCTCTCATCAGCTGAGCCAGCAACTATGTGGTTGAGGGAATCCCACATAGCTTTGGCTGAGGTACATTCAGCAAGCTTCTGGAATATTTCATCAGACATTGTCTGAGCTAGGATATTCATTGCTTTTGCATCAGCTGCTTTTGCCTTCTTGTAGCTTTCATTGTAATCAGGAGGTGGCACAGCACTGAGATCAGCAGATGTGATAGAAGCAGCAGCAGGCCTAGCAGGTGGTCCTGTCAAAATAGAAGAAAAGATATCTTCATCAATAGAATTCATGTAGAGTCTTATCCTGGCCTTCCATATGCCAAACTTGGACAAGTTGCATACAGGAGGTCTGGTGCTTGCATAATCCTTAGACTGGGCCCTGTGTGAAAGTGTTTGTGAATGGTATCAGGAAACAACTTATCACTGGATCTTTTAACTCAGGTGTTAGCCTGTATGAACAGCTAACCTCCCTCTGATACCAATTGAAAGTGAGGGGATAAGTTGTAAACTACTCTAGAGGGGGGGGGGGGTGAATAGAGTATTCAAATTTTATGAACAACTAGTCAGCTCCCTTGGAGTTTATTTGCGGAATAAATAATCTGATACTTGAACCCTAAGAGCCTAACACAGTGAAGTGCACAAGTGAGAGAGTTAACTGAAATTTCAGTTTAACTATAAGCCTATCACAGCAACTAGCAATCCTAGGTAGTTCTATTACAGCCACAGAATAAACAATTAAACAAGATAGCCAGAGACACAGGATATATAGTGGTTCCCTCTAAATAGGTACTCCACTCTTCTACCACCCTGGTAGGAATCCACTACAGGTTTTTGCTAAGGTGCCCTTCCACCAATGATCTGATTCAGGTAGATCAAACAGACCCTTTGAGCTTTTGATAAGGATGCTCAACCACAGGTTGTTGATAAGGTGCCCTGTCACCAATGTTCACTTTTGAAGAGGTGTGAACAAACTCTTTTACAAAGGGGTTGAGAGGGTTAGATTATCTTCTCTGTTGTAAATACAGATTAGAGAAGACTTGTGGATTCTCTAAAGAATCAAAGTCTCCCCCTGGCTCAGTGAAAGTCCAGGGAAAGCCTTTGCTTCAGGATGAAGGAGTTTCAGATATACTGAAACTAAATCCTCAGAGATCTGTAGACTGATTTTTATCAGGTCTTCAGATTCTGGAATAATTGAAGCAGAACTGGAGCTCTTTCTGAAGTCTTGAAAACTCTAAGCAGATGCTCAGGAGACTTGAGAATGAAAGTAATTGCTCTGGGCTTTTTCTTCAGGGGAGCTTTTCTTCTTCTTTTTGTGAGATGGTGAAGAGTTGCTCTGAGGATGCTTGAGAGAATGCAGCACTGAAAAAATCTCTCTATATCTGTAACTTTGTTATTTTTCTGAGAAAAAAAATCTCTCTTAAATATGTCTTCTCATTTTTCCTTTGGAACGGCTCTATTGATTTGAATTCTCGAGCCCTGCAACAGATTATCTCAAAATAGAATATAGCAATAGGAATAGAATGACCTATTAGCTTACTGTCAGTCCCAATAAGGAATTAAATAAGTGGGAAAATATCTCAGTATAAAGACTTACCATTCTTGGAAATAGCAAACAGTGCCAACGGCTAGAATACAGCCTGGCAATATATTTTGTATAATAGGACAAAAATGCTTTATCAAAATACTGAATCCCGTGATTTAAGCTTGACATATTTGGTAATTAATTTATTTTGAATTTAAGCCATAAATCTGCAAAAACAACTTCAGAAAATTCTCTAACCACAAGCTAAAACACTTGGAAATAAACCAAGGAATAGAATGAATACAAAAAGATAAAGGCAGACAACAATCGTCGAACAGGGGTTCGATGATCGTCGACCTAGCTAACAGATCGTCGACTAAAAGCAGAAATCTGTCGAAACCGAAATCGTCGAACAGAAATCGTCGACCAGCTCAAGATATCGTCGACTAAAGCAGAAAATCTGTTTAAACAGAAATCGTCGAACATCTCATGATGTCGACGACTAAGGCAAAAATCTGTCGAGACAGATATCGTCGAACATCTCATGATGTCGACGACTAAGGCAGAAATCTGTCGAGACAGAAATCGTGAAGCAAGAACACGATCGTTGAACTGCTGATGGCAGATTGTCGACCAACCTTCAGAGCATAATAAACTTGCTCTGAGATCGTCAACCATCGGTCGACGATAATTGTCTTGACTTCAACAATTCTATAGCCCTGCTATCGTCGACCAATGATCGACGATCGCGAGGCCTCGTTCGACGATGGTCGAACGGAAAATGCCTTAACCAAAAATACATCTAGAACTTCTAGCCTAAGCTCTAGGTCAGTTATAAACTGTCCTAGGGAAACTGAACAAGGCCTAATCATGATCATATATAGTTATATGGATCAAGAGGGGCTGGAAAGGGATTACATAAGCCAAATCACATCTAGGGTACCAACAGGGGTGTGTGGCCGTGCGAGCCTACGCCTGTGGTGAAGTGCAAATACTTTATATAACTGCCTATGCTAATAAAGTACAGGGAAAGAGCATTGCCGCCCCAAGTGTGGGGGCGGGATCATTATAATTTGGTCAGCATTGCTGACCGTTGCTTTTGTTTGCCACCGGGCGGTGGTATGTGCTTGCAGGTGCTGCGGAGCCGAGCGGAAAATATCGGGCTAAAGCCCATGTTGCGGTGCTGGCCCTCGAAGGCCTAACCCTTTTTATGCTTTCAGTTTATTTCATGTATGGCCGGCCTGCGAGCCGAAGTATGTAAGACATATTTTGTTAAGCAAACCTTGTAAGGCCTTAAGGCCGGTACTTTTGTATTTTCATTCCTATTGTTACTTCTGTAGTGGACATTCCTGCTTGGCAGGGTTCTTGAATTTGTGCAACTTAATAATTTGCTTCCGCTAGAATGACTCTGTGTAGGACGTTGGTGATTAGTTGTATGGTTTCAACGCGTAACCAACCGGTCTGTCTGTAGTATATGGCGTCAGGCCCTGGCCGGACCTACTGCTCTATGCTATGCGACGGATAGGGGTGTTACAAATTGGTATCAGACTACTGGTTTCGGTCAAGCTTAAATGAATTCTTGGACGAATTCACTTTAAGGGGTGGTGAGCACATGTGTGCGTCATCGTTATAACATGAAAAGAACCCATGAATGTCCACTTAGGAATGAAAATATACATGTTTGAGGAACCTGCGTGTTCCTATAATTGCTGTTTGCAGTAATTTTTGGTCACTTATCGGTGATCTGCACGATTTTAGGTGACCAGAAGTGGTGCTGGGCGGTCTGAACGGCCTGGTTCTGAGGCGAGCAGTGCGCCAAGCGATGCGCCTGCAACACCTTTGTCTGCTGAGACCATTAGGTTGGTGGCAGAAGCGGTTATGGCAATGATCAATGCGCATCCTGCAAGGCAGGTGCAGCAGCCTACTCCTGCTGTGGAGCAAGTACCGCTTTAGACGGCAGAGCAAAGGAGGGTTGAGCAAGTAGTTTTGGAGCCAGAGTTGCCTCGGAGAGCAACTGAAAGACAACTGAAGCATGTGATGGGTTTTCATCCACCGGTATTCACGGGGGCAGAAACCCCGACCCAAGCAGAGGATTGGCTCTCAAGGGTCAACAGGGTGATGAATGCGACGGAAACGGAAGAGTGGCAGAAGACCACTATAGCGACGTTCCTTTTGGATGGGGACGCAAGACTGTGGTGGGAAGGCCTAGAGCTAAATCAATTGCGGGGATGGCCGTTGGCCGAAGTTTCGATGGAGGAGTTTGCGAGACTATTCATGGCTCGATACCTCCCCTCGGCGCAGAGAATTGCGCTAGAAAGCGAATTTCAGAAGTTGGTACAAGGGGATAGCACCGTTGATGAGTACCTCCACGAGTTTACTCGGTTGGGGAGATATGTCGGCGCTACCTTCGCAAACGAGGAGCACAAGACGAGCCGCTTCTATGAAGCGCTAAGAGATGATTTAAGGTTGCTACTATCGGGGCCCAAGGCGCAGGGTTTCATGACCCTGGTCAGTTCGGCCCGGTCCTTGGAGAAGGACATGAAGAATGTCCAAGCGAAGAAGGAATCCGGTAGTAAGAAAGCGGAGTTCAAGGCGCCGACTACGTAGAAGTCGGGCTACCGCAGATTCTATAAGAAAGCTAAGACGTCGGGTCCAGCTGCTTTAGGTGCCTCGGGGGCAACTACCAATCGAACCTCAGGCGCTTGTTTCACGTGCGGAAAGACGGGGCACTTTGACCGTGATTGCTAGAGTGGACGCTCAAAGTCCGAAAGGAAACAAGGAGCTACATACGAGGAGAAGGGCAAAGCGGTGGAGTCGACTGCATCCCACTATGCTCCGACTCAGCCTAGAGTCTATAACTTGGGCCAGCAGGAGGCCATCAAACAAGCTGACGTGGTGACAGGTACGAGTTAATTTATAGCAAATTAGCTTTAATACCGTTATCTATTGCTTGTTAGCCTAATATTGTTTGTATAGGCTTTGTTGTGATTAGTGATAGTCCGGCACGGGCACTGTTCGACACGGGAGCCTCACATTCCTTCTTGTCCGAAAGTTTCATATCGCGCATCGGAGTCCCTTCTTCGATGGCGAAGGACAAGTTGGATGTGCTGCTACCGAATGGGTGCTCGATGCGTGCGGACAGGGTGTGCGCCATAAAGGTTCACATTGGGAGCCGAGAGTTCGACTTGCTAGCGTCATTGCTGCCGCTATTAGAGTTCGACGTTATATTTGGAATTGATTGGCTGTCAGAGCAGAAATCTTGGATTGACTGTGACCGGAAGGAGGTCAAGCTGGGTGTAGGGCGGGAGACTACATTCGAGGGGCTAAAGGGGTCGAGCAAGACACTGATCTCTGCTCTTCAGGTGGTGAAGGCGGTTCGTGCTGGTGCAGAGCTGTTCTTCGCAATAGTGGGGGCTGTAGAGCCGAAGTCCACTTTAGATGAGATCCCCGTGGTATGCGAGTACCCAGATGTGTTCCCGGATAGCCTTCCTAGAGCCCCACCGCCGCGAGATATTGATTTCACCATCGAGCTCGTGTCGGGGGCCAAACCGGTGTCACGTGCTCCGTATAGGTTGGCGCCTAAAGAGATGGCAGAGTTGAAAGTTCAGCTAGAGGAGCTGATGGAGCAAGGGTATGTGCATCCAAGCTCGTCGCCTTGGAGCGCACTGGTCCTCTTCGTTAAGAAGAAGGACGGAAGTATGCGGCTGTGTATCGACTACAGAGAGTTGAACAAGCTGACGGAGAAGAATAAGTACCCGATCCTGAGGATTGATGATCTCTTTGATCAGTTAATCGGATCGTCGGTATACTCCAAGTTGGACTTGAAGTCGGGGTACTATCAGCTAAGGAGCAGGGAGTGCGATATCCCGAAGACGGCGTTCAGTACGAGGTATGGGCATTTCGAGTTCACGGTCATGCCATTTGGACTGACGAATGCGCCATCGGTATTTATGGATCTGATGAACAGGACGTTCAGAGATTACCTGGACCGCTTTGTGATCGTCTTTATTGATGATATTCTAGTGTACTCGCAGTGCGAAGAAGATCACTTCAAGCACTTGCATCTAGTGTTGGAGACTCTGAGGAGGAATGAGCTTTACGCAAAGTTCTCCAAGTGCGAGTTCTGGCTACCCTCGGTAGCGTTCCTTGGTCATATAGTGAGTGGGGAAGGTATAGCGGTGGATCCGGCGAAGATTGTTGCGATACGGGAGTGGCCTGCATTGTCTTCTGTCGCGGAAGTCCGTTGTTTTCTCGGGCTTGCCGGATATTACAGGCGCTTCGTAGAGAACTTCTCGCGGGTAGCGTTACCTCTCACGAAGTTGACAAGGAAGGATCAGAAATTCTTGTGGATGCAAGAGTGCGTGCAAGCTTTTGAGGAGCTGAAGAGACGGTTGACCACGGTGCCAGTGCTTAGTTCGCCGAGTGGGACCGAGGGCTTCGAGGTGTATAGCGACGCTTCGGGTAGTGGCTTGGGCTGCGTGTTGTTGCAGCATGGGAGCATGATAGCGTATGGATCGCGTCAGTTGAAGGTGCATGAAAGGAATTATCCGGTGCACGACTTGGAGTTGGCGGCCGTGATTTTTGCACTCAAGTTGTGGATACACTACCTTTACGGCGTAAGGGTCGATATATACACCGATTACAAGAGCCTAAAATACTTGTTGGATCAGAAGGACCTTAATATGGGCAGAGGAGGTGGATGGAGTTCCTGGGGGACTACACCTTCAAAATACATTATATACCCGGGAAGGGCAACGCAGTTGCGGATGCGCTGAGCCGCAGGGCTCCCGCCCGAGCCAACTGGTTGTCGGTGCATGATGAGCGGCTAGTACGAGAGTTGGAGGAGCTTGAGATCTGTTGCGTTGACAAGCAGACGAGCGCCAAAGCAATGTTAAGCTGGACAGAGATGCAGTATGACCTGGCTGACCGGGTTCGGCAGGCATTGGAGTTAGATGACTCCATGAAGGAGCTTTTGGAGGCCGCTCAGGATGGGTAAAATTCCTAGTTCTCAGTGGAAGATGGTTTATTAAGGAAGGATCATCGGTTGTGCGTCCCGAGTGGGGGTAACCTCCGGGCGGAGTTGATGTACGAGGCTCATCATACCAAGTACTCAATCCACCCAGGAAGCACGAAGATGTATAGTGACCTCAAAAAGTTGTTTTGGTGGCCGGGGCTCAAGAAAGATGTGGCGTTGTACGTGGCTAAATGCCAAACGTGCGCCTTGGTGAAGGCGGATTGCCAAAAGTCAGAAGGATTTCTGAATTCCTTGCCTATACCGGAGTGGAAATTCGACGATATATCTATGGACTTTGTGCACGGGTTGCCAAGGTTGCAGAAGGGGAACGACGCCATCTGGGTGATCGTAGATTGGCTAAATAAGGTGTTGCATTTCATTCCGCATAGGAAGGATGACTCGGTGGAAAAGTTGGCGAAGCTATACATGGACAACATTGTTAGGCTGCATGGTGTGCCCCGTAGCATTGTGAGTGATCGCGATGGGCGGTTCACGTCAAATGATTGGAGGTTGGTGCAGCAGATGCTGAGAACAAAGTTAAAGTTCAGCACAGCCTTCCATCCGCAGACGCATGGGCAGACCGAGAGAGTTAATAGAATAATGGAGGACATGCTCCGCATGTGTGTTCTAGACTTCGGGAAGCATTGGGAGGACCAACTGTATTTGGTGGAGTTCGCGTACAACAACAGCTATCAGGCGAGTATTCAAATGGCGCCGTTCGAGGCCCAATATGATAGGAAGTGTTGCACGCCGTTATCGTGGCTTGAAACGGGTGAGGCAAGGTTGTACAAGAAGCAGGAGGTGGAGAATGCTACCTCGTTGGTGCGGATCATTCGGGAGCGCTTGTTGATCGCTCAGGACCGGCAGGCGAAGTATTACAATGCCAAGCACCGGAACGTGGAGTTCGCGGTGGGCGATTGGGTATACCTGAAAGTGAAGCCGTTCAAGGGGGTTTCGCGGGTGAGACGCTTGAAGAAGCTGAGCCCAAGATACCTTGGACCTTTTGAGGTTCTGGAGCGAGTCGGCGAAGCGGCATACCGTTTGAGGCTATCAGTGGAGTTGAGTGGATTACATGATGTGTTCCACATTTCTGTGTTGCGGAAGGCGGTGCAAGAGCCTTCGCAGGTGATCGCGGTTGATCAAGTGTCGGTGGACGAAGGGTTGACGACTAGGGTCAAGCCCATTCGTATTGAAGATGTTGAGGTCAAGAGGCTTCGTAACAAGGAGATCCGGATGGTTAAGGTCCGGTGGGATAATTGCGGGCGTGAGGAGCTCTCTTGGGAACGGGAGCAGACTATGCTCGAGGAGTACCCGTAATTGTTCCGCTCAGGTACTGTTTTACGTTAAGTCCTGTTTTCCTTTATTAATTTCGTGGGCGAAATTCTTTAAGGGGGGTAGAATTGTAACACCCCAAAATGTTGTAGGAGCGACGGGGATCGAATTTGGCCAAGACAGGTTTTTGGTGCTAGTGACACGGGCCCCGACACGGGCGTGTCGGAGGCCGTGTCGGGCGTGTCAAGCTCGGGCCGTGTAGTCGACCAGTGCAGGTCGACGATGGGCGTGTGGTGGAACACAGCCTCGGACACGGGCGTGTCCCAGGCCGTGTCACACATGGGCTGTGTGGTTGGGTACACGGGTAATGATACGGGCATGAACACGGGCGTGTCTAGCTTGACACGGGCATGTCCGATTCCGTGTCACCAAGCCGTGTACCTCTCTGACTGCGAAGTGTTGATAAATTGCACACGGTGGGCGTGACACGGGTCCCGACACGGGCGTGTCGCAGGCGACACGGGCGTGTCGGAGGCCGTGTCACATGCCGTGTGCTGGTTTTCAATTTGGGTCGAGACGACGAATGAGCTACACGGCCAGGCACACGGCCGTGTGCCAACCCGTGTTCGGCCCAGATTTTATGATTTTGGATTTAATCCGGGCCGTTCGTTTCCTTGGCTTTGGATCCGACGGTGGGGGGCTGCTCCTGGGTGGTTATGGCCGGGAAATAGGGTTTAGAAACCCATTTTTCATTGACCCATCTCTCTCTAAAAGTTAGAGAGAAGGGAGAGCAAGGAGGAAGGAGGAGTCCAAGATCCGGCCGCCGGGAGAGCTTCGGAGCTCCGAATCGCGATCCGAGTCCAGATCCGCGGAGGCGACGCCGTTGCAGTGCTTTCCCACCGTGTAGTTTTCGATGGCGCCGCGGAAGAATGCAAGGATAACGATTTCTCATCCTTGGGCATGTGAAGCCATCTTTTCCTTTGCATAGGAAGCCCTCTCTCGCGAGTGAGCGAAGAGTTGGAGCGTTCCTTGGGGTAGATATGTGAAGTCCCCCTTGTGTAGAGTCCGTATGCGAAAATGGACGTAGGCATTGTGTGTGAAGCCTATCCGGACATGTAGAGCCGAATCGGTGATGTTGCAATGCATATGAACCGGGAATACTCCGGGTTTTTGGGCGTTTTTCGGGTTTTCTACGTGGTAGATTGCATTAGGGAGCCTTGGAGATTAACTCCAAGGTGACCCGGAAAACTGGGCAAAAGCGGGTTTTGCCAACACGGTGGCCGGGGGCCAACGTGAACATAACCGGGTTATGTGATTACTGTGGTGGAAACGGGACTCGGTGAGTCTTGGCCTGCGCATATGGCTTAAATTGTCGTTGCGGTGTGAGCACGGGTCAGGCGGAACCGTTCCCGGTCTATGTCGTTCGGTAGGACCGTTGGTATGGATGAGGGTCTTCGGCGGTCTATGGCTTAAATTGTCGTGACGAAGGCCAGGAAGGCAAAATGCTCATATGGATGACCGTCCAAGAGGCGGTGGTGGATTGGGAATGTCTATGGCTTGAATTGACGTGACGTTGGCCGGTTCGGCGAGAATGTGCCCTGAGTGCACGGGGTGTGTGGCCGTGCGAGCCTACGCCTGTGGTGAAGTGAAAATACTTTATATAACTGCCTATGCTAAAAAGTGCAGGGAAAGAGCATTGCCGCCCCGAGTGTGGGGGCGGGATCATTATAATTTGGTCAGCATTGCTGATAAGTCACTAATTATAGTTATTTTCATATAGTTTTTATTTAATTAATAATAAGATTATAGTTATATTTTAGTAATTATGATTATAATTACTTTATTTTCATATTTTAGGTCAATCTGGGCTGTGAATTGCAATTTGGAGCTTGCAGGACTGATCAGAAGTTGAAGCGGTGAAAATGAACATTTTTGATAACGGATAGCTCAACTTCAAATGGTCATAACTTTCAAACCAGAAAGAGTTACGGTACGTGCAACTAGTCAACGGAAAGAGGACGACGTCCTCTACAATTTTAGAAAATTTCACAAGTACACGCCCGTGACACGGGCGTGACATTTGAGTCACGGGCGTGTCTAGGTCAAAAAAAAACTGATTTTTCCAGAAAGCTTCCCTGAACAATTTTGGGATTTTTTTCGAAGGACACGCCCCCTGTCACGGGCGTGACCTAGGGCGTGACCTACCCGAAATTGCCAAATTAATCCCAGATTGCGCCGTTTCCAACTATTTTGCTGGCCCAGTCAGACACGCCCTAGGTCACGGGCGTGACCTAGGGCGTGACCACTTCAGAAACGGTAGAATTACTTCCCGCCGTTCTTATTCCCGCCGTTTCCTGTAACAGACTAGACACGCCCTAGGTCACGGGCGTGACCTAGGGGCGTGACCCGCAAAACGACGATTTTTGGCGGTTTTTCTCCAACGTTCCCGGGCTTTCAAGACTGCAGTTTCCGAGCCTGACACGCCCTAAGTCACGGGCGTGACCAAAGGGCGTGACTCCCAAGCAGAAAAATCTATAAATTCCAGCTGAGTTCAGAAGCTTGAGGAAGAGGATTAGGAGCTAGTTTTAGGCTTATTTTGTAGTTTACTTTGTCGTTTTTTGCATTCCTTCTATGTAATTTTAATTTCATAACTTAGTTTTATTTTTGTAATTTCAATTCAAGCATTTTCTTTTTGCAAACATGTTCTCCTCTCACTTCTTTTTATGTAACTTTTATATTATGTCAAGTAGCCAATTTCTTTAGCACTTGATCATGATTATCTTTGAATAAAACTCTTTTTGTCAAATCTTTTTACCACTATCGATTTATCTTTGAATTATATTTTGTCGAATTCATATTTCGCGGGTATGTTCTTCGATCCTAGATCCGTATCCTAAATGACCGAGAGGTTGCAGATACGAGTAGATCGCTCAAGGATAAAAGGAGTTGAATGCACTGCTCGAGAGGGGACGACATAAATCTGCCGGATTGGAGTCAAATCCAATAGAGGGGTTCACCGCCTAAAGCAAGCTTAGGGGTTTCGACTGGCCGAGAGGTCTTAATCGATCAACCTAAGGTTAGTCAGAAGCATGAGCTCGAGAGAGACGCTTTTGTACTTTAGGAACCTCCACGGTCGAAGTGAGTAATTTAGAGTTTGTATTTTATAAAAGGTTTATTCAAAGAGAGTCTAGATCAAGTGTTTGTGTTAGTCTATTTTTCTCCTTCTTTAGTTTAATTTACCCCTCCTTTTATTTCGATAAAATAATATTAATTTGCGTGAGTAGAAGTACTCAACGGGCCCCGAGTCTAATACGACATTTCCTATACTATATTTCGATAGGTGCACTTGCCTATTTGAGATTTTAGTTCGGATAATATTTTAAAACTACAGAAAATCTTCATCAATTGCTGACCGTTGCTTTTGTTTGCCACCGGGCGGTGGTTTGTGCTTGCAGGTGCTGCGGAGCCGAGCGGAAAATAGCGGGCTAAAGCCCATGTTGTGGTGCTGGCCCTCGAAGGCCTAACCCTTTTTATGCTTTCCGTTTATTTCATGTATGGCCGGCCTGCGAGTCGAAGTATGTAAGACATGTTTTGTTAAGCAAACCTTGTAAGGCCTTAAGGCCGGTACTTTGGTATTTTCATTCTTATTGTTACTTCTGTTGTGGACATTCCTGCTTGGCAGGGTTCTTGAATTTGTGCAACTTAATAATTTGCTTCCTCTAGAATGACTCTGTGTAGGACGTTGGTGATTAGTTGTATGGTTTCAACGCATAACCAACCGGTCTGTCCGTAGTATATGGTGTCGGGCCCCGGCCGGACCTACTGCTATATGTTATGCGACGATAGGGGTGTTACACTTTCAGATGATCACGGAACTCATGACTCAAGTATTCGCCACCTCGATCAGATCGGAGTGCTTTAACCCTTTTACCCAACTTATTTTCTACTTCATTCTTGAACTCTTTGAACTTTTCAAAGGTCTCGGATTTGCACTTCATAAGATACACATATCCGTATCTACTGAAATCATCAGTAAATATAACGAAGTAGAAATACCCACCTCTAGCCATGAAGCTCATGGGTCCGCATACATCACTATGTACAACACCCAAGAGATCCTCAGCCCTCTTAGTATAACCAGTGAAAGGAGCTTTATTCATCTTGCCTAACAAACAAGATTCGCATCGCTCAAATGACTCATAATCAAATGAGTCCAAAAGTCCATCTTTATGGATCTTGGATATGCGCTTCTCGTTTATATGGCCCAAACGACAGTGCCATAGATATGTAGGGTTTGAGTCATTTTTTCTTAGTCTTTTATTATTTTCTACATTTTTGATCAGATGGTCCAAGTTCAAAACATAAAGGCCATTAAACAATTGGGCTACAACATAACAAACATCATTCTTAAATATAGAACAACAGTTGTTCTTAATTATAAAAGAAAATCCAATCATGTCCAAGCATGAAATGGATATAATGTTTCTAGTTATGGCCGAAACAAAATAACAACTATCTAGTTCTATTACAAGCCCACTGGGAAAAGAAAGACGGTAAACCCCTACGGCTACAGCAGCAACTCTTGCTCAATTGCCGACGCGCAGGTCCACCACTCCTTTACTCAGTAATCTTCTCCTTTCCAGTTCCTGCACATTTGTACAAATGTGTGAACCACATCCGGTATCCAATACCCAAGATGAAGGAGCAGAAAGGTTTATTTCTATAACATAAATATTTTAAGCGGAAGTCATACCTCCCTTCATTTTCTGCAGACCCTCAATGTAAGAAGGACAGTTCCTCCTCCAATGACAAGCCTTGCCACAGTGGTGGCATTTGCCTTCCTTCACCGTGCTCTTCTTTTCCTTCAGTGCAGAAGACTTGGGCTCAAGATATGACTTAGGTCCCACCTTCGTCTTCTTAGAGCCCTTGGCCTTGCACTTGCCCTTATGCACCATCAGTATGGGGCTGGCAGGCTTGGCCTTCTTCATGTTGATCTCGGCAATTCTTAACATGCCTAGGAGCTCGGGCAGTGTCTTGTCTATTTCATTCATGTTGTAGTTCAAGACAAACTACTAATAACTATCCGGCAACGATTACAGGATCAGATCTGTGGCCAACTTTTGACCCAGAGGAAAACCCAGCCTTTCAAGGTTCTCTATATACCCAATCATCTTGAGTACGTGAGTCCCTACTTAGTCTCGAACTCCCATCTTGCACTAAAACAACGCTTTTGTGACGTCAAACCTCTTTTGACGAGCTTGCCCTTGAAATATTTTCTTGAGATGCTCGTCAATCTCCTTGCACCCCATGTTCTCATGTTGCCTCTGAAGCTCAGAGTTCATGGTGGAAAGCATAAGGCATTCGACGTCTAAGGCGTCATCAGTATACTTCTTATAAGTATCCTTATCAACACGGGAAGAATTCCCGGTCGGCACCTCGGGGGCTTCTTCTTCCAAGACATAGAGCTTTCGCTCTTGAATGAGAACAATTCTCAGGTTCCTGTACCAGTTCATGTAGTTAGTCCCATTGAGCTTATCCTTCTCAAGGATGGATCTCAGAGACAGAGTGGAGTGTGAACCACTTGCCATGGAATTCTACAAGAATTCATGCAGAATAATATCACCACCAAAATTTCAAAATACAATTTATTTTAACTTGGACTTCAATTAAAACTCCCACTATTTTATTCGAAATGACAGCCCTCTCTATCAATTCGGAGAGTTCATGCGAGCTACTCTCTTAGTGGACAAGATCCGTATTTCACCAACACAATGAGTCAGATTTGGCTTTTCTCTCACAATGTGGTTATTTAGGTAGGCAACGCTTGCCAATTGCATCCTCATGCAATTCTTGTATGGTTGGTGAATAACTCCTTATTCGCATCCATCATATGGTGCATACCAACCCTATGCCTCTAGGCACTCAACATTTGAGGTCACCTAGTTAAGTTAGACCCGATGTCGACAGTGGGATATCACAATTATCCGCTCGCACCCTTTCCAAGATAAATTAATGTACCTTGCTTTGGCAAGCCCACACTTCATCGATCGAGGAAGGAAGAGTGTCATCCATTGGAAGGCATCCGAACACTTAATATTAGAGGAAGGGATTTTTGATTACAGGTTAACAATTAACCATGATCAACATTTGATCAATGTGCACATCCACAGAAAAACAATTTCTAAAAACAACATGCATCCCTTATGTGCACAACATGGTACTATCAACATTTGATAGAAGAAAGGGCTAAGTCTGAACATTCGGACTCTTCCAAATCTTCAGATTTACATGCATTGGACAAAGAAAAAGGCAACTCAACTTAAAGCAGTAGACAAGCTCGTCTCTCATTGTTGGATTCAAAATCCAAAATAATACACTGGTTCATTAACCACTCGAGGGACGGTTACTGCTAAGGAGACAACAATTTCTAACAATTAGAAATTACCACGAAATCCAAGACGTTCCTGGCCGGGTTCCAAGGGGTAGAGCCCCTAACCTGTGGGTTATGGGCCCACCGATTTCCCTTGGAAAGTCATCAACAATTGATGTTCCAGGATTAAATCTAGACATTTAGAACGCTTCTAAATCCCTAGGTTTACACGTACTGGAATAACCTAACTTCCAAAACAACAATCATGGCCGCAACCTGGCTCTGAAACCACTGTTGGGTTTCTCTATGTGGATGGCACAACACTTGTGCATGCAGCGGAAGAAATAAAACTTCAAGAACAATCCAAAAGAGATGGGATCGGGCCATGAATATTGAATCAAGAAGTTAACAAACAACTAGGCAAAAATTACCTTAGTGGCGTTGAGCCACAACTCAACGGAGATGCTCCAAGCTTTCAGTCCTTGTCGGTGGCGAGTTCTACGTATAATAACGTCTACGTCTCTGCAGAAATCCACACGAGCAGGATAACACCGAGCTTTTCGTCACACGAAAGATCGGGAAGGATATAAACTGCACCTTGCACTTCCACGGACTGCTAGGTCCGCGCCAGGAATAGCAACACCGGCAACTATCGCCGGAAAGTAGGTCGGTGGAGCGAGCGATCGGCGGAAGCGGAACACTTCCATCCGACGGGGTACGGGATGCGGCGGATCGTCACGGCGGAACGCTTCCGTCGGGTTCTATCCGGCCGTAGGAGAAAAGCACGTATTCCCTTATCCTCCCAAAAACCTAAGTCCTTATTTATACCAAAGGTATAAACAGACCTAAAA
This sequence comes from Platanthera zijinensis, assembly GCA_039513925.1. Taxonomy (NCBI): domain Eukaryota; kingdom Viridiplantae; phylum Streptophyta; class Magnoliopsida; order Asparagales; family Orchidaceae; genus Platanthera; species Platanthera zijinensis. Next base: position 188,824,466 of record CM077082.1, read on the forward strand.
GAATCGCTATCCGCATACCACACAGCATAGGGCTTCTGGATCGTTCGGCGAGAATCACCTCCAGGTTCGACGAGAATCAGTCGACAGAATCGGCGAGAATCAGCAGACAGATTCGGCGAGAATCAGCAGCCAGATTCGGCGAGAATCAGCAGACAGTCTCGACGACTCTGTCCTCGATTCTCGACGAATCAGCAGATTGATTCTCGACAACTTTGCCTTAGTCAGTGAGATATACTCGAAGACTCCCGTCGACTCTCGACAACTTTGCCTTAGTCGGTGAGACAAACTCGATGACTCCCGTCGACTCTCGACGACTTTGCCTTTGGCAACGTTTTCCCTACCCCATTCTGTGTGGTGATTGGTAACCCTTACCAACACAGTCAATCTTCCAACTTCTCCAAATGCTCTTATGTGCGACCCTGTAGGCTCATATCGCGTTGGCAGTGAGATTACATGTTTGACCACTTCTAGATCACCATGGTAACTCCAATATAGACAAGAGGGCTCAGAACATAATTGTTAGAGTTATAGATGATTCCATATTCCAAAACTTAATTCATTTCAAAACATCCAAAGAAATATGGGAATCATTGATTGTATATTTGGAAGGCATTGATGAGGTTAGAGATGACAAAAAATCTCTATTAAACCAGCAGTATGAAGCCTTCAGGCAAGACAGGAAAGATACAGTGGCTAAGAGCTTTGAGAAATTTTTCAGAATAGTGAACAACCTGAGAACATATCGCAGGAGCTTCACCAATTATGAACTCAAGGAAAAATTCTTGATGTCCCTGAATAAGGAATGGGACATCAAGATTTGTGTTATTAGAGAAATAGGCAACTTACCCAATATAGACCCCCAGGTTCTATTTTGCAAGCTACTGGCTTATGAGCTACAATTGAATCTCAGGAAGTCTGAAGAAGAATCAGCAAGAGCACTCAACAGAGAAAAGTCCATGGCCCTAAAGGATGAGACATCCAGGAAAGTCAAGGAGAAATCTGCTCCCTCAGAAAGACAAGATGTAGTCTCAGAATGCACAGAATCTTCCTCATTAGGAGGGGACATGACTGAAGATGAACTGTCACTCTTCTCAAGACAATTCAAGAAGATGTTGAGGAGAAGAAGGCAGGGCAGCTGGAAGGGTCCAGCTGGAGACTCTTATCAAAAGAAGACAGATCTCTCAGAGAAACCCAGGAAAACGAAATCTGGGGACAGGTATGGTTCTTCTCAGATTAAACACATTAAGACTAATCTTGTTTACTATTGTTATAACAAGCAAGGGCATATCATTGTTGACTGCCCAATAAAAAGGAAGGAGAACAAGTCTAAAAATTGGAAGACTACACAGCTCAAGAAGTTTGACAAAAGCCTCTTGGCCAAGAAGCAGTCCACTCTTTCATACAGTGAGACAAATTCATCTGAAATAGAAGAGGAGGAGACTCTTTTGTGTTTACTGGCCATTAAGGAGGTCAGCAACAGAAAAATAACCATACTGTCATCCAGTGATAGTGAAGCCTGTACAAATCAAGGGCTGATCACCCTAGCAGAAGAAGAAGATCAGGATTGTTCAAATTTTGCCAAGGTAAAACCTCTTACTACTAGTTTTTCCTCAGGCTTTAGATCAGCATCAGAGAATGAATCATGTTCACATTCTTCTAATAATAATGAACATGGTTCAGATTCTAAAGCAGATTTCAAAACACTGATTGACAGATATGGGAAGTTATTGAAGTCTTTGATTATAAGCAAAGAACTAGTTAAGGTACAAGCCAAAGAACTAGAGTCTCTGAGAACAGTTCCTTTATAGTTGGAGAAGGCCATCATTAATTTGGACCTTCAAAAACTGAAGCTTATAGACTTAACTAATAAAATAGATAGTCAGACTAAGACTATTGTAGAACAAGTCAAGACTGTCAAGGACCTAGAAGTAAACCTCTTCAGGAAAGACAGCTCTTGAAATAGTTCTCAAGACCTAAGTCTGTCCTTCTTATTATTGATATATTTTCTGCACCATTTAGAAGTGGTGTAGGATATATTGAGGATAATAAGATCAATAAGAAACCTGAGTCTAAGGGTAAAGACCCAAAGGGTCCAGCTAAGCAAGCAGCCAAGCATTTGATTTCTAATAGATACAAGGGCTCATGTGTTCTTGAATACATAAGTTCTGAGTGCACCATCCGCAAGGTCAATAAAGAGCCTTGCTGGAAAAGACAAAAATCTAATGGCAATAAGGCCAACAGACCACCACAATGAGTGATCAATCCAAGAAGCCAGGGAATTCTTTGATCTTCTCCCAGTGCACAACACTTAAAGCTGAAAGGTAAGGGTGTCAATGTTGCACCTCTACCATGGAATCTGAAAAACACTAAGTTGCCAAGAAGTTCAACTTCAAAGGTGCGGACTAAGAGAAGATATAACAGATTTGAATGTCGGTGTTGTGGGAAGGTTGGGCATTTTTCATTAGATTGTTGGTACAATCCAACATCACCTTCATTTAAGTCAAAAACTCATCTGTTAATAAAGCTTGATGTGCCTCACACAGCTAAGTCTAACAGGAACCAAGGCCCCAAAACTATTTGGGTGCCTAAGGTTAATTAATTATTTGATTACAGGTGGATCTAAGTACCACAAAAATGTCAATATGGTACTTGGATAGTGGTTATTCCAAGCACATGACTTGAACAAGAAGTCTATTAAGGGACTATGCATCAGTAAAGAATGGACTAAAAGTTATCTTTAGTTGTTCAGAAAAAGGACTCACCAGGGGATATGGTAATATTTCTAATAGTCTAGTGACAATCTGAAAAGTGGCTTATGTGGAAGGATTGAACCACAATCTGATAAGCATATGTCAACTTTGTGATATAGGTTTTGAAATCATATTCCAAAATGATAAGTGTCTGATATGGAATGCAAGTGATCAAGTGATCATCTTGTCAGACACTAGGAGTGGCAACATTTATTGTCTAAATTTCATAAGTATAAATTAGGATTCTCTTATATGCCTAGTAGCAAGTGAGAAAGTCTCTTTTTGTGTACAATGGCACAAGAGGCTAGCTCACTTAAATTTTAGAGCTATGAGCAAGTTGTTTTCTATGGACTTGGTTAGAAATGGACCCCAGTTAAAATGCTCCAAAGAAGGCATGTGTTCAACATTTCAATGAAGCAAACAAACAAAAGTCTCTTTTAAGAGAATTCACTCCAAAGACAATGAGAAGTGTCTGTACTTACTTCATTGGGACCTATTTGGTCCTATGCAAATTCTTAATTTAGGTAGAAAGTCTTACACCTATGTGATTGTAGATGATCACTCTAGATTTGCTTGGATATTCTTCCTAAGGAGAAAGTATGAAACTCTGGACATTCTTACTGATTTTGTCAAACAAATTCAAAATAAAAAGGGATGTTCTGTGGTCAAATTTAGAAGTGAACATGATACAGAATTTCAATCTGAAAAAATGTCAAATTTTTGTAAAGAACTAGGTATCCTTTAGGAATTCTCCTCTCCTAAAACTCCCGAGCAAAATGGGGTTGCTGAGAGGAAAAATTGAACTCTCATTGAGGCTGTTAGAACTATGCTAAGTGACACATCTCTCCCAGAATATTTCAGGACCGAGGCTATAAACACTGCTTGTTATGTTCAAAATAGGGCCTTGATCAACAAAGTCACAACAAGACTCCCTATGAACTAATGAAAGGCAGAAAACTAAGTCTGTCTTATTTCAAGATCTTTGGAAGTAAGTGTTATGTCTTAGACAATAGGAAGACTTATCTAAATAAGTTTTTAGAGAAGTCCTATGAAGGTAATTTGTAAGCTATAGTAATCATAGCAAGACATATAGGATCTACAGCTTGAAACATCAAGTGGTAGAAAGAATCAAATGATATTATTTTTGATGAAACTTCAGTCTTACATAATATACTATCTATCAATTCTAGTCTAAGAGATGTTGACTCTAAGATGAAATAGATAAATATAGGAGATTCATTTTATATAGAATTAGAGGCTATAAATAATATTTTAATTCCTATAAAAGACACAGTCAGTGCCCAGGGGGAGAAAGAGATTCATCCTTCTCTACCTGAAGAACTAAGTGATGGTAGGAATTTGCCTTTAGTTGTTAGACACCTTAGAGATCATCCTATTGATCAAATAATAGGTTATGGCAGGTTAGGAGTGACCACTAGGAGTAGACATCAAAATGAGATTTTGTTCTCTAGATTTCTCTCTCAGATGGAACCTAAGAAGTATTAAGAAGTCAATTTTGACCCCAACTGGATTATGGAAATGCAAATAGAGCTAAATCAGTTTGAGAAATGTAAGGTCTGGAATCTAGTTCATAGACCTAGAAATCACAATATCATAGGAACTAAGTGGATATATAGGAATAAATTAGATGGGAATGGAGTAATAGTTAAAAACAAGGCAAGACTTGTGGCTAAGGGATATAGACAAGAGGAAGGAATAGACTTTGACCAAACCTTTTCACCTGTAGCTAGGCTAGAAGCCATTAGATTATTTTTAGCACATGCAACTTATAAAAGATATAAAGTCTACTAGATGGATGTTAAATATGAATTCCTAAATGGTACATTAAAGGAAGAGGTCTATGTAAAATAGCCCACAGGTTTTGTAAATCCTAAACTTAGCTCTCATATCTTCATATTACATAAAGCATTGTATGGGTTAAAACAGGAACTTAGAGCCTGGTATGAGACTCTGTCAACCTTTCTCATAGAGAACAAGTTCTCTATGGGGAAGATAGATAAGACACTATTCCTAAGGGACATCAAAGTTCAAGCATCCTTGTCCAGATTTATGTATATGACATCATTTTTGGTTCTACTAATGAGCTGTTATGTAGAAAATTTGCCAAGCTTATGCATGGAAAGTTTGAAATGAGCAGCATGGGTGAGCTGAAGTTATTCTTGGGATTCCAAGTTAGACAATCTGAAGATGGTATATACATTTCTCAATCTAAGTTCACAAAGGAGTTGATTAAGAAGAATGGTATGGAAAATTCTTCTACCCCAATGGGTTCCTCTGTATCACTACACAAGGATGAATCTGGGAAACCAGTGGATGAATCCTTATATAGAGGCATCATTGGATCACTCCTTTACTTGACAGCTAGTAGACCAGATATCATGTTTTCAACATGTGTCTATGTTAGGTACCAATAATGCCCTAAAGAGTGTCATTATACATCTGCTAAAATAATACTGAGATATCTAAAGGGCACACCCAATCTTGGGCTTTAGTATCTTAGGAATGGTGATTTTGATCTAATTATATACACATTTGCAGATTTTGTAGAATGTAAAGATGATATAAAGAGTACATCAGGAACTTGTCAATTTCTAGGGAGAAGACTCATCAGTCGGAGCAGCAAGAAGCAAACAAGTGTAGTTATTTCAATAGCTGAGTCTAAGTATATATTGCTGGGAGCTGCTGCGCATAGTTACTATGAATTCAGCATCAACCCCTGGACAACAGTGAACATCTAAGTAAATCTATTATGTATTGTGATTCTACTAGTGCAATCTCAATTGTTAATAATCATGTTTATCATAGTAGAACCAAACACATAGAAATTAGATATCACTTTCTCAGAGAACAAGTTGAAAAAAGAAATATTTGTTTACATTATGCTCCAACTAAAAATCAAATTGCTAACAAATTCACAAATCCCTTAGATGAATACAAGTTCAATTTCTTCAAGTTTGAACTAGGAATGTTAAACATAGAATAACCATTTTAATTGGTACCTAAAAAAATCGGGTTCAACTTGTATAAGTTAAGTAACAAAGTCTACCAACCTAAATAAACGAGTAAGACATCATAAATGTCAAGAATATACATTTCAGAAAAAAAAATTTACTAAGTCAAAAATAATGTTAAGAAACCATAGAATGTGTCGAGATAGTTGAGCAATGTGTCGAGACACCAGAATGTGTGTCGATACTGCATAAATGCAAAGTGTTGAGACACTAAAATAAGTGTCGAGACATAAGGGTGTTGAGACCCTAAGGTATGTGTCGAGAGATATAATCCTTGTGTCGACATGAGTCGACACATCTCGACAGATAGCATTCCTTGTGTCGATACTAGGTATTTACCAAAAAAATAAAAATTAGACTAGTCTACATATAGCGCGCCCTTTCGAATTAAGGACAGATTTGACTATAAAAGGGGTGTAAGAGTAGAAGTCGACTACGCTTTCTTGATCTCTTGAACTTTTGCTTCCAGAGTGTCGAGACCTAGAATTCCTTTAGTTAACACATCTCTTTCACAATTTCTCTCAACTCCAATGGCTCCCAAGTACGATAACAATATCTTTGACAGGTATGAGCTTTTACGCAATGGTTTCGACTCAGCACAGTAGAAATGAGGACTGTTATTGACCTAATTACTGAAGCTGGAATAGAATATCTACTTTCAGAACCGACAAACATCGGGAAATGAGAAGTTTCAACGTTATTCTCTAATGCTAAACTAAATTCAAACTCAGAAAAGATCAAGTCTAAGGTAAATGGAGTAAAAGTGAAAATCACAACCAAGAAATTGGCCAAGGTTTTTCAAATACCAATAATCGATCAGGAAGAGGAAATAGACACCAACAGGATTGTTGAAGCATTAGTGTGGTGTGGATTGGTATCAACCACTAAGATTGGAAGTACCTTAAACATGAAGGGTATGAATTACCAAGGCAAATTCATGTCTTAAATAATTAGGAAGGTGTTGCTGTGTAAGACTGGTACACATGACATGATATCAACATTCATATTTAAGCTGATGACAAGAGTAATTTTCAAAATCAAGACCAATTGGAGTAAAGTGGTCTTTGATAAAATAGCATAGAGTATTAAGAAGCCTAACATGGGAAGAATTTTGAGTTTATATTTAGTTCATGCCATTCCTAACATCCTCAACCTCAAGATATGATTCAAGATCAATCACATGAGAAGAATGGATATGAGGATACTGGGAAGGTGGGATAGAGTCCTATCCAAAGAAACACCTACAGTTGAGAAAAGGAAGGAGAAAAAGAAAAAGGTTTTAGTTGTGGAAGAAGATTCTTCCAGTAACTTGAAGGACAACACAGTTCTACTTCTGAAAAATAGGAAGATATAATAGCTGAGAAATATTCAAGGCCCTCACCTAGAACATGTGATCAGGTGTAGGGGAGACAATCCTAGATAAGCATCCAATTGTGGGGGGGGGGACAAACTTAATGATATGCCAAAAATAGAAATGGACACAGTAGATACAATAATAATATAAGTTGTGCAAGAGCTGGAACAAACAAAGGTTCCTAACACAGAAATGCCGGAAAGAGAGATTGAAGATACATTCTCCAAGGCCACTGAAGAGATAATTATTCTAAATACTGATTTAGATGTCCAGGAAGAGAAAACTACTACTCCAGAGGACCCTGTTCTTGATACTACAGTTCTGCAAGAATAGACTAACTTGGAAAACATCAATGAAGAAGGTGCAATGGTTGAGGGGGAGTTTGAAGATTAGCCCCCAACTATTATATCAGCTAAAGAGCCAGCATCTATTGAGATGGTTCATTCATCAGAATCAGAAGAGGAAGAAGCCTCTCAGCTAAAGAAGATAAAAATAATTGAACTCAAAAAGAGGAGCAAAAGCTAAAAGAAAACTATTCAGTCTGGCACAACTCCTGCTCCTGCTGTGGATTTAAGTTTAATTATAGTTCAATTACAGATTATACTAGATCAACAAAGAACTCAACTTGAGAAGTATGTGGAAGAAAGCAACAAGGAGTTGCAGTTTCAGCAAGCTCAGGAGATTAAATCTATAAGATTTGAAGTAAATCTACTAAAGAATGATATGACATATTTCTTTGAAAGGGGAGCAAATGTTGTGGTTTACATTGCTAAACACCAACTAGAATCAAAGAAAACTGAAGATAAAATAGCTGTCAAGTAAGGCTATGTCATGAAAAATCAAATAAGAATGAATGAAAATATGATAATTTTGCATGATACTACATTGGCAGAAATAAAGAATCAAACTACTGTTTTGGAGACTAAGATTGCTTCTACTTCCTAGGATATTGAAACCAAGCTGACAACTCACTCTTTCTCTTTGATTAAGGATATCAAGTCTTCTAACAAGGATTTAGATGACCATTTACTCAAAGTCAAGCACACTTTACCTTCTGGAATCAATTATCTAGATGGTCAAGTAAGATTTCACGAGAATGACCTCAAGGATCATATAAAAAGTGAAGTCATAAAAGGGGAGAGGGTAATGATAAAGTATAGCTCTAAGCATGCTACTTAGATTTCAAATAGTATCAGAGACACTCTTGGACATCCTCCCATATGGTATGATGGAGACCAAACTACTGAGTTTGGATGCCAACCAGCTCATTTTGAGGCCATTCAAAATCCTGACCAATTCATGTACAAACCAGCTCATTTTGAGGACATCCAAACTACTATCTAATCCATGTATAGTCCTCAAGGTCAAATTCAAAATATAGTATGTGAGGAGGTTGAAATGACTGATTTTGCTTTGTTAAAAGAAAAGGAACTTCAATTGTCAAAGAAAAGGTTCAGGGAACAAGCATAAGCCAAGCCAGATTTTGAATAATGGAGTCCAAAATCTAGATCACTTATTCTTACTACATGGAAAGCAGTCAATAATAATGCAATTGAAAGGGGAAAATAGAATTCAGAGCAAGAGTGGGCCAAGCACTTAAAGTAGCAGGAGGCCATTCAAAAGTTCAGAAATGATCTGAAGGCAGGAAAGATCGCAGCTAATTCTGTTGAGATAACAAATACTTCCCCAAGCCATATCACTATTTTGAAAGGCAGAGGCTTAAGGAGGAAAAGATCTCTAAAGACAAGAATGGCAAAGGCAAAAAGATAGTTGATGACAAAGTGCCTGAAGTTAAAGCAAAGATACAACCTGGAAAAGGGATTGTCATCAGAGAGCAAGATCTTTCCTAGAATATTCTTGAGCTTCTGTAATTTTTTTTAAGAACTTTGTCACAAACTGGAAGGTGTAAATTGATAACAAATTGAAATGAAAAGTCTTTTTGACATTGGTCATATTTGTGTGTTCATTCCTAAGTTCTTTATATTTGTGTTCAGCACTTTTAATATATATCTTTACCATCATATTTTGGTATCATGGAGTATATCTGAATTGGGGTTATGACTTCTCCAAATTTGAGGAGATTGTTGGGAATATTGGGAATTGTGTACCTGATTTGGAGAAGCCCTTTCAACTCAATGATTACAAAAATTTGTATTTGATGTAAGTTGAGTTTACTTGTGCAGTGTCTATGTTGAAGTAAAAAATAAACTAGGTACAAAACTATCGAGACACTAGACAAGTGTCGACACCTTTGTAAAAGCAGTGTTGAGATAAGGAATCTAGTTGTGTCGACACTCAGGACATGTGTTGACACCCTTATACAAGTAGTACTTAGACAGGAAGCACGTTGTGTTGACATTGAGGACTAGTGTCGACACCCTTATTCAAGTAGTGCTGAGATAGGAAGCAAGTTGTGTCAACACTCAGGACTAGTGTCGACATCCATATTCAAGTAGTACTGAGACAGAAACCAACTGTATCGACACTCAGGACTAGTGCTGACACATTTTACACAAGTTATGTAGAGATTGGAAGCAAGCTGAATCAACACCCAGGACTTGGGTTGACACCGTTAGTCAAGAAACCAGCTGTGTCGGCACTCACGACTAGTGTCGACACATTCGATACAAGTGTTGTTGAGACAAAAAGTAAGAAATATCGACACACTCAAATTGATGTCGACACACTCAAATTGATGTCGACATCCATATAAGAGAAGTTTCGACACCTTAGACTGGTGTCGACAGAATCTAAGTATAGAAGTGTCAACACTCAGAACTGTTGTCAACACGTTCATGCAGAAGCTCTCAAGTCAGAAATACTTCTAAGTCCATAATTTGAAGCCCGAAGTTCTGAAAACCGCCAGAACTGTCAGATGTCAGTGGATTAACTGGGGCAGCCAGTCACTCTTGCTAAAAGCCGATATAAGGAGACCAACACAATAAAGAAAGAGAGCAATCATTCTTATTCTTCTCGTCTAAGTTTGTTAGAGCAATTCAATAAAAATATAAAGGTGGAGAGGAGGCTGATCGTGGATCAACTACAAACTTCTCCAACCAAGTTCAATCCTATCTTTTCTTCGAAGAAGCTTTGAAAAAGCTAAGAAGGGTTGGACCTCTTTTTCTTCATAGCCAAGATTAAGGGCGAAGATTTCACATCAAGATCTGATCAAGAAGTCACCAGTCTCTTTCTTCCTGGGTGACACTTCAAAACTAAAATTATTTCTATTATATCAATTTTGTAAGATCTATCAGTAGATCTGAGTTGTAGGAGATTGACTTCTTTATGTTGTAGGACTAAATTATAAAGGCTGAGGTAGGGCTGTGAGCCTGAGGTAGGAGAAAGGGCTATTTCTCTAAGTTGTAGGAACTGGAAGGTTCTAAGGTTATAAGGAAAGGGTTTTCTTGAGGCATAGGAGTGGAGGATCACTATGAGGTAGGGTTCTTGAAGAGAAACCTGAGTTATAAGATCTTGAGGATCTGAGGTAGGATATTGCTTTGTCTAAGTTGTAAGAGCTAGCTGGGCTTTGAGGTGTAAGATCTGAGGATCTGAAGAAAAAGGTGAAGAAGTTTGGCTGAATCTGGTTCATTGCTAGATAGGCAAAGGGGGAAAGTGGATGTACCCATAAATTTTGCAACCACTATAAATCTATTGTGTGTTGTGCTGTGACTTGTGATGTGATTGCTCTAATTAGATTTGTGATGTATTTAGTAGATCAACAGTATTCTTGAATACTGTAGTTGGGTTAATAAACACACTAAGAAATTTCTCTGATTTGAAAGTAACAAAGATTTAAATTGGACCTATTCACCCCCCCCCCCTCCTCCTCTATGTCGTTCTCTTTCCTAAACAAACACTTTACACAAAATCAGTCATTTTTGCATAGATTGCTGATTTAACCTTGCTAATTTTGAAACTCCGTGAGTTAACTGTGCGAGAACGATCACTCACAAAGTTAATGTTCCTAGTTGTGTTACGCTGACAAGGAACCAAGGACCCAAATCAGTTTGGGTTCCTAATATAAAATCATCTATGATTGCAGGTATGTCCAAAGGACAATAAAACTCCATTCTAGTACTTGGACAGTGGATGCTCTCAGTATATGATCGGGACAAGAATCCTACTATGACAATTTACCCCAGTTGAAGACGGTCCAAAGGTTATCTTAGGAGGGTCAAACAGGGGATTAACTAAAGGCTACGGTATGATTTTCAACGACATAGTCTCATTCACAAACGTGGCTTATGTTGAAGGATTACAACATAATCTAATAAGCATAAGCCAACTATGTGACAAAGGCTATATCGTTTAGTTTTATAAGGACAAGTGCCAAACAAAATCGTCTGCTAATTTGGAGACAATTTTAACAGGCACTCGGAGTAGAAATATCTTTTGTTTAAAATTTCTATGTCTAGACAACTCTACACCAGTGTGCTTTTTGTCTAAAAGTAGTGCGTCTCTTTGTGACCAATGGCACACGAGATTAGCACATATTAATTTCAAAACAATAAACATGTTATTTTCTCACAACTTAGTTTGTGATGCCCCAGCATTAAGTTCCTTAAAGAGAGTCAATGTTACGCATGCCAGATAGGTAAGAAGACACGGGCTACCTTTAAGGGCATTTCTAAAAAAGATTCCTCCAGGAGTTTGTATTTACTCCATATGGATTTTTTAAGTCTCATGTCAATTCATAGTTTAGGAGGTAAAGAATATATGTTGGTAATTGTTGATGACTACTCTCATTTTACTTGGGTGTTCTTTCTGAAACACAAGTCAGACACCTTTTATTCTTTCACTAACTTTGTTAGGCAAATTTAGAACGAATTAAATTGCAAGTGGTTAAAATCAAAAGTGACCAAGGAAAAAATTTTGAGTCTGGTGTCGTGACAGAATTCTATGGAAGTCAAGGTATCTTTCATGAGTTTTCATCCCCGCGTACTCCACAGTAAAATGGAGTTGTTGAGAGAAGGAATAGAACCCTAATTGAAGCATATACAACTATGTTGAATGAAGCTTCACTACTAGAGTACTTCTGGGCTGAAATAGTTAACAAAGCTTATCACATGTAAAACATAACAGTAATCAACAAAAAACATCGTATGACTCCCTATGAACTATTGAAAGGCAGAAAACTGACGGTGTCCTACTTTAAAACCTTTGGAAGTAAAGGCTTCGTACTTAATAATGGAAAGTATTACCGCACAAAGTTTAGTGTTAAATGTTTTAATGTTATTTTCGTAGGTTATAGTAGCCATAGTAAGACATATAGGATTTTTAATATGAAAATCCTGGTGGTAGAAGAGTCTATCAATGTTGTATTTGATGAGACAAGCATGCTTCGTAGTAGCTCATCTAGAGTTGTTGGTGTAGATGCAGGTACCAGGTTCAAGTATCTAAGCCTAGAGCAAGTTGTCAAGGAAGAGGCTCCAAGTTCAGTTAAGGTCGTCGATCCATGTATGGTGGATGTAGAAAAAGTAGATGAAGAATAAACTCAACCTGCAGGAGATGTAGTGGACGTAGTAGAACCTACTGGTGGGTGAGTAAGAAATCTGGCATTCAAACACTTGAGAGATAGGGATGAATGAGGAAGTAAAGTTACAACTAACGAGATATTGCATCTCAGCTTTCTGTCTCAAGTTAAGACAAAAAAGTTTTAAGAAGCAAACAAGGATGCCTCTTGGATCATGTCAATGCAAGAGGAGCTCAACCAATTTAATACGTGCAAAGTCTGGAAGTTGGTGCCCAGGCCCAAGGGATAGAATGTGATCGGCACCAATTGGGTTTTCAGAAATAAGCTGGACAAGAATGGCGTAATCATAAAGAAAAAAGGCATGCTTGTAGCTCAAGGATATAGATAAGAAGAAGGGATTGACTTCGACCAAATCTTTGCTCCAGTGGCCAGGCTCGAGGCGATCAGATTATTTCTTACGTATGTTGTCTTCAAATGCTTCAAAGTCTATCAAATGAACGTGAAGTCAGCATTCCTCAACGGGAATCTGAAAGAGGAAGTATGCGTAGCTCAACCTCCAGGTTTTGTCAACTATACTTTCCTTGACTATATTTATTTTCTCAATAAACCTCTTTATGACTTAAAACAAGCTCCCCGAGCTTGGTATGAGACGTTATCTATCTTTTTTCTTGAGAACAAGTTCATAAGAGGAAAGATTGACAAGAAATTATTTCTTAGGGAAGTAAAATGCAAGATTTTGCTAGTGCAAATCTATTTCGATGACATTATCTTTGGCTCTACTGAAGAAAACCTTTACAAGAAGTTTTCCAAACTTATTTAAGGGAAGTTCGAAATGAGCAGTATGGGAGAGCTAAAGTATTTCTTAGTACTTCAAGTGAAACAAACTGAAGATGGAATTTTCATCTCTTAGATAAGGTTCACCAAGGAGTTACTAGAAAAATTCGGAATGTAGAACGTAACCTCGATGAGGACTCTAATGGGTTCAACTATGTCTCTGGACAAGGACGAGAAAGGGAAACTTTTTGATGAAACCAAGTACATAAGCATAATTGGATCCTTGATATATCTTACTGCAAGTAGACCTGACATAATGTTCTCAATATGTGTATGTGCTAGATTTTAGGTGAACACTAAGTAAATCTCATTACGTCGCTGTAAAACGAATTCTAAGATACCTTAAGGGTACACCCAACCTTCTATTATAGTACCCAAGAAGTAATGATGTTTAGCTAATTAAATTTTCAGATTTAGATTTTAAAGGTAACAGGGACGATAGAAAAAGCACTTCTGGGACATGCCAAAATCCTCAGAAGTAGGTTTTTTTAATGGAGCAGTAAGAAGCAAAAATGTATAGAAACTTAAATTGCCAAGTCAGAGTATATCTCTATGGGTAGTTGTTGCACATAGCTTTTATGAATCAGGAATTAACTTGAAGATTACGACCAAAAGTTCAAAGAGATTCCAATGTTCTGTGACTCCTCCAGTGTTGTAGAAGTCGCAAATAATCCAGTATCTCACAGCCAGACAAAGCACATTGAAGTTCGATATCGCTTTATCCGGGACCATGTGTAGAACAAGGATATAGCCCTCAGCTAAGTCTCAACGGATAAACAGTCGTTGATATTTTCACGAAGACACTAGACGAGGCCAAGTTCTGGTTTTCAAAATAGAACTGGGTATGCTGAATAAGGACTTGTAAAGATGGCTAAGAAGACGGGAATTCACTCGGGAAATTCTTTAGAAAGTAGAAAAATTTCTCCTTCTAAAATTCGTTGAATATCAGTCAGCAAAACTTGGTGATTCATCGGATATACACGACTAATCTCGAAAAATTTTACTCTACATCCACTCAAATTCACCGAAGTTTACTTGGGTCAAAAATTTCTTTCTTATATTGGATCCAAAGAGTCACGGCTTATCAGGTACGCGCCTTTTCCATGTCAAATTTTAAATATATATATATATATATATATATATATATATTATAAGGGTTAGGGGAAAACCACTCCACTTCATCGAAATAGAATACGGATTTCACCGAACATTGTTTCTCCCGACAGTTCGTCTTCCAAGTACTGTGCATCTTCTCCATCCCGAAGGTCTATTGTCTGTAGTTCAATCCCGCCGCCGACTTGTTCTCGCCCTTTAAATCAATAGAAGAAGTCTAGTTCCAGTTTTTATAGGTCAGGCCAGTGTCGAACTCTCCGTTTTAAGACTTCAATTATCCATGGCCCCTCAATGTACCAGCGGCTTGTTAGGCGGTGGCTAATTGGTTCGTACGGGTTTCTCCTCTACATCCGATGTATTCAGGAATGTGATTCTCATGCTAGAGTCAGCTGGCCTCTCCTTTGTCATAGAACATCCGTGCTAGATTCAGGTTAAAGACTTCCCGGAGTTCTTTCAGAATGCTAAACTCTTAGGGAGGATACTATTATTAAGAGCAAAGTTCGTCAGGCCAAAGTCAAAGTGAAGGCTTACCTCCTAATAAGGTATTTGCGGCTTCTTGCTTGTGAAGAGGCCGATTACCTCGAAGAGGTGGACTTCACTAGAGCTCTACTATTCTGTGGACTGCCCAGAGGCACAAAAGCAGTTAAGAGAAAAGGGATGAATGAGGAAGTAAAGTTACTTTTAGATATCATTGGTAAAGTGCTGCTTTGGAAGACAGGATCTCATGACTACCTCTCCTTAGAGATATTCAAGATACTTGTGGCTATCATCTGCAGAAAGAGAATGGATTGGATGCATTGTTGTTTGAAAAGATAAAGGATAGTCTACATACAACCAATTTTGGACGTATACTCAGCTTATATCTGAACAAGATGGACAGGGACAAATTTGATATGTCCAAGGGAGTACCTAATTACCACTTGAAGAAAATCGATTCTTTCAATCTTCTCGAGGTAGGATAGGAGGATCTTGAGGGCAGGGGAGCCAGAGATTTGTATGTGGAGGAGGAAGAACATGTTCGTGAGGATAGGATTCCTTCTCCACCCTTAGGGAAACTCCTGAGAAATTGAGTGCAGGAGCTGAAGGGGAGCCAGTGGAAATACAAGTGGTAACTGAACAAGTGCCCTTGAGTGTTCCTTCAGAGACAGTTTCAGGCCATGATGCTGCTAATGAGGTAGTGCCTGATGAGGCCTAGCTTGATGTTGCTACTGAGAATGATTTAAATATTGATGATTGTGAGATAGATACTGCTGAGGTAATGGTGGCTGCTGATAATGCTGATGATGTCTCTGTACAAAATTCAACAGAGCACATGATTGTGGCTCTACCAGATATTTTTCTTTCTTCAACTTCTGAGGGGGAGGCGACTCAGGCCTTGATATCTGTTTCTACTCAGGTTGACAAGTTAATCTGCAACTTAAAGAAATGGGTTGTCAGGGCATCTGGTATTCCTCCAGGTGTTCCAGAGTAAGTAGTTGATATTTCAAATGAGGAAGGAGATGCAAAGGAGCATACTTCTGTCCTACTGAAGATCCAATTTTGATTTCTAAAGATCGGTTATCTCCGATCGATGAGTCTTCAAGAGATTCAAAAATCAATCAAGATTTGGCCTCTCTTCCTAGTATTCCTACTACTGTTGTTCCATGTTCTAGTGCTGACAGTTCTATTTTGAAGACCATAGAATCCATGTTGGCTAAATAACAAGCTTACTATGATTCATCCATGCAAAAAGTTCTAAAAAATGTCAAGGAGATAGAGAAAGATCTGAATACCGACCTTGCGGAGGTCAAGGTCAGGTTTGAAAAGCTGAACTCCAAGTTGGACTCCTGGTATGTGCAGGTCGTGAAGCACTAATTCATAACATGGTTGGGCTAAAAAGTAATATAGAAGTTCTTCAAAATGTTGATAAGAACGTTTAAACCATGATTGATGCTCACATTCGATCAATGGCTCATTTTTGACACAACAATTGAATCTTATGCCAATGCAATAGCTGATGGAGTCAGAAAGGGGGAGGATGCTGTTAAAGCTAAGGTGGATGTTGTTGAGGCTGCAATGCTTGCAAACTTCCAACAAGTCAATGACAACAGTTATGATAACTTTGTTTGGCCGCATGGTCAGATGTTTGGAAGGCAAAGTAAGGATAATAAAAGCTTTCAAGTACCTTTGGTGCCTGATCCAGTAAATGGTAAGGTTCATCCTGCTCAGGATTACTCTCAATACTAGACAGGCACATATGATTTCTCTCAGAACAGGTCTGTTATTGCTGCTGTTGTGTCTCCAGAGATTCAAGTGGTTGAAGATATACATCCTCCTGTGTATAAGAGACGGATATATGGTGAAGGCACATCTACTTTCTGGTCCGTGCTAGTCATAGAAGTGCTAGTCAATGATATGCCTAGTAGAGAGATGGTTGTGGTGTGGAGTCCAATTTCAAGAAGAATTATCTTGGACACTTTCACCAAGGTTGATATTGGAGGAGAAAGAAGGTGGGACCACTATGACAGAGATGAGTGGCACAAGTATAAGGTGGACGGCGCGAAGAGAAGAATTCACTTCAAAAAGCACAAACATGATGATCTATCTGCACCTCCAGCCCCTTCGAGATATTATCCTAAGCCCAAGGCTTACTTTGTCCAATATCGTTAGAAGAGCCAGGGCAGGCAGGGCTGATAGTTTTTTTATTTTGTTATGGATTATTATGAGTGGTTGTGGTTATCCCCAAATCTGAACTCTAATTGATATATATATATATATGATTTAAATATTTTTACTGGAATGTGCGTTGTATTTAATTTTCTTTAATTTGTATATCATTTCAGTTTTATGTTATTATTATTATTTTTTGCAATTCACCTTAGCTTATAGGATTCTGACTTCTTTTAATTGGGGGAGATTGTTGGGTATTATATCCACAATAACCCTGATTTGAAGAAGGGTCCAGTTAAGCTAAGAAGAATTGAGTCTGTATTTGATGCTTTATTTTAGGTATGTACTTGCAGGTCTACATTGTTAAGTACACACCAATATCAGGTTACAGTGGGTCAGTCAACATAGGACTATATAATGTAATCCTTCATTTTGTTGACTCATATGTAAATCTCTTTATTGGGGTGTACTCTTATCCCGAGTGCATGAGGAGGATCAAGGAAGGAGGACTTAGATTCAAAAGAACGGAAATTTTACACATGTAAAATTCGTCGAGTATTATAAGGGATACTCATCGAATTCGTCGAGTATACTATTTGATACTCATGGAATTCATCAGATATCCTTACTAGCACCCGTCGAATTCATCATATGTACTTGTGGTATAATATCTGAGTGTGGAAAAACAGTTAAGTAAAATTCATCGAGTATCGTCAAGTATACTCGTCGAATTCATTGAACATATCTGACGATACTCACCGAATTCGTCGAATATACATATCGATACACGCCGAATTCGTCGAATCATCTCGACGCTAATTCTCTGATTTCTTCAAAGGCATTTTCGTCGAGTGCGTCGATTGCGTCAATTGTGTCGATTATGTCGATTGTGTCGAGTGCGTTGACAGCGTCGATGGTGTCGAGTGCGTCGAGTACGTCGACTGTGTCAATGGTGTAGAGTGCGTCGACTGTGTCAATGGCATTGAGTGCATCGAGTGCATCAAGTCAGCTAGCCGATACTCATTAAATTCGTCGAGTATGACTTTAGTATGACGTTGACTGGCTAGCTTGTTTGAGCTGAATTTTCTCTAAGTAAATTTCGTCGAATATCAGTACTAGTTTGTCGAGTATACTCAGCTATACTCGACAATACTCATCGAAAAGGACTTAGGCTATTTTTCAGTCTGCATTTCAAACAGCGGCTTGGGTTGAACGACGACCATGTATAGTAATTCTGCAAGTCTCGTTTTGGAAATTCCTTTATAGCTATTGCTATTGAGGATGCCTATAAATACCTAAGGTGGATTTCTCAACAACCCTAACCATGCTATTTTTCCAAAAATTCAAAATCGTAAAAGATTCCAAAAAGAGAAACAGTCGGCTCCTGTACGTACACGACTTCCGTTCAGCCTATGCTAGCAGTGCACGATTTGATCTCCCTCTTCCAATTCGACTAGATCTTTATATTCTGAAGATCTCTAATCCTTCAGATATAGCCTTTTCAAGATTCAAGATTCTAAGTCATTAACGATTCCGATTTCACAGTGTTCTCCAAGCTATTCAAGTTCAATCTAAACGAAGAACGACAGATAGAAGGATCCAAATCTTGTCAAGATTTTTCTTGCAAAAATATTTTGTAATTTCTTTTTACATTTGTAGGAGATTAATCTCTGAGTTATAGATCCGTTTGTGGATCGAGTTGTAGATCCATTTGTGGATTGAGTTGTAGATCCGGTTGTGGATCGAGTGGTAGGATAGTTATCTCCAAGTTGTAGGAGTTGCAGCTCAGAGGTGTAAGATTTGTTGAAAAATCTAAGAAAGGCAAAGTAGCCGAATCTAGCCCTTCGTGGTAGATAGGCAAGGTGGGATACTAGACGTACCCAACTCAGGGAACCACTAAATCTCAGTGTTTTCGTGATCTTATTTTTAAAGTGTTTTAATTCCGTGAAAAGACACAGACATCACCTATTCACCCCCCTCTAGGTTATTTATGTAGACACTAGATACTTTTAGCAACAACTACTAGTAGAGATGTACTCTAACTCGATAGTGGAGGTTGCCACACAATTTTGCTTCTTGCTACTCCATGAAATAAGCCTTCTTCTGAGGAATTGGCAAGTCCCGGAAGTGCTTTTCTTTTCATCCCTGCTTACTGCATAATCAGCATATGAAAAACTAATTAGCTCGACGTCATTACTTCTTGGGTACTATAAGCCAATATTTTGTGTACCCTTAAGGTATCAAAAAATTCTCTTTGCAGCGGGGTAATGAGATTCTGTAGAGTTTACCTGAAATCTAGCATGCACACAAGTTGAGAACATTATGTCAGGTCTATTGGCAGTAAGATAGAGTAAGGACTTAATTATGCTTCTGTACTTGGTTTCATCAAAAGGTTTCCCTTTCTCATCCTTATCCAGAGACATAGTTGAACCCATTGGAGTCCTCATCGAGGTTGCTTTCTCAATTCCGAATTTCTTAAGTAACTATTTGTTGAACTTCGTCTGAGAGATGAAAATTCCATATTCAGATTCCTTCACCTGGAGTCCTAAGAAATACTTCAACACTCCCATACAGAGTATTTCAAACTTATATTGCATAAGTTTAGAAAACTTATAGCAAAGGTGGTCCTCCGTAGAGCCAAAAATAATGTCGTCGACATAGATTTGCACTAGCAAAATCTTGTCTTTTACTTTCCTAAGAAATAATGTCTTATCAATCTTTCCTTTTGCGAACTTGTTCTCAAGAAGAATGCTAGACAACATCGCATACGAAGCTCAGGGAGCTTTCTTTAAATCATATAGAGGCTTTTTATGAAAATATACATAATCAGGGAAAGTTGAGTCGACAAAACCCTGGGGTTATGCTACGTATACTTCCTTTTTTAGATTGTTGTTGAGGAATGATGACTTCACGTCCATTTAATATACTATGAAGCCTTTGTGAGTAGCATACGCAAGGAATAACTTGATCGCTTTGAGTCTGGACACTGGAGCAAAGTTTTGATTGAATTTGATTCCTTATTCTTGTATGTACCCTTGAGCTACAATCCTAGCCTTATTCTTTATAATTACTCCATTCTCGTCCAGCTTGTTTCAGGATATCCATTTGGTACTGATCACGTTCTGTCCTTTTGTCCTGGGCACCAACTCCAAATCCTTACACCTTTCAAATTGGATGAGCTCCTCTTGCATATCCATTATCTAAGAGGAAACCTTTTTTGCTTCTTAAAATTTCTTTGGCTCAACCTGAGACAGAATGCTAAGATGTAGAACTTCATTAGCAGTACCTCTTTTGGTTCTTACACCGTCGCCTGGATTTCTAATGATCAGATCAACATGGTGATCTCTTAGGTTTCTAAACACCAGATTTCTTCCTCTCCCACCAGTAAGTTCTGCCACATCTATTTCATCTTCTGTAGGTTAAAGTAGTTCTTCATCTAATAGTTTTTCATTGACCACACTTGGATCGATGACCTTGACTGAGCTTGGAGCATCTTCTTAGACCGCTTCTTCCAAGCATAGTTCCTTTAACGTGGTACCTGTATCTACACCATTAACACTAAATGAGCTACTATGAAGCATACTTGTCTTATCAAATACAATATTTATAGATTCTTCTACCACTAGGGTTTTCTTGTTAAAAATCACATATGTCTTACTATAGCTACTATACCCTACAAAAATACCTTCAAAATACTTTTCACTAAATTTTGCATGATAATACTTCTCATTATTAAGTACGAAACATTTACTGCCAAAGATCCTAAAGTAGGACACAGTCGGTTTTCCGCCCTTTAACAGTTCATAACGAGTCTTAATATGGCTTTTGTTGATTAATGCTATGTTTTGCACATAGCAAGCTGTGTTGACCGCTTCGGCCCAGAAGTACTCTTGTAGTGAAGCATCATTCAACATTGTTGTACATGCTTCATTGATGGTTCTATTCCTTCTCTCGGAAACTCCTTTTTCTTGGGAAGTACGTGGAGAGGAAAACTCATGAAAGATACCTTGACTGCCACAGAATTCTATCATGGCCCTAGACTAAAATTTTGTCTCGTGATAACCTTTGATTTTGACCACAAAGAAGTTTAACTCGTTTTGAATTTACCTACAAAAATTAGTGAAAGCATCAAAGGTGTTTGACTTGTGTTTTAGAAAGAGCACACCATGTAAAATGAGAGTAATCATCAACAATAACCAACATATATACTTTACATCCAAAACTGTGAATTGGAATGAGACTGAATAATTCCATTTGAAGTAATTATAGACATCTAGAAGAATCTTTTTCAGTAATGCAATTAAAGGTAGCCCTTGTCTGCTTACCCATTTGGCATGCATGACATGAACTCTCTTTAAGGGACTTAATACTGGGAACATCACATGCTATGTTTTGAGAAAATATCATATTAATAGTTTTGACATTTATATGTTCTAATCTCTTGTGTCATTGGTCACAGAGAGACGCACTATTTTTTGCCAAAAAACACACTGGTGTAGATTTGTCTAAACATTGAAAATTTAAGCAAAAAATATTTGAACTCCGAGTGTCTATTAAAACTGTCGTCAAATTTGTAGATGATTTTATAAGACAATTATCCTTGTAGAACTCAACGATATAGCCTTTATCATATAATTGTCTTATGCTGATTAGATTATGTTATAATCCTTTAACATATGCCACTTCTGTGAAGGAAACTATACTGTTGGTAATCATACCGTAGCCTTTAGTGATTCCCCGGTCTGACCCTCCAAAGATGACTTTTGCACCCTCTTGGACTTGGGTATTACTTATAATAGGCTTCTGGTGATCACTTTTTGTGCTAGAGAAAAGTGAGCCGAACTAACAATCCAACTAGGCAAGTATACCTATCGAACTATAGCTAGGGGACACAAGTGTCGTATTGAAATCCGGGAACTGTTGGGTAAACCTACTCACACGAAGGCTATTTTCTTATCAAAGGATGGTTTGAGGGTTAAGATAAAGCTAATGGCAATTAAGAAAAGAAATAATGCGCTAAAAAGAGAACTACTTGCAGTTAAATAAAGAGATGTTAAAACAATTACACAAAGGGGTTGAAATGATGAAATGGAAAAGCACTCGATTGAGAATCACCTCGGCAAAAGTTGATTAAAAATGTGATAAAAAACCCTAACTTAATAAGGTAAACGACCTTGACCGTGGAGGTTCCCAAAGCTTGAACACGCTTCGCTCGAAGTTGTGTCCAACTGAGTTTAGGAAGGTCCGATCGAACTCTCGTCCAAATCGGAGGCCTAAAGCTCGCTTTACGCAGTGAACCCCACTATTAGATTTCACTCCAATCCGAGATATTTAACGTCTGCTTATCTCGAGGGGTGCGTGCAACTCTCTTTACTCTTGAGTGTTCACTTCAAACTACGAGCCTCTCGGCTAGCAAAGAGTGAAAACAAAGATGGAAATTATATATCGATAATATAACTTCAAACATGAAAAAAAAAGAGTAAATCGAAGGCCTAAACCCTAAAAAGAAAAAGTAAATTTAAAGCATCATAACTTAATAATCTTGAACCTCGGATCATCAAGATCGAGTATAAGGAGGATTAGTTAATCATGGAGAGGTGGAGGAGGAGAGATGAGTAGAAGAACATTAAGAACACAAAGAAAAAGAGAGCACTTTATATTAATATCAAAAGAGAGTTAAAATTAAAAGAAAGGATTACACTTGAATGGAAATTAAAACCTAAGCTAGTATTATATTTAGCAACTAAAGAAATTACAAAAATAATAAAAAAAAGATTACACGAAGCTAGGGATAAGAAAGGCATAAAATGAGAAAGAGAGAGAGAGCCTAAAAACACTAAGAAACATAGGGGCAGCACCTCCCCTCTCAACTCAAAACTTCTTCTGAACACAAGGGGGAGGCCTGAATTTATAAAAATTCTCATGGGTTGGTCACGCCCTCTGTCACGCCCAGGGAGGGAGTGTTAGGGGGGCGTGATATGCATGGAGTTGACCTCGGGCTCTTGATTCTGGCGGGAATGATGATTGCTTCTGTACATTGGTGGACACGCCCTGGGTGATGCCCATGTAGGAGGGGCATATAAGGCACGTCAAGCCTCAATCATTGGTCGGAAATCCGTCAGTCATTGAAAAAGGTGGAACACGCCCCAGGGCCACGCCCATATAGGGGGCGTGTTAGTACTATTGGCGTGCAGTAACGAAAAATCTTTAAATACGGCAGAAGGCTTCAGTATAAGGGTGATACGCCCTGTAACACACCCAAGGAGGGCGTGCAGGGGAGCGTGTCAGCGGTTTTTCTCGGTATTTTTATTCTGGCAGCAAACTTCCTCGGGATCAAGTTACACGCCTTATGATACACCTAGGGAGGGCATGTCAGGCATTTTTGGCCGAAAGCTCTTGAAACCTGCAAAAAGAGAAGAAACATTAGTGGCAATAATATATACAAAAAGAGGCCAACAAATAAGCTTACAGGACATTATTTGTATTAAAAGTCAAAAAATATCATTATAGCTTAGACTGCAAAATGTACTATAAAATTCTCACAAGCTTAAGCTTTGCTTGTCCCCAAGCAAAGATATGAAAACTACCTGACATTAAAAGTGACTAATCAAAAAAGTTCTAATTATGCTTACACAAGTACTATGCGAAATTCTAAGTAGGGAGAAGGTGAAACGTAAACCTAAAACAATTACTTAAACATGGTATAATAATTTATAAACTTTACTAATAAAAATAAATCATCCAAAATTTTAACAAAAAATTTTAAATAAATTTTAGCAAGGCAACAAAATGAAAAAACGCATTGAGTTGTTACTAGATCCAAGAGACACATTATAACTATATCAATCAAATAACAAAAATTTAAATTTAAATCCAAAACTAATAAAATCCAAAACTTTTCCTCGTTCTCTTTTCTTTATGTTTGTTTCCCTGTAAAAATCAATCAAAAAAAAAATTCTTATGCTTTCTCCGTTTTCTTCTTAAAGAAAAATCTCAAAAAAGATAATATCTTTAAAAATTCAAAAATATAGAAAATATTTCAAAAATTCAAAAAAATAGAAAATATTTCAAAATAAAAAAAAATGCTATTTGTTTTTTACTTTAATAGTGTAAACAGATTTTGGTATTTCAATATTACCCCTTGTTTTTGTTTTGCTTTTCTTCAAATCTCATATAAACAACTTAGCTAATTATAATATTTCTAATCGTTCATTTTAATTATATTTCACAAGTAAAATATTGGTCATGCTGTGTTTTTAATTCACAGTAGCATGTTAACGTGAAACATTTTTTTTCTAAAACTCGCATTTTTATTATGTTTTCGTTCTTTATCTTCTTTACTTTCAAAAAAATATTTCATCCATTATTTTCCTTTTTAATTTTGGATAATTTTTGTAATGTCAACTTTTGATTAGCGTAGTAGATGTGAACGATCCAAGTCACCTATTATTTCTATTTCCAAGATAATTTCATTAATCTTCTTTTATTTTCTAGGACTTGCTTTTTGAATCTTTTCAAAACTATGCTTTAGATAAATTTAAAAACATGAATCAAAAGGACTTATTAGAACCGAAACATTTTGTTTAGGATTATGATTTGGAGTTGAATTCAACGATAAACAAAGAGCCTTAAAAATCACACTAAACCAAAATAACAAGTTTCAAAAATTTTATTATAAACAAAATATTTTCCTTTCTTTTTCTTTTTTTTCTTCTCTAAACAAAGGCCATAATTAATTTTTTTTCATTTTGAAATTGGCAAAACAAAAGCAAAAACTTCTTTTGAGCATTCTTTTTCAAAAAATTTCCAAAAAATATCACAAAATAAACCTATCATAATCCTGAAAATTTTTAAAATGAAACTCAAAAAGGTTATTGTGATTAGATAGGTTTGAAAATTTGGCTTTGGTGAAGATGAAATGATATTTGGAGCTATCAATTGAAATTGGAAAAAGACTCAAAAGTAGCTAACTTGGGGTAAAAAATTTTAGGTTGGCAAAGAAGACTCAAACAAAAAAAAAATGACTCAAATCATTTTTGTGCTTTTAAATTTATCTAAAGCAAAGTTTTGAAAAATTTCAAAAAGCAAGTCCTAGAAAATAAAAGAAGATTAATGAAATTATCTTGGAAATAAAAATAATAGGTGACTTGGATTGTTCACTTCTACTACGCTAATCAAAAGTCGACATTACAAAAATTATCCAAATATGAAAAGGAAAATAGTGGATGAAATATTTTTTTGAAAGTAAAGAAGATAAAGAACGAAAAACAAAATAAAAAAGTGAGTTTTAGAAAAAAACATTTCATATTAACATGCTACCGTGAATTAGAAACACAGCATGACCAACATTTTACTTTTGAAATATAATTAAAAAGAACGATTAGAAATATTATAATTAGCTAAGTTGTTTATATGAGATTTTGAGAAATACAAAATAAAAACATAGGGTACTATTGAAATATCAAAATCCATTTACACTATTAAAGTAAAAAACAAATATAATATTTTTTTAATTTGAAATATTTTCTTTTTTTTTTGAATTTTTGAAATATTTTCTATTTTTTTAGATTTTTAAAGATATTAGCTTTTTTTGAGATTTTTCTTTAAGAAGAAAAACGAGAAAGCACAAGAATTTTTTTTTATTTTTTTATTTTTACAGGAAAACAAACATAAAGAAAAGTGAAATAGGAAATTCTCCCTCAAGATTAAAATGGACATTGTCCTCAATGGAGAAAAGAGGCGAAGGAGAGAGAGAGAAATTAAGACATGAATGTAAGTACAGAATTGAAAAACGGGTACTTCCCCGGATTTATGCACCGCGAAAGTTGATTGATGTCACTCCCCCATGCTTGCGCTTTGGATCTTCTTGAAATGTCTTCTTTGGACTTCGTGATGGATTCAGTATCGTTGGAGCAGGCGATCGCAGAAGCTTCAGCTTATTGGAGCCATCCGAGGCAAAAAGTGAAAAATAAAGAAAATAGAAAAATAACTTGGGTTGCCTCCCAAGAGCACCCTTTGCTTAAAACGTCGTTTGAGCTCGGCCTATAAAAAAAATATTGTCAAAAAATAATTTGTCTAAAATAATAATTAAAGTTTTAACAAAAATATAAAGTCTTAAGTTACTTACAGTTCGTGCAGAAGAAACTTAATATTGTTCGGACTGACATCATCATCACCAAAAAATAGAGTTTAAGACACTGCCCATTTACTTTGAAATTGCCCTTAGTAGGGTGTGAAATTAAAACAGTATCATATGGAATAACTTGTTTAATAAAAAATGGCCCAGACCAACGAGACTTTAACTTTCTAGGAAATAAACGTAAACGAGAATTATAAAGAAGAAATTGGTCGCCGGTCATGAAGGTTTTTGGGTGGCTTAGGTGCTTGTCATGAAATCGTTTCATCCGCTCTTTATAAAATTTGTTATTCTCGTAAGCGTAAGAGCGCCACTCGTCGAGCTCGTTAAGTTGAAATTTTATAAGGTCGCTGACAGAGTGGGGATCAAAATTTAAAAATTACAAGGCCCAAAAAGCGCGGTGTTCTAATTTTACGGGTAAATGGCACAATTTTCCATAAACCAACCGATACAGCGTACATCCGATGGTGGTTTTGTATGTTGTTCGGTAGGCCCATAGAGCATCGTCTAATTTGGTAGACCAGTATTCCCTAGAAGTTTAAATAGTCTTTTCTAATATTCGTTTAATCTCTCTGTTCACTACTTCGACTTGTCGGTTAGTTTGGGTGTGGTAGGCAGTTGAAAGCTTATGCGTAACGTCGTATTTAATAAGGATTTTTTAAAACTGTGTGTTACAAAAATGTGAACCCCTATCGCTAACGATGGCTCGTGGCGTATCGAATCGAGAAAATAGTTTTTTAAGAAAGTAATTATGACTCGAGTGTCGTTAGTAGGAAGAGCTTGGGCTTCAGCCCATCGAGAAACATAATCTACGGCAACTAAAATATACTTTTCCCAAAGCTAGAAGGAAGAGGGCCAACAAAATCAATTCCCTATAGGCCGAAAATTTCGCACTCGAGGAAATAATTTTGCGGCATTTCCTTTTTATTGGAAATATTTTTCGATCGTTGGCAACTATCACACCTACTCACAAAGGCTTGCGTGTCTTTAAACAGGATAGGCCAGTAAAAACTCGCGCAAAGCACTTTGTGGGCAGTGCGAGCAGCTTGATTGTCACCTTCAGTCGGTCCTTCATGCAAATGTTTTAAAATATCTAATCTTTCTTCAAAGGAAACACTTCTCCTTATCACCTGGTTCGCACAAACTCGAAAAAGATGAGGGTCCTCCCAAAAATAGTTCTTCAACTCAGAAAAAAATTCTTCTTTTGTTGAGAGGAGAACACATTTTGGAGCACACGAGCCATTAAATAGTTGGCTATGTGTGAAAAACAAGCAGAAGAAGAAGTGCTAAATGAAAGCAGCTTCTCATCAGGAAAATAATCATTAAAAAATTTTTCAATATAAGGATTATCTAATCGTGAGAGATGGTCTGCTACCAAATTATTGGCTCCTCGCTTATCATGAATTTCTAAGTCAAACTCTTGGAGGAGTAAGACCCAGCGAATCAGGCACGGATTACCATCCGTCTTAGCAAGAAGATATTTGAGGGTCGAGTGGTCAGTAAAAACAATAATTTTGGAAAGCGTAATATATGAACGAAATTTATCAAAAGCGAACACTACAGCTAGGATCTCCTTTTTGGTCATGGTATAATTCTCTTGTGCCGATGTAAGTGTTTTACTTGCAAAAAAGATGGGTGGAAGTTTTTAGAAATTCGATGTCCTAGTACGACTCCCACCGCAAAACTACTCGCATTGCACATAATTTTAAAGGGAAGGTCCCACACAAGAGCTATCATAATGGGGGAATTAATTAAGATTTCATTAATTAATTCAATGGCAGACAGATAAAGGTCATCAAAAGTAAATGGGGTGTCTTTTTCTAAGAGCTGAGTAAGAGGTTTTGTGATTTTGGAGAAGTCTTTTATGAAATGGAGGTAAAAGCTTGCGTTTCCTTAGAAACTTCTTATATCTTTCACATTCGTAGGTGGCGACCGCTTCTCGATAACTTCTATCTTAGCTATGTCTACTTCAATTCCTCTCGCAGAAATGTAATGACCCAAAACTAACACTTCCCTCACCATAAAATGGCATTTTTCCCAATTTAGGGCAT
This sequence comes from Platanthera zijinensis, assembly GCA_039513925.1. Classification (NCBI taxonomy): domain Eukaryota; kingdom Viridiplantae; phylum Streptophyta; class Magnoliopsida; order Asparagales; family Orchidaceae; genus Platanthera; species Platanthera zijinensis. The sequence goes on from CM077082.1 coordinate 188,852,858, forward strand.
GGTTAGTTTCTTCGCATCTTTCTAAGACTTTTTCGAGGTTTTCTAAGCAACTATTAAAGGCATCACCGAACACAGAGAAATCATCCATAAATACCTCCATAATGCTTTCTACGTACTTGTCAAAGATAGCGAGCATACATCGTTGGAATGTACCTGACGCATAGCATAATCCAATCAACATTCTTCGAAAAGCGAATGCGCCGAAGGGACAAGTAAACGTAGTTTTCTCCTGGTCCTCGGGAGAGATGGGGATTTGAAAATACCCTGAGAGACCATCGAGGAAATAGTAAAAGCTATGGCCAGATAATCGCTCTAATATTTGATCGATGAACGACAATGGGAAGTGGTACTTGCGGGTAGCATCATTTAACTTACGATAGTCAATACAAATTCTCCACCGCATCACCGTTCATGTCGGGATTAAATCATTATTTTCATTACTCACTATAGTTATCCCTCCCTTTTTCGACACTACCTGAACAGGGCTAACCCACTTAATATCAGATATAGGATAAATAATTCATGCATCTAACAGTTTCATAACCTCGCCCTTTACGACTTCTTTCATGTTCGAATTTATACGGCGCTGAGGTTTGATGGAGTTACGCGAATTATCTTTCATTAAGATTTTGTGGGTGCAGAAAGATGGGCTTATGCTCTTGATATCAGATATTTTGCCAGGCAATAGCTCGGCGATGTTTACGTAACACTAGAAGGAGTTTGTCATTTTGTAATTCAGTTAAGTACGCTGAAACTAACACTGGCAGTTTGGAATTATTTTCTAGGAAGGCATACTTGAGATGTTCGGGTAGTTCCTTTAATTCTAGGGTAGGGGGTTCTTCATACGAGGTTTTAGAAATTCTTTCTTTTTCAAAAAACTATGTGTTCGTAGACTTTTTTATATGGAAAATTAAAAGGGGTTGGGCTAGTGGCCATGGAGGCTTCTTGCAGAGATTCCATTAGAATAGTAGAGGGAGGAAAAAAATCAGAAAATTTATTTTCACCATCAGAAAGGTTATAGGAAGATTCATCACTCAAGGTGTCTAAGAAAAATTAGGAGTCATCATTCTCTAGGGTGTTCTTCATCGAAGGGGTGATAGAGAAAGTAACTTCATCATCACTTACTCGAAGGAAGAGCTTACCATTGCTTACGTTATTGATAGCTCAGGAGGTGGCAAGGAAGGGTCGACAAAGGATCAAGGGAACCTCGACGTCTTCTTGGATGTCCAATATGACGAAATCCACCGAGAAGATGAATTTGTCGACTTTAACTAAAACATCCTCCACTATTCCACGGGTACTTAACAGATTTATCAGCAAGCTGGATACTCATACGCGTGGGGTGGAGGCTACCAATTCTTAACTTCTTAAATAATGAGAGGGGCATCAGGTTGATACTTGCACCAAAGTCGTCCAATGTGTGCTTGACAAAAAGATCACCAAAGATACACAGTATAGAAAAACTACCAGATCACTGATCTTCTTTTGTAAACCGTTTGTCAAGACTGCAGAGCACTCAGCATTTAGTGTTACGTGAGACAAGTTCTCTAACTTCATTTTGTTAGTCAGGAAGTCCTTAAGGTATTTAGCGTACTTCAGCATCTGGGAGATCTCTTCATGGAAGGTCAGATTTATGTGGATTTGCTTAAATATTTTAAGGAAGCGAGAGTATTGATCATCCTGACGTTGTTTGTTAAGTTCGGAAGGGTATGGTGGAGTTGGATCATTTTTAAAGATGTGTGGCGGAGCAAGTTCTTTTTCTAAAGCAGAGAGCAAAGTGATAACTTCTTTTTCAGCGGGTGGCGGAATTTTCAGAACGGGAGCGGAGCTTGCCTCGAGCTCTTCGCTAACCATACTAGAAACTTGCTTCCCACTCCTAAGAGTTATAGCTTTCGTTTGCTCTCTCAGGTTTGGCTCGGTATTGGAAGGAAGAGACCCTACGGGTCGCTCAGAAATAATTTTTGCGAGTTGTCCTACTTGATTTTCTTGATTTTTAACGCTTCCGGTTAAGGTTCTTATAGTAGCGTCATTTGTGGTTATATATTTAGAAAGTAACTCCTCCAAGATTTGATATTTTGGGTAGTTTTAAAGAGGTGGAGGTGGTGCAGAAAAATCATTTTGTGGTGGCGGGCGCATTGCGTTCGAAGGATTACTCCACGAAAAATTCGGGTGGTTCCGTAAAGCGGGATTATAACTATTCGGAAAAGTAAAACCAGGAGCAAGAAAATTCGCAGCAGAAAAATTATTAAATGCATTTCTAGGCATATTATTAACATAATCTAATTGTTCGGGAGCAGGAGTTACAGATTCCCATACCCGAGGAGCGGACCCAGCAGTCATCTTCATAATTTTTTTCTTAAAATTTCCACTTATAGAGCTAGTTAGGAGACGTTGTCTACTTCAAAGATACTTGCAGGTTTGTTTGGGCGGGACCTAGCACATTCTACTGATATGTGTTCATGGCCATGTCCTCGAAAAGCTCAAGAACTACAGAAAGATTTGATTCTAAGAGCCTAAACACTTAGAGGGGCGGGTGAATAGGTTCTAATCCTTTTTGACAATTAAGGCAATTAACACAGCACAAATATCACAAAAACAATCACAGAAAATATACAACACAGCACACCAAGATTTATAGTGGTTCCCCAAGTTGTGGGTATGTCCACTTTCCCCCTTCGCCTATCAAGTAGAGAACTGGATTCGGCCAAACTTCCTTCCACTAGCTCAGATCCATAGATCTTACAACTCAGAACCTGATAGGTTCCTACAACTCAGACGTCTTCAAGTCCTACCTCAGATTCTTCCCAAGAATCCTACCTTAGGAAACAGCCCTACCTCAGCCTTTATCTCGAGGCCTACAACTCAAATTTCTTCAAGTCCTACACCTCAGGCAATCATCCCTACCTCAACCTTTATAAATTTAGGCTTACAACTCAGATCTATAACAGATCTTAAAAATAAAAGTTTGTTCAAGAAAATAAAAACTTCACCCAGTTCAACAGAAAAAAAGGGTTAGAACTTATTGATCTGTTCTTAATTGAACTAAATACTCTAGATCCAACCTGACTTAGCTTCTTCAAAGTTTCTTGAATTTGAACAAAAAAAGGTTGATCTTCAATTGGAGTTGGAGTTGATCTTCAATTAGCTTCCTTCTTGAATTCAGAATCAGATCTGAATTTTACTTGCAGACTTTTCAGGATCTGTCTTCTTCTGGGATTGCCTCTTGCTCCCCCTCACTGGTTCTCAATCTTTGTTAATTCAGTTATTTCTCCTCTTGATTTTATCGGATTCTTGTTGATCTGGTTTTTATGGATCAACCCTTTATATAGAGTTCATCCACGATTACCGGCTGATCCGGTTTATAACGGCCTTCTAACAGTACTGAAAGATGTGTCAGTCTTGTTACTTATGACCGCTGTCAAGTTTTCTTTCGTGATAACTGACCCTTCATTGAACTTCTATCACAGCAGGGAACAGTCAGCAAAATACTTCAAATGTGTCGAAACAAATAGACCAAGTGTCGACACAATTCTTGATGATGTCGACACAGCTTCCAATGTGTCGACACAGTCATTCTTTATCTTCTCGACACAGCTTCTATTGTATGTGTCGACACAAGTCCTGTGTGTCGACACAACTGCTCCTGGTCTCGACAAAGCTGATGCTGATAGATGGCGTTGAGTGTATGTCCATATTTCGTTGAGTGTGTGTCCAGATGTATTTGAGTGTGTGTCAACACAAGTCTCGTGTGTCGACATAAGCCTTTCAGAATCAGTATAGCTGTTGGTTATAGATGGCATTGAGTGTGTGTCGACATAAGTCACGTGTGTCGACACAAGCCTTCCAGACTCATTATAGCTGTTGATAGATGGCATTGCGTGTGTGTCAACACAAGTCCCGTATGTCGACACAGTCTTGCTTCTGGTGTCGACATAACTCCTGGTTGTCGACACAGCTCCTGCTTCAGGTGTCGACACAAGACCTGGGTGTCGACACTTGTACTTAGAAACTTTTTCTTGCATTTCTTAAACCTGAACACTAAAACTCAATATCCCATCAAATACACATTGATGTATACCATTGAGTAAAGAGAGGCTTCTCCAAATCTGGTACACAATTTCCAGTGTACCCAACAATCTCCCCATATTTAGAGAAGTTATAACCCTTAGTCAATGATATACACCACACATAATAAAAAAAGAATAAGATGTATACATTCAATTCACAGCAGGGTAACTTTTAAATACAAATAACAATTAATATCATCATATAATATGATATTTTCATTAATCAGAAAGTAGTGTAGCTTTACATAATTCTTAAAGGAATAGAAAATTACATAGGTCTTAACACTAGCCTATCTACCTTAAGATTAATCAGACTCCTTGATCACAATTGCTTTTCCAGACATGATCTTAGCTTGCACATTGGCTTCAGAATCTTCAGCTGATTTCTTCCCTTTTAGATCTTTCTTTTTGAGCTCTTCAGCCTTAATCTTTTGCCTTTCAAAGTAATGAAAAGGCTTTGGAAAGTACTTGCTAGGCTCCACAGAGTTAGCAGGTAACTTTCCAGCTTTGATATCCTTTCTGAGCTGATGTATGGTATCTTGCCTCTTCTGATACTTGCTCTATTATAGTTCATAGTACCACTTGCCTATTTCATGCATCTTATCTTTCACAGCTTTTCAAGCAGTAAGAATAATGTTCCTAGAAGTAGGACTCCACTGCTCAAAGTCAGGCTTCAATTCTGCCTGTTCTCTAAATCTTTTCTTAGAAAGCTTGGCCACTTTCTGAGCTTCCATAGCAGCTACAGACATTTCAACTTTGTCAATTATGATATTCTATGCCTCCTGTTGAGGGCTATATATTTTCTGAACTTCCTGCTGTACTGTATCAAAATCTGCTGGAGGATAGATAACCTATGCAACTTCCTGCTGAACACCTTCAATATGAGTAGGTTGAACACCGGATTCAGCAGTATTATCTTCATCACACAGTGGTGGAAATCAAAGAGTAGCTATGATGGTATTAGATACACATTTAGAATGATTAGAACTGGCTTTAACTAATATCCTCTCCCCCTTTATGACTTCTCTATCTATATGATCTCTCTGATCTTTCTTTTAAAACCATACTTGATCAGCCAGATATTCTGTACCTTCTTTGTAGTAGGCTCTGAATTTGTTCAGGTGATCAGAAATAGCCTTTTGAGATTCCTGAATTGTTGTTTGTACAGCAGCTAGATCTTCTTGTATTTGTTTAGAAAGTTTAGCTTTCACATCAGTAGCAATACCTCCCAGTTTGTGAGAATTTCATCATGGGAGTCCTTAAGATTTTCATTTGATCTGAATTGATTTTCTAGAATATATCCTTATTTTACTGCTATGTCAACTATTGCAGTATTCATTTCTTGTTGTTGGGTGGCCAGATATACTACAACATTACCTCCCTTATGGAAGAATCTGTCATCTCTTTCTTATTCAAATTTAATTCAAATCTGATGGATTTAATTTCTTGAGCTAGCTTGAACTGCATTTCTTTATGTGTCTCATCCACATACTTCTCCAAAGATTGTCTTTTCTCATTTAACTTTACTTACAGTTTCACTGAAGTCCATCCCTTGAGTAGATGGTTGAGATACTATTTGTAAGGCTTTCTTACAGCCCATTCTCCTTTTCCTGATAGCAACTAGTTTTCTTTTCTTAGCCATGGAGGCTTCTTCATCATCAAAAGATTGTGATGAGCTTTGTATATTCATAGTTTCCTTATCAGTAGGGGAATACTGAGACATCTCCCTCTCAGTTCCTTGTATCTCTTTCTCAATCCTTTGCTACTCCCCCTCAGTCCTTATTTCATTGAAGTTAGGGAACAGTTCTTCCAAAGTAAACTCTTGCAGTATCTGAACATGAGGAACAAGGTTATATTTTGGAACTAATGGTTCCCCCTGGACATCAAGATCTTTGTCCAGGGACTTCTCAAAACTAGAGAAGTGGACTTGCTCATCTTGAGCCTAGTCTTACACTTGCACATCCTGTGCTTCTTTCTCAGTATTGAATTATGCTTCATTGTTGATTTTTGATACTATTTCCATAACAGTATCAGTGGCATTTTCACTCTCTAGTGCCGCTTCAGCAATACATCCCCCTTGGGTAGGCAGCTGTGATTGTTCAGGTTCATGAACAATTATAGTCTGTGTGTTATCTCCCCCTGGAGTGGAGACCATCTGGTTCTCTGGTAGTAGAATGCTCTCCCCTTGAACTAGAGCTTCTTTATCTAGTTGTGGTGTGGGAGATTTTTCTTGTTGTTCTTCATCCGAGCCTAAGACAACCAATTCTTAAGAATCACTGGAAGATTCTGCTTCCTGGTTAGTAGTTTTCTTCTTCTTATCTTTCTTCACAGATTTCTGTGGGGTGGAAACTTCTTTGGTTAAGACTCTATCCCATCTAGATAGAATTCTCAAGTCCATTCTCCTCATGTGATTTATCTTAGATCCTGTAATTTGATTCATTATATCTTTGATGCTGGAAGCCAGATACAAGCTCAGTATCCTACCAAGATTAGGCGTCTTAACACTTTCTTGAATCTTGTCAAAAACAACTGATGACCAGTTTGTTTTCAATTTGAATATTACTCTGATCATAAGTTTGAACATGTAGGCAGAGATCCTATCATGTCCTCCTGTCTTGTAGAGAATTACTTTGCCTATAATCTCTAATAGAAATTTACCTTGGGAATTCATTCCCTTCCTTGTAATTGAGGATCCTATCTTGGTATTTGGATCCAGCCCACACCATCTAAGTCCATCCTTTGTTATGGATGGAGTAATTTCATCATCTTCTTTAACATTGGGGAGTTGAAGCGACTTCCTGATTATCTTCTATAAGAGTCTTACCCTTGTACCGTTAACAATGGACTTCATCTTCTGTCCTTGAGAATCCATAGTTGCAGATGAATAAAATTCAAGAACTTCTTTCTTCTATATACTTGAAGGTTCAGAGACCAAATACTCTAAGCCATTCTCTGTGACTAGGGTAATCACACCCTTGATTTCTGGCAAGGCAGTCTCGAATGCCTTACGTACCAGTTAATATCCCTCATTGACCTTGTCGTCATGTTGCGATGCCATTGATGAACGAGAGAGAAGAGAAGAGAGTCGACAGGAGAATTTCTTTGTCGACATAAAGTCTAGGGTCGAGAATTTTGAAAGCACAGTCGACTAGATTTTGTCTTCACCTATTTATAGTGTACTTGTAAAGGGTAGGACAAAAGACGCGCCTAACTTAGGAAATTTACTATTCGACAAATTTTATGTTTTGATGGAGATGACCTAGGTCTCGACAAAACCTCATTGTAGTCGACACACATCTATGTATCGACATACTTTTTCCAGTGTCGACATATACTATCAAAGTCTCGAGAGAATGTGTCGACACTGATTTTTGTGTGTCGACACAAAAATATACTAATACAAAGTCTCGGCAGAGTTATGTCGACACCAACTCTTCTATCAACACAGATTTTATTTCTGTGTTGGCATAATTCTTTTCTTTGTCGACACAATTTAATGATAGTGTCGACACAGTTAGCATGTGTCGTCACAACTTCTAACTTAGACAAAATTTCTCTTACTGATACCACTTGAAAAATTTTGTGTGGACCTATCACCTTATTCTTGGTTCAATATACCTAATTCAATTTTAAATTAATTGAACTTACTTTAATCCAGTGGTTTTGTAAATATATCAGCAATTTGGTTGTTTGTGTTAACAAATTGTAGACTTATGTCTTCCTTTTCAACATGTTCTCTGATGAAATGAAATCTAATTTCTATATGCTTAGTTCTACTATCTGAAATAGGATTTTTAGCAAAAGAAATAGCACTAGTAGAATCATAAAATAATGGAATTCTACTTATCTTGATATCATAGTCTTCAAGTTGATGTTTTATCCACAACAACTGATCACAACAGCTACTTGCAGCTACATATTCTGATTCAGCAGTGGAAATAGCCACACTTGTTTGCTTCTTGCTGCTCCATGACACCAGCCTATCACCTAGGAATTGACATGTTCCAGTGGTACTTTTTCTATATTCTTTGCAACCTGCAAAGTCTGTATCTGAAAAACCTGTTAGAAAGAAATCTCTATTTTTAGGGTACCAAAGACCTAGATTAGGTGTGCCCTTAAGATATCTCAAATATCTCTTGACAGCAGTATAATGAGATTCCTTTGGGCAAGTTTGGTACCTAGCACAGACACATGTACCATACATGATTTCAGGTGTACGAGCAGTCAAGTAAAGTAGGGAGACATTTATCCCTCTATACAAAGACTCATCAACAAGTTTTCCTGCTTCATCTTTGCTTATAGACATATTTGTTCCCATTGGAGTTTTCATGGTGGAGGCTGACTCCATGCCATATTTCTTGATTAACTACTTGGTGAACTTAGACTGAGATATGGACAATCCATCATCAGTCTATCTAACTTGGAGTCCCAAGAAGAATTTTAGCTCACCCAAGTTGCTCATCTCAAACTTCCCTTGCATAAGTTTGGCAAACTTACTACAAAGGTTGTTTTCAATAGAACCAAAGATAATGCCATCAACATAAATCTGGACTAGGATGATCTTACCTTTTGATTTCCTAAAGAATAAAGTCTTGTCTATTTCCCCTCTTGAGAATTTATTCTCAATAAGGAAGTCGGACAAAGTTTCATACCAAGCCCTAGGGGCTTATTTCAATCCATATAGAGCTTTCTTAAGCCTATATACATAGTTGGGATAATGAGAATCAACAAAACCTGATGGTTGTTCTACATATACTTCTTCCTTCAAGTCTCCATTCAGAAAAGCTAACTTGACATCCATTTGGAATTCTTTGAACCCTTGAAAAGCTGCATAAGCCAGGAATAATTTTATAGCTTCCAACTTTGCCACTGGGGCAAAAGTTTGATCAAAGTATATCCCTTCTTCCTATCTACAACCCTTTGCTACTAGTTTGGCTTTGTTCTTGATTATGGTGCCATTCTCATCTAGTTTTTTCCTATAGATCCACTTGGTTCCTATAACATTATGATCCTTGGGTTTAGGAACTAACTCCCAGACTTTACATCTTCTGAATTGATTCAACTCTTTCTGCATGGCATCAATCCATTTTTTGTCTAGCATGGCTTCTTAATACTTCTTAGGTTCTATCTGTGATAGAAAGCTTGTACATAGAATTGTGTTCATGATTTTGCTCCTAGTTAGAACTCCCTAGCTTGCATCACTAATGATTTTGTGTGTAGGATGATCCTTCAAATGTCTTCTAACTGGAGGAAATCTATCAACCTTTTGGTCTTTTTCACTTTCCTCATTCTGATGCATTTCATTGTCTTCATCTTCATCCAGGGAGTCTTGTACTCCCCTTGGACCGTATCCATCCTTTTCTTCATCCAGCCTTGCAGGTTGGTCTTCACTAATAGTCAGCTTGTCCATCCTTTCCTTTAAACCTATAGAACTACCAAAACTGCTAGACAGTTCACTGTTAATTAACATAGACTCATCAAATACTACATGGATAGATTTTTCTATAACTTGTGTAGTCAAGTTGTAGATTCTATATGCCCTACTGTTATTACTGTACCCAACAAATATCCTTTCTAGAGATTTGGTAGCAACCTTAGTTTGGTAGTGCTTACCATTAACTAGGACATAACATTTACTACCAAAGATTCTAAAGTAGGAAATGTTTGGTTTTTTCCTTTCATAATCTCATAGGGAGTCTGCATATATCTTTTAATGATGGAAGCTCTATTGAGTACATGACATGCAGTATTTATTGCCTCAGCCCAGAAGTATTCAGGGAGAGAAGTGTCACTTAGTAGTGTTCTACTTGCCTAAATTAGATTCATATTCTTTCTCTCAGCAACTCCATTTTGCTGCGGAGTTCTAGGTGAGGAGAACTCCTGATGAATCCCAAATTCTTCACAAAACTTTGTCATACACTCAAACTGAAATTCAGTTCCATGATCACTTCTAATTTTGATCACTGAATTATTAAATTCATTCTGAATTTGTCTAACAAAAGTCTGGAAGATAGTAGGGGTTTCAGAGTTCTGCCTCAAGAAGAAAACCCATGTAAATCTAGAATAGTAATCCACAATTACTAATGTGTATGCTTTTCTACCAAGACTATGAACTGGCGTATGACCAAATAAATCCATATACAGGAGATATAGACATTTCACTGAATCTTTGGTATCAAGTCCATGGAAAGAGGTCTTGGTCTGTTTGCCCTTTTGGCAAGCTGAAAAAACCCCCTCTTTAATACACTTGACCTGAGTACCATTCCTCACTAGCTCCATACTAAATAACTGTCCTATTGACTTATAGTTCAGATGAGCTAGTCTCTTGTGCCATTGGACACACTGTGATGCTTTCTCATCTGCAACTAGACAGATAGGTGAGTTGTTATACTCACAATCAAGGTTAAGAAAATATATATTCCCTTTCCTAGTGCCAGTTAGAATGATCTCTTGATCACCTGACCTCTTTATTTGGCACTTACCCTTGAGGAAAGAGGTGTCATACCCAAGATCACTTAGTTGACTTATGCTAACTAGGTTATGTTTCATACCTTTCACATAAGCCACTTGAGTGATACAGATAGAGTTACTAAAAATATTACCAAACCATTTGATGACACCTTTTTCAGATCCACCAAAGATTACTTTGGGTCCATTCTCTATGGGAGAATAGTCCTTCAACATCCTTCTTATTTCAGTCATGTGCCTAGAACATCCACTATTCAAGTACCATATAAGGGTATGGCCACTTGGACTCACCTGCATGAAATAGAAATTGCCCTATCCTTAGAAACCAAATTGTTATTGGGTCCTAGGTTCAAGTTAGCTTGAAATCTGATATGCTTACCTACAGCCTTTCTGATAGGTAAACTGGCCTTATTCTAAATACTAGTATTGAACCAACAATCAATGGCAAAGTGGACCACCTTTCCACAACACCAGCACTCAAACCTATTATACTTTTTCTTAAGTACATGCTTCACAACATTATTGTCAGCATTCCTTTTAAGTGTAGGTGCTGGAGCAGCATACCCCAAGGATTCCTTAAGAACCTGATGGGTTTGCTTATAGGGTGGCCTATTATCATATGCACCCTTGCCATAAAGATCACCATACTCACAGTGACCATGAGTGAGGTCATGATCATATCTGTTAGTAGGTTGCATCACTTTTCTAAAAGAAATAGGGGGTTTCATAGCTAGTGGCTGAACTGGGCCTTTGCCTTTTCCTTGAGAATTAGCTGCCCTTGTTCTTTCCTTGAAGCCTAGTCCTATCTTTCCCTTCTGAGATATGAAGTTATCAATTAAAGGCAAGACATACTTTGGCTTTGAAAATTTAGCCACAAGATCCTTTTCTTTCGAGAGTCTTGCTTCCATATTTTTGATGTGATTTTCATTGAAAGTGATTGTACCCATCTGAATAATAGTTATGTTTTTCAGTTTGGCAACCTCATTCAATTTAAAATCCAACATCTTTGTTGAATCTTATGCTGCCAGTTTGATAGATTCAATTTCCTCAGCCTGCTTCTTGACAAGGAATTTGCTTCTCTTCAGAGTCTGCAACAGACCACCATACTCATCAATTAATTGATGAACATCCCCTTCAGATTCAGAACCATCCACATCTCTTAATGCAGATGCTTCTGATTCTAATCCAGTATAATACTCAGAAACTAAGTATGGATTATATACCTTACTGGGACCAGGCTAATCCTGGCACTGATCTTCTTCTGAAAGAGCCATCAACCCTTTATAACAATAGTCTTCACCTCCATTTATGGAATCCAGCATTTGCAAGAATTCTGATTCCATAGAATCCTCTTCTGTAGTAAACAGCCTAATATAAGCTTCTGCATCATCCTCTTCTCTAGATTTTGAGGATAAAGAGTCAGTCAAACTCTTATGCTTCTGGGCAACAAAGGATTTCTACTTCTAGCCCTTATTTTGAGGCTTCTTCTTATCCTTAGTCTCCTTTCTCTTATCAGGACAGTTAGCTATGATATGTCCAGGCCTGTTGCAGCAATAACAAACAATTTTAGAGGTAGTTTGTTTACTAGGATTAGAGGCATACCTGTCCCCCTTAGAAGTCTTCTTCTTCTTATAATAATCATCCTTAAGGAAGGATGAAGATGGCTTGGTTCTCCATTTCTTCTTCTTCATGAACCTCTGAAACTACCTTGTAAAGGCAGTAAAGTCTTCATCAGAATTATGGCTGTCTGATGTACTGATGTTATGATTTTCTGCTTCAGCCTCAACACTTCTTTTGGATGGAGGAGACTTTCTCCTACCCTTTATTGTGGCTTCAGATTTGAAGGCTACTGACTTGTCTTTATACTCAGACCTACTGCTTTTCTCCTCCTCCTTTCTGGCAGTGAGTTGCATCTCATAAGATAGTAGTTTTCCAAACAAGGTTGGTGGAGTTGTATCAGCAAGCCTGGCCACCTCTCTGATGGCACATATTTTTTTATCCCCATCCTTGGTCAGTGACCTGAGAACTTATCATTCATTTCATATGTGCTAAAGACTCTTCCATAGGTCATCAACTCATTTATAATTCTAAAGAACTTCTTGTAACATTCTACTATGTTGTTTAACTTAGTTTGTCTGAAGATTTCATATTCTTGATTCAACATAGATTTCCTATCCTCTCTAACTTCTTTAGTTCCCTCCATGTAGACAATCAAGGTGTCCGACATCTCCTTGGAGGTTTTGCAATGTACCAAATTCTGAAATGTGGCATCATCTATAGCACTCACAATTATATTTTGTGCTCTCTTGTCTAAAGTTGCTAGAATGATCTCATCCTTAGTCATTTTAGACTATCCCTATGGGGTTTTGAGATAGCATCAAGAGCTAATATATTCATTTGAATGAAAGGATCTTCTTGTACTATGATGTAGATTCTAGGATCAGATGCTTCCATGAATAATCTGACCCTTTCTTTTCATATCCCAAAGTTCTCTTTTTTGCAGATGGGCAGTTTCATGGATCCAAATTCCTTCCGATTCTCATTTGAACCCATTCTGGCTAATTATTAATTACCTTGGAGGGTTACTCAGACTGTTAGGTATATTTTTGAGTAACCTCCCTCTGATACCACTTGAAAGATTTGATTCCAAGAGCCTAAACACCTAGAGGGGGGTGAATAGGTTCTAATCCTTTTTGACAATTAAGGCAATTAACACAGCACAAATATCACAAAAAATACACAGCACAGCACACCAAGATTTATAGTGGTTCCCCAAGTTATGGGTACGTCCACTTTCCCCCTGCGCCTATCTAGTAGAGAACTGGATTCGGCCAAACTTCCTTCCACTAGCTCAGATCCACAGATCTTACAACTCAGAACCTGATAGGTTCCTACAACTCAGACTTCTTCAAGTCCTACCTCAAATTCTTCCCAAGAATCCTACCTCAGGCAACAGCCCTACCTCATCCTTTATCTCCAGGACTACAACTCAGACTTCTTCAAGTCCTATACCTCAAGAACTTAGCCCTACCTCAGCCTTTATAAATTTAGGCTTACAACTCAGATCTATAATAGATCATATAAATAAAAGTTTGTTTAAGAAATTAAAAACTTCACCCAGTTCAACAAATAAAAGGGTGAGAACTTCTTGATCAGTTCTTGATTGAACAAAATACTCTAGATCCAACCTGACTTAGCTTCTTCAAAGCTTCTTAAATTTGAACAAAATAAGGTTGATCTTCAATTGGAGTTGGAGTTGATCTCCAATCAGCTTCCTTCTTGAATTCAGAATCAGATCTAAATTTTACATGCAGACTTTTCGAGATCTGCCTTCTTCTGGGATTTCCTCTTGCTCCCCCCCCACTGGTTCTCAATCTCTGTTGATTCAGTTATTTCTCCTCTTGATTCTGTCGGATTCTTGTTGATCTAGTTGTTATGGATCAGACCTTTATATAGAGTTCATCCACGATTACCGGCTAATCTGGTTTACAACGGACTTCTGACAGTACTAACAGATGTGTCAGTCTTGTTACTTATGACAGCTGTCAAGTTTTCAGTCGTGACAACTGACACTTCATTGAACTTCAATCACAGCAGGGAATAGTCAGCAAAATACTTCAAATGTGTCGACACAAATATACCAAGTGTCGACACAATTCTTGATGATATCGACACAACTTCCATTGTGTCGACACAGTCATTATTTATCTTCTCGACGCAGCTTCTATTGTATGTGTCGACACTAGTCCTGTGTGTCGACACAACTGTTCCTGGTCTCGACAAAGCTGATGTTGATAGATGGCATTGAGTGTATGTCAAGATTTCATTGAGTGTGTGTCCAGAAATCATTGAGTGTGTGTCGACACAAGTCCCGTGTGTCGACAAAGGCCTTTCAGACTCAGAATAACTGTTGTTGATATATGGCATTGAGTGTGTGTCGACACAAGTCCCGTGTGTCGACACAAGCCTTCCAGACTCAGTATAGCTGTTGATAGATGGCGTTGAGTGTGTGTTGACACAAGTCTTGTGTGTCGACAGAGTCTTGCTTCTGGTGTCGACATAACTCCTGGGTGTCGACACAGCTCCTGCTTCAGGTGTTGACACAAGTCCTGGGTGTCAACACTTGTACTTAGAAAATTTTTATTGCATTTCTTAAACCTGCACACTGAAACTCAACATCTCATCAAATACACATTGATGTATACCATTGAGTAAAGAGAGGCTTCTCCAAATTTGGTTCACAATTTCTAGTGTACCCAACAACTGCTTTCAAGGTTTTGTGGTTTAAAGTACCACCGGAAGCTGCGTCTATCATTTGCTTTGTATTTTTATTTAGCCCGTTATAATATGTCTGCACTTGTAACCATACAGGCGGCATGTGATGGGGGCTTTGTCTTAACAGTTCTTTAAATCTTTCCCAGGTTTCATATAAGGTTTCAGAGTCTATTTGTCCAAAGGAAGAAATATCGTTCCTAATTTTTTCAGTTTTAGCTGGCAGAAAATTCTTCGTCAGAAATTTTTCAGTTAATTAATCCCAAGTGGTGATGCTCCCTCTTGGCGGAGTCATCAACCATTGTTTAGCTTTGATTCTTAAGGAGAAAGGAAATAATCTTAGCCTAATAGCATCATTTATGACACCATTGATCTTAAAGGTGTCACAAATCTCAAGAAAGCTTGTTATATGCGCATTCGAATCTTCATCTTGAAGTCCGTCATATTGTAGATAATGTTGCACCATTTTAATTATGTTAGGCTTTAGTTTAAAATAATTATTATCTATAGAAGGGCGAATGATGCTTGATTCTGTTCCCTCTAGATTCAGTCGTGCATAATAGGACATAGGCCTTTGCACGACGTGGGGTTCTTCCATTCTTAAAGTAGAAAATGACTCGGAATCCTCAACCAGTATTTGGAAAGTAGGGCCCTGAAATCGAGATCTTCTCCGAAGAGTACGTTCAATTTTGTGTTCCAAGTCCAAACTAACCAACGGATTCCCGTGGGTCATGCACTAGAAGAAGAGAAGATAAAGAAAGGGAAATAAATAAACTAGAAAAGTAGAAGCTAAAAAAAATTTTGAAATAGATTTTTTTTATGTTTTATCTCCGGAACTTCCCAAGGGCTACCCAATAAATGGTTTGCAAGGTACTACACAATATAGTGGTATTTAAGCCACATTGCCCTTTTCGAGAGAGTTAGGCGGTGTAGAAAAATTGTGAAACGGGTTTCTATTAAGAGCGTTAATATTTTTGAATTTTTTTGATTTTTAAGAAAGAGGGTGAGAAAGAGAAATGATAAAAGAAATAGGTTCGTGTTTTCAAATTATCAACAAAAGATGCTCCCCGGCAACGACGCCAAAAAATTTGTGATCGCTTTTCGTGCTAGAGAAAAGAGAGCCGAACTAACAATCCAACTAGGCAAGTATACCTATCGAACTGTAGGTAGGGGACACAAGTGTCGTATTGAAATCTGAGAACTGCTGAGTAAACCTACTCACACGAAGGCTATTATCTTATCAAAGGATGGTTTTAATGTTAAGAGAAAGCTAATTGCGATTAAGAAAAGAAATATTGCGCTAAAAAGAGAAATACTTGTAGTTAAATAAAGAGCTGTTAAAATGATTACATAAAGGGGTTGAAACGATGAAATGTAAAAGCACTCGATCGAGAATCACCTCGGCAAAAGTTGATTACAAATGCGATAAAAACCCTAACTTAATAAGGTAAAGGACCTTGACCGTGGAGGTTCCCAAAGCTTGAACACGCTTCTCTCAAAGTCATACCCAACTGAGTTTAGGAAGGTCCGACCGAACTCTCATCCAAATCGGAGGCCTAAAGCTCGCTTTATGCAGTGAACCCCACTATTGGATTTCACTCCAATCTGGGAGATTAAGCGTATGCCTCTCTCAAGGTGTGCGTGCAACTCTCTTTACTCTTGAGTGTTCACTTCAAACTACGAGCCTCTCGGATAACTAAGAGTGAAAACAAAGATGGAAATTGTATATCGATGATATAACTCCAAACAAGAAAAATCAAGAGTAAATCAAAGGCCTAAACCCTAAAAAGAAAAAGTAAATTTAAAGCATCATAACTTAATAAACTCGAACCTCGGATCATCAAGATCGAGTACAAGGAGGATTAGTTAATCATGGAGAGGTGGAGGAGGATAGATGAGTAGAAGAACCTTAAGAACACAAAGTAAAAGAGAGCACTTTATATTAATATCCAAAGAGAGTTACAAATTGAAAGAAAGGATTACACTTGCATGGAAATTAAAACGTAAACTAGCATTACATTTAGCAACTAAAGCAATTACAAAAACTATAATAAAAGAATAAACTAAACTAGGGATAAGAATGACATAAAATGAGAAAGAGAGAGAGAGACTAAAAACACTAAGAAACAAAGGGGCAACACCTCCCCTCTCAACCGAAAACTTCTTCTAGACACAAGGGGGAGGCCTGAATATATATAAATTCTCACAGGTTGGTCACGCCCTCTGTCACACCTAGGGAGGGCGTGTCAGGGGGGCGTGACATGCAAGGAGTTGAGCTCGGGCTCTAGATTCTGGCGGGAATGATGATTTCTTCTGTACGTCGGTGGACACGCCCTAGGCCATGCCCGTATAGGATGGGCGTGTAAGGCACGTCAAGTGTCAATCATTTGTCAGAAATCCATTAGTCATCGAAAAAGGTGGAACACACCCCAGGGCCACACCCGTATAGGGGGGCTTGTCAGTACTATTGACGTGCAGCAACAAAAATCTTTAAATGCGGCAGCAGGCTTCGGGATGAGGGTGATATGCCATGTCACATCCACAGGGAGGGCGTGTCAGGGGGGCATATCAACGGTTTTTCTCCTTATTTTGGTTCTGATAGCAAACTTCCTCGGGATTAGGTTACACGCCCTATGACACGCCCAGGGAGGGCGTGTCAGGGGGGCGTGTCAGGTCATTTTTGGCCAAAAGCTTTGGAAACCTGCAAAAAGAGAAGAAAACATTAGTGGAAATAATATATATATAAAGAGGCTAACAAATAAGCTTACAGGACATGATTTGTGTATTAAAAGTCAGAAAATACCATTATAGCTTAGACTACAAAACATACTATCAGCTTCTTGTCCCGGTCATGTGCCGAGAGCATCCACTATCCAAATACCAGATTGGAGTTTTGTTATTCTTTGGACATACCTGCAATCATAAATCATTTTCCCATAGGAACCCAAAAGATTTGGGCCCTTGGTTCCGTTTTGTTTAACACCACTAGGAACATTAACATTATGAGTGTTCGGTCTCGCGATGTTAACTCGTGGAGTTTCAATTTTCACAAGATGAATCCAACAGTCTTAGCCAAAGTGACCAATATTGCCGCAACACCAACCATCAAATCTGATGTACCTACTCTTATACTCCTGCTTTACCTTTTGAACGGGAGTTCTAGCAGAGGAAACTAAGTTGGAGGTGGAAGCCTCATAATTACAGCAAACACAAGGCTTTACTGTCTCCTTAGCCTTTGAAGCAACGATTTTATTTTTCGATGCTTTCTTGAAATTTGGTCCAAGAATGTAGGGACCATACTCTTTAAGAGTTATTTCTTCATACGGTGCCTTGAAAGAACTAGCACCAAAGTCTTGGGGATGGGTCAATCTTTGGTAGTGCTTTTTAGGCTCCACAAAAGTTGGTCTAGTGAAGTGACCATATGACATCTCAAAGTCGTATTTATTTGTGGGAAAGATTACCTTCTTGAAAGAGGGTTGAATTTGAAGTGCCTTCCCTTTACCTTTGGTATCGGCTCTCCTAGTATCCTTACCTTTCTCAGCAATGTGTCCAAGACCAGTACCCTTCTTAGGAGTAGAGAATTTATCAATGAGAGGAAGAATGGTCTTTGGCTTAGAGTAAATTTCAACAAGTTACCTTTCTACCAAGAGCTTTTCTTCTAGATCATGTAAGTATTTCTCCTTTTAACTTAGTAGTTCAGCATAACACTTTAATTCCTCTTTCAAGGAGTGAACTTCATCCCTGAGAGGTGGTAATTCTGTAATTTCCTCCTTCAGTTATGATTCCACTGCCTTGATAGAAGCAAACTCTTTTGATTGCTTTTTGACTACCATGCGGCATTTGTTAAAGGATCTCAAAAGTTCTTGATGGTGAGCCATCAAGTAAGAATCTTCTTCCTTAGAAGAATAGTCTTCATGACCATTAGAAGAAGTTTTAGATTCAGAGAGCATTGTGCGAGAGTTTACCTTCCCATTGAATTAGGAGTCACCTACTTCCCCATTTGAATGAGCCACGAGCCTGAAGTAAGCTTCTTCATTTTCAGAGCTTGACTCATATGAGTCACTGTCTCTAAGAGCCTTTGACTTCTTTATAACAAAGCTCTTCTCTTCCTTCCCTTTACCTTTGAAGGAGTTCTTCTCTTCTTTCTTGGATCCTTCCTTCTTTTTATACGGGCACTCTGCAATCACGTGTCTTGGCTTATTGCAACAATAACAAACTATGTAAGAAGAAGAATTTTTGTTCGGTTTAGACTTATACTTATCAACTCAGTTGTAGATTTTCATGGACACGATCACCATCACGATGTGAACTTCTGAAGTCAGAGGAGGAGGACTGGTTTTTCATTTGCATCTTTTTACTGAGCAGTCTTTTGAATTGCTTGGATATTAGCGATAATTATCCATCAGACAATTCAGAGCCTAACATGCTTGGCTCAGAATCTTTTTGGTCATCAGAAGCTCGTGTCATTCCTGGTGACATAGCTTTATATATTCTAGATACTTCAGCCTTCAGAGCTATCGACTTCTCTTTGTTTGAAGTCTTGCTGCTTTGCTCCTCCTTATTCCTTGTGTTCATCTGTAGTTCATAGGAAAAGAGTTTTCTGAAGAGGTTCTATGGGTCAATCTCAGGTAGCTTTCCAAATTCCCGAATGGCCACCAGCTTGGTGTCCCAATCTTTTGCCAGGGATCTTTGAAATTTTTCATTGAGCTCACCATTAGTAAAAGTACGACCACAGTTTCTGAGGTTGTTGATGATCTTAAAGAATTTCTCAAAACTATCAGAAATAGTGTTGGGTACATTGGAAACTCTGTACCTAATTTGGAAGAAGCCTCACCAAATTCAATGAAATACATCAATGTGTATTTGATGAGATGTTGAGTTTTTATGTGCAGGTTAAAGAAATGCAGAAAAATATTCTAAGTACAAGTGTCGAAACTTGTGAAAGGAATGTGTCGACACCAAAAGCCAGATTGTGTCGACACACAGGACTTGTTGCGACACACAAAAATTCTGTCGACAGCAATTATGTCGACACACAGGACTTGTGTCGACACACACTAGAATTCTGTCAACACCAACTATGTCGAGACTAGAAGCTATTGTGTCGACACACAAGACTTGTGTCGACACATTCCATAGAAGCTATATCGAGTAGATAAAGAAGGGCTGTGTCAACATTATGTAAGCTGTGTCGACATCATCAAGAATTGTGTCGACACATGGTCTATTTGTGTTAACACATATAAAGTATAGTCTCGATGCTTTTTTGCTGAAATAGAGTTCAACTAGGTATCAGGTGTCAAGACTGAAGACTTGAAAGCTGTCATAACTAACAAAGTTATTGCATCTGTCAGAGCTATCAGAAGGCTGTTATGAACCGGATCAATCGGTAACCTTAGATGGGTCTATATAAAGACCTGTTCTATCATCAAAACATCGAGATCGAAGAAGAAAGGACTTGGCATTCTTCCAACAGTTGATATCCACAAGTCATCAAGAGAAGGCAGATTAAGAACAAGTCTGCAAGAAAAATTCAGATCTAATTCTGAATAAAAAAAGGAAGTTGGATTGAGGATCATCTCCAACTTCATAAGAAGATCAACCTTACTTTGTTCAGATTCAAGAAGCTTTGAAGAAGCTAAGACATGTTGGATCTTAAGAGATCTGATCAATCAAGATCTGATCAAGAAGCCTTCACCCCTTTCTCTCTCTACTTGAGTGAAGGATTTATCACTTTTATAATCAATTTTTCCTGTAAAATCTTTTATAGATCTGAGTGTAAGAGAGTTATCTCTCTGAGTTGTAAGCCTAAGTTTATAAAGGTTGAGGTAGGGCTGAGTGCCTGAGGTAGGATCTTTATGATCTGAGTTGTAGGCCTGGTGATAAGGGAAGAGGTAGGGCTATTTGCCTGTGGTAGGATTCTTTGGAAGAATCTGAGTTGTAGGAGTTGAAGAAGTCTGAGTTTTAGGAATCTGTTGGGTTCTGAGTTGTAAGATCTGAGGATCTAATTTAGTGGAAGGAAGTTTGGCCGAATCCAGCTCTCTACTGGATAGGTGAAGGGGCAGAGTGGACGTACCAACGAATTGGGGAACCACTATAAAACACTGTGTGCTGTGCTGTGTTTTCTTGTGCTTGTATTATCCTGTGCTGTGATAGTTGTAGCCTAATTTGCTATGTTGTGATAAACATTTTAATTACCTAAGTTAAAATTGGATTTGAATTTGAACCTATTCACCCCCCCCCCCTCTAGGTGTTTAGGATATAAAAACCAAATCTTTTAAGTGGTATTAGAGGGAGGTTCACTCAATCATAAACCTAACATTTTGAGTTGATCTCCAAGGTAGTTATCTGTTAGCCAGAATGTGTTCAGGTGAAAATCAGAAGGAACTTGGATCCATGAAACTTTCGATCTGCAGGAAAGAAAATTTTTGTATATGGAAAGAGAGGGTCAGACTATTCATGGAAGCTGATGGTTAAAATCTGATTGTTGCAGTAGGAAAGTGCACCTATCACTTGTAGTATGATCAAATGTCGTATTTCCCGGGTTTCTGAATACTTCTACTCACAAGGTGGAACTATTAACTTATCGAGCGAAAATTGGTTTTGGTTTTTGTAAAAACGAAGAGAGTTCACTAACGAGAAAATTCACGATTTAAAAACCTTAGCACTTGATTGGGCGTTCTTAGGAATCCGATTATAAAAGACGCGTTCTAATTTTTGAGAATCCGTTTCAATTGGGGGATTGAAAAATACAATAGAACCTCGCTAGAGATAACTACCGCCTAATTTTAAAAACAATTCATACATAATCTCTTAAAATTTGAAAGTAATTTAAAATTGCATGAACGATAAATCCCAAATCAAAAAGATTTGATATCCTCAATTCTCAAAGAAGAATATAAAAATCTCTTTATTTCCGAGTGATCCATGACATTCACAAGCCTCTCGGCTAACTAGACTACCAATCGAATAGCAAAATTTTATATACTAGCAATATAAACCTGCTGCCAAATTTTAATCGAAAATAAATCGCAATGAGAAATTCAAAAATTAGAGACGAAAGATTATAATTAAATCTTCATCCCAATACTAACCAATCAAGTACTAAGAAAGGATTTAGCTACTCATGATAAAGAAAACAATAACAATGAAATAAAAAGTTTGCATTTTCATTAGAAGGGAAATAACAAAAGTACACAACACAATGAAAATTAAAGCATAAGAAACAACATAAAAGAAACTCTCATATAAGGTAGAACTCTCTCTCTCTCTCTTGAACTTGCTCTCTTCTCCAACTCTAACTTTTTTTCCTCTCTCCTAAAAGCCTTGCCCTCATGCTCCTTTTATAGCAACCATGGAAGGATCTAGATAAAGAAGAAAATGAGAGGATATAGGGTTAATTGGTGAGAATAAATGTGGGGAAATGAAGAGGTGGAGGGAGGTGAAAAGGTGAATGCATGGAATGAGTAGATTTAATGTAATATAAAATAGAAATAAAATAAAAGAAAATAATCATGCAAAGAGAAGGGTCGGCCACATGAAATGGTTATGAATTAATGAATATGGGGTTTTAATTGATTGGTGTTAATGTGATTAATTAAGAAATGAAGGAGGAACTTAAGGTGGGCGGTTTTGATTAAGGAGGTTATGAGTGGGGTTAAGAATATGTGGCGGGTTGCATGGTTAAATGGAGGGGAAGATGTGGCGGGCTGCATGGTGGAGGTTATGAATGGCCAGTTTTAATTAAATGGTTGGAGGTGGGCGGTTATGAATGGCGGGTTGCATGGTGGAGGTTATGAATGGCCGGTTGCATGGTGGAGGTTATGAATGGCCAGTTTTAATTGGATTGATAATGCTAATAATGGTTGTCATGCTAAAAATAGAGAATAAATGAGGGGGAGAGAAAGGGGTGATCGGCCACATGTAAATGAAGATGAAAAAAATAAAAAATAAAATGAGTGGCAACAGGACATGAAGTATTTATGGGAGAGGATTATTTAAAAATAAATAAGAAGATGCTACATGAAATAATTTTGTAAAGAGGCTTGCATGGGAAAGGTGGCTACATGTAATGATAGTTATAAATGGTCATGCATGAAAAATCAATTACAATGCATATATATATTTCATGGAATGATAATAATAAGAAAGGATAATTCATGTATGGGGAGGAGAGAGAAAAGGTGGTGGGAAAGCAACATGCATGCAAAACTTATTTGAATGGGAAATATCTCTCGCACAAAAATTGACAGCGGGCGTTTTACGTCGAATTGTGCCGAATTCCCCCCAAGCATGTCACAAAACAAAATAAAACGATATTAGTATAAATAATTATGATATATTAATAATTAGACAATTATATTAAAATTAAGAGTAAATACATATAATATAAATATAATAATAATGATGAACATATTTTAGTCAAAATATGTGTCATCAAATCCCACCAGACTTAAGCCTTTGCTTGTCCTCAAGCAAAACAAGACTTAACATAAAAGTTAAATTAACATTTTTTTAAAGAACACCAAAACAAAAATGAAACTATCAAAATTAATATGCTACCAATGAGTGCGGTGATAGAAATCAATGTAGAGGAGAATAAAGAAGAGATTAAAAATATTACTATGGCATATACTTAGATTGTTAATTTTCTACCAACATAAAAATAAGGCATCAACATGTTACCTAACAAACATAACAAATGTAGCGATTTAACCAAAATAAGTGCATTGAACAAACAACATGTTTCTAGACTTTGATTATTCTACAAAACACTCCAAGATAACCTCCAAAGAAATCCATCAATGATGGTGACCATAGGCTTGCCCGGTCACACTCTCTCCACTACACAAGGTAATGTCATGACTTAAAGATCAAAAGGGCTTTCATTAGGAAAAAATTTTGCCTTAGCTAAATGATAAAGATTTTGAAATCAAAAGAAAAACACGAAGGCTAAAGATCACACTAAACCAAGGTGAGAGTTTTATAAAATTTTAAAATAAAACCCTCAATCAAAAATAAAATTTTACAACAAACTCTCCTTTTTTTTGAAACATAAGGCCGTGAATATTTTTCTTTCTAAATTGGCCAATGAAATTATTTTTCACTTGATTTTATTTTATTTTTTTTCATTTATACTTTATTTTTCATACAAAACAGCTCCAAATATAAATGTGAAAATTCCTCTTTTTTCACAATAAAAAAAACATCACGGAATTTTAATAAAACTCAAATATTTAGTGTGATCATGGGATAGATGTTTTGGCTTTGGTGAAAATGAAAGGTGCAGCTAACAAAGAAAATTAGGAAAGACCCAAAATGGTTTAACAAAGTGAATTTTTATGGTGGGTAAAAAGGCACAAACGATCCAAAAGGTGTCCTAAATCACTTCTAAAAGATCATGTCAAACTTATGCAAATGTTTCGAGAGTCGCTAGAGGCAAGTTCTAGCCACCAAGAAAGACTACCTTGCGAGTGAGTGTCTAATAATATCATCTAACAAAATAAGCAAGCTATTACACTTAGATTAGAAGAGATAACTACAACATCATTATTCCATTAAAATAAAACTGATGCCAAAATTTATGAAAGAGAAAATGATAAAATTAAGATATGCAAGAGTAATATAGTTAAACTAGACTCTATCCTAACATACTACCAATGATTAAGAATACTACATGAGCCTATACAACACTCAAAGAAACATACTAAAATAATGATAGAAAATAATTTTTGATGGTTTTCAAATTTAAAGTTTCCTAATTTTTTTTGGTTTGTTAAAATATTATCTTTTGTGTTTTTTTATAACATATTAACATAAACATAAGCTTAAATAATTTTTTTTCTTCTTGGACTTCCCAAGGGCTACCCGGTGAAGGGTTCACAAGGTACTAGGGGATGAGATCGGATGAAAGCCCAAATCACCCTCTCCAAGAAATTAGATTTCAATTTTCTAAATTTTTTAGATTTTTGGTTTTTCTATTTTTTTTTGTATTTTTATATATATTTGAGATAATGAAAGAACATAAAACTTTTCTTTTTTGAAAATATTTTTACCTAAATTTGATATGATTTCCTTTTTGAAATTTTCTAATTAAAACAAAACAAAACAACACAAAATTCAAACTAACTCAATCCCATCGGACTTGGGGAAAACATCGTCCTCAATGTTAAAAAGAAGAAATAAAAGAAATTGAAAATAAATAAAACAAGAACTTCCCTGAATTGGCAAGTCTGAAGGTTGATTCTACTTCCTCATGCTTGCTTTGTAGAACATCTTGAAACTTGGCTTGAATCATCATAAAAATCAGCAACGTTGAAGCAGATGATCAAGTGACCAATTCGTAGGTGCCGGTGGAACAAAGAAAAAAAGAAAAACAAAGTGCAAAAGGAAAAAAATACAAAAGAAAAAAAAAGAATAACAAAAATTACTAACTGTTTGGAAGAAAAATAACTTCATTGTCCTCGACAATAACAACACCAGAATAATATAGTTTAAGACGCTGACCATTAACTTTAAAATCACCCTTGTTAGGGTGTGAAAGCAACACAGTACCATATGGAAAAACTTCTTTCACCATAAAAGGACAAGACCAACGTGATTTCAATTTTCCGGGAAATAAGCGCAAGCGAGAATTATAAAGTAAGACTCGGTCTCCCAGTTTAAATGTATTTGGGTACCTTAAATTTTTATCGTGAAAGTGCTTCATTTGCTCTTTATAAATCTTGTTATTTTTATAAGCGTTGGAGCGCCACTCGTTGAGTTCATTTAGTTGGAATTTGCGATGTTTGGCGACAGAGTGTGGATCAATATTTAAAAAAATTAAGACCTAAAAAGCACGGTGTTCTAGTTTTACCAGTAAGTGACACGATTTTCCATAGACTAATCGATACGGAGTACAACCGATGGCGGTTTTGTAAGCCGTTCGATAAGCCCAAAGAGCGTCATCGAGTTTTAAAGAACAATCTTTTTTAGAAGAAACGGTTTTTTCCAATATACGCTTGATTTCTCGGTTAACAACTTCGACTTGGCCGTTAGTTTGGGGGTGGTATGCGGTGGAAAGCTTATGTGTAACGCCATATTTTAATAAATTTTTTGAAAGTTGGGCGTTACAAAAATGCGCACCCCTATCACTAACGATCGCCCTAGGCGTGCAAAATCGAGAAAATAATTTTTTAAGAAAAGAATAACAACACGAGAATCATTCGTAGGAAGAGCTTGGGCTTCCACCCATCAGGAAACATAATCAACCGCAACTAGAATGTATTTATTACCGCAACTTGAAGGAAGGGGGTCTACAAAATCTATTCCCCAAAGATCAAAAACTTCGCATTCAAGAAAATAGTTTTGCGTCATTTCATTTTTATTAGAAAAATTTCCGTTCCGTTGGCAACTATCGCACCGTCTCACCAAAGATTGAGCATCTTTGAAAAGGCTAAGCCAATAAAAGAATGTACTAAGAACTTTGTGTGCGGTCCAATTGGCTTGATAATGGCCACTGGTCGGTCCTTCATGTACATGTTTCAAAATATTTTGACCTTCTTCAAACGAAACACATCTTTGTACTACTTGGTCCGCACATATTCAAAAGAGAAATGGGTCCTCCCAAAAATAATTTTTCAAATCAGAAAAGAATTTCTTTTTTTGTTGAAAAGAAAAATCTTTTGGGGGGATACGTGCCACTAAATAATTTGCAATATTGGTAAACCAAGGCGTAGAAGATGAAGAATTGATTTTTAAAAAAAATTCATCCGAAAAAGAGTCGTTAAAATATTTTTCATTTAATTCTTCAATAAATGGATTTTCTAAAAGAGATAAATGATCGGCCGCAAGATTTTCGGCTCCTTTCTTATCCCAGATTTCCAAGTTGAACTCTTGAAGTAGTAGAATCCAACGAATTAAGCGTGGCTTGGCATCTGGTTTAGAACGTAAATATTTAAGAGCCGAATGATCGGTAAAAACAATAACTTTCGAGATGGTGATATAAGGACGAAACTTATCAAACGCAAAAATAACGGCTAAAAGCTCCTTTTCTGTTGTGGTGTAATTTTCTTGTGCCGAAGTGAGTGTCTTACTTGCGTAATAGATTGGATGAAAGTTTTTAGAAATAGGTTGGCCTAAAACAGCACCAACGGCAAAACTACCCGCATCGCACATAATCTCAAATGGAAGTTTCCAAATCGGAGCAATCATGATCGGTGCGTTAATAAGTTTTCCTTAATCAAGTTAAAAGCGTATAGACTATCGTCGTCAAATAAAAATAGTGTATCTTTTTCAAGTAGATGAGTGAGAGGTTTAGTGATCTTTGAAAAATCTTTTATAAAGCGGCGATAAAAACCAGCTTGTCCTAAGAAACTTCTAATAGCTTTTACGTTAGTCGGCAGAGGAAGTTGTTCGATTACTTCTATTTTTGCTCTATCTACCTCGATACCCTTAGAAGAAATCTTATGACCCAAAACTAAACCTTCACGCACCATGAAATGACACTTTTCTCAATTTAAAACAAGATTTGTTTCTTCACATCTTTTTAAAACGTTTTCTAAATTTTTCAAACATAAATCAAAAGAATCTCCAAAAACCGAAAAATTCGTCCATGAATACTTCCATAATGTCTTCTACGTACTTATCGAAAATAGCCAACATACATCTTTGAAATGTAGCCGGCGCATTATATAAACTAAATGGCATTCTTCGATAGGCGAAGGTGCCAAAGGGACAAGTAAACATTGTTTTCTCTTAGTCCTCGGGTGCTATGGGAATTTGGAAATATCCCGAGAGACCATCAAGAAAACAATAGAATCTATGACCGGATAAGCGCTCTAATATTTGATCGATAAACGGTAATGGGAAGTGATCTTTGCGAGTGGCATCATTTAATTTGCGATAATCTATGCACATCAGCCATCTGGTTACCGTTCGTGTTGGAATTAAATCATTTTTTTTCATTTTTTACTACAGTTATACCCCCTTTCTTAGGAACTACTTGAACCGGGCTCACCCATTTTCTATCCGAAATTGGATAGATAATCCCCGCATCTAATAATTTAATAACCTCGCTTTTTACTATGTCTTTCATATTTGGGTTTAATCACCTTTGAGGTTGAACGACATTGCGGGAGTTATTTTCTAAAAGTATTTTATGTGTACAAAAAGATGGGCTTATGCCTTTTATATCTGCAATTTTCCAAGCTATAGCCCGACGGTGCTTTTGTAATACGATTAATAATTGTTCATTTTCGGATTCCGTTAAAAAGGCCGAGAGTATAACCGGTAATTAGAATTATTTTCCAAAAATTTATATTTTAGATGATCGGGTAATTGCTTAAGCTCCAAAGTGGGTGGCTCCTCGTAAGAAGATTTTAAAATTTTATCTTTTTCTAAAATAATTTCTTCAAAATATTTGGATTTTGGCTCACTTTCAGAAATATTGTTGATGGCCATAATTGTATTAGGTGGAAAATTATGCGGGAGTTCCGAAAAAGAAGAAAAACTTTTTTTATAAAAATTTTCAAAAGGAAAATTTGGCTCGTCTTGAGAAACGTCTAAGAAAAAACAAGAGTCGTCATTGGATGAAGTATTTTTCATAGAAGGGGTGATGGAAAATGAAACTTCATCATCACCTACTCGTAGAAAAAGTTTTCCGTTGCATACATCAATTACC
Source organism: Platanthera zijinensis (assembly GCA_039513925.1). Taxonomy (NCBI): domain Eukaryota; kingdom Viridiplantae; phylum Streptophyta; class Magnoliopsida; order Asparagales; family Orchidaceae; genus Platanthera; species Platanthera zijinensis. The sequence goes on from CM077082.1 coordinate 188,881,325, forward strand.
GCACGAGAGGTGGCAAGAAAACGGCGACCAAGGATTAAGGGAACCTCGACGTCCTCTTCGATATCCAAAATGACAAAGTCTATTGGAAAGATAAACTTATAAACCTTTACAAGCACGTCCTCAACTATTCCTAATGGATACGTTATGGACCTATCCGTAAGTTGAATACTCATCCTAGTCGGGCTTAGAGTGCCTAATCCTAGCTTCTTAAAAAGAGAAAAAGGCATAAAGTTGATGCTCGCTCATAAATCGGCCAACGCACGTTTCACAAATAAATCACCAAAAACGCATGGAATAGAAAAGCTACCTGTATCATTTTTTTTAGGTAAATTATTTGTTAAAATCACGGAGCACTAGGCGTTTAAAGTAACATTAGACAGACTTTCCAATTTCTTTTTGTTAGTTAAAAGATCTTTCAAATATTTTACATACTTCGGCATATTAGCTATCGCTTCACATAAAGATAAATTGATATGAATTTGTTTAAACGTAGATAAAAAATTTACCGTAATGCGCATAGTTGTTCTTTAGCTAATTTTGACGGCTACGGAAGAGGCGGTTGATATTCCTTAATTTTATTAGAATTAGAATTTGAAACTTGAGGAGAAGGAGGAGGGGAAGAAGAGATGGGTACCTCCTTTTCAACTGGATTTTCTTGAGTGGTTACCTCTTTAGCGCTCCGAAGCGTGATGGCCTTCGCTTGCTCCTTTGGGTTTTCCTCCATTTTTCCTGGTAACGCTCCTTGTTGGCGATCGGAGAGCATTTTTGCAAATTGCACAATTTGGTTTTCCAAATTACGGATGGATCCGGTGAGATTTTGGATATTTGCATCATTAGTTGTCGTATATTTGGTGAAAAATTCCTCCAAAGAAGGATGTTTTGGAGCTTGCGGTGGAAGAAATCCGAGTGGATTTGCGTTTGGGGGACGCGTAGCATTCCCCGGATTGCTCCAAGAGAAATTGGGGTGGTTTCTATAACCCGGGTGATTGGTATTGCCATAATTAGTATTACCCGGATTAAAGGGTGGACGATTCGGATTTCCCATATAATCCACATGCTCTGCCAACGTAGTGGGAGAGGGGGAAGAAGTAGGTTCCCAGATAGGTGTAGAAGAGGAAGCAGACATCTCTTCTAATCTTTTGTTTAGCATCTCAACCTGGAGAGATAAATTGGAGACCGTATCAATTTCATACATCCCGGCCAGTTTAGGTGGTTTAGACCGAGGTGTACTCCATTAATAGGTATTCAAATCCATACCTTCTATAAGCTCTTAAGCGGCCGCCGGTGTTTTGTTATTAAGCGTTCTACCGGCGGCGGCATCGATATGTTGCCTAGTTTGAGAATTTAGGCCATTATAGAAGGTTTGGATTTGTAACCAATCCGGAATTGCATGATGAGGACATCGACGAAGCAATTCCTTGAAACGCTCACAAGTATCATATAACATTTCCGAATCAAGTTGGGAGAAATAAGTAATATCATTACGCAATTTAGCCGTTTTAGCCGTCGGAAAGTATTTCGTAAAAAATCTTTCCGTCATTTGAGCCCATGTTGTGATTGATCCTCTTGGTAGAGAATTCAACCATTGCTTGGCTTTAGTGCGTAATGTAAATGGAAATAACCTTAGCCGGATGGCATCATCGGATACACCATTAATTTTAAAAGTATCGCATATTTCTAAGAAATTAGTAATATGCGCGTTTGGATCTTCATCTTGAAGCCCAACAAATTGTACATATTGTTGTACAATTTGGATGATGCTTGGCTTCAACTCAAAATTATTGGGGGCAATAGCGGGACGAACAATACTAGATTGAGCTTTGTCCAAGTTTGGACGGGCATAATAGGACATAGTCCGTTGTTCGACCGCATTTGGCTCACCTATATTGGAAGAAGAAGAAGGAGATCTAGGAGAATGGGAAGAAGAACTAAATGAAGAAGGAGAAGAAGAATGCGGTGATGGAGAGAGAATTAATGAAGGATTAGGAGTGTCTCCTAAGGATTCCGTATCTTGAAAATTCGGAACTCAAAATCATAAGTGGTGTCGAAGGGTTCGCTCGACTTCCGAATCCAAATCAAAAAGAGGTGACGGATTCCCTCGGGTAATATACCACACATAAAAATTTTAAGATTAAAAATTTATAAAATAAAAATTCTTGGACTTCCCAAGGAATACCCGGTGAAGGGCTCTTGAGGTACTAAGCGGTCTTGTGGGATGAAAACCCAACACGGCCCTTTCGCTAGAAGTTTTAATTATAAAAATTTAAAAATCAAAAATTTTTATGAAAAAAAATAAGAAAATGATAAGAGTAATAGAACCTTGCTTTCAAAATATAAAAAATTACCTCCTCGGCAACGGCGCCAAAAACTTGATGGATAAAATTTGATTGTTGCAGTAGGCAAGTGCACCTATCGCTTGTAGTATGATCAAGTGTCGTATTTCCTGGGTCTTTTGAGTACTTCTACTCACAAGGTGGAACTATTAACTTATCGAGCGAAAATTGGTTTTGGTTTTTATAAAAATGAAGAGAGTTGACTAACGAGAAAATTCACGATTTAAAAACCTTAGCACTTGATTGGGCGTTCTTGGGAACCCAATTATAAAAGATGCGTTCTAATTTTTGAGAATCCGTTTCGATTGGGGGATTGAAAAATACAATAGAAACTCCCTAGAGATAACTACCGCCTAATTTTAAAAACATTTCAAACATAATCTCTTAAACTTTGAAAGTAATTTAAAATTGCTTGAACGATAAATCCCAAATCCAAAAGATTTGATATCCTCAATTCTCAAAGAAGAATATCAAAATCTCTTTATTTCCGAGTGATCCATGACATTCACGAGCCTCTCGGCTAACTAGACTACCAATCGGATAGCAAAATTTTATATACTAGCAATATAAACCAGCCGCCAAATTTTAATCGGAAATAAATCACAATGAGAAATTCAAAAATTATAGACGAAAGATTATAATTAAATCTTCATCCCAATACTAACCAATCAAGTACTAAGAAAGGATTTAGCTACTCATGATAAAGAAAACAACAACAATGAAATAAAAAGTTTGCATTTTCATTAGAAGGGAAATAACAAAAGTACACAACCCAATGAAAATTAAAGCATAAGAAACAACATAAAAGAAACTCTCATACAAGGTAGAACTCTCACTCTCTCTTGAACTTGCTATCTTCTCCAACTCTTACTTTTTTTTCCTCTCCCCTAAAAGCCTTGGCCTCATGCTCCTTTTATAGCAACCATGGAAGGATCTAGATAAAGAAGAAAATTAGAGGACATAGGGTTTAATTGGTGAGAATAAATGTGGGGAAATGAAGAGGTGGATGGAGGTGAAAAGGTGAATGCATGGAACGAGTAGATTTAATGTGATATAAAATAGAAATAAAATAAAAGAAAATAATCATGCAAAGAGGAGGGCCGGCCACATGAAATTGTGATGAATTAATGAATATGGGGTTTTAATTGATTGGAGTTAATGTGATTAATTAAAAAATGAAGGAGGAACTTAAGGTGGGATGTTTTGATTAAGGAGGTTATGAGTGGGGTTAAGAATATGTGGCAGGTTGCATGGTTAAATGGTAGGGAAGATGTGGTGGGCTGCATACTGGAGGTTATGAATGGCCGGCTTTAATAAAATGGTTGGAGGTGGGCGGTTATGAATGGCGGGATGCATGGTGGAGGTTATGAATGGCCGGTTTTAATTGGATTGATAATGCTAATAATGGTTGTCATGCTAAAAATAGAGAATAAATGAGGGGGAGAGAAAGGGGTGGCCGGCCACATGTAAATGAAGATGAAAAAACTAAAAAATAAAATGAGTGGCTACAGGACATGAAGTATTTATGGGAGAGGATTATATAAAAATAAATAAGAAGATGCTACATGAAATAATTTTGTAAAGAGGCTTGCATGGGAAAGGTGGCTATATATTTTGATAGTTATAAATGGTCATGCATGAAAAATCAATTACCTTGCATACATATATTTCATGTAATGAAAATAATAAGAAAGGATAATTCATGTATGGGGAGGAGAGAGAAAAGGTGGTGGGAAAGCAACATGAATGAAAAACTTAATTTGCATGGGAAATATCTCTCGCACAGAAATTGACAGCGGGCGTTTTACGTCGAATCGTTCTGAATTCCCCCCAGTCCTGTCACAAAACAAAAGAAAACGATATTAGAATAAATAATTATCATATATTAATAATTAGATAATTATATTAAAATTAAGAGTAAATACATTTATAATATAAATATAATAATAATGATGAACATATTTTAGTCAAAATATGCGTCATCAGAAGCATCTGATCTAAGAATTTACATCGCAGTTCTAGAAGGGACATTTATTCCTATGAACATTTCAGTTCTTGATACCAACGTCAAGACTCCAAAAAGTTATTCTGAAATGACTAAGGAAGAGATCATCCTAGCTACCTTAGACAAGAGGGCACAGAACATAATTTTGAGTGTTATAGATGATTCTACATTCCAAAATCTGGTCCATTGCAAAACCTCCAAAGAGATGTGGGACACTTTGATTATCTACATGGAGGGAATAGAAGAAGTAAGAGAGGATAGAAAGTCTATGCTAAATCAAGAATATGAGAGTTTTAGACAAGCCAAGACAGATAGCATAGCTGAATGCTATAAGAAATTTATTAGAATTGTAAATAAGTTAATGATCTATGGAAGAGTCTTTAGCACATATGAAATAAATGACAAGTTTCTCAGATCACTGACCAAGTACTGGGATGCTAAAATATGTGTCATCGGGGAGGTGTCCAGGCTTGCTGATACACCTCCACCAACCTTATTTGGAAAACTATTATCATATGAGATGCAGCTCACTGCAAGAAAGGAGAAGGAGAAAAGTAATATGTATGAATACAAAGAGAAGTAAGTAGCCCTCAAGGCTGAAGCCACAAGAAAGGGCAGGAGAAAGTCTCCTTCTCCTCCCAGGAGAATTGCTAAAGTTGAATCAGAAAATACTGACATCAATACTTCAGACAGCCATAACTCTGATGAAGACTTTGCTGCCTTCACAAGGCAGTTTCAACGGTTCATGAAGAAGAAGAAATGGAGAACAAAGCCATCTTCATCTTCCTCCAAGGATGACTATTCCAAGAAGAAGAAAACTTCTAAGGATGAGAGGTATGGCTTTAATCCCGATAAACGAACTTCTTCTAAAATTGTTTGTTATTATTGCAACAGGCAAGGACATGTCATAGCTTACTGTCCTGTTAAAAGAAAGGAATCTAGTGACAAAAAGAAGCATTAGTAGAAGGGAAAGAAGGAGAAATCCTTTGTTGCCAAGAAACAAAAAAACTTGGACTGATTCATCTACATCAGGATTAGAAAGAGAAGATGAAGCTGATGCCTACATTGGGCTATTCACAACTAAAGAAGATTCAGTGGAAACTGCATTCTTGCAAATGTTGGATTCTATAAATGGAATAAAATAACATCAATGTAGAGGGCAGATGTTCTTATCTGAGGAAGATCATTGCCAGGAACAGCCTGGTCCTAGTAAGGTATACACTTTATCATCACCTTCTTATTATTATACTGGATGAGAATCAGAAGCATCTGCATCAAGAGATATGGATGGTTCTAAATCTAAAGGGGATGTTTATCAACTAATTGATAAGTATGGTGGTCTGTGGCAAGCTCTTAAGAGAAGAAGAATCCTTGTCAAAAAGCAAGCTAATGAAATTGCATCTCTTAAATTGGATGCATCAGATTCAACAAAAGTGCTAGATTTGAAGTTTAATGAAGTTGCCAAACTGGAAAACATAACTATTATTAAGATGGGAACAATTACCTTCAAAAATGATCATATCAAGAGTATTGAAGTCAGACTTCAAAGACAGAAGGAACTTGTGGCTAAATTATCAAAGCCAAAGTCAGACTTACCCTTAATTGATAACTTCATCTCCCAAAAGGGTAAGACAGGATTAGGCTTCAAGGGAAGAAAAGGGCAACTAATTCCAAAAGAAAAGGCAAAGCCCCAGTTCAGCCACTAGCCTCCAAACCCCCTATTTCTTTCAGGAAAGTGATGCAGCCTACTAACAGGTATGATCATAACATTTCATATGGTAACTATAAGCATGATGATCAGGATGGCAAGGGTGCAATTGCTAATAGGGACGCACATGAGCAAACACACCATGTCTTTCAGAAATCATCTGTGTTTTATGCACTAGCCCCAACACTTAAAAAGACTGCTACAGCAATGATGTTAAGCCTGTACTTAAAAGAAGGTATAATAGATATGAGTGCTGGTGTTGTGGAAAAGTGGGCCACTATGCCATTGATTGTTGGCATAATGCTACTGTCAAGAAAAATTCCATCATACCTGTCAGAAAGGCTGCAGGCAAGCATGACAAATTCTAAGCTAACTTGAACCTAGGACCCAATAACAATTGGGGTTCTAAGGATAGGTAATTTTATTTGATGCAGGTGAGTCCAAGTGGCCATACCCAATATGGTACTTCGATAGTGGATGTTCTTGGCACATGACTGGAATATGAAGGATGTTGAGGGATTACTCTCCCATAAAAAATGGACCCAAAGTGATCTTTGGTGGATCTGAAAAGGGGTTCATCAAAGGGTTTGGTAACATTTCTAATAGCTCTATCACTATCACCCAAGTGGCTTATGTGAAAGGTCTGAAACATAACCTAATAAGCATAAGCCAACTAAGTGATCTTGGTTATGACACTTCTTTCCTCAAGGGTGTGTGCCAAATAAGAAGGTCAAGTGATCAAGAGATCATTCTGACAGACACTAGGAAAGGAAATGTCTACTGTCTTAATTTTGATTGTGAGAGTATGAACTCTCCTATTTGTCTAATTATAGATGAGAAAGCATCTCATTGTGTCCAATGGAACAAGAGGCTAGCTCACCTGAACTACAAATCAATAGGCTAACTCTTTAGTATGGAGTTAGTTAGGAATGGTCCTCACGTCAAGTGCATTAAAGAGGGTGTATGATTAGCTTGCCAAAAGGGCAAACAGACCAAGACCTCTTTTCATGGCCATGATACCTAAGATTCTATGAGATATTTATACCTCTTGCATATGGATCTATTTGGTCCTATGCTAGTTCATAGTCTAGGTAGAAAAGCTTACACATTTGTGGTTGTGGATGACTATTCTAGATTTACATAGGTTTTTTTTTGAGGCAGAAATCTGAAACCCCTACTGTCTTCCAGAATTTTGTTAGGCAAATTCAGAATGAACTTAACAATTCTGTGGTCAAAATTAGAAGTGACTATGGGACAGAATTTCAGTCTGAATGCATGACAAGGTTCTGTGAAGAACTTGGGATTCATCAAGAGTTCTCCTAACCTAGAACTCCCCAGCAAAATGGTATTGATGAATAAAAAAAATAGGACTCTTATTGAGGCTGGTAGAACACTACTAAGTGACACTACTCTTCCATAATATTTCTGGGCTGAGGTAGTAAACACTGCTTGTCTTGTTCTCAACAGAGCTTCCATCACCAAAAGCCATAAGAAGACACCCTATGAGATTATGAAAGGCAAAAAACCAAATTTAGCGTACTTTAGAATCTTTGGTAGAAATTTTTATTTTCTTATTAATGGCAAGCACTATTTAACTATGTTTGCTGCAAAATCCCAAGAAGGGATATTTGTTGGGTATAGAAATAGTAGTAAGGCATACAGGATCTACAACTTGACTAATCAAGTTGTAGAAGAATCTGTTCATGTAGTCTTTGATGAATCAAAGTTAATTAACTATGAGCTATCAGACACTTCTTCTAGCTCTACAGGGTTCGAAGATAAGATGGACAAGCTAACCATCAGTGAAGACCAACCCATGAGACAGGATGAGGAAAATGATGGATGTTGTTCAGGGGGAGTACAAGACCCACAAGCTGAAGATGAATTTAATGAAGTACAGCTTTGTGAGGAAAATGAAGATATTCAAGAGGTGGACAGATTTCCTCCAGCAATAAGACATCTAAGGGATCATCCTGCACACCAAAACATTGGTGATGCAAGACATGGAGTTCTGACCAGAAGCAAGAGCATGAACACAGTTGTATGTTCAAGCTTCCTGTCCCAGATGGAGCCTAAGAAATTTGAATTGGTTATACAAGACCCAAATTGTATTGATGTCATGCAAGAAGAGCTGAATCAATTCAAAAGATTTACAATCTGGGAGTTGGTTCCTAAACAAAAGAATCAAAATGTCATAGGGACTGAGTGGATCTACAGGAACAAGTTAGATGAAAATGGCATTATAGTCAAGAATAAAGCTAGATTGGTAGCAAAATGCTATAGGCAGGAAGAAGGAATAGACTTTGACCAGACATTTGCCCCAGTGGCAATGTTGGAAGCAATAAGTCTATTCCTTGCCTATGCAGCTTACCAAGGGTTCAAGGTATTCCAGATGGATGTAAAGTCACCATTTTTGAATGGTGACTTAAAAGTGGAAGTTTATGTTGAACAACCTTCAGGTTTTGTAGATCCTTTTTATTCTAACTATATTTATAGGCTTAAGGAAGCTCTATATGGATTGAAACAAGCCCATAGGGCTTGGTAAGAAACTCTTTCTACCTTCCTCATTGAGAATAAATTATCAAAAGGGAAAATTGACAAGACTCTATTCTTTAGGGAATCAAAAGGTAAGATCATCGTAGTCCAGATATATGTTGATGACATTAACTTTGGGTCAACTGAAAAAAACCTTTGTAGAAAGTTTGCCAAACTTATGCAAGGAAAGTTTGAGATGAGCAGCATGGGTGAGCTGAAATTCTTCGTGGGACTCCAAGTTAGATAGACTGATGATGGCTTTTCCATATCCCAGTCTAATTTCACCAAGGAGTTAATTAAAAAATATGGAATGGAGTCAGCATCCACCATGAGAACTCCAATGGGGTCAAGTATTCCTATATGTAAAGATGATGTAGGAAAACCTGTTGATGAGTCTTTGTATAGAGGGATAATTGGCTAACTTCTTTACTTTACTGCTAGTAGACCTGACATTATGTATGCCATATGTGTCTGTGCTAGATACCATACTTGCCCAAAGAAATCTCATTATTCTGTTGTTAAGAGAATTTTAAGATATCTTAAGGGCACACCAAATCTTGGTCTTTGGTATCCTAAGAATAGAGATTTTCTACTAACAGGTTTTTTAGATGCAGACTTTGTAGGCTGCAAAGAAGATAGGAAAAGCACCACAGGCACATGTCAGTTCATAGGTGGAAGATTGGTGTCATGGAGAAGCAAAAAGCAGACAAGTGTGGCTATATCCACTGCTGAGTCAGAATATATAGTTCCAGGCAGTTGCTGTGCTCAGTTGTTGTGGATACAACATCAACTTAAAGACTATGACATCAAGATAAATAGAACTCCATTATAATGTGATTCTACTAGTGCCATATCTATTGCTAGAAATCCTATTTCACCTAGCAGAACTAAGCATACAGAAATCAGATTTAATTGCATTAGAGAACATGTTGAAAAAGAAGATATAAGTCTAGAATTTGTCAACACTAACAATCAAATTGCTGACATATTTACAAAACCTCTGGATGAAAGTAAATTCAATTATTTTAATATTGAATTAGGTATGTTAAACCTAGAGTGAAATGTAAGGTCAGCACAAAATTTCTCAAAAATTGGCTAAGTTAGAAAGTTGGTGTCAACACAAGCTCACTGTGTCGACACTATCAGCAAGTTGTGTCGACAAAGGAATAAACTATGTCGACACAGAAATAAAATCCATGTCGACACAAAAGCTTTGTGTCGAAACAACTCTATCGAGACCTTGTATTAGAAGATTTCTGTGTTTACACACAAAAATCTAGGTCGACACATAAACATGATGACATTTATAATTCTTTGTCGAGACATAAGTAGTCTATGTCGATACTTGCAATATTATGTCGACTCATAGGATTCTTATTTAGGTGCGTCTTTTGACCTACCCTTCACAAGAATTCTATAAATAGGAAAAAAATAAAATCCAGTCGGCTGTGCTATTCCGAACTCTCGACTCTAAACCCTGTGTTGACAAGATACTCTACAGTCTACTCTCTTCTCTCTCTTTAAACCATGGCACCTCAGATGGAAGACAAAGTGGTTGAGGGATATGAACTGGTTCGCAATGCATTTGAGTCTGCCACACCAGAAATCAAAGTCGTGATTACCATAATCACCGACAATGGATTGGAGTACTAAGTCTCAGAACCTACCAGGATATGGAAGAAGGAGGTTCTTTAATTCTACTCATAAGCATCAATGGATTCGAAGGGCATGAAGATTAAATCATCTATCCAAGGTACGAAGGTGAAACTCACACTGAAGAGTTTAAGGAAAACACATCAGCTTCCCAGAATGAAGGAAGAAGATGACATAGCATCTTCAATGATAAAAGATGCTCTCCAATGGTGTGGACTGGATCCCTCTACCAAGATTGGATCATCAATGAACAGGAAGGGAATGAATTCCCAGGGCAAATTCCTGTCTGAGATTCTTGGCAAGGTAATTTTGTGCAAATCAAGAGGGCATGATAGGATTTCAGCCTATATGTTCAATCTCATGACCAGAGTCATATTCAAGTTGAAAACTGACAAATCTGTTGTTTTGTTTGAAAAGATCAAAGAAAGTCTCAAGAAACCTAATCTGGGCAGAATACTAAGCCTGTATCTAGCTATTTAAATTCCAGAAGTGATGAATCAGACTGCTGGTTCTAAGATTAATCACATGAGGAAGATGGACTTACGAATCCTGTCTAGATGGGAAAGAATATTGACTAAAGATATTCGTACACCTCAAAAATAGCAGAAGAAAATTAAGGAAAAGAACACACAAGCCAAGCTCCCTGAATCCTCTAGTGATTCAGAAGAGCAAGTTGATTTCAGCATAGATGAAGAACAACCAAGGAAAATGAAATCGCCTACACCATCACCTGACACTGAGGTTCAGGCCAAAGGGGAGACCATCCAAGTTACAGACTACCAGGTGGTATTAACTCTAGGGCGAGACAATACTGAAACTACACTTGTCCATGAACCAGAATGTTGGAACACCCTATTACTATTTGGGTCAGGATGACTATATTTCTATAGGGATTTTGTGTTGTGACCTCCTTGTTGTTATAAAGGTCACATAGGTTAGTTAGTGTCTTCTTCAGCTCGACGCAGAGTCGACCTCAGCTCGACGCTGAGTCGACCTCAGCTCGACGTAGAGTCGACCTCAGCTCGACGTGGAGTCGACCTCTGCTCGACGTTCCGTCAAGCCCAGTTCTGCTCTCTGAAACCACTCTCTGGCCGACGTGTGTCGTGCTCAGATCGACGTTTTATTGTGAGCTCGACGTTTTCCAGAATCCCGTCAGTTTTGAATAGGAATTCAAATTCCTTCTGTTAGAACAATTAATGCTGAAGATTTATTGGCCGTTACAGCAAATCTGGTGCATGGCTCAAGGAATTTTCTAAGGAATATTTGCCTGACACTTCCTTTGAGGCATGGACATTTAAAGAAAGCATTTAATTCTCATTGCCAACGGCTATCAAAGACTTAGAAGAAGAACACAGACATATAATTCTATCAGTCAACAGAGAACAAAAAGAATTCTTCCTCTTGCTCTCTGTGATATTCATTCAAGCTTACACACAGGAATTCTGATTGCTTCAGACACAACCATCCAACTTGTTTGGATCATCTTTTGCTGGAGCAGATCAGATCATTGAAGACCTGTCTCCCTTGTGCAAAGCTCTTCTTCCTGAACTACTTCTTGATCTCAGGGGGAGCTTTGACAACATCAACAGATCCACTTTGCTTCTCTCTACTTATTGATAGAGAAGACAACATCAGCTTTTTCTTTTTCTTTCTGTACAGGGTTTTAACTCCCTTCAAAAGTTACCTTTGGTTTTGCTGAAACCTGATCAAAAATCAGCCCTTTGGTTTGTGAGAACCTGGTCAAAAACTCTCTGGTGCTCAAGACACCTGATCAACTCATCTTAAAGTGGATTCCTATCAAGGGTGATAGAAGAGTGGACTACCCAAGATTTTGGGGAACCACTATAGCTCCTTGTGTATTCTGGTTGCTTGTTTCTTTGTGTTTTGCTTTGTGCTGTGATTTTCTTCTTGCTTTGATTAATTGCTATATCACCATACACTAAGTAAATCTAAGCCTTCTCTCCACACAAGTTTTAATTTACAAAACTATTTTAAATCACTCTATTCACCCCCCCTCTAGAGTTAGGATTGATCTTATCCCTCACTTTCAATTGGTATCAGAGCGAGGTTGATCATTCATACAGGCTAACACCTGGATCAAAAGATCTCTGATAAGATCATTTCTCTCAAAAGGGTTATTTCTTTTAGTTTTACTTATCTTTAAAACTCATGGCACAAAACAAGGACTTTGCTAGCACCAGACCTCCTATGTGCAATCTCTCTAAGTTTGCACTATGGAAGGCAAGGATTAGACTTTACATGAATTCATTTGATGAGGACATCTTTAATTCTGTATTGACAGATTGTCCAAGGCCTCCCACAGGAACAAGTACATCAGCTGTTCCTCCTCCTTCAGGAACTGATGCTGACATAAAAAAGTGGAAGGCAGCAGATGCTAAAGCCATGAACATCTTGGCTCAAACCATGTCAGATGACATTTTCCAGAAAGTAGCTGAATGCCATACTGCCAAAGAGATCTGGGAAAAACTTTTAGAAATTATATCAGGTTCTGCAGATGAAAGAAAGGATAGGAGATCCTACCTCATCACCCAGTATGAGAACTTCAAAAAGGCAGAGTCTGAGTCAGTTGCTGACATGTACAACAAACTGAGTCTAATCATCAGTGAGCTTAGATCACTAGATAAGGACATATCTCTCACTGAGATAAATGACAAGATACTGACTTGTTTCCCTAGCTCTTGGGACTCAAGAATCTGGTCAATTAAAGATGGAAGGAATGTCTGTGAGTTATCCACAGAAGCTCTTCTAGGAAAGCTCAAGAGTTATGAGTAATTCATTAAGAAGAGAGAAGAAGAGCAGAAGATATCCACACCAACTGAAAAGGTTGAGAAAACCATTACCTTCAAGGCACAGGAAGAACAACCTAAAGAAAAGGTGTTGGGAGATGAAGAGCTTATGAGCCTACTTGTCAAAAGGTTCAATAAGCTGAATAAAAAGAACTTCAGAAGATGGTCATCCAAAGACAGAGACAAGCCAAGGTATGACAGATCTACTAATAAAGATATTATCTGTTTTGGCTGCAGGAAACCAGGACACATTGTCCCTAACTGTCCAGAAAATCAAGATAAGGACAGAAGGGACAAGAAGGAAAGAAAAGATAAAAGGAAGGATAAGGAGTCAAGGAAGTACCATGACAAGCCTTCCTCCAGCAACAGCAAGCACACCAGAAAAGGATTTGTGGCTGAATCTTGGAGTGACTCTGATGAGTCTGATTCATCATCCAGCTCTAGTGATGATGCGGATGATGCAGAAGAAAAAGGATTCTGCATGATGGCCATCAATGCATCTCAAAAGAATACTGATTCAGAGCTTGATGCTGACTACCTGTCTGATCAGGAACTTACTGAGGATCAGGTAATAGATTCATTTGATTTTAATTCTGATGAATTTAAATCTGAGTTCAAATCTATGTGCATTGACTTGATTGAATCTCAAAAGTTAATTATAACTCTTAGAGAACAATTGAGTGAATGCAAATCCATTAACTCAGATAATCTTAGACTCATAGAAGAGTTGAAGCAGTGTGGGGAGGAGATAGCTTCACTGAAAGGTGAACTATCTAAGGCCAAACAATTTGAAGAAACCCTTAATGGGAGAAGTATCAAATTAATAGACATCACAAGTACAGTGAACTCAAGATTGAATGGTACACTGGGCTTGGGTGCTTCATCCAGCCAACCCATAGTGCTGACAACTCCAATCAAATTTACCAGTGACAAAGGTAAAGAAGTCTTGATAGTGGCTAGGAAGAATGCTGACTTAACCCAGGAAACTGGACAAAAAGCGTCGAACGAAGCTCGACGGAGGTCGAACAGAGCTCGACGTAATCGCAAGAAAACGTCGAACTCAGGTCGACGCCTTCTACCTTCTGAACAAAGCAAGACTTCGCTGTCGAATGGAGCTCGACGCACTCACCAGAGTCCGTCGACCGAAGCTCGACGTGCGTCGAGCCAAGTTCAGAGCAAAAGTCAGTTCTCAGGGGTTAATTCAAGATTTAATTCCAGCTCCACATCTCATCACTTTAACCCTTATGCTGAATGGATAATACCTCCTAGGAGATATCATCCTGTAGGCTATAAGAGTCAACCTGAGATGTCTTTTATTTCAGAGTTTAAAGGATATCAAGAAAGGCCCAAGGTAAACTGGGTCAAAAACAATTGATTTGCTGTATGTGCAGGTAAAGACCTGTCCAATTGAGAACCAGCAGTGGTACTTGGACAGTGGGTGCTCAAAGCACATGACTGGCAACAAGGAGAACCTTGTGTCCTTCAAAGCCAAACATGGACCCAAAGTAATCTTTGGAGATTCAAACTTTGGACAAACAAAAGGCTATGGCCAAGTCAAGATAGGGTCAATTACATTCAAGAAAGTGGCCTATGTGGAAGGACTAAAGCACAACTTAATCAGCATCAGCCAGCTATGTGATGCTGGTTATCAGGTTTGGTTTACCAACTCAGCATGTAATATTGCATTAAATAACAACATTGTTTTAATTGGTAATAGACAAGATAACATATATCTAGTTGATTTCAATTCATCTAAAGTAGATATTTGTTTATTTAACTCCCTTAGCAAACCTAATGAACTATGGCATAAAAGATTAGGTCATGTGAACCTTAGAACCATTGCTAAGTTATCCAAAGACAACCTTGTTAGAGGACTACCTTCTGGTCCCTACAAGAAGGAAGGACTTTGCAAGGCTTGTCAATTAGGCAAGCAAACTAAAAATAGTTTCAAGTCACTTAATAAGAGTGATTCACCTAGAATTTTGTACTTATTGCACATGGACCTTTTTGGACCAATTAATGTACAAAGCCTAGGAGGGAAATCTTATGCTTTAGTAGTTGTAGATGACTTCTCAAGATTCTCTTGGGTGTTCTTTCTGAGAAAGAAGTCTGATAACTTCAAGATTTTGACAGATTTTCTCAAAGGCATACAGATTGAGTTCAATACTCACATTGCCCTGATCAGAAGTGATCATGGGACAGAGTTTGATTCTCTTCTTATGCTAGAGTTCTGTCAGAAGGAAGGTATCAGGCACACCTTCTCAGCTCCGAGAACTCCTCAACAAAATGGGGTAGTTGAAAGGAAAAATAGAACCCTTATTGAATCTGCCACAACATTATTGACAGATGCTCACCTTCCTCTAACTTTTTGGGCAGAGGCTGTGAATACCTCCAACTATGTTTTGAATAGAAGCCTGATACATAAACTGAAGGGTAAGACTCCCTATGAGTTACTCAAAGGGAAGAAACCTAAAGTAAATTATTTCAAAATTTTTGGCTGCATTTGCTTCATTCACAATAATGACAAGAAATACCTAGCTAAATTTGAAGCCAAAGCTGATGAAGGAGTGTTTCTGGGATACTCCATGATTAGCAAGGCTTATAGGGTTTTTAACAAGTGCTCTAATAAAATTGAAGAATCCATGCATGTTATATTTGATGAAACTAATATGTCTTATAAGGAGAAGAAGACTTCTACCATAAGCAATTTGCAGGAACATTCAATCTCAGAAAATCTGAAGCAGCTTACCATCACAGACAAAGATTCATTACCTTCAACAATTCAACAAGACACTGAACTTAGTGACAATGAAGAGGAATCTCAGGTTTTGGAAAGCTCAAATGGTCAACAAATTGAAGAACCAGTTGTTGTTCCATAAGAGGAAACAACAACATAGGTTGGTGCACCATCATCACCCCTTGTTGATTTAGTACCAACAAGAGATCACCTAATTTCACAAGTAATTGGAGATATCTCAGTAGGTGTGCAAACAAGGAATCAAGTTAATCACAATATTATGCACACTTGCTTTCTTTCTCAAATTGAGCCTCAAACAATACAAGATGCAGAGCAAGATCCAAACTGGATCATTGCAATGCAAGAGGAGTTGAATCAATTTGAGAGGAATAAAGTTTGGGATTTAGTACCAAGACCAAGGAACCAGCAAATTGTTGGAACCAAATGGGTATTCAGGAACAAGTTGGATGATCAAGGAATAATTGTGAGAAACAAGGCAAGACTTGTTGCACAAGGATATTGCCAAGAAGAAGGGATTGATTATGACCAAACCTTTACACCAGTTGCAAGGTTGGAGGCCATAAGAATCTTTCTTGCATATGCAGCTCACAAGAGATTCAAGGTATATCAGATGGATGTCAAGAGTGCATTTCTCAATGGAGACATCAAGGAAGAGGTTTATGTAAAGCAACCTCCAGGTTTTATCTCTCCAACCTCTCCTGATCATGTTTTTAAACTGCATAAAGCTTTATATGGTCTCAAGCAAGCTCCTAGAGCATGGTATGAGACCTTAGCTTGTTTTTTATTGGAAAATGATTTTAAAAGGGGTAGAGTAGACCAAACTCTCTTTATTAGAACCCATAGGTCCCATATCCTACTAGTACAAATTTATGTAGATGATATCATATTTGGGTCTACTGATTCAAACTTATGCAAAAATTTCTCACAACTCATGCATTCAAAGTTTGAAATGAGTAGCATGGGTGAACTTGCTTTCTTTCTAGGATTGCAAGTTAAACAACATGTGGATGGCATTTTTATTTCTTAAACCAAGTATGCAAGAGAACTGGTTAAAAAATTTGGAATGTCTGAAGCATCTTCTATGAAAACACCTATGCCTACAAATGTTGTTTTAGATGCTGATGAATCTGGAAAACCAGTTGATCAGACAAACTATAGAGCAATCATTGGCTCATTACTTTATCTAACAGCTAGTAGACCAGACATAATGTTTGCTACATGCATTTGTGCTAGATTTCAAGTAAGCCCTAGAGAGTCCCACCTCACATTAGTTAAGAGGATTCTTAGGTATGTAAAAAGTTGTCCTAATCTAGGTCTCTGGTATCCACATGACTCAGAATTTGATCTAACTGGATTTTCAGATTCTGATTATGCTGGATGTAGAGTAGACAGGAAAAGCACCAGTGGAACTTGTCAATTCCTTGGTGATAGACTTGTCTCCTGGTTTTGTAAGAAACAAACCTCTGTGTCCACATCAACTGCTGAAGCTGAATACATGGCTGCAGGCAGTTGTTGCTCACAGATTTTGTGGATTCAAAACCAGCTCCTAGACTATAGCTACAACTTAGAGATGTCTAAAATTTTTTGTGATAATACTAGTGCAATTTGCATTGCACAAAATCCAGTTCTCCATAGTAGGACTAAGCACATAGAGATCAGACATCACTTCTTAAGGGATAATGTAGAAAAGAAGAAAATAGCACTAGAATACATTTCCACTGAACTACAAAGAGGAGATATTTTCACCAAGCCCTTGGATGAAAAGAAGCACTTCTTCTTCCTCAATCAGTTGGGAATGCTAGATGGAGACAGTATAAATTAAAACTCCAAGATTTTGAAACCCATAATTAACAGGAGTAGGAAAAATTTCATTTTAAAATTCCTCTGTCTGAGTGGTTTCTTTGAGCTCTGAACTAAGCTCGACGCTGCGTCGAACTAAGATCGACGGTCCGTCGCCCTCAAAAGCGTCGAACGTCGACCTCAACTTCTAGCGTCGAACTAAGTTCACAGCTCCCTGGCTTCCTGGGTTTTTCTCCCTTCGGTCGACGCCTTCGTTCAACGTCGACCTGAGCTCGACGTATAGCATCAGCCCAAGCGTCGAACGTCGACCTAAGCTGCACACTGTTGAGTCGTTTCAGTTCCCCTAGAGCCTTAGAGCGTCGACCTGAGCTCGACGCTTTTTCCATTTCTGCGTCGAACCCTAGTATAAAATCATTCTTCTCCGTCATTCGCAGTTGCGCTCTCATATTTTCTGCTCAAGCTTTCTCCCTCCAACTCCTTTACTCTTGATCTTGGAAGGTATCTATTTGCAGGATAATGGCGATTGCTGCAGGTGCATTGGCGGCAATGAAGTTTGACTCAGGATTTGACATCGACATCGACTCCTTTGATGGATCATCGCAGAATTTTCTGGACATTCTGGAGCTATTCAAAGAGCAGCACCTGGTTAACTTCATGACAACCAGGATTCCTCTTCCAGAATCTGAAATCAAAGAGTGGATTTTTACTGCAGTGAATTCAGATAACAGTACGATGACAGGAACAATTTCATGGAATGAGGTAGCCATTTCTCCTCAAATCATTTCAGAGGTTTTCGGTTTTGCTGTTGGAGATGATGAGATAGAACTCTCTGTGGAAGAGTTTGCTGTGATGATAGATAGAATGGGGCATAACTCTGGTAACCCCTCTAAACTTTTAAAAGTTAACCTAGCTATTGAGTTTAGGCTGTTAGCAGATATCACAGGCAAAGTAATTTGTGCAAAGAGGACTGCACATGATGCCATTACTAGGCATCAGTTTTGCATAATGGCTGCAATCTTGGATAAGAAGCATCCCAATTGGGGTTTGATTGTTTTTGATATGATTAAGAAGAAACTGGATAAGAACTTTGTCCACTTTGGAAGGGTTCTTGGTTTGATTCTGAACCACTGTTGCCCTCAGTTGCTTGTGTCCTCAAAGAAGCACATCAATGCTTCTAAGAGGCTCACCTGTGCACTGATTGGCAAGTGGGACAGGAAGATTGTGAACTCCAGGGCAGCTGCAGCAATGAGGACTTCTGCAGACACCAGGACTGTAGAGGTCACTCTTCCTCAGTCTACTGGCCCAGAAGCAGGGATTTTGCCATCTTCCTCCATCATCCTCCCATCCTCTTTCATTCCAACAACAACAATCATCTCATCCACTCAACCCATCCCTTCATCCATTTCTACTATTGCATCCTCCATTCCTCCACTCATCAATTTCCATCCCCTCCACTCTTTTCCTACCATGAGCTTGGACTATTCATCTCATGAGGACATCCTTTCCCTTGAAATTCATGATGAATCCTTCATGGATGCCTCTCCCTCCTCTCCTCATGACTTCCACCCTTCATCAACATTTTCAGAACTTCTCCAATCCTCCATCCATGAACCAGCCATCCCTCCCATGTCTGCACCACCAACAACATCTTCTACCTTCACCTTCTCTGCTGCTCCCTCTACCTCTACTCAAGTCCCACTTGAGCAAGTAGATCTTTTGCCTTTGGCCAATAAGCTATTTGATATTTTGGCCCCTAGGCTATCCTCTCTATTGGATGCCAAGTTGGCTCCTCTAGTCCTTTCCCTGAGCTCTCTCTCTGCCTCAGTATCTTCCCTCTCATCCTACCTGGCATGCCCTTCTTCTGGGGGCCTAGAGTCAGCTGCTACTGATTCTAGGCAGGGGGAGATGTCAGCAGAAGAAGAGCTACAGCGTTCAGCAGTACAGGTAGTACATGTTTGTTCAGAAACAGTTTCAGCAGTAGAAGTTCAGATGACCTCTGAGGCTCCTTCTCAAGGTCCAATTCAGATGATCAGCAGTGCCTTAGACTTCCAGAGCTTCTACCTTCAAGCACATCTTCACTTCAGAAACTATAGCCTCCTGCCTCCTCAAGAAGACCTGTCTAGGGCCATTGTCCCTTTTCAGAAGATCATTCCATCCTCCTTGGCTGTTGATGCCATGATCCTTGATGAAGCAGTGGTAGCTGTGGCTCCTGCTTGTGATGATGTTGTTGTTGAAGCAGTAGTAGCTGTTAAGACTGTTCCCTCAGAAACTTCAGGTGATTTGATTGAGACACCAGATGAAGTTGAGACCATTGTCTCCCAAGTTCTTCAGGAACTAGCCACCTCAGCCTCTATGGCTCCTGAGGCTATTCCCTTTCCTGCAGTGTTAGACTCCTCTTCTACACTGTCAGTAGACCTTCCTCCAGTTACTTCTTCAGCTGCTCCAGCCCCCATCAATTTTCCTATCTCAAAGAGAACCTACATAGATCCTTATGATGAATCTCAAAGCTCAGAGGATGAATTTGCAACTGATTCTGATGACTTCTCTGCAACCATTGCAAGGAAGAGGAAAGCAAGATCCAAAGCAATGAAAAGAGTTCCATTGGCTAGAGCCACAGATCATGACATTCCTTACTACATCAAGTACAACTGTGAAATCACTGAGCCATGGATGCAATATTCTCTAAACCAAAGAAAGGCAATGAAGAAGAAAAGAAAGTTCAATGAAGGCCCCTCCAAGCCTGTCCATCTGCCTCCACCTCCACCTCCTCCAGATGCTGGTACAGGTGCAAGCCTCTCTTCCAATCCTGCCCCATCATCTCTACATGGCAAGACCTATCAGTCAAGAAGATCCCAAAGGGGAAATCAGCAAAGGGGAAACCAGCAAAGAGGATACAATAGAGGCAGGCTGTCCAGAGGAAGATCAGGATCTCAACCTTACCAAAGGGGAGGACCCATTGATCCAACCTCTGGTCCCTATCCTTACAGACCCAGAGTTGACTTGACTCCAAGAACTCATCAAGAACACTCTGCCAACAGATATGAACCAGCTATTCCTTTTGAAGATCCTACTAAAACTCCAGCTTACTGGAAGGCCAGGATGACTGAGATGGCTGCTCTGAATGAGATTGACAGAGCTAGAGCAAAAGGTCTGGACACCTCTCACATCAGCACCATGTCAGATCAAAGGAGAGAAGAATTGGAGAAATACAACTCAAAGAAATTCTTTGATTCTGATAAGTATATGCAGCTTCATCCTGCAGCTGTACCAGCTAGTGGAAAAAGTCAGAAATCCTTAGGTGCAGCTGAAGATTACAGATCCAAGAAGGATGCTACAAATCCCAACAGGGAAATCATCTTCAAGGCAAGTGATCAAGACAAAGCTCCAAAGGAAAAGTAATGTAAGGTGTCTTATTTTCTCTGCTGGATACAGGACATTAAACACTATTGCTGCTATATAGTGTTATATATATGTTGTTTTATTCTGTCATATGTCTGGTTGTATTTTATTTAGTTTTGTCGTTACTTCTTTTGAATCCCTAAATTCATGTAAATAGTAATTCTAATCCAAATAGGGGGAGATTGTTGGAACACCCTATTACTATTTGGGTCAGGATGACTATATTTCTATAGGGATTTTGTGTTGTGACCTCCTTGTTGTTATAAAGGTCACATAGGTTAGTTAGTGTCTTCTTCAGCTCGATGCAGAGTCGACCTCAGCTCGACGCTGAGTCGACCTCAGCTCGACGTAGAGTCGACCTCAGCTCGACGTGGAGTCGACCTCTGCTCGACGTTCCGTCAAGCCCAGTTCTGCTCTCTGAAACCACTCTCTGGCCGACGTGTGTCGTGCTGAGATCGACATTTTATTGTGAGCTCGACGTTTTCCAGACTCCCGTCAGTTTTGAATAGGAATTCAAATTCCTTCTGTCAGAACAATTAATGCTGAAGATTTATTGGCCGTTACAGCAAATGTGGTGCATGGCTCAAGGAATTTTCTAAGGAATATTTGGCTGACACTTCCTTTGAGGCAT
Organism: Platanthera zijinensis; assembly: GCA_039513925.1. Taxonomy (NCBI): domain Eukaryota; kingdom Viridiplantae; phylum Streptophyta; class Magnoliopsida; order Asparagales; family Orchidaceae; genus Platanthera; species Platanthera zijinensis. The sequence goes on from CM077082.1 coordinate 188,902,954, forward strand.
GGACATTTAAAGAAAGCATTTAATGCTCATTGCCAACGGCTATCAAAGACTTAGAAGAAGAACACAGACATATAATTCTATCAGTCAACAGAGAACAAAAAGAATTCTTCCTCTTGCTCTCTGTGATATTCATTCAAGCTTACACATAGGAATTCTGATTGCTTCAGACACAACCATCCAACTTGTTTGGATCATCTTTTTCTGGAGCAGATCAGATCATTGAAGACCTGTCACCCTTGTGCAAAGCTCTTCTTCTTGAACTACTTCTTGATCTCAGGGGGAGCTTGGACAACATCAACAGATCCACTTTGCTTCTCTCTACTTATTGATAGAGAAGACAACATCAGCTTTTTCTTTTTCTTTCTGTACAGGGTTTTAACTCCCTTCAAAAGTTACCTTTGGTTTTGCTGAAACCTGATCAAAAATCAGCCCTTTGGTTTGTGAGAACCTGGTCAAAAACTCTCTGGTGCTCAAGACACCTGATCAACTCATCTTGAAGTGGATTCCTATCAAGGGTGATAAAAGAGTGGACTACCCAAGATTTTGGGGAACCACTATAGCTCCTTGTGTATTCTGGTTGCTTGTTTCTTTGTGTTTTGCTTTGTGCTGTGATTTTCTTGTTGCTTTGATTAATTGCTATATCACCATACACTAAGTAAATCTAAGCCTTCTCTCCACACAAGTTTTAATTTACAAAACTATTTTAAATCACTCTATTCACCCCCCCCCCCCTCTAGAGTTAGGATTGATCTTATCCCTCACTTTCACAGAAAATCCACAGATATCAGATCTAGGGAGAGGTATAAATGAAGTTGCACTTGATAGTGAAAATACAACTAGCACCATGATGGACATAGTTTCAGAAATCAACAATGTTGCAGCCACCACTACTGATAAAGAAGCACAAAATGTGCATATGTCAAATCTTGATCATTCTAAGCATGAAAACTCTCCTAATAAAGATAAAACCCAGGAAGAGGACTTTGATTTCCAGGGAGATCCATCTGATGAGAATGAGAAAGTTATTCCTCAAGTTCAGATGCAATAAGAGGTAACTCTAGAGGAGTTATTTCCTGACTTACAAGGAGCAAGAACTGAGGGGGAGATGCCAAGAACTGAGGGGGAGATGCCAAACATTGCCTCTAGTCCAAAAGACATAGTGGACATAGCTAGTTCCTCTGACTCTTCTGAAGATGAAGAAGCCTCTAGGGCAAAGAAAAGGAAACTTGTGGAGCTTAGGAAGAGGAACTCAGGCTATAAAATGTCCTTGAAGACTGTCCCATAAAAACCCAGCTCCTGTAGTAGACTACAGTTCACTTTTGGTGCAACTATAAGTGAAGGTGGATGACTAAAGAATTACTCTTGAAAAATATGTGGATGAGACCCACAAGCACCTGTAATTTCAGCTGGCCCAGGATATCAAATCCATCAGATTTGAAGTCAATCAGAATAAAAAGGAGATGACAGATTGCTTCCATAAAGGAGGTAATGTTGTAGTTTACTTGGCCACGCAACAACAGGAGATTAAGACTGCAGTAGAGGACATTGCAGTCAAACAAGGTTATGTGCTGGAAAATCAACTAAGAATGAATGAAAATCTGGTAGACTCTCATAATACTATTCTAAAAAATCTTGGGAGTAAAGCAATTGCTATAACTAAACAAATGGTTACAGTAAAGTCCGAGTTTGGCAAACAGCTCAAAGAGGATTTAGCAGCTGTTCAAACAGTAATCCAAGCATCTCAAAAAGCTATCTCTGATCAAATGAATAAGTTCAGAACCTACTACAAAGAAAAAACAAATTATCTAGTTGATCAAGTAAGATTTCAAAAGGATGATCTAAGAGATCATATCGAAAGAGAAGTCATAAAGGGGGAGAGAATATTAGTCAAAGCAAGCTCAGATCTTGCTAAATGGATAACCAACAGCATCCAAGCAACTCTTGGTTATCCACCCCTTTGTGATGATGACAACACTGCTAAATCTGGAATTCAACCTGCTTACATTGATGGGGTTCGACAGGAAGTAGCCCGAGTTATTTATCCTCCTTCTGATTTTGAAGAAATCCAGCAGGTAGTACATTAAATATATAGCCCTCCACAGGAGGCACATAATGTTATTCTTGAAAAAGTTTACATGGCTGCTGCTGCATTACAAAGAGAAATAGAAGCACAAATAGGAAGGGATGCTTTGAAAGAAGCTCATATGTCTAGGAAAAGGTTCAGGGAACATGCAGAATTAAAGCCTGATTTTGAACAATTGAGTCCAACATCCAGGAATATTATTCTTACTTCTTGGCATGCCGTTAAAGAAAATATGCATGACAGAGGCAAGTGGTATTCTGAACAGGAATGGATCAAATATCAGAATCGGCAAGATGACATATATCAGTTCAAAAGAGACCTTAGAGCTAGGAAGATACCTGCTAACTCTCTAGAGCCTAACAAGTATTTCCCAAAGACTTTTCATTACTTTGAAAGGCAAAAGATAAAGGCTGAAGAGCTCAATAAGAAGGATCTGAATAGAAAGAAGCTGACTGATGACGCAGAAGCTAATGTACAAGCGAGGATTTAGTCTGGCAAAGGAATTGTCATCAAAGAGCCAGATCAATCCTAGGGATAGATTAACTATGTGTTGAACTATATAATCTTTTGTTCTAAAAACCTTGTAATTCAAAATTGATTCTTGGTTACTGTATTTTATCATATTTTGTTAAGATATTACATGTTATTTCTGCTTATGTATTACCCTGTCTGAGTAATGATTTTATACATCTTAATTTTTGTTTTATTATAAGTGGTGTATATCATTGACTAAGGGTTATGACTTCTCCAAATAGGGGTAGATTGTTGGGTACATTGGAAACTATGTACCTGATTTGGAAGATGTCTCACCTAATTCAATGATATACATCAATGTGTATTTGATGGGATGTTGAGTTTGTATGTGCAGGTTAAAGAAATACAGAAAAATATTCTAAGTACAAGTGTCGACACTTGGGAAGGGAATGTGTCGACACCAGAAGCCAGCTTGTGTCGACACACAGGACTTGTGTTGACACAAAGAAATTATATCGATAGCAATTGTGTCGACACACACAAAAATTATGTCAACACAAACTATGTCAAGACTAGAAGCTATTGTGTCGACACACAGGACATGTGTCGACACATTCCATAGAAGCTGTGTCGAGTAGATAAAGAAGGGTTGTGTCGACATTGTGTGAGTTGTGTCGACATCAACAAGAATTGTGTCAACACATGTTCTATTTGTGTTGACACATATGAAGTATTATCTCAATGCTTTTCTGCTGAGATAGAGTTCAATGAGGTATCAGGTGTCAAGACTGAAGACTTGATAGCTGTCATAACTAACAAAGCTATTGCATCTGTAAGAGCCGTCAGAAGGCCGTTATAAACCAGATCAACCGGTAACCTAAAATGGGTCTATATAAAGACATGTTCTATCATCAAACCATAAAGATCCAAGAAGAAAGGACTTGCCATTCTTCCAACAATTGATATCTACAATTCATCAAGAGAAGGCGGATTTAAAACAAGTCTACAAGAAGAATTCAGATCTAATTCTAGATAAAAGAAGGAAGCTGGATTGAGGATCATCTCCAACTTTATAAGAAGATCAACCTTACTTTGTTCAGATTCAAGAAGTTTTAAAGAAGATAAGATAGGTTGGATCTTTAGAGATCAGATCAATCAAGATCTGATCAAGAAGCCTTCACCCCTTTCTCTCTCTACCTGAGTGAAGGATTTATCACTTTTATAATCAATTTTTCCTGTAAGATCTTTTATAGATCTGAGTGTAAGAGAGTTATCTCTTTGAGTTGTAATCCTAAGTTTATAAAGGCTGAGGTAGGGTTGAGTGCCTGAGGTGGGATTTTTATGATCTGAGTTGTAGGCCTCGTGATAAGGGCTGAGGTAGGGCTGTTTTCCTGGGGTAAGATTCTTGGGAAGAATCTGAGTTGTAGGACTTGATGAAGTCTAAGCTGTAGGAACCAGTTGGGTTCTGAGTTGTAAGATCTGAGGATTTGAGTTAGTGGAAGGAAGTTTGGTCGAATCCAGCTCTCTGCTGGATAGGTGAAGGGGCAGAGTGGACGTACCCATGAATTGGGGAACGACTCTAAAACACTATGTGTTGTGTTGTGTTTTCCTGTGCTTGTTTTATCCTGTGTTGTGATAGTTGTAGCCTAATTTGCTATGTTGTGATTAATATTTTAATTGCCTAAGTTAAAATTATATTTGATCCTATTCACCCCCCCCCCCTCTAGGTGTTTAGGATCTATAAACCAAATCTTTCAAATAGTATCATTAGATCCTTGCTTGAATGCCTTGTATTCTTGATTGAGCAGAGATCTATGATCATCTCTAACTTCCTCGGATCCTTCCATGAGAACAACGTGACAATCCCACATCTCGTTGGGAGATTTTCAGGGGAATACATTTTACAGCATTGAGTTTTCCACTACACTGGCTATGATATTCTTTGCCTTTTTATCCAAGGAGACTAAAGCTATTTCATCCTTTTTTAAGTCCATCATTTTCTTTGGAATCATTATAGTAGGATTCAAAGCAAATGGTTATGTAGGAATGTGAAGTCCTTCTTCAAAAATTTGAAGGATGCGCTGATCAGCAGCTTCCATGAAGAATCTCACTCTCTTCTTCCACATGGGGAAGTTCTCCTTAGTGCACACATGCAACTTCATCGAAGACATATCCTTGCTTTTGTCCATAGTAGTTAAGTGTATTCTCTTGACAACTAAATGGAGATCTTATTCAAGGTATTAACCTTATATCGAAGAATACCCATCTGATACCAATTACAAGTGTCTAGTCGTCAACCTAGATCACTTAGAGGGGGTGAATAGGTGATATATGCGTCTAATAGCAGAATAAAAATTGTACTGAAATTAAGCACACAGAAACACAGAGAATTTATAGTGGTTCCCCAAGTTGGGTACGTCCACTGTCCCACCTCACCTATCTACCATGAAGGGCTAGATTCAGCTACTTCACTTTTATCTCAGATTGAACACAATCTTACACCCCAGAGCCTCAACTCCTATAACTCGGAGTCAACATCTCCTACCACTCGGAGAACAACCTCTCCTAAAACTCGGAGAACGACCTCTCCTACAACTCAGATAACAACCTCTCCTACAACTCGATCAAAAAATAAGGATCTTCAACTCGAAGGCAAAACCTCCTACAAAAGTATAAAAGATTTATAAAAAACTAGATTACGAATAATCTTCTTCAGATCTTAAATCTTTAGTCTTGCTTTCTTCTGAAAAATAGAACTTGAAAATCTTGAAGAGAAAAAATCTGAATTCTTTGTAGACTAGATCTGAACACTTTGATCAACTAGATCTGTATAATATGAGAACCTTCAGAGATCAAGGATCTAGTCAACACGCTTCATGAGGAACGAATTGTGCATCATATCTTTGTCGGCCGAGAGATTCGTGAAAAACGAAAAATGATGCTGACAGGAGCTTTTCTTGGAGTTTCTTGATTTGAACTTGGAAATGCACGATTAGGGTTTCTCAAAATCCACCATATATATTTATAGGAACTTCTTTTCTCTAACGGCTGGAAGATTCCTTCCATACCGAGAAATCTATGAGTTATTGTACATGACAGTCTAAACGATCCGAGTTGGAAATTTGAAAATAGAAAAAAAATAAACTAAGTATAATTCGCTGAGTATTGTCGAGTATATACGGGTATACTCATCAAACTTCTTCAAAACTCGATGAAAATAACTTAAACGATTCCAAACATATCCAATAGATAACTCAACACTTTCCTATAGAGATACTTGATGAATTCGATTAATATCGACTAGCTGACTTTAAGAATTCGATGAGTATCGGTAGATATTCTCAACGCATTTGATGTATAAGCAAAGTGATATTCGACGAATTTGACTTAGAGAAATCCAGAGAAGTAAATTTGAGAACTCAAGGCATATCCAATGAGTCTCGATGAATTCATCATGTAAACATATATATTCGACGAATTCGACGAGTATCGAAAGATACACTCGATGAATTCGACGAGTATACATGAAGATACTCGACGATTTTTACTTAACTGATTTATAAAAACTCAGAGTTTATTCCCTAAGTAAATATGACGAATTCGACGAGTACTAGTAAGTATACACGATGAATTTGATGAGTATTCCCTATTATACTCGACGAATTTTACTTCGAGAAAAATTATGTTCTTCTAAATGCAGCAACTTGTCCTTCCTTGTTATTCCAAGTGTACTTCAATTAGAAGTACACCCCAATAGTGTGATTACACGTGAGTCAACACATTGTCCTACACAATGAAAGATTATATTGTATAGTCATGTGTTTCAAAAACCACTGTAACCTGACATTGGGTTATACTTAGCAATATAGTCGTGCAAGCACATAACTAAAGAAGCAGCATCAAATACAATCTCAATTCATCTTAATTCAAGGGACAATTCTTCAAATCAGGATCATTGTGCATACAATATCCAATAGTAAGGAATCACAAAGCATGGTTCTGCCAATCTCAATCAAAGTCCTATTCTTTCTCTCAACCACCACATTTTGTTATGAAGTTCTGTGAGAAGAGAATTCTTGAGTGATTTCAAGTTTTTGACAGAACCTTGTCATCGCTCCAGACTAAATTTTGTACCATTGTCACTTCTTAATTTGACTACAGAACATTCCAACTCATTAAAGATTGCCTTAACAAATGTAATGAAGATATCCATGGTATCTGGCTTTGAAAGTGAGGGATAGATCTAACTTAACTCTAGATAGGGGGAATAGAGTATTTTAAAAACTTTAAGTTATTTTTATAGCGGATTAAAATAGGTGATATATATATATAAAGAGAAATATCACAACACAAAAAATAAACAAGTAAAGGCACAACCAGACGACACAAGTAATTTATAGTGGTTCCCCAATAAACCTGGGTACATCCACACTTCTACCACCCTGGTAGGAATCCACTACATGTTTTTGCTTAGGTGCCCTGGCACCATAAGTTTTTGCTCAGGTGCCCTGCCACCATAAGATCTATTTTTCTAAGGGAGATCTAGCAACCCTTTGAGCTTTTGATCAGGTGCCCAAAAACCAAACCCAAGTCTTTTGATCACGTGACTTGTGAACCAAAAAGACTAACTTTTGAAGGGAGTTAAAACCTTGTACACATTGAAAGGAAAATGTAAAAAGATGTTTTCTTCACTTTCTCAAATCTCTGAGAAGACTAGTGGATTTGTTGATGTCAAAGATCCCCCTGAGTTGTATGGATCTGATCAGGAGTGGAAGCTTTGCTTCAGGGTGTAGGCCTTCAAAGTGATGTTGCTCTTTAGCAAGCTTTTAGACTGATTTTGATTTGTTGTCTATTGAAAGCCTGAAGCAGATGAAGAAGAACTCTGTGTATATGAGAGCTGTGTTGTGTTCTTCACTTTTCTGTACACTGTTCTATCTTGTTGACTGATTACTTATTTACCAAAATTCTGATTTTTCGATTATTGAAATCTTATGTAAATCACTTTATATATTGATTGCAGATTCAAAAACATTTGAATTTTAAATTCTTTCCTTGAAATCCTCTGCATATTTTTTGGGAGTTGGAACGGCTAATTTAATCTTGAATGCATTTCCCAAAATGTTCCAATAAATTTGGTAGAGTAATAACTCTATGAAATCCATAATTAATGCTGCCAGGTAACAGCTATATTATTGAGAATATTGAGCATTAATTATCAGAGTATTACTTTCTTAGTATAATATAATTTGAAATCAAACTACTATAGTCGAACTGAGAAATTGTAGAGAAGATTATTCGAACAAAACTTGGAAGGAGTGAGTCGAACTCAGCAATGATTTGGTCGACCTGAGCTCCAAGTTCTTCAAACTGAAACATTCTCTTTCGTCGAGCTGAGCTCCAAGATTATCGAACTGAGAAATTACTTCTTCAATCTGAGCTCCAAGTTCGTCGAACTGAGTAAGTCCTTCATCGATTTGAACTTCTGATATGAGATCACAGTTCATCGATCTCAGCTAGACTTTCATCGAGCTCAACTCAGAGAAGGAACTCTAAGTTCGTCGATCTGAGATAGACGATCGTCGAGCTGAGCTTAGCCATCATCGAATGTCATTTCTGCATTCTTTTTAACTGCTTTTCCTCTGAAGTCTTCTGTCTATAAAGTCTTCTGAAGGAGGTTACTGACAATCTAAATATGTGTTGCTGACCTTGACCCTGGAAATAACCTATGACTCTATACTATACATATTGGGTCATCTAATCAATCCTAATAGTGAACCTAGTCCAAATCACAAGTAGGGTTCCAACAATCTCCCCCTATTTGGGTGAGGTTACTATAAAAATAAAGAAAATAACAAAGCATGAAAAATATCTGATAGAATTAAAGAACTTCAACAGATATAAACAATTGTGCCTTGTGAATATATATACAGCAATAATAAAGTTCAAAATGCAAAAGCAAAAAATTATAAATCTTTCTTTGGAGCATCTAAATAAGGGTCTGAAGTAGGTTTTGTGAAAACCATTATTCTTGTGGGGTCCTCTGCTACTCTTTGAGTCATTTTCATATCTTTAGCACTAAGAATCTTCACTGATGTAGCTCTAGACACTACTGCCTCTAGATGCAAACTCATATAAGTATCAACATTAAATAGATTTTTCTTTTCATACCTTTCTAATTCTTTCTACCTGTAGGAAGAAATTGTTGAAAATTGAGAAGTGTCTTTTCCTTCTTCCTTAGCTTTCCTTATCTATGAAAGAGCTATGGTTTCCTTGAATCTGGCCATTCTAAAATTTGGATCCATTTATGGATCACAGACTGGAAAAGATGGCCTTTCTTGAGTGGAATGTTATTGACTGCTTTGACTTTTGTGAGAATCAGACCTATATGGTCTATCTTGTTTCTGATAAGAAGATCCTGAATATAAAGAGGAGGAAGTAGACCTTTGAGATTATGAAACACTTCTTGCAGAACCTGCTGCTGGAGGAGAAGGAGGAGGACCTCTCCTAAATTGTGGGGGTGCGAGTATCTCCTACTCTTCTTTCTAGCTTTCAGCTCATTCTTAGAATACCTCATCTAGTGTGGGGAGTCTCGAGTAAGAGTAATATTGTGTAGAATATAATAAGGGGTATCTACTATAGGAGATGGTTTAGGAGCAGCCCTGGAGGGAACCTTCTTCTTAAACTTTCTCTTCTTAGAACTGGAGTCTTCTAACTTATCTGAATCATCATCATTATCAGAATTATCTTTAGCTCATTGATCATATAGATCATCAATCTGCTTAATCAACTCAGACTTATCATGAACTTGTACTTCTTGCTGTGTGTGCACAAAATCTGTATCAGCTTGCATCTGTACACTAACCTCTTGTTCCATGTCTTCAAAAAGAATATCATCTAAATTAGGCATTGGGGATTCAGCCCAAGCATAATTTGGAGGGGAACAGGCTGGCTCTATGATAGTTATCATATTATAGACTGTTATAGTCTCAGAGACTGAGGAGATTTATAAGAAATATTATAGAAACTAGCTCTACTCCCTTCTAAAACTTAAGAATCTACCGGAGCAGTATAGCAAACTATTGCTTTAGAAGAATCATATGCAAAAACTGGTAATTTACTGCTATAAACTTTATCGAAAGAATGTAGTAAAGAAGGAATATCAACTGTGGGATTAATGATAAAATCACCAATAGTGATGATTTCTGCTGCTGCCACTTTTGCTATACAAACCATTTCAGTATCATCAAAAAATTCAACTATTGTTGCTGGAGTTGCTGTTGCTGCTGGAGCTTCTTTATAGGGCATCTCCCCCTATCTTGATTCAGAGAGACCTGAACCTAGGCCCCTAGAAGAAGGGACAGTAGAGGAGGAAGCTAGCTGAGTAGAAAGAATGTAAATAGACGCAGCAAGAGGGGCAATAACCTCATCTATGAGCTTCTTAAGTGTGGGTCAAATGAATTTAAGAAGGTCATTGGGTATGACAGAGAAACCCAAATATATTGGATTAGAAGTAGATGGAGTAGAGGTGGATCTGTTACCACATGTGGAACAGATTGATAAGGCTTGAGGGATGTCTGAATGTGGGATGGTTGGAAATGTTGGCGAAATATTTGATGGAGGGATGACATCAGGAAATAAATCATGTAGAGGTGATTGTTGTGGAGTGTGTTGTGGAGATGGAGATGGAGATGATAGTAGATCAAAATTTGGAGATGATAGTAGTGGATTTATATGAAGAGAAGTGGATGATATGTCATCAAGATGTGATGGTAAAGGAGATTGAGGAGGTGGAGATGGTGTATCCTCAAAAATATAGATTGGTGAGTGTGGAGGAGATGGTGGTCGAGATGGTGAGGCAAGAGGGATGGGAGTATAAGGTGTGTATGCAATAACAGTGGATGGTTGTTAAAGAGGAGGAGATAGAAGTCTGGGTGAAGGAGGTAGAGCAGAAACTTCTTCTGGGTTTAGAGGAGTGACTATATCAGTCCTTGTGTCCTCAGAAGCTCTAGAAGAGGAGGCCTTGGATGGCTTGGTGATAACCATCTCCCATCTTCCAAAGAGGGCTGTATGAGCATCTTGGAAGCATTAATAAATGTGGTCTGTGAGAAAAAAAGTTCTGGGCACTTGGCCTGCAAGAAAAGCCCAACAATTCTCCCATAACCAACATCCTTCTTATTTACCTTCTTCTTAATAGAATCAAACAATATATCACCCAAGTTCACTAATAATTGATTTACCATGGCACTCATCAGATGAAATTGGTTCCTGGTTATGTAGTCATGGGCAGTGTGCTTGCCCAAGATTACTTTTCCAACATCTGCTAAGAACTTGTATTCAACAGACAAGTTCTTTTTCAACATTTTGTTAGGTTTTCCTTGGGATTGACTCATTCTAACTAGCATCTCATTAAAAACAGCACTAGACAGTCCTATATCATCTTCCCCAATGATAAAACCAAAAACTTCAATTAAAATAACAGGTGTAAGAGGAACCTGTTGTCCAGATATGGAGCCAATGAGAGTTATGGAATCTGGAGACGATGATGAGACTACCCATTCCTTTATCTTGTGCACAAGAAGTTTAATCCTTGTGGTCATGAACTTCCTTAACTATTGAGCCTCAAACAACTGTAATATGTTCTTGAAAACTTGATCATAATGGCTGAATGAATCAATATCGATGTCGAAGCCTGCATCAAATTTCATTCCAGAAAGTGTCGCCGTTGAAATCGCCATTGCCTGCAAAAACAAGAGATCAAGTGCAAAAGAACTGGAAAGCACGGGATGGACTTCGATGAAAACCTAATTATAAGTTTTCAAAAGATGAAGCGGCGAACTCTGTCCAACGAAAAAAGAAAAGCTTCGAACTCAGTTCGATGAAAAATCTCATAAAGAAATAAAAGTGTCGATCTTAGTTTGAAGAGGGGGAAAACAATTCGTCATTCTCCGTTCGATAAACACTCCCCGAAGAGATCACAGTTCATCAATCTCAGTTCTATGAAAAATTGATAATTCGTCGACCACAGATAAAAATCAAATTAAGGCTTCTCCATTAATCATACCGTACTGATTTAGGAAGAACAGATGTTTCTTTTCATCTAATGGTTTAGTGAAAATGTCCGCTCTTTGTAAACCAGTAGATATAAAGACAATATTAATTTTATTTTAGTCCACACAATCTCTAATGAAATGATGTCTAATCTCTATATGCTTGGTCCTACTATGATGCACTGGATTTTGTGCAATGGAAATTTCAATGGTATTATCATAAAAGATAGTTGAATTATTTAAGTTGAAATCATAATCCAGTAGCTGATTTTGAATCAACAAAATCCGTGAGCAGTAACTACCAGCTGTAATGTATTCAGCTTCAGCAGTTGATGTGGACATAGAAGTTTGTTTTTTGCAAAACTAGTACATAAGCCTATCACTGAGGAACTAACAAGTTCCTGATCTTATTTTCCTGTCAACTCTACATCCACAAATTCAGCATTTGAGAATCCAGATAATTCAAATCCTTACTAAGTAGGATACTAGAGTCCTAGATTAGGACAACCCTTTATATTTCTTGAAATCCTTTTTAGTAAAATAAGATGTGATTCCTTAGGGTTGACTTGAAATCTAGCACAAATACAAGTAGCAAACATAATGTCTGGCCTACTAGTTGTAAGATATAATAAGGACCCAAAAATAGCCTTATATGTTTTCTGATCAACTGTCTTACCCTGTTCATCAGAATCAACTACAGCATTGGATTGCATGGGTGTTTTCATGGCTGAAGCATCAGACATCCCAAATCTTTTGATAAGATCTTTAGCATATTTAGACTGGGATATAAAGATACCATCAGTGGTTTGCTTCACTTGAAGACCAAGGAAGTAAGATAGTTCACCTATGCTACTCATTTCAAACTTTGAATGCATCATGTCAAAAAACCTTTTGCAAAGTTTGGAATCAGTATATCCAATTATTATATCATCTACATATATTTGGACTAGCAAAATTTTTGACTTATGATGTCAAATAAATAAACACCAATCTACAATGCCTCTAATGAACTTATGCTCTAAAAGAAAGCTAGCTAAGGTATCATACCAAGCTCTTGGAGCTTGCTTTAGACCATAGAGAGCTTTATGAAGCTTAAAAACATAAGAGGGATGAGTTGAAGAGATAAAACCTAGTGGTTGTTTAACATATACTTCCTCTTTTAGTTCTCCATTTAGAAATGCACTTTTGACATCCATTTGATATACCTTGAAGTTCTTGAATGTTGCATATGTAAGAAATATCCTGATAGCCTCTAATCTTGCAACAGGGGCAAAAGTCTGGTCATAATCTATGCCTTCCTCCTGTGAATATCCTTGGGCTACCATTCTTGCTTTGTTCCTTATAATTAATCCTTGAGCATCCAAGTTGTTCCTAAAGACCAATTTAGTTTCAATGACTGGATAGTCTTTGGGTCTTGGAACTAAATCCCAAACTCTACACCTCTCAAATTAATTGAGTTCCTCTAGCATTACAATAATCTAGTAGGGATCTTGCTTTGTATCTTTTATGGATTGAGACTCAATTTAAGAAATAAAGCAAGCATGCATAAGATCTTGGTTGAGTTGATGCCTTGTTTGCACACCAGCTGATATGTCTCCAATCACTTGAGATATGGGATGATTTCTTAAGTGTGATAAGATCAGCAGGTGGAGTTAGTTCATCAACATCTTGTGGAAATAGTTCCTCTCGTGGAATTATATTTGCTATTGTGGGTTCACCTGCTTCAACAATTTCTTCTTCACTGTCTTCATCAATATGTGGAGAAGGATGCAATGAAACCTCTTGGGTCAGGTTTAAATCATCCAACTTCTTACACAGATAGGGTACCTGCAAAGTGTCACTGGTAGAAGAATCCTTCTTCTTGTAAAACATATTAGCTTCATCAAAGGATACATGTACAGATTCTTCCATTTTTAATGTTGATTTGTTAAATACCCTATAAGCCTTGGTGACTTGGGAATATCCAAGGAAAATTCCCTCTGTAGCTTTGGCTTCAAATTTTCTTACGTGTTTCTTATTATTATTATGAATATAGTATTTACAGCCAAATTCTTTAAAATAATCTACTTTAGATTGCTTCCCCTTAAGTAATTCATAGGGAGTCTTACCCTTAAGTTTATGTATTAAACTTCTATTAAAAATATAATTTTTTGTGCTTACAGCCTCTTCCCAAAAGAATAGGGGCAAATAAGCATCTGCAAGAAATGTCCCAATAGATTCAAAAAGGGTTCTATTTTTCTTTTCAGCTACCCCATTTTTTTGAGGAGTTCTAGGAGCAGAAAAACTATGTCTGATACCTTCCTTCTCACAGAATTATTTCATTAGAAGAGATTCAAACTAGGTTTCATGATCACTTCTAATCAATGCAACCTGAGTAGACTACTCAATCTTGATGTTCCTAAGAAAGTTTGTAAGAATCTTAAATTTAACTGACTTGATGTTCAAGTAGGTAGCAACTAAATAAGTAAACAAAAGCTAATTCTTTTTTTAAAACATCTAAAATCATTGCATCCTAATTCCTAGCTAAAAGGCAGATAGTGATATCTACCCACTTCTCTCAAAATCCTAAATGGATCTCATGAGTAGCCAACAAAAGCATAGTCAGGTTTGTATCCGGTTAAGAGGAGGCTGACTAGGTGTTCTCGAGTGACCTTCAAATACAACAACAACAACACTCGACCCTTTATCCCACTATAGTGGGGTCGGCTATATGGATCTTTTGTCACCATTGTGCCCTATCTTGTGTCATAATCTCACTAATGCCTAAGTACATCATGTCTTTCCTTATAGTTTCATTCCAAATCTTTATTGGTCTACCCCTCCCTAGTTAACATGCCTAGTGACCAGACTCTCACAACGCCTAACTGGTGCCTCTAATGTCTCCTTTGCACATGTCCAAACCATCTTAGTCGAGCCATTGTGCACCACTGATATTTTTTTATTGTAGGTGTGGATTTTATCAAGAGCTCCCATCATTGTCGGAAACATTTTTACTAGACTAACCACTACATTCCTCTGTAAGATGCCCGACCTAACCGCACAAAAACATTTTCCTTGATGCAATTGTATATATTCAAGTAGGTACCAGTAAAATAAGAGAACAAGAGGTAAATGTTTTTTTTGCAAAAAAAGCTAAAATTATTGCATATATAGGGCCAAAAAGGTCCATATATAGTAAGTACAAAATCCAGGGTGAATCACTTTTATTAATGGATTTGAAACTATTTTTAGTTTTCTTGCTTAATTCACAAGACCTGTAGAGTTCTTCCTTCTTGTAAGAACTAGAAGGCTGTCCTCTAACAAGGTTATCCCTAGATAATTTAGCAATAATCCTAAGATTTACATGACCTTGTCTCTTATGCCATAAATCATTAGTGTTACTAATTTGATTAAATAAAAAAAATTTCTGAATTAGCAGATTTGAAATTAACTACATATATGTTTCCTTATCTAATTCTAGTTAAAACAGTTTTGATTTTATCAGAAATAATAATACAAGAAGACTGATTGAATGATACCTGATAACCTTCATCACATAATTGGCTTATGGATATTAGGTTATGCTTGAGACCACTTATATTGGCTACCTTCCTGAAGGTAACTACTCTAACTTTGACATTTTCATATCCTTCTGTTTGTCTACAGTTGGAGTCTCCATATATCACTTTTGGTCCAAGCTTTGCTTTGAAATAAGTTAGGTTATCTTTACTTCCTGTCATGTGTTTTGAACAGCCACTATCCAGATTCCACTGTTCCTCTGTGGTAGGATATTTCTTCACCTGCATAAAAATAGGTTAGGTGTTCTTGACCCAGGTAACCTTGGGTCCTTGATTTCTGATATATTTATAGCTGGAGATATAAGAAAATTCAGGTTGGTCCTCATAACCTAGTGTATAATATCTCCTAGGAGGAATAATCCACTGAGTAAAAGGATTAATAAAGGTTTGATTTTGATTAAAGTTTTAAAAAAATTAAAGTTTTTGTTATAAGAAACTGGGTTCGAAAAATTATAATAAGTTCGTCGATCTGCATTCGATGAATAGGGATGAGTTCGTCGAACTCCATTCACAGAATGTAAGTATTCATTCTCTGCACCCCATGTTCATCGATTGCGGTTCGACAAACCATATTGAGTTCATCGAGCACAGTTAGACGAATAATTATACTGAAAGTCTGCATTCATAGTTCGTCGATCTGAGTTCGACGAACCTTATTCATTTCGTCGAGCTTAATTCGACGAAACATGTTGAACATAATTTTTATTTAAAAATTACTTTTTCTTTTGTTTAGTTTTATATAAAACTTATATTTCTTTATTAGTGTCTTCTACCTTTTCTTTTCCTTTTTCAGAAATGAATTTTATAGGAGTAGATAGTATGTTTTTCTGTAATAGAGGAGGCTAACTAGATAAAGCTCCTAAGCCTTGTTTGCCATTAAGCCTGGCATTGAATGTACTTGTGAAATTCATCAATTTGATACCTCTCCCATTAAGGTATTCTTCAAATTCCTTTGCCTCAGATAATTTAGTTTTCAAAGATATTATCTATTCTGAAGCATTATCTAGAGCATCTTTGAGTTTATTTTTTCCAGAAAATAGGTTATCAAATTCAATTAGCTTTTCTCTGAGGAGTTTGATTTCCTTCTCAGATTTAATTAAATCATTTCATAACAATTTAAATTTAGTTTTAAATTGATCTTAATTAAAATTAAAATAAGAAATTACTTGATCTTCTTTTGATACAGATTCATCTTCTGAGTTGTCAGCTTCTTAATTAGCATCTTCAGAGTTGTTGCAATATCCATTAATTGCCATCAAGTAGATCTCTCTGGCCTTGGCCACTTCTTCATCCTCACTGGAGTTGGATGAAGACTCTTCCTCTGAGTCACTCCAGGTTTCAGGAACAAATCCTCTCTCCTTCTTTTTGTATTTGCTGGAGGAGGGCTTGCCAGAATGTTTCTTAGAGTCATTCTCCTTTATTTTGTCTTTCTTCTGAGTTTCTAGACACTCTGGTAATATGTGTTCAGGTTTCCTGCATCCATAGTAAACTACTTCTTTAGTTGGAGTCTTTTCATATCTTGGATTATCTTCTTTTCTGGAAGATCTTCTCCTGAATTCCTTCATTGTCATCTTTTAAAATCTCTTTGCCAAGATGCTCAATAGATCTTTATTGTCTGGAATGTCTTCTGCTTCTTCATTTGCTTTAAAAGCAATTCTTTGCTCTTTCCTTCATGATGATGAAGTCCTTTACTCAGCTTCTCTGGTCTTAATGAGTTGCTCATAAGACTTGAGCTTGTCTAACAAAGTTATAGTAGAGATTACATTTAGGCTTCTAGCTTCCTTGATTGGCAAGATCCTGGAGTCCTATGTGCTAGGGAAGCACATAAGGATCTTGTCATTAATCTCGGTCAATGAGATGTTCTTATCCAGAGTTTTCATCTAATTTATTATGAGACTGAGTCAGTTATACATGTCTGCAACTTATTTTGACTCTTCCTTCTTGAAATTCTCATACTGAGAGATCAAGTTTGATCTCCTATCTTTCCTTCCATCAGCAGATCCAGCTACCAAAGCTTTTAGGGAGTCCTAAATGGCCTTTGCTGAAGTACATTCAGCAACCTTCTGGAATATGTCATCAGACATAGTTTGGGCAAGAATGTTCATTACTTTAGCATCAGCAATCTTGGCCTTCTTCCGAGCATTAGTCCACTCAGGTGGTGGAACTTTATTTGTGCTTGTTGTTGTTTCCACTAGTAGTGGGGGACCTGTCAAAATGGAATTATATATATCTTCTTTAATGAAATTCATGTAAAACCTAATCCTTACCTTCTAAAGTGCAAACTTATTAAGATTGCACACTAGAGGTCTGGTGCTTGAATACTCCTTATTTTGTGCCATGATGAAAAGAATAAACCAGAGTAAAAAAGATCTATCAAAGATCTTTTGGTTCAGGTGTTAGCCTGTGAAACCAAATAACCAGCCCTCTGATACTAATTGAAAGTTAGGGATAGATCTAACTTAACTCTACAGGGGTTGAATAGAGTATTTTAAAAACTTTAAGTTATTTTTATAGCGGATTAAAATAGGTGATATATATATATAAATAGAAATATCTCAGCACAAAAAATAAATAAGTAAAGGCACAACCAGATGACACAAGTAATTTATAGTGGTTCCCTAAGAAAACTGGGTACATCCACTCTTCTACCACCCTGGTAGGAGTACACTACAAGTTTTTGCTCAGGTGCCCTGCCACCACAAGTTTTTGCTCAGGTTCCCTGTCACCGTAAGATCTATTTTTCTAAGGGAGATCTAGCAACCCTTTGAGCATTTGATCAGGTGCCCAAAAACCAATCTCAAGTCTCTTGATCAGGTGACTTGTGAACCAAAAAGACTAACTTTTAAAGGGAGTTAAAACCCTGTACACGGTTAAAGGAAAATGTAAAAAGATGTTGTCTTCTCTATCTCAAATCTCTAAGAAGACTAGTGGATTTGTTGATGTCAAAGCTCCCCCTGAGTTGTATGGATCTTATCAGGAGTGGAAGCTTTGTTTTAGGGTGTAGGCCATCAAAGTGATGTTGCTCTTCAGCAAGCTTTTAGACTGATTTTCATTTGTTATCTATTGAAAGCCTGAAGAAGAACTCTGTGTATATGAGAGCTGTGTTGTGTTCTTCAATTTTCTGTACATTATTCTATCTTATTGACTGATTACTGATTTACTAAAATTCTGATTTTCTGATTCTTTCAATCTTCTAAAAATCACTTTATATATTGATTGCAGATTCAAAAACATTTGAATTTTAAATTCTTTCCTTGAAATCCTCTGCATAATTTTTAGGAGTTGGAACGGCTAATTTAGTCTTGAATGAATTTTCCTAACTGTCCAGTAAATTTGGTAGAGTAATAACTCTCTGAAATCCATAATTAATGCTGCCAGGTAACGGCTATATTTTTGAGAATATTGAGCATTAATTATCAGAGTATTACTATTTTAATATATTATAATTTGAAATAAAACTGCTATAGTCGAACTGATAAACTGTAGAGAAGATTAGTCGAACAGAAGCTGGAAGGAGTTAGTCGAACTCAGCAAGGATTTCATCGACCTGAGCTCCAAGTTCGTCGAACTAAAACATTCTCTTCCGTCAAACTAAGCTCCAAGATCGTCGAACTGAGAAATTACTACTTCAATTTGAGCTCCAAGTTCATCGAACTGAGTAAGTCTTTCATTGAGCTGAACTTCTGATATGAAATCACAGTTCATCGATCTCAGCTAGACTTTTGTCGAGCTCAACTAAGAGAAGGAATTCGGAGTTCGTCGATCTGAGTTCGACGATCGTCGAATGACTTTTTCTGCATTCTTTTTAACAAATTTTCCTCTAAAATCTTCTGTCTCTAAAGTCTTCTAAAGGAGGTTACTGATAATCTATGTATGTATTGCTGACCTTGACCCTAAAAATAACCTATGACCCTATATTGGGTCATCTAATTAATCCTAATAATAAACCTAGCCTAAATCACAAGTAGGGTTCCAACAGACTTCTTCCTTA
Source organism: Platanthera zijinensis (assembly GCA_039513925.1). Classification (NCBI taxonomy): domain Eukaryota; kingdom Viridiplantae; phylum Streptophyta; class Magnoliopsida; order Asparagales; family Orchidaceae; genus Platanthera; species Platanthera zijinensis. The sequence continues at coordinate 188,922,106 of CM077082.1, forward strand.
GGAAGAATACCAATATATACCTAGAGTGTTTATCAATAATCACAAAGGTATATAAATTCTCTCCTAAACTCTGAATAGGCATACGACCAAATAGATCCATATGCAACAGATAGAAACATCTCTTAGAGTCTTTGGGAGCTAAGCTCTTTATGGTAGCCCTTATTTGCTTGCCAATCTAGCTTGCATGATAGGGACCCTCTTTAACACATTTTAAATTAGGAGAATCCCTAACTAAATTCTCATAAAATAACTTGTTAATTGTCTTATAATTAATGAGAGCAAGTATCTTATGCCATTGAACGCAGAGAGACTCTCTCTCTCTCTCTCTCATTAGCTACTAGACAAACATGAGTAGAAGAATTATTACAAATAAAATCTAACCAATAAACATTTTCACTCCTTGTGCCTGAGAGGATTGTCTCTATATGACTTGACTTTTTAATCAGACACTTATCTTTGAGGAAATCAATGACATAACCTAAGTCGCATAGTTGACTTATGCTTATAAGGTTGTGTTACAACCCTTCAACATAAGATACCCTTGTGATAAAGATTATGCCATTAGAGATCATACAATATCCCTTTGTGATTCCTCTGTTAGATCCTCCAAAGATGACCCTTGGTCCATTCTTCACAGGAGAATAATCTTTTAAAATACTTCTAGTTCCTATCATGTACCTTGAGCACCCACTATCCAAGTACCAATTTTGCTTTCGATTGGTACTTGAACTATCCTACAAGAGACAATTTAATTTACCTTAGGAGCCCAATTGAATTTCAGTCATGGGTTCTTGATTGCTATAAAAGGAATATTTCTGCCTACAGCTGACTTAGCCGGAAAGCTTCTCTTTGCATTACACAAATTGGGGTTATGTCAACAATTAATGGTAATGTAACACGTCCATCCATCAAATGCAGTATAATATTGGGTCCGACCGGGTCCCCACACTATATTCCACATACAGGTAGCGGGGTTACATATTAATATCAAAACACTGTTACAAATCATAATTCAGAGCATTCTAGCAGAAGATTGAAGGTTGCCCAAACTCAAATCAATTGAATGTCCAATATATATAAACCATACCATTTATATATATAATAGTAATGTCGATTACAAATACACAAAATGTTATGGCCTTAAGGCCTTACAGTTATACTTCCCAAGTGTGGTTTACAAACATCGGCACGCAGGTCGGCCACACATGAAAACAGTATAAGTTCTCATATGGGCCTTCGAGGGCCAGTCAACCTCAGCACAAGGGCTTTAGCCTGCTACTCTCCACTTGGCTCTCTGGCACCTATAAATCACAGCCAACCAAAACGTGGCAAACAAAGTAACGATCAGCAAATGCCGACCCGATTATAACGACCCCACACCTTACTCGGTGCAGCGATTCTCCTTCCATACAACAACAACATATATATTTATATTGGCAATAATAATGTGAATTTAAGCACTCATCACCACAGACATGGGCTCAATGGCCATACGCCTCGTGCACTCAGGGAACATTCTCGTTGTACCGAACTTCCCGGATACCAGCTGCCGTTCAGAGGTCCAAGACATAACAGTTCATTCTTGAGCATCTTAGTCTTTTCATCCATAAGCCTAAGACTCTCATTATGCCATCTATAACAGCTAGTTACTTCAGGAAATCTATTCAAGATTGACAAAACGCATGTACAGTTCATTCACTTACTGTTGCTCAGATCGTCATGCCACTTTCGACAACCAAAGCAATCAAGGAAATAAACAAGACGTGGGTGGATCTCTCCTTTCCCATTCGACTCAAAAACCTTTAGAGTTGGGCACTATAGGCTCACAGCTTCGTTACGACTCTCACGGCCATAATAGTCGGCCTCCATGGCTCAACTCGCATGCTAGACCCACAGTCTAAATGAGATAGGCTTCACAAAAAATAGGCTGGCACTCATAGCCATCATAGTTGGTCACTATCATTTCTCAGCTTTTCAAATAATGACCCCCAGGTCTCCCTGATAGAGGCCTCACAAACATAACTCATAGGCTGCTATTGGCTGGCGATGCTCGCTGTCGCTCGGCAGCATCCAATAGTTTTGCAAACTGTGGAATTTCTTGGCTATTTTCTTGGAGAGCATCTCCAGTACTTCCTGCTACTCCCATTTCATAGGTATAACTCACAGACCTGTAAACTACTCATTTATACGTGGAGACTTCTCCAACAGGCAAAATAAAACATCAGCAATCTCGAACAACCTGTTAGGATGGGCTTCACACATCATGCATATTCCGTATTGCAAAATTTCTAGATCTACATTCAAATTTAGGATCACAATGATCGACCCACTGGAAACCACCCTTTCTTCAGCTTTTGGTGAGGGGTTCCATGTGCATACGCAAATTGAGGATTTCACTTGTCCAAGGAGAAAATTGTTACCCTTGTAATCCATTTGGGAGCCATGGTGAAGCTTTTTATCTGGTTGGAAAGGAACACCTCTCTTTCCTCTTTGCAGGTCTAGCCTCGGATTTTTATTCCATTCACTGGATCTCCTTCACCAAGCATTTCAAGCTCAGCTCTTGCCCTTAGCTCCAACCCTTAGCTCTTTCTCTCAAGAACTTGGATGAAAGAAGGAGAGAGAGTGAGAAGAAGAGAATGAATTCTTATTCTTCTACTCCTCTACATAAGTGGCCTTGGGATTAATCCCAGCCATAGGATTACTTCATCAAAAGGGAGCAAAGGCCATGATTTCGGTTGAATAGTTAACATTAACGATATTCCCTGAGTGATATCGTTGATAACCGCTTTGACCCCCATCAACCAGCGCTCTTCAGCCACCACCCGGCCACTTAACACGTGTCCACACATACATGGCAGTATCTCCTAGCAATATCCACTATCGCCATTCTGATAACACACTCAATGCTTTATGGAATCAAGTGCATTTAGTTCACTCAATGCTTTAAGGCGTCGAGAGCGTTGAGAGATTGGGCTATCGCCATGCGATGCCCACTATCGCCTAGTGATAGCGACCAAAAGTTCTGTTGTCAAATTTGGGGTGTTATAGGCAAAGTTTCCCACCTTACTACAACACTAACACTCATGGATATTGTATCTTCTCTTCTGAACATTTCTTGATGTAGAAGGTGCATTTGAATGTTTATTTTCAGTAGCGAAAACAACATCACTTTTAATATTCCTCTCAGCTAGTGCCTGGTAATTTACTCGACGGTAGTCATTCTTACTCGACGGTACTAGCTTGACAGTAACAGATGTCATCTTAGTAGAGAACATAGTGTTGATGGCATCTGATATGGCCTTGTCATAATGGATTACTGTATTGTCACTTGCCAGCTTCTTAGCTGGAAGGGATTGGGAAGACGCTACTTCCTTACCCTTAAGTGTATGGGCTAGAGTAACAAACACAAATAATTTATAATAATCCATTTGGATTTCCACATGGGGAGATTTCATAGGGCACATCCCCATACCCTTTCTCTCTTCAAAGTTAGATGCATTTTTACCTTACTAAAGGACTTCCATTATTTAAGTGACCATATATGCTATCATGGTCATACCTGTTGGGAGGGAGTAAGACCTTCTAAAAGGTGGTCTAAGGCTTAATAGGATCCTTGACCTTGCCTCAATTTCATGCTACTTTTGCTCGTTTATTGAATCCCAATCCCCTCCTATTGTATTTGGATGAGATGAGTCGATGATAGGCAACACTTGTTGTGGCTTATAGAATTGCGCCACAAGCTTCCTCTCTTTGAGAAGCTTCTCTTCAAGATCCTAATGATCTTGTACTTTTGGCTTATAGAGCTTACTTGGATGATTGTCATTCTTTTTAGCTTGCTTATTTCTCTATATATTTGAACTATATGGGTAGTTGACTTATTGTTTTTAGTTTTAGCCTGCTGGAAAGAAGTTATCTCCTCAGCTTGCTTATTGACCATCTTTTTGCTCTTCTTTTGAGCTTCTAAGAGAACACCATATCTGTCAATCAATTGATTGATATCATCTTTAGCGTCTAAGCCACCCTCATCATTGAATGAGGAAGATGCTTCATATTCTAGGCCAGTTTAATACTCAGAATCAGAAGAGGAAATGGTTAGAATTAATACCTCATCAGGATAAGATTCATCCTGACTTTCTTCTTCAGTCATGTTCATTAAGCCATAACATCCATCTTCTTTTGCATTTTACTCATTGTCACTATCTGAATGTAATAGAGGAGCTTTAATTCCTGTCATGGAACCTGGATAGACATCATCTTTATAATAACATAAAGCCCAATATAGGCTTCTTCTTCATCTTCATCATCAGAAGAGTCTAAATCACATTAATTCCAGCTCTTCTCCTTCTTAGCAAGGAAAGTTTTTCAGACTTCTTGCTCTTGTGGTGATACTTATTGTTACCGTCATTCTTCTTCTCCTTTCTCTTGACTGGGCGGTCAACAAAGATATACACAAGCTTATTGCAACAATATCAAAAAATAATAGGAGAAATATGATTAATAGATTTAGGAGCATACTTGTCCCCTTTAGGGATTTTCTGATCTTTATTAGATCTTCTAAAGTCCTTTTATTTTAAGAGGAGGATGGTTTTCTTTCCAATACTTCCTCCTCATCATCTTCTTGAACTGCCTAGAGAAGGAAGTAAATTCCCTACCAAACATTTCAGCATCTGATGCGCTGGATTTAGAAGATTCTGACTCAGAAGATTTCCTGAGAGGAGAAGAGATTCTCTCCTCGTTCTTCCTCGACCCATCAGTCTTGAGGGCCATAGTCTTCTCCTTCTAATGATACTTGGCAGCAACCTCCTCCTTCCTTGCATTTCACTGTATCTCATATGAGAACAGCTTTCCAATCAGTGTGTAGAGAGGAATGTTGGCCAAGTTACCAATCTCCCTAATGGCACAAATCTTGTTATCTCGATCTCTATTTATAGATCATAGGAACTTATAATCAATCTCATAATTTTTGAAGACTCTGTCATAGATCTTCATCTCATTTACTACCTTGAAAAAATTTTCATAGCATTCAGCTATGTTATCTTTATTGTTCTGCCTAAAGGCCTCCTATTATTGATTAAAAGGGATTCCCTATCATCCCTTATTTCTTTTGTTCCCTCTATATACACTATGAGAGTGTCCAACATCTTCTTTACAGTTTTGTAGTAGACCAAAATTTGAAAGGTGAAGTCATCAATTGCACTGACTATGATATTTTTTGTTGTTTTATACATATTATCCAGCACAATCTCATCCTTTGTCATGTCAACATATATCTTGGGAACTAGCATATTGTTATCAATTTAATAGGCCTTCATTGGGAAGAATGGCTCTTCATCAACTATGATATAAATCCTAGGGTCAGAAGTTTCCATGAATAGTTTTACCCTTTTTTTCATATACCAAAGTCCTCTTTTCTGCATATGGGCAACTTCATAGAGTTCATCTCTTATGAGACTCACTGGAGATCATGGTGAATGGTTAGACTACCTCTATAAGATCTGGTCAAACTATTAATTCTATTTTTGACTGAACTCACTTTGATACCTCTTGATAGTTTGTTGTTAGTGGTAGTATAACTCACCTAGAGGGGGTGAATAAGCGGCCATGTACTATTTTACTACTTATCAAGATTCTATAGTTTATAAGAAAAGTAATGCGCACCAAGTAAATACAGATCAGCACACCGATGTTTATAGTGGTTCCTCAAGGTCTGGGTGCATCCACTTTTCCTCTACACCAATCTAGCAATGAGCTAAACTAGGCAAACTCCTCCAAAATCTCAGCTAATTGAGCTTCAAGCTTAGATCCCTCAGGATCTCTCAGATCTCCTCTAAGATCCTACCTCAGGCTCACAGGACCTATAACTCAGAGTACTCCAACTCCTACAACTTAGAAACACTTCTAGTTTCCTACCTCCAACTTATCTCCAAGTCCTACCTCAGACTTTTCTCCATGTCCTACAACTCAGGTTGGGAGTACAACCCTATAACTCAGGAACAAAATCCCTACAACTCAAATCTAAAAATAGATCCTACATAAATAAAGATTGAAAATTTTATAATAAAAGTCATAAGATAATCTAGATCGTGAAGATTCAGTTCTTCTATTGTTTTTACTGTGAGTATAAGTAACTAGAGCTAGCCCTAAACAGATAGATCTTCAGGTAGAATAGGTTAGGGATTTCTCCTCCTTGATGTTCTTCTTCAACAACTGGAAAAAGATCCATCTTTGAGTCAGATTGTTGACTCTCCTTTTTTCTTCTGAATGTAATCAGGAAGAACTTGCTTTCTTCTAATGTGCCTCTTTAGGTTTTTCAATTGATGACAGCACTTGGTGGGGTTGTAGTACTATTGCATTTTCCTAGCAAATCTCATTTTATACCTTTGACTTCTACAATAGTCCGGGAATGCGTCTTATCATCGGCATGGACAAGAGTAGAATATTCTATCCTTACTTTATGCTCATGAACCAATTTTGAATCCCTCCACGATGTACGGGCACAACGGTAATATTTTTCCCTTTTCATCGATAACGTTGAGTATAGTCTTCTTTTTCAGTGGTATCGGCCTTAGCGCTGAGAACTGCTTCTTTCAGCTTCTTCTCCACGATATTGTTGAGTAGAGACTTTATTCTCAATGGTATGTCAACAATACGGTGGACACTGTTATACCTACACAGTGGTATAGTCCTTCTTTTCTCTAAACCAATTTTAAAGTCAATAGTAAAGTATCCTACATAAACATGAAATAGATATGTCATCAAATACATTATGCTCTTAGCATTGAAGGTGACGGTTCTTCAAATTTAGGAATATTGAGTGTAATATTCCCAATACATTGAATTAAGATGAATAGTCGAAGATTAAAATTATAGAAATTTTAAATTTCATAAGACGCTTATTAGAAAACTACCAAATATTAACTAAGCACTCTTATATAAATCTTGGATAAGTAAACGATATATGCTGAATATGGATAAATTTGGAATATAAGAAGTTATATTGTTTTGTAAATGATTTATTTTATCCTCTCATTTTCAACTTTTTTTGAATTTTCTTATTTTTATAAACATCTCAAATGTATATTTAGGAGTGATGAATTTTATCCTCTCATCACCATGCCTTATAATCTTTTACTAATTTGGGTGCATATGTTTAGGAATGATGAATTTTATCCTCTCATTTCATGACATATGATCTTTTAATTTTTTATTAATGCCAAACAAAGGTTATGATAAAAGGTAAGGGAAAAGTTAGGATTTAAAGGCTATGAAGTTTCAAAGACAAATATATTTGAAAGCAAAGAAAATAATTTTGAGTAATATTAAGAATTCATGAGTTAAAATTAATATAAGAAAAGATAAAGATTTTAAGAATAATTTCTACAAAATTGAATTATAATATTTTAAGGAGAAAAAATAAAACTAAAACATATTCTTAACAAATCAAGATAATGAAAAATTCATTAAGTCAAATTAACCTAAAAATTAAAATTAATATATTTTGAAGAGACAAAATTAATTAAAGAGATACATAAAAGAAAAATCCTTAGAAAGCGTTTAAATAAAAATCATAATAAAGTTAGTTTGTCTAAATAAAGATAAAGTTTAGAGGAATACAATATTACAAAATTTATTTTATTAGAAACTCTTAAGTTCTTTTTTAACAAGTTTTTTAAAGTTTTTCAATTTTAAAGAATTTTTTATATTAAATATAAAAAAAACATAAATATTTTTTTATTCTTTCTTCAAAGGGATATCCGGTGACGGATTCACAATGTACTATGCGGTTTTGTGGGATGAAAGCCTAACACAGCCATTTCACAAGAAATTTGTTTTTTAAGTTTTTTTAATTTTTTTTATATTTTGTGATTTTCTTCAAAACAAAATTGAACATAAAGAAAATAAAAATATGTTTTTAATAGGTTGGAAAGATATTTTACTTTTTTTGATTATTTTAAATTTTTGAAATTAAAAAAAATGAAATAGGACGCATCCTCATACATAAAATAAACATTGTCTCTAATATTTATAAGTCAAGTAGGAGGGAGTGTTGAGTCCATTGATCACAATGTCCTTGATTTGAAGAAGACCCACAAGTCAATGGTATACACATGAATGTATTTGATGCATACCCTAAATTCACTGTATGCAGGTTGTTCTCTAGTGAACTGATTTGACAGGTAGTTAGAGTAAAAAAAAAACAGATGTTCTCATTACAGGAAACTGGCAAAGAAAAAATCTGACAAAGTCCAAAACCATTGATTGACGACAGTTCACTCAACGCTAAGAGGCTAAAAGCGGCGACTAATGCTCAGTTAGTCAAAGTCTCTATATTGCCAAAGCAGAAATCTAGTAAGTCCAGAAGCATTGAGTGAAGGAAGTTCACTCTATTGAAAGCATTGTTTGGATTTGTGATAAGTCTACTCTTAGGATGTTGACCCACTTGTATAGCCAGGGTCAAGGTCTAGGTCTAAGTTAGTCTCATTAGGTCAGTCTTCACAAGACCAGCTTTGGATTTCATTCAAGAACTAAGACTTAGAAGAATTCTGTGATATATATATCAGTTCGACTTTGGTCGAACTCAGCTCGACGATCGTTGATCTCCCATCAATGATCTCAAAGTTTATTCTCTGAACTGAGCTCGACGATCTAAGAGCTCAGGTCAACGATTTCTTATCTCTTCACAGTTTTCTCAGTTCAAAGGTAGTTAAACTCAGCTCGACGATCTCCTAGCTCAGATCAACAATTTTATCATGTGTTCGACTACTTGTCTACAGCATCAGTCTTAAAGATTTAAATCTTTTTTTTTTATTTATGACAAATAATCTCTGGCAGTTAATGCTAATATTCTAAACTCTTATAGTCGTTCCATTGCAGCATTAACTATGGTATTCATAGAGTAATTGTTTTGTCTTATTTCCCAAGACAGTTGAGGAAATAATTAAATGCCAGCAATTCTTCTCTGCAGTAAATTAAGTATTGTTTTTGAAATTCAAAGCAGCAGTATTATTCGATTCTTCAAGGACATAGAGACAGACACAGACTGATTTACGTTAGAAAAACCTATAGAGAGAGCTTCTCTTTCCATAGTTCAAAATTTCTCTCTCAAAATTCTTTCAGTCTTCAAAACTCTTACTGCTCTCAGGAAATAGAAGAAGAACACAAAAAATCTCATCTTTAGTCTTCTACAGTTTTCATCTTAAGAAATCTACAGAGACAGCAATCAATATCAATCTACAGATTCTGAAGAACATAACACAAGTCCATTGAAGACCTACTCCCTAGACAAAGCTTCCATCTTCCCGAACCTACTCAATATCTCAGGGGGAGCTTTGGCAATACAAAAATCCACTAAGTCTTCTCATTTGCTTTGAGAAAGAGAAGACTGACATCAACCTTTTCCTTTTACCTTTTTTTGTACAGGGTTACTACTCCCTTCAAATGTTAACTCCTTGGTGATAGGGCACCTGATCAAAAAACAATGGGTTTTTAGGCACCTGATCAAAAATCTGAAGAGTCTCTAGATCTACCTAAAGAAGATTTTATGGTGATAGGGCACCTAATCAAAAACCTAAGTGAATTCCTACCAGGGTGGTCGAAGAGTAGAGTACCCAGATTTGGGGAAACACTATAATTTTCTTGTGTCATCTGGTTGCTCCTCTTTATTTATTTTCTGCTGTGCTGTGATTGCTTGTGATTTATTTTTCTCTTACTTATATGTAACACTTATCTTAATTCTGTCATAAAACTTACTTAAAAGATTTTAATACTTTATTCACCCCCCCCCCCCTCTAGAGCAAATCGGATTTATCCCATCACTTTCAATTGGTATCAGAGGATCGTTTCTCTTGGTTGTACATGCTAACACCTGAACCTAAAGATCCTTGATAGATCTCCTTCTCTCTTTCTTTTTCCATGGCGCAAAATAAAGACTATGCAAACACTAGACCTCCAGTCTATAACTTGAATAAGTTTGATATCTAGAAGGCAAGAATCAAACTATATATGAATTCTATTGATGAGGATATTTTCAACTCTATTTTTACAGGTCCACCAGCTCCAGTGGCAACTACCTCAAGAACATCAATAAGCTTGAATGTTATTCCTCCTCCAGACAATACCGATGCACAGAAAAAGGCAAAAATTACTGATGCAAGGGCCATGAACATTCTGGCCCAATCCATATCAGATGAAATCATCCAGAAGGTTGTTGAATGCACTTCAGTCAAGGCTATCTGGGATTCCTTAAACCAGATGTTTGCTGGATCTGCAGATGAAAGAAAAGATAGGAGAGCTCATCTTATCTCTCACTATGAAAACTTCAAGAAAGCTGAAACTAAGCCAGTAGCGGAGATGTATAATAGACTCAGTATAATTGTAAATGAGCTGAAAACCTTGGACAAGGACATCTCGCTAACTGAGATTAATGACAAGATTCTCATGTGCTTCCCCAGCTCATGGGATTCAAGAATCTGGCCAATCAAAGAAGGCAAGAGTCTAAATGAGATTTCCAATAAATCTCTATTGGGAAAGCTCACGTCCTATGAGCAGCTCCTAAAGACAAGAGAGTCAGATGAACAGAAGACTCCTACACCAGCAAGTAAGGAACAAAGCATAGACTTTAAAGCATCTAAAGAATCAGAAGCAACACCCTCAAATGAAGAACTGATGAGTCTGTTTGCCAAAATATTCTTCAAAAAGGGTAGAAAAGACTTCAGGAGGAAGTCATCAAGGAATGAAGATAAGTTGAGGTATGATAAAACTCTAACTAAAGAGATTATATGCTTTGGTTGCAGGAAGCCTAGACACATTATACCAGAGTGTCTAGAGAAGCAACATAAAGAAAGGAGAAAGGAAATAGAATCCAGGAAAAAATTCAGCAAGCCATCCTCCAGCAAGCACAAGAGGAAAGAAAAGCGGTTTGTAGCTGACACCTGGAGTGAGAAAGAAGAAGAATCCTCTTCCTCAAGCTCTAGTGAGAATAAAGAAGAAACCAAGGCCAGAGAATTATGTCTAATGGCCATCAATGCTTCAAGCCCTGAATCAGAGCAGTAGATTCAGGAGAAGACTCAGACTGTGATCAGGTAATATCATCCTTTGATTTTAATTCTGAAGATTTTAAAATAGAATTTAAATCACTGTGTAATGATCTTATAAAATCTGAGAAGGAAATCAAACTTCTCAGAGATAGACAACCTTACTATGAAAACTTCTTCTCTAAAAACTTAAGAATGAAAGATGAATTGACTGAGTATAGCAAACAAATCATCTTCCTGAAAACAGAACTAGGCAAAGCTAAATAACTTGAAGAAACCTTGAATGGAAGAAGCCTATAGATGGTTAAAATCACTAGTACACTAAATGCTAGGTTAAACAATAGTAAACTAGGTTTAGGTGCATCAACTAGTGAACCACAAATTATCCAGAAAAACATCATATCTCAACCTGTAAATTTTATTTCAGATAAGGGTAAGAAGAATACAGAACAGGTAGAGAAAGTTAATAAAGTATTAAAATAAATTGAATTAAAGAAGAAGAGAAGCTCAGAATAATAAGTCTAAATAGAAGTCGTCGAAGCAAGATCGATGATCGCAGTATTATTCATCGAACGTCGATCGACGATCTCTGAACCCAGAGTTTGGTTTAATTACTCAACAAAGGGAGATCGACGATACCATCAAACTTCGTCGAGCAGAGATCGACGATCGTGGAACACAGATAGTAGCCATTATTATTCTGTGAACCGAGATGGACGAGATCAATACTGGTCATCGAACGCAGATCGATGATCTCAATATAAATCATCGAACCCAGATCAGTTTTTCCAAAACTATAACTGTAACAAAAATCTTAAAATAACCAGAAACTAAAATCTGTTAATCCATTTTCACATTGGGTAATTCCACTTAAAAAATTTCACCCGTTAGGTTATAAATACCAACCTGAATGCTCTTTTATTTCTAGTTTCATTTATGAAAAGAGACAAGGACCCAAGGTTACCTGGGTTTAAAACATATGAGCTGTTTACTTGCAGTTGAAGAACTATCCTACCACACAGGATAAGTGGTATCTGGATAGTGGGTAATCAAAGTACATGATAGGAAGCAAGGACAAGCTAATTAACTATAAGTCCAAGTTAGGTCCAAAGGTAATCTTTGGCGATTCCAACTTTGGTCAGACAGAAGGATATGGAGATTTCAGTATTGGAGTTGTTACATTCAGCAAGGTAGCTTATGTGAATGGTTCGAAACATAACCTGACATCCATAAGTCAATTATGTGATGCAGGTTATCAGGTATGCTTCACTGAATCCCAATGCATTATTTCTTTAAACAGCAAAATTGTTTTAACAAGATTTAGACAAGTTAACATTTATCTAGTTAACTTTAATTCTGCTTGCTCAGAAATTTGCCTTTTCAATCAGGTCAGTAATGATAATACCCTTTTGCATAAAAGACTAGGTCATGTAAACCTTAGAAATATTGCTAAGTTATCCAAAGGCAACCTTGTTAGAGGATTACCTTCTTACCCCTATAAGAAGGAAAGCCTTTACAGGGCTTGTCAAGTAGGCAAGAAAACTAAAAATAGTTTTAAATTAGTTAATAAGAGTGATTTGCCTAGGATTCGGTACTTGCTTCATTTGGATCTTTTTGGACTCATTGTTGTACAGAGCTTAGGAGGGAAGTACTATACTTTGGTTATTGTAGATGACTTCTCAAGGTTCACTTGGGTTTTCTTCTTGAGACACAAGTCTGATAACTTCAAAGTTCTTACAGATTTTCTTAAAGGCATAAGAATTGAGTATTCTACTCCAGTTGTTTTAATCAGAAGTGATCATGGTGTTGAGTTTGAATCTCTTCCCATGCAAAGATTCTGTGAGATGAAAGGCATCAGGCATTGTTTCTATGCTTCTAGATCTTCTCAACAAAATGGGGTAGTTGAAAGGAAAAATAGAACACTCATTGAAGCTGCAGGCACATTACTTGTTGATTCCTTCATGCCACTCTCCTATTGGGTAGAGGTTGTGAGCACAGCAAACTATGTCTTAAACAAAAGTTTGATACACAAACTTAAGGGCAAGACTCCCTATGAACTACTTAAAGGGAAGAAACCTAAAATAGATTATTTTAGAATATTTGGTTGCATTTGTTATAATCACAACAACAACAAGAAACATCTTAGAAAGTTTGAAGCCAAAGATGCAATGGGAATTTTTCTAGGATATTCCCAAGTCAGCAAGGTATATAGGGTTTTTAACAAATCAACTTTTAAAATGGAAGAGTCAGTTCACATTTCTTTTGATGAAGCTAACATGTTTTATAAGGAGAAGGAAGCTTCTACAAGTAACTTTTTGCAGGTACCTCAACATTGTGAAATATTAGATGATCTCAACCTTACTCAAAAGGTTACATCTCATTCCTCCTCACAAGTTGATGAAGAAAGTGAAGAAGAAAATTTGGAAGTGGTTGAACTTCCTCAAATATCTAATACAATTCCACAAGAGGAATTGTTTTCCCGAGCTGTTGTTGAACCAACTACACCAACTGAATTTGTAACACTTAAAGATAACCCTACATCTCAAGTGATTGGAGACATATCAGCTGGTGTGCAGACAAGGCATCAACTCAACCAAGACTTGATGCATGCCTGCTTCATATCTCAAATTGAGCCTCAATCCATTAAAGATACTGAGCAAGATCCACACTGGATTATTGCAATGCAAGAAGAGCTCAACCAATTTGAGAGATGCAAAGTTTGGGATTTAGTTCCAAGACCCAAAAACAATCCAGTCATTGGAACCAAATGGGTCTTCAGGAACAAGTTAGATGCACAAGGAACTATTATCAGAAACAAGGCAAGACTAGTTGCTCAAGGCTATAGGCAAGAGGAAGGAATTGACTATGATCAAACCTTTGCTCCTGTTGCAAGGCTAGAAGCAATTAGAATCTTTCTAACTTATGCTGCTTATAAAAAATTTAAAGTGTACCAGATGGATGCCAAAAGTGCCTTTCTAAATGGAGAACTTAAAGAAGAAGTGTACGTTGAACAACCACCAGAAATCTATGGCGATTCTAGCGGTGATCCTATCTATGATGAAGTTCGATGCTGGCTTCGACATCGACTTTGACTCTTTCAGTCATTTTGATCAGATCTTCATGGACATGCTAAAGCTCTGTAAAGATCAAGGCCTGAGGAAGATCATGACCACAAGGATCAAAATGCCAGCAATAGAAATAAAAGAATGGGTTTATACGTCAACAACTGATGACTCGTCTATGGTTGGAACCATCTCAGGTTAACAGGTTATTCTTTCCCCAGTTATTATTTCTTAAATGTTTGAATTATTTAATGGAGAAACACTCTAGAACAAGATAGTTCTGAGTATACTAGCATGCTGGTTAGGATGGGTCATCTAGAGGGAATACCATCCAAGTTGCTTAAGAAAAATTTGTCTGTAGAATACCAGTTCTTAGCAGATGTAGTGGGCAAGGTACTGATGGGCAAGCACTCTGCCCATGATAATATTAACAGGCAGTAATTCTCGATCATGTCTGCATTGGTCAATAAGAAATCCATCAAATGGGTTGAGTTGTTCTTTAAATTAATAGAAAAGAAGAACTCTAAGAAGGAGGTTTGCTTTGGGAGGATTTTGGGAATCTACGTCCAGTCTAAGGCTTCTGAATTAATGGTCTCTCAGACCATATTTATTAATGCCAGTAAGAGGTTGGACTCCTCCTTATTTGGTAAATGGGAAAGAACTATGCCAAAGTCATTCCAAGCCTCCACCTCTTCTAGACCAGCTGAGGACATTAGGGCGGTCACAACCTCTCCTCGCCCTGATGAATCATTCCCTGCTCCTCGTCCTCCAGCCAACCCTCCTGCTATCCATCAACCATCCACCTCAATTCCAACACCACCATCATCTCCAACACTTCATACTACCCCTCCACATTTTCCTGCTCCACCACATCTTGTTACAACTCCATCCATCAACATCAGGACCCTCCCCAACTTCAATCTTCTCACTCCTCCTAAATCCCAAATCATATCTCATATATCTCCTAAACATCATTCCCATCAGAATTCCCCTATTGACCTTGATTCAACACCAATTTCTACTCCACCAAATTCTCCATTACAGGATGAAATCATGATAGATTTCACCCCTATCATCTCTCACTCATTTATATCAACTCAAACCCCTCCTGAGTTCATGCAAATGGACTCTCCTTCCATCACCACTCTCTTAGGGCTTATCACTCCATCCCTCAAATCCTTGATAGCAGAGGCAATCTCACCTCTGGCTGCTTCTATTTCATCCATTGTTGCCCTTCTTGCTGCTTCCCTTAGCCCTTCTTCATCCAGGTGTCTGGTTCAAGTATTTATTGAAACCAGGCAGGGGGAGATGTCCTATGAAGCTGTTCTAGGTACAGCAGCAGTAGTTTCAGTTCCAGCATTGACCCTTCCACTAGCTGCAGCAGCAGTTCCAGAGTCAGAACTAGGTTCAGAAGATACTACAGTAGCAGCAGTTCCAGAATCAAAAGATACTATAGCAGTTCCAGAGTCAGAACCAGGTTCAGAAGTGACTGAAATGGTTTGTACATAATTGGTTTCAACAGAAGTTTTTCAAGAGGAAATCCCAGAAGTTATCACTTATGGTGATTGTTCTATCAATCCCTCAATAAACATATCTGATTTACTTCATTATTTTGACCCTCTTAATTCTTTAAACAAAGATTGTTTACCTCTTATTGCATACAAATTCTCCATGGCCCTCATTTGATATACAAACCCAATAAGTCCTGAAGTTGTGGAACAACTAAAGGCAAGTTTTGCAGTACCTGTAAGTGCATACTTGATAGTTGATGTCCCAGAACTTCAAACTCCATTAGATATGGAAGTTTAGAACCATCAGCAGTGCAGTCTGATTTTCTTACAGATATAGTTTTGCCATCTCCTATGGATGTTGAATCAGACCCCTTTTTAGTTGAAAAGGTTAATTCCCCTATTCCCAATACATCTTGTGCATCCTATGTTATGGATGATAGCCCTGTGCCAAGTCTAGATGACTTGCTTGCTCAGGACATAGCTCAAGAGATAGCAAATGCTTCTACTTCAGCTGTTATAATGGATGAGAATGTACTGCTTTCAATCCAAGATAAAGATCAATCCGAACTTCTTAAATAGCTTGATGATATTTATGATCATCCTCCTGAATTTGATGATGATGACGAGGATGAAGATGATTCTGATGAATCCTGCTCAAAGAAGAAGAAAGTATCAAAGAAGAGAAAAGCACCTCCCATGGCTGCTCCTTTACCTAATCCATCAAATGATACACCATATTATATTTTAAATAATATGAAACCTTACCCAGGTATGCCTCAATGGATGTTGCTATCTAAAAACCAGCAAAAGGTAAAGAAAAAGAGCAGAAGGTACTCTCCTCCTCCTCAAAGGTTCAGGAGAGGTCCTCCTCCTCCTACTGCAGGAGCCTCAGGGAATGTGTCTCAAAGATAAAATATCACTCAGTCCTCAAGATCAGTAGCCACTCATCCTCAAGATCCAACACCCTCTCAAGCCCAGAAGCCAGCCTCCTATCAGTCTCAGAGGACTACCTACTCTCATAAGCCTAAAGGCAAGTTTAGTGAAGCTCCACCTCCTAAATCACTCTACACTAGACAGAAGCAGCAGAATCTTATTGCAACAAATTTCCAAGTCCAGTCTATTCAATTCAGAAATCTCTCTCAGAAGTTACCTTAGGATGCTCAAAGACTAAATCCAGAGAGACCTCCCTCTCCTCCTTTTGATCCAGAGCTTGATCCCAATTTCAGGATGGCTAGACTTAATGAATTGATTGGATTATCTCAGATGAATAAAGCCAGAAAAGAAGGTTAAGACCCCTCACAGTTTTCTACCATGTCTTCTGATAGAGAAAAAGAACTTGAAAAGCTGCAGGTTAGTAAGAAAGTTTCAATTCAGCAGAGTATATGACTCTTCATCCTAAAGTAGTTGTACCAAGAGCTGCTACTCAGAAAACTCTTGGTGAGCAAGATCTGAAGATGTCAAAAAGGGAAGCAGAAGACCCATCTAGGAAGATTGCTTTTACTAAATCTTCTTCTACTCCTCCTCCTGCTAATCCTTAATTTACTTTCTGCACCTTACTGTTTTATTGTTTTACCTGAATGTTATGTGCATTACATTGCTATATTATATCTGCTGATAATTTACATTCTATCAGATATCTATGGCATCGTATATTCAGTTTTATTCTATGTTGAGTGACATCACCCAAATAGTGGGAGATTGTTTGAACCCTTGTTTGGATTTGGGCTTGGTCTACTCTTAGGACATTGACCCACCTGTATAGTCAGGGTCAAGGGCTAGGTCTAAGTTAGTCTCATTAGGTCAGTCTTCACAAGACCAACTTTGGATTTCATTCAAGAACCCAGACTTAGAAGAATTCTGTGATATATATCAGTTCGACTTTGGTCGAACTCAGCTCGACGATCGTAGATCTCCCATCAACGATCTCAGAGTTTATTCTCTGAACTGAGCTCGAAGATCTAAGAGCTCAGGTCGACAATTTCTTATCTCGTCACAGTTTTCTCAGTTCGAAGATAGCTGAACTCAGCTCGACAATCTCCTAGCTCAGATCAATGATTTTATCCTGTGTTCGACTACTTTTCTACTGCATCAGTCTTGAAGATTTAAATCTTATTTTTCTTGATTCTATTTATGACAAATAATCTATGGTAGTTAATGCTAATATTCTCAAGGCTTATAGTCGTTCCATTGCAGCATTAACTAAGGTATTCACAGAGTTATTGTTTTGTCTTATTTACGAAGACAGTTGTGGATATAATTAAATGCCAGCAATTCTAGTCGTTCTCTCCTCGATCTCTGCAGTAAATTAAGTATTGTTTCTGAAATTCAAAGAAACATTATTATTCGATTCTTCAAGGACATAGAGACAGACACAGACTGGTTTTTGTTAGAAAAACCTACAGAGAGAGCTTCTCTTTCCACAGTTCAAAATTTCCCTCTCAGAATTCTTTCAGTCTTCAGAACTCTTACTGCTCTCAGGAAACAAAAGAAGAACACCAAAAACCTCATCTTGAGTCTTCTTCAGTTTTCATCATCAAAAACCTACAGAGACAACAATCAATATCAATCTATAGATTTTGAAGAACATAACACCAGTCCATCCAAGGAAATGTGGGACACTCTGATTGACTACATGGAGGGCACTGAAGAAGTTAGGGATGACAAGAAATCCCTACTTAATATGGAATATGAGGCCTTCTTGCAAAGCAGTAATTATTAGCTGAATAATAAGTTCCTAAGATCTCAAACCAAAGACTGGGAAACAAAGATTTGTGTAATTAGAGATGTGGCCAAGCTTGCTGAAACTCCTCCTCATAATCTGTTTAGTAAGTTGCTTTCATATAAAATACAGCTATCTGCCAGGAAGGAGGAGAAGACTACCAACAAGACCCATGCCAAGGAGAGTATAGTGGCCTTCAATGCCGAGAGCTCTAAGAAGAGAAAGGAGAGGATTGCACCACCCCCAAGGAGGCTAGCTGATTCAGAAAACCCTGAGTCAAGCTCATCTGACAGTAACTTGTTAGATGGAGAGTTTGCTGCCTTCTCGAGTCAATTCTAAAAGATAATTAAGAGGAGGCAGTGAAAGAACAATCCTTCCTCCTCCTCATATTATAAGAAGGATCACAACAAATTCGGGAAGAAGTTCTCCAAAGAAGACAGGTATGATTCTAAACCCAGCAAACATAATTCTTCTAAAATTATTTGTTATTATTATAGCAAGCATAGGTATGTCATTGCTGATTGCCCAGCCAAATGAAAAGAGGTAGGTGAGAAGAAGTACCACAACCATAAGGGCAAGAAGGAAAATATCTTCATTGCAAAGAATGAGAAGAGCTGGAGCCAAATTGACTCAGCATCTTCAGACTCTAAAGAAGAAGATGGAGCCAATATTGGGATATTTGTTGCTGCAGTTGAAGAAGATGATGATTATCCAGTTGCAAGGATAGGAATCAGGGCCCCTCTATCACACTCAGATAGTGACAATGAGGTGGATTAAGATTTTAGTGGCTATTATGGACTTATGGCTGTGACAGATGGTAAATCTAGCCAAGATTAGATAGATCAACCTGAGGTACTAATTCATTCCCTCTCCTCCTCTAAATCTGAATATGATTATGAAACAAGTCCCAATTCTAATGCCACTTCCTCCTGTGATGAAGATGGATCAGAATCTTAGGAAGATGTCAATTAATTGATTGGCAAGAATGATGTCATTTTGGATTCTCTGAAAAGGAGCAAGAGGCTAGTCAAAAAATAAGCCAAGGAGATTTTCTCCCTACAGCTAGCTGCTTCCTTATTGTATGACTCAGCACCCTTGCTTGATCAGATGAGGAGGGAAGTCAGCGAATTGAAGAATATCTCAATCATCCAGATTAGGACCATCAGCCATAAGAATAAGATCATTATGGATCTTGAAAAAAAGCTCCTTAAGGAGAGAAAGTTAGTGGCTGAATTATCAAAGCCCAAAAAAGTGTTGCCATTGATAGACTCCTTTACCTCTTAAAAGGATAAGAGAGGTTTGGGGTTCAAGTGGAATTCCAGAGCTGCCTATCTCAAAGAGAAAGGCAAAGCTCTTATAGTGCCTCAGACAACCTTTCATAAGGTAATTCTCCCATCAAACAAGTATGACCAAGATAGCATTTATGGTCACTAGAAAAATGAGAACTCTACTTGTATGAATACATGGTATCTTACAATGGAGGGAGAAAGGACATGGGTGTCAGTGCACTAAATTCTCCCCATGAGGAAATTCAAATGGCCCATCATGGACCATTTATATTTGGTTCTCCAGCCCCCACACTGAAGTATAGGGAAATAGCCAATTCCCAGGGTCCTCTAGCAAAAACCCAGACCAAAGGTAAGTTTGTTAGTAAGCCTGACTTGGCAGTCTATGATGTAATCAACAACATATCTTCTACAAAGAAGACTGTTGTTGTTGGAACCCAGAGTATGCTAGGTATATCTACTGTCAAACTCTCCTTCAGTAAAATTCTTGTTGAAAGGAACAAAAAAAAAGCTACCGTACTCCCTTATGAATAGATATCCTTAAGGGCTGTTCAGAAATGGAGACACAACATCCATGAATGTTGGTGTTGTGATAAAGTGGGACACTTTGCCATAGATTATTGGCATAACCCTAGTGTGCCAAGGGAAAGTGAGAGTCCTCCTATCAGGAGAACTATAGGTAGATATGTTCATTTTTAAGCTAATAAGAACGAAGGACCCAAACTCTTTTGGGGTCCTAAGGTAAACTAAATTGTGGTTGTAGGATAGTCCAGGTACTCATGCACCAATATGGTACTTTGACAGTGGGTATTCCAGGCATATGACTTGAAAAAGGGGATATCTAAAGTAATACAATCCAGTAAAGAATGGACCTAAGGTGATCTTTGGAGGTAAATAAAAAGAAGTCACCAAGGTCTATGGTATGATCACCAATAGCATAGTCTCAAAAAAGTGGCTTATATGGAAGGATTACAACACAACCTTATAAGCATAAGCCAACTATGTAATCTAGGCTATGCCATTGTCTTCAACAAGGATGAATGTCTAATTAAAAGATTAAGTTGCCAAGAGGTCATTTTGACAGGCACTAGGAGTGGAAATATTTACCGTTTAAACTTTTTATGTTTAAGTTCAGACACTCCATTGTGTCTAGTTGCTAATGAGAAATCCTCTTACTATGTGTAATAGCATAAGAGACTTGCCCACTTGAACTATAAGACCATTAGCAAGCTCTTTAGTGAAGAGCTAGTCAGAAATCTACCAAATATGAGACGCACCAAGAAGGGAATTTGCTTTGTATGTCAAAATGGAAAGCATACTAAAGCATCCTTTAAGAGTATTGGGGCCTAGGATTCTATGAGGTGTTTGTACCTCCTGCATATGGACTTGTTTGGTCCTATGCCAGTTCATAGTCTAGGTAGGAAAGTCTATACACTTGTGATAGTTGATGACTTTTCCAGATATTCTTGGGTTTTCTTTCTAAAGAAAAAGTCTTAAACCCTAAACATCTTTAGGACCTTTGTTAGGCAAGTTCAGAATGAAAAATGCAGTTCAGTGGTCAAGATTAGATGTGACCATGGTACTAAATTTCAGTATGAAGGCATGACAAAGTTCTGTGAAGAACTAGGATTTTTCATGAGTTTTCTTCTCCAAGAATACCACAGCAAAATGGCATAACTGAGAGGAAAAATAGGACTCTCATAGAGGCTAGCAGGACATTGCTTAGTGACACTTCTCTCCTAAAATACTTCTGGTTTGAGGCAGTGAACACTGCTTGTCATGTCTTGAATAGAGCCTCTATCAACAAGTATTACAAGAAGACTCTCTATGAGATTATAAAAGGCAGAAAACCAAATTTAGCCTATCTTAGGGGATTTGGTAGCCAGTGCTTTATGCTCAATAATGGGATGTCCTACTTGACAATGTTTGCTGCCAAATCCTATGAAGGGATATTTTTTGGGTACAGTAATTATAACCAAGTCTATAGAGTCTATAACTTGAAAAATCAAGTTGTGGAAGAGTCTGTTAATGTAGTCTTTGATGAGTCATCAATGATTAACAGTGAGCTACCCAGCTCCTTTAAATCTGCAGGTATAAAGATGAAGATGGATAAACTAGCGATCAAGGAAACTTCTCCAACTACCCAAGAAGAAGGTGATGGTGTGTACATTCTAGAAGAAGGATACAGCACTCAGGATATGGCTGAAGACCAACAGGATCCAGTCACTGATGTTCATGATGCTGAAGTAAGAATCCCTCCTACAATCAGGCATTTGAGGGATCATCCAAAAATTTAGATCATAGGAGATGCTGGCCAAGGGGTTACAACCAGGAGAAGATGTCTAAACATTGCCATAAACTCCAGCATTCTGTCTCAGGTTGACCCAAATAGATTTGAAGATACAAACATAGATCCATTTGGATTATGGTTATACAATAGGAATTTAACCAGTTCAAGAAGTGCAATGTCTAGAAGCTAGTTTTCTGTCCTCAATGACATAACTTCATTGGAACCAAGTGGATCTATAGGAATAAGCTTGATGAAAATGGTGTTATAATCAAGAATAAAGCCAAAATGGTTGTCAAGGGATACAGACGAGAAGATGGAATTGACTTTTATCAGACCTTTGCCCTAGTGGAAAAATTGGAAGCTATAAGACTGTTCCTTGCATATGTTGCGCATAAAGGATTCAATGTCTACCAAATGGATGTCAAGTCAGCTTTCCTAAATGGTGACCTAAGAAAAGAGGTCTATGTTGAGCAACCCTTTGGTTTTGTTAATCCTAACTCTCCTAATTTGGTATTTAAGCTTAGAAAAGCGTTATATGGGTTGAATAAACCCCTAGGGAATGGTATGAAACCGTGTCTAGCTTTATCATTGAGAACAAATTTTCAATGGGAAAGATAGACAATACACTATTCCTCAGGGAAGTTAAGGGTAAGATCATCATAGTCCAAATTTATGTAGATGACATAATTTTTGGGTCTACTGATGATGACCTCTGTAAAAAATTTGCTAAACATAGGCAAGGTAAAATTGAGATGAGCTGTATGGGTGAACTCACATACTTCTTGGGCCTTCAAGTAAGATAATCTGAGAATGGATTATCCATCCCACAGTCTAAGTTCACCAAAGAGTTAATTAAAAAGTTTAAAATGGAGAGTGCCTCCACAATGAAAACTCCTATGGGGTCAAATGTGTCATTGGACAAGGATGAGACTGGGAAACCTGTTTGTGAAACCTTGTACAGAGGCATAATTGTCTCCCTCCTTTACCTTACTGCTAGTAAGCCATATATCATGTATGTTATATATTTATGTGCTAGATATCAGGCTTGCCCTAAAGAGTCTCTGTTAGGTCCATTGTTCATAATGTCCCAGATTTGTAGAAGTCAAACAAGTTAATAGTATACAATAGATATATTTGATGCATGCTCTAAGTTCAATGTGTGCAGGATGTTCTTTGTCATAATGATTAGATATGTTGTCTAAGTGATAGTGACAGGTGGATACAAGGAATAATGCTGGGAAGACGAAAATTTGTCTGAGTCCACGGGCATTGAGTGAAGGTCGATCACTCAACGCCAGATGTCAAAAAGCGTTGAGTAAAGCATGGGCAGTCAAAGACTGACTATTGATAAAGAAAATATTTAGTTAAGTCCATAGGCATTGAGTGAAGGCAGTTCACTCAATGCCATATACAAGAGGCATCGAGTAAAGCTCAGACTGTCAAAGCTTAAATATTGGCAAGGAAGATTTCTGGTTAAGTCCAGAAGCATCAAGTGAGCACAACTCACTTGATGCCTGAAGAAAGAAGCGTCAAGTAAAGCTCTATGCTATCAAAGCCAGAGAAACTTAAAAGAAATCTGGCTAAGTCTAGAAGCATTGAGTGAAGTCAGTTCACTCAACACCAAGCTCAAAAAACATCAATAGAATAAGCTTCAGTCAAAGCCTCAGAAGATGTAGATAGAAAATTTGTCTGTCCAAATACGTTGAGTGAGCTCACTCAATGCGTTCATAAAAATGAAAACCAACTAAGTACAGAAGCATTGAGTGAAGGCAATTCACTCAACGCCTAATCAAAATAACAAGCCAAGGCTAAAAGCATTTAGTTAAGAATCTGCAATCAACGGTTCCTCAACAGAAATATTTGCTAAGTCCAAATGTGTTGAGTGATGAAGGTTCACTCAACGCCTATGCTGAGAGACTGCAAAAGTCTATACTTTTTTGAGTGATGACTAATCACTCGACGGCTAGTGAGACAGAAAACTTTCTAAGTGTTTTGGCGTCGAGTGAAGGTTGTTCACTCAACGCCTATATTAAATTGCTTGAATTTGTCTAAGTCCACAGATGCTTACATCAGCAAAATTCGAAATCTTTGCGGGAATTCTACAATACATGACAAACGGCGCTACATTCCTTATGTGCTTCATTTAATGCAGAAGATAAGTTGAAGCCAAAAACTACTGCGGTCCTGATGCTCCAAGATAAAGAGTGGTTGGATTGTAGAAGATAAATAAAAGCTACAGATCAGAAAAGAAAATGAATTAACTTTTGGAAAATGCGGAACTTCATCTTCTTCCTCTCAACATTATTGTAGAGCCTGGAGAACAAGTCCAAACTTATGATCTAAGAGTTCAAGTAATTTAGATGTTGTGATTAACACCATCAACAACAAGTTCAAAGAAACTTCTCTGAGGTAAAAGAAAAAGAAGCCAAGTCTAACCCTAGCTGTAGCATATTCATAGTTCAACCAGTTTTATTCTTGAAGACCATTTTCTGGAGCTGTGAAGAAGATATCTGAACTGAGTCAACTCAGCGCAGAAGGAGGAAGACACAGAGAAACTTTATATGGTGTCTATTCTACATCAGCCAACCTTTCTACTTCCTATAGGATCGTTTCAAGATCTGAGTGTAAGCCAAATATTATAAAGGGTGAGTGTAAGCCTATTTTATAAAGGCTGAGTGGTAGGATTCCGGCTGTGAATCTGAGGTAAAATCCTTGTGTAGATCTGAGTGTAAGGTTGTTAGCCTGAGGTAGGATATGTTTCAGATCTAAGGTAGGAGAGTATTCCTCTCTGAGTTGTCGGCTTATCCTCCTAGCCAAAGTGTGGGACTATTAACTTAGTGTGAGGTAGTTTATCTTTGGATCACTAAGCTGTAGGAGCAAAGCTTGCTCTGAGCTGTAGGGATTTGTGTCTTAGGTAGGTCTTGGAGGAGACTGAGAAATCTTGAGTGATCTGAGTTGTAAGCTCTTTGGAGCCGAGATTTAGAGAAGTTCCTTGTCTAACACACTATTATAAAGGTGGGAGGGATAGTGGATGTACCCATAATTTGGAGAACCACTATAAAATTCTTGTGTGATGTGTGATTGTCTTGAAAGCTAACTTAATCTAACTCACAACACACTAAAGCAAGGAAAATGTTTTTAAAGACTGAAAAACCTATTCACCCCCTAGGTGTTTAGTTACTCTTGAAACTAAAGACTTTCAAGTTGTATCAGAGGGAGGTGGCTCAAATAAGACTTAACTATCTGAATTTATCTCCAAGAGTAGCACAAGTATATCCTTATGGGTTCAGGAGAGATCCATAAGGAGCTGGGTTCCATGAAGCTTCCAATCTTCAGGAATGAAAGCCTTGGTATCTAGAAGGAGGAGGAGACTATCTGCAGATCTCAGGCCAAGGAAAATACTATGGCCTTCAAAGTTGAGAGCACCAAGAAGAGAAAGGAGAGGATTTCCTCTCCTCCAAGGAGTCCTGTTAATTTAGACAGCACAGAGACAAGCACATCAGACAACAATATGTCGGATGGAGAGTTTACTGCCTTCTCTAGGCAGTTTAAGAAGATGATGAAGAGGAAGTAGTGGAGGAGCATATCTTCCTCTTCCTCTCATCATAAGAAGGACCACTACAAGGAAAAGAAGAAAAAATCCAAGGGAGACATGTATGAATCCAAACCTAGTAAAAAATTTTCTTCTAAAGTTGTTTGTTATTGCTGTAGTAAACCTGGGCATGTAATTACTGACTGCCCAGTCAAGAGAAAAGAATATGGTGAGAAGAAGCTCTACCATCACAAGGGAAAAAAAAGGAAAAGACCTTCATTGCAAAGAATGAGAAGAGATGGAGTCAGTCTGACTCAGCATCCTCTGAGTCTGAAGAAGAAGAGGCCTATATAGGGCTATTTACTGTTGAAGAAGCTGAAGACTATCCTACTGCTAGGATAGGTATCATGGCGCCTCTGTTACTCTCAAACAGTGACTCGGAGGAAGAGGATGATGATGAATATGTCAACAATAGTTATTGGCTAATGGCCTTATCTGATGAAGAATTTAGTCATGGTCAGCCTGGTCTAGACAAGGTATACTCTCTATCTAGCTCCTCTTCCTATTCAGACTTTGATACAAGTCCACATTCTGATGCATCCTCATCCTGTGATGAAGATGGCTCAAAATCTGAGGAAGATGTCAATCAATTAATTGACAAGTATGCATTAATTTTTGAAGCTCTGAAGAAGAGAAGTTGCTTGTCAAAAGGCAAGCAATGGAGATTATTTCATTGAAGAAGGATCTATCAGTGCACTCTGAATCAAAATCTTTGCTGAGTCAGATGAGCAGAGAGATAGCTCAACTAAAAACAATCACCATAATCCAAGGAGAAACCATAGAAAGTAAATGCACTTTAATTAAAGATTTGGAAGAAAAGCTCCTTAAGGAGAAAAGGATAGTGGCTGAATTCAGCAAGACTAAGACTGTGCTGCCACTAATTGACACTTTTACATCTCAAAAGGGTAAGAGAGGTCTAAGGTTTAAAGGTAACACTAGAGTTTCCCTTCCAAAAGGGAATGGAAAAGCTCCAGTTCAGCCCCTTGTATCAATGCCCCTATTTCTTTTAAGAAAGTGATGTTACCAACAAATAGGTATGACTAAGAGAGTATCTATGGTCACTAGGTGAATGGAAGATCCATAAGTGTGAAAAAATGTTCACAACTATAGTGGAAGATATTGTCAGGGGATGATGATGCAGGCCACTATCCGCCAACGAGATAACCTTAGCGTTCTATCGCACGAGACGCCTAACACCCACAACGCTAGCCACACAAAGCTCAAACGCAGCGCACTACTATGCAAACTAAACAAGTAAACCAACATGGTAGCCACACCGCCGGAAAGATCGGACAAGCGGCTAGAGGTCGTTATCCTTTCAAGCAAAAGGGACCCACCCGGTCCGAACGAGCGATGTTGTACCAAAGAAGATCTACCTGAAAACACGATCGAGAAACGGTAGATCTCCCCCAACAAAAAGAGCGGGGTTCGCCAAACCCTTTTCGGAAATAAAGCGTAGTGATGTTGCAACACTTAAAGCAAAACCCACGAAAATCAACGATTCGCAAGCAACGCAAAAATTACTCCAGCCGCTAGAAAAATCAAGAGGGAAACACACCGAAGTGGAGAGATTCGTTACCCAAGTCGGAATGGATGATTCCGACTGTTTTACCAAAAGATCACTCGCCCGCGGTTCCGCCGGAGTTGCACCGAATGGAGTAAGAGATTCCGCCGTCGCCACGTCACGCCGTCTCCAAGTTCCTCGGAGCTTGAAATACTCCACCTCCACCAACAGGAGGGTAGTCGGCCAAGAGGGAAGGGGGTGGTGGTCGGCCTTGGAGGTTGGTGGCCGAATGGTTGGGGGAAAAGGTGATCGGGTAAAGGGCGGTTTGGGAGGAGGAGATGGCGTGGAGGATGTAGATGGGAAGAGGGAGGAAGGGAAGAGGAAGGGGGGCGGCTTTTGAGAGTGGAGAGAGGGGGCGGCCGAAGTAGTGAGGAGGAAGAGAGAGAGAGAGGGGGCGGCTAAGAGGATGAGAAGGAGAGGGATAAGTTTAGGGTTTTCAATTTTCTTCTTCAATACTTCAAAAGGAAACATCCTATGCCTATATATAGGCTTACAACCATCATACGGCTATTAGCAGCCCACAATGAAAAATAAAGCTAATAATGTTTTTTGTTAAACTTAAAGAGACTAATAAAATGCCTAAACAAGTGGCACAACAAATACGCTAAATAAAATGACATAAATAAAAGATTAAACGGGCTTGAGCCGAGGGCGGAGATTATAACGTCGCCCCGAGTGGGCACCATGGCGATGCGAGTCATTTGTTGGAGACGAGGGAGGGTCTTCTGCAAGCTGTGGTTCGTCGTCTCCACCAATCCTCCCCCCCCTTAAAAGGACTCATCACCGATGAGTTGTCCTGCAGATATCGTCGTAGAAGAGCATCGTCCAAGAACGCGACCTCGGATTCCGGAAGCCAAGAGTCATCCGAGGAGGGGCGGCCACGCCAACGAACCAAGAAACGCCGCACGTCGCCATCCGGAGTGGGAAGTACATCATCCTGTAGAATCCTGTCGGGCAAGAAAGCTGTCCTGGCAAACCTGGGAAAAGCATTAGGTAGTAACGGGGGAAAATCTAATTCATCAACATACGGCATACCTCCTTTGGAGACCGACGGAACGAGTGATCCCGTACCCCACTCAGTCTTACGCCCAAGAGAATCTGTGGTAGATGTAAACGGAGAGGACGATAATTCTAGCGGCGGAGCAATATATGGCGTTAAGTCCGAAACATTAAAAATAGGGGAAATACCCCAATCAGTGGGTAATTCTAAAAGAAATGCATTTTCGCCTAACTGCTTTAAGATCCGAAAAGGACCCGCTCGCCGGTCCGCTAACTTTTTTAAGGTGCCCGTAGGCAGCCGTTCAGGGATGAGACGGACCATGACTAAATCGCCGACTTTCAGGGGAGACGCTCGTTTATGTGTGTTGGCATGAACTTGATAGGACGCATAGTGAGCGGTAAGCATCTCATTAATGTGTTTATGCAGGTCATGGATGTGAGAGGCAAAATCTTGTACGAATTGGCTTGATTTAAAAGATGGGGGTAACGGAATCAAGTCAAGTGGCACCGGGGCCTTATAGCCATGCACAATTTCATTCGGGGACAGACCCGTGGACCTATTTTTGGAATTATTATATGCCAATTGAGCATGCGGAAGGATAAGATCCCATGTACCCTTGTGGTCTCCCACAAGGCAGCGTAGCAGACTACCCAAACTTCTATTTACAACCTCCGTTTGCCCATCCGTTTGCGGATGGTAGGCCGAAGAAAATAGGAGCTTGGTGCCCATTATCCTCCACAAAGTTTTCCAAAAATAGCTCGTGAACTTGACATCCCTATCAGTAACTATCGATTTTGGTACGCCGCGGTGACCCACTACCTCCTTAAAATAAAGTTGCGCGACATGGGATGCGTCGTTAGTTTTATTGCAAGCGATAAAATAAGCTATCTTGGAGAAACGGTCAACGACAACTAAGATCGAATCGTGACGCCTAAATGTGATCGGAAGGCCTAGAACGAAGTCCATGCTAACGTCTTCCCAAGGCGTCGAAGGGATCGGGAGAGGGGTATAAAGCCCCGCGTTCGTCTTGTTCCCCTTTGCCAAATGGCACGCCCGACAACTCCCCACGATCTTACTAACCATGGTCTTAAGGCCGGGCCAATAAAATTTGTCCTCAACTAACGCGATAGTCTTGTCACGGCCAAAATGGCCTCCCAACCCGCCACTATGCAGTTCCCACACAATGAAGTGACGTAGGGATGAGCGGGGAATACATAGCTTCGAGTGGTTGAAAAGATACCCGTCACGAATGTAAAATGCGGAAATGGTTGTGGGCAGGTTATCCTGAGTGGTGAAGTATATGTCCTTGAAATCGGGACAGTGGGCATATTCATCCTTAATCCTGTCAAAGCCAACCACCTTAACTTCTAATGTGGATAGTAATAACGTGACACGACTAAGAGCGTCCGCTACGCGATTGAGGGTACCCTTCAGATGCTTAATGATGAATGTGTACTCCTGAAGATAGGAGACCCATTTAGCATGTCGCGGACTCACCTTTGACTGCGAATTGATAAATCGGAGCGCCTCGTGATCGGATAGGATGACGAACTCCTTAGGAAGCAAGTAGTGCCGCCAATGTTGGAGGCATCGGATGACCGCGTAGAATTCCCGATCATAGTTAGAATAGTTCAATTTCGGGCCGGCCAGTTTCTCACTGAAGTATCCCACCGGGTGACCTTCTTGGCTCAATACGCCCCCGATCCCCACTCCCGAGGCGTCACAAGATAATTCAAAAACTTTGGAGAAATCCGGGAGACGCAAGAGGGGGGCCTCGGACATGCGCGCCTTAATTAATTGAAAAGCCTTGGCGGCCGACTTAGTCCAAGAAAACTCACCCTTCTTCATGCACTCGGTTACGAGGGCCATTATGCTACTAAAATCCTTAATAAACCGTCGATAGAAGGTGGCGAGTCCGTGGAAACTCCGCACATCCCGAATGTTGGCGGGCTCGGGCCAATCCTTTATGGCTTGCACCTTCTTAGGGTCTACATGGATTCCCTTTGAACTAACGATATAACCGAGGAACTCGACGGAAGTCACGTGGAAGGTACATTTTTTAATGTTCACGAATAATTTTTCCGACCTTAACGTGGTTAGGATGATTCTTAAATGCGTCGCATGATCACTTGTGGTGGTGCTAAAGATCAGGATGTCGTCGAAGTACACCACAATGAATTTCCCCATGTAAGGTTGGAAAACATGGGTCATCATCCTAGAAAACGTGCTGGGCGCGTTGGATAGCCCAAACGGCATCACTAACCACTCATAAAGGCCCTCCTTAGATTTAAAGGCGGTCTTCCACTCATCTCCTTCTCTAATTCGGATCTGGTGGTAACCACTCCTAAGGTCCAACTTGGAGAAGATCGTGGCGCCGGCCAACATATCTAACAAATCGTCGAGACGGGGGATGGGGAATCGGTACTTGACAGAGATTTTGTTTATGGCCCGGCTATCCACACACATCCTCCACGTGCCGTCCTTCTTGGGGGCCAGTAAGGCGGGTACGGCGCAAGGACTCATGCTATGGCGGATAAATCCCTTTCGCAATAATTCCGAGATCTGGGTTTGTAGTTCTAAATGCGCGGACGGATTGAGGCGGTAATGGGGAAGGTTGGGTAGGGAGGAGCCGGGAATGAAGTCGATGGCGTGTTGGATGTCCCGTATGGGGGGTAACTCAGACGGTAGCTCGTCCGGATACACATCCACAAATTCTTCTAGGAGCGACTTCAATGCCGAGGGTAAACTTTCACATATCGTCGCATCGTCCTTGACTTGGAGGCAAACTAAAGCGTAAAGGACTCCGTCCATGAAGGTAGCCCGGGTCAGTTCCTTCCTACCAATAAGACCCAACGCTCTCTTCTCAACGGGGATGACGGTGTCCTTGGACGGGATTGAAGGGTCCTTCGGAGGAGAGGGCCTCAAGACGATGACGCGGCCATTAAACTTGAATTCATAAGTGTTAGCCCGACCATAGTGGGTGACGTCATGGTCAAACAACCAAGGGCGTCCGAGTAAGACGTGACACGCATCCATGGGGATGACATCACACCAAACCGATTCGGTGTAGGCCTTGATGGTGAGGGGAACTAGGCAACGCTTCGCTACGGGGAGGGATGACTTGTTCACCCACACTACCTTATACGGGTGAGGGTGTGGTTCAGCAACTAGGGACATGCGTTTCACGGCGGCTTCCGACACGACATTCATGCAACTACCGCTATCTATGATCAGCCTACACCATTTTTCACCGCTCTTGAAATTTAACATGAAGATATTTGTCCTATTCCATTCGTCAAACGGCCGCGGGGTGGCCAAAATACATCGCATCACCATCATGTGAGATTCGTCGTCCATGTCACTCGGCACGCCGTCCGACTCACTAAAATCACCTGCTTCGTAAGTAAGGTCGTCAGACCCGCCCGCGGCATCTAACAGGGCTAGGGGCTTGGGTTTTGTAGGACAATCACTAGCATAGTGTCCTTGAACCCCGCAAGCAAAACAGGTGACGTTCGCCTTGCTGACTCTTCCTATCGACACTCTTTCCCCAGTCGGACTCCTATTGTTTTTAGCCGTCACCACAATGGAGGAAGAATCGGAGGACCGATACTTTCCTTTATCCTTATAGCTGGTTGCCGGCGGTGGTCCTAAGATGGACTTGCCCTTTTGGAAAGGACGTGACTTTCCTTTAAGCGCATTGTGCTTTTCGATATCTAACGCAGCGTTGAATGTCACGTGTAAGTCCGTGTGGCCATAATGCAATAGCTTCCCTTGAATATCGGGGTTGAGGCCCTTACGGAACCTAGATAGGGTGACCTCGGGCATTTCCTTCACATCATAACGGACCATCATATCCTTGAGCAAGCTCATGTACTCGGAAACCGACCTCGCCCCTTGCTTAAGGGTAGCCAAATCATCGAACATCTGTGTTCGATGGTACGTGGGAACGTATTGCTCGGTCAACCTAGCCTTCATATCTCCCCAACCGATGGGCCTAGCACCGTTCTCAACTCGCAAGCGCCTCTCTTCATTCAGCCAAAAGATCTTGGCTCGCCCTAACAATTTCATCCTCGCCACACGCACCTTGTCCGCATCGATGAGAGCGTACCATTCGAAGTAACACTCAATTTCCAAGACCCAATCTTGGAAGACTTGAGGATCTCCCAACCCATCATAGGAGGGTGGCTTGACTCGGACGGCCCGAGTAAGGTCAAACTCGAAGGGGGCTCGAGGAGCGTATTCCTGCGGGTGATTGGGGTTGGCTTGGTGATCTCCATCCGCTCGTTGGTGAGCGGGGGGATGACGGGGTCCCCCTTGCTGGACACCTAGGGCATGAAGGGCCTCTCTAATGGCCGTCATTTGCTCCGTAAAGTCTTGCCGAAGCTCCTCAATCTCATTGAGGCCACGGACGTTACCCGTTTCGTCGTCCATGGTGGAAGACGATGGGAAATACTCCGTTCCTAGCCTTGTGCGCATACAACAAGTTGTCAGCCGATTTAGACAAACGAACTATGATTTAATCCCGATAGGAGACTTTAGAAAAAGATTTGTTTTTTTTGATATTCCTACAGGAAAAAATTAGAGGATTATAAAAATAATTTTTTTTTGATTTTTTTGCAGAAAATTAAGAAATCTAGGACGCTATTGGCAGACCAAGGAAAAAAAAATTTTTGATTTTTTTTTGACACAAAACGCACCCTAACGTGGGAGAAAAAAATGGAAGGCAAGAAAGGGGAGGGTGTCAATTAAGAAATTGACACGAACCACCTCTGATACCAAATTGATGCAGGCCACTATCCGCCAACGAGATAACCTTAGCGTTCTATCGCACGAGACGCCTAACACCCACAACGCTAGCCACACAAAGCTCAAACGCAGCGCACTACTATGCAAACTAAACAAGTAAACCAACACGGTAGCCACACCGCCGGAAAGATCGGACAAGCGGCTAGAGGCCGTTATCCTTTCAAGCAAAAGGGACCCACCCGGTCCGGACGAGCGATGTTGTACCAAAGAAGATCTACCCGAAAACACGATCGAGAAATGGTAGATCTCCCCCAACAAAAAGAGCGGGGTTCGCCAAACCCTTTTCGGAAATAAAGCGTAGTGATGTTGCAACACTTAAAGCAAAACCCACGAAAATCAACGATTCGCAAGCAACGCAAAAATTACTCCAGCCGCTAGAAAAATCAAGAGGGAAACACACCGAAGTGGAGAGATTCGTTACCCAAGTCGGAATGGATGATTCCGACTGTTTTACCAAAAGATCACTCGCCCGCGGTTCCGCCGGAGTTGCACCGAATGGAGTAAGAGATTCCGCCGTCGCCGCGTCACGCCGTCTCTAAGTTCCTCGGAGCTTGAAATACTCCACCTCCACCAACAGGAGGGTAGTCGGACAAGAGGGAAGGGGGGTGGTGGTCGGCCTTGGAGGTTGGTGGTCGAACGGTTGGGGGAAAAGGTGATCGGGTAAAGGGCGGTTTGGGAGGAGGAGATGGCGTGGAGGATGTAGATGGGAAGAGGGAGGAAGGGAAGAGGAAGGGGGCGGCTTTTGAGAGTGGAGAGAGGGGGGCAGCCGAAGTAGTGAGGAGGAAGAGAGAGAGAGAGGGGGGGCGGCTAAGAGGATGAGAAGGAGAGGGATAAGTTTAGGGTTTTCAATTTTCTTCTTCAATACTTCAAAAGGAAACATCCTATGCCTATATATAGGCTTACAACCATCATACGGCTATTAGCAGCCCACAATGAAAAATAAAGCTAATAATGTTTTTTGTTAAACTTAAAGAGACTAATAAAATGCCTAAACAAGTGGCACAACAAATACGCTAAATAAAATGACATAAATAAAAGATTAAACGGGCTTGAGCCGAGGGCGGAGATTATAACGTCGCCCCGAGTGGGCACCATGGCGACGCGAGTCCTTTGTTGGAGACGAGGGAGGGTCTTCAGCAAGCTGTGGTTCGTCGTCTCCACCAGATGAGTGCCTTTAAGGCTCCCCATAAGGAAATTCAAATGGCCCATCATAGACAATTTGTATTTGGTACACATGCCCCTGCTCTCAAGAATAAGGCAGTGGCCTTTTCTCAGGATTTTCCAACACACACTTAAACTAAGGGCAAGTCTGTCAACAAGCCTTGCTTGGGCATTTCTGAGGCCATCTATAGTATGTCTTCTGCAAAGAAGATCACTTTTGGTAGATCTCAAGAATAACAAAGTTCTTCTACTAGCAGACTCACCTTCAGTCAGATTGTAGCTGAGAGAAATAAGAAAAAGGAAGCTGCTCTTCCATCTGAACAGTCTACTGTTAACATACTTTCTACCAGACCTGCTTAAAAAATAAGGTATAATATTCATGAGTGTTGGTGCTGTGGCAAAGTGGGTTATTTTGCCTTAGATTTCCGGCACAATCCAACTGTGTCGAGAGCAAGTGCTAGTCTTCTTATCAGAAAATATGCAGGAAGACAATTTCTTTTCCGGCTAACCAGAACCTAGGACTCAATAAAAATTGGAGTCCTAAGGTAAATTAAATTATGTTTTGTAGGATAGTCCAAGTTCCTATACCCCCATATGGTACTTGGACAGTGGATGTTCCAGGAACATGACTTGAACTAGAAGAAACCTAAAGGAGTACGCTCTAGTGA